>JAPPVO010000010.1:89224156-89824156 GCA_030407325.1 Camellia japonica | reverse complement strand
ACGGCTGTATGCCCATTGACAAGACTTCTGAGGCAGTGACCGACCAAATGAAGACAGCTCGGCCTTTGCTTCGATCCTCATCACGCTCGGCTTGGAAATGGTGCAGCTCATTGACTGTTGGCTCGGTCGCAATGGTTACCCCAATCACGATTAGCTCAGATGGGATTAAGGGGCAATTGAGAGGGGAGATCTGCACCTTTAGTACGGCTGAGCTACGATAGCGCGGGATGTGACAGACCTCTCAGCGCCGTACCGTTCCCTCCATGTAGCGCGGTCCGTGAGTCTGTTTTGCAAGGTCAAGGAGATCGGCCGACCAGGCACGATCCAATGCCTGACCGAGCCGTGACGCGGCAAAGTACGCAGCGGTGTCTGGTAACCGAACTAAGGGTAGCCCGGACTGGGCTTGAGATGCGGTTAGGGCCGGCATGCCGCTAACCGATCAACCGAGCTGGACAGGCTTCGTGTAATTGAGGATGAAGGTAGTACGGGCTAAGGCTGCGCGCACCGCAGCCGGGTGCCATGGTAGACCGGTCAGTTACAGCTCGGCCGTGGAGTCCGGTATTTGTCCCCTTTGCCAAGGGACAAGTCGGCGTGTCATAGCTCGGTCGTGCTGCTTGTGGTGGCAATTCTCTGTGCGCTAGGCCGGCCGTGATACTCCAGTTAGGTGCGCCACCTGGGCCAATGGCATGAGGGAGAGGACATCTGCTCCATGCACGCATCAATACTGTTGGACAGTTCTGCATGTACTGATTGGAGGACAAAACCTTTACACGCGTAAGGTAGTGAGAGGCGAGCACTGCCACCTGTCCAGGGAAGGACAACAGAGGTAGTGCGCGCACAATCTTGAGGCTGCATGGCCAGCCTATAAATAAGAGGAAGATGAACGTTAGAGGTATGCAACTTCTCTCCCTGAAAAGACATTCTCTCTCTAACAATCTTCTTCCCCAAGTGGTCTGACTTGATCGTCGGAGGGTCTATCCGGCACACCGCCGCCGGGCAGCTCACCGTTTCTGTGTTGCCAGGTTAACCGCCGTCAATTGAAGCTTGGAGTACAAGGAGTACGGAAACCAGAGGATATTTCGCCCCCGTACATATGATATTTGGGAGAAGAAATGAGATATACTCCATGTTTGGAAAAATAAATGGGATGGACTCCATTGAATTAAGTTGGCTTGTTGTGCCCATGGTGAAAGTCCTGAAAACCACGCGTATACATGGGTGCCGATTCCACGAACGAAATATCCGTAAAATGACAAAATGAAAGTATTTGTATAATGGCAATGTTGGTTAGAGACCCACTGAGTTATATCCTCAGTTGGTTGTCTAAATGAAGTGGTGAATGGCTTATGAATTGAGATATAAAGCTCAACATGACATGGTTTTGTGAAAAAGTTATAAATGATTTTATCATAGACATTGGATATGCTTATCGTACTTATATCTTTGTTAAGATTCATACATTGTGTTAGATTGTTTCTACTAGGCTTTGGCTCACCTTATTTGGGAAAAACCATTTTCAAGTGTCGGTGATATGCCTCCGCCAAGACAGTATCTTGGAGGGATTTGGAGCAAGAGCTTCTCTTTTGTTGTATTTATTTTGTATAGCCAAGGGCTTTAATTGTGCTGAGCTAGACTCATTTTTGTTGTAACCAAGCAATGACTTGGAATGATGTAAGCCTTTAAGGCATATGAATATCTGTTTAGCCTTCGTTCATTTTTATTACATGTAACACATGCTGTAAATTCAGGATGAGCTATTTATGAATGTATATCACATGTGTCACCTTTTGTTTATTAACTCTGATTAATGGAAGCTTATCGTTTAATTTATGTTACCTCGTATTAGTTGTCTTGGGTTGGATCAGTATAATTATTTCGAGACGTCACATGATTGACTATCACAATGTATGTGTATAGCAGACACCAGTTTCGGCGACATTGGAATATCTTCAAGGAAGTGATGAAGCCATTTTGCTTCTTCCCCAGCTTTATCTGTAGCTATAAACTCTGATTTCATAGTAGACCTAGCAATGCAAGTCTGTTTGAAAGATTTTCAAGATACAACCGCACCTCCAAGAATAAAAACACACCCACTGGTGGATTTTAAGTCTCTAGTATCCGATATCCAATTTGTATCACAGTATCCTTCAAGTACTGCTGGATATCTAGTATAATTTAGTCCAATGTTATGAGTATCGAAGATATCTTAGAACCCTTATAATAGCTTTCCAATGTTCTACTCCTAGATTACTCGTATATCTATTTAATTTACTTACTACATAGGCTATATCTAGGCGAGTGCAGTTCATCAAGTACATTAAGCTTCCAGTAATCTGGGCATACTCTAATTGAGAAATACTTTCTTATACATTCTTAGAAAGAAACAAATTAACATCCATAGGTGTTATAACAAGCTGATTATCATCTTTGCTAAATTTGTTAAGTATTTTCTCAATGAAATATGATTGTGACAAAGCATATCCTTCTGATGTTTTGGTAATTTTCATACTAAGAATTACATCAGCAATCCCCATGTCCTTCATATCAAAAAGTTTAGGCAACATTTTCTTGTTAGTTTTAATCGTGTCATTATTACTACCTATGATGAGCATATCATCTACACAAATGACATACTATAACATAACCCTTGTTTGTGTTTTTAATATAAACACATTTGTCATATTCATTTATTTTAAATTAATTTGACATCATTTCCTTGTCAATTTTTTCATGTCATTGCTTTAGTACTTGTTTTAAACCATATAATGATTTAAACAATTTACATGCTTTCTTTTCTTTCCCTAGAACAAAAAATTCTTTTGGTTGTTCCATATAAATTTCTTCATTTAACTCATCCTTTAAGAAAGCTGTTTTCACATCCATTTGATGAATTTCTAGATTGTACAACGATGTAATGGCAATTAGCATTATAATGGATGTTATTCTAGTAACCGGTGAGTATGTATCAAAGTAATCAAGACATTTTTTTTGTCTGCATCCTTTGACCACAAGTCTTGCCTTGTATGTCAATTGATCCATTCGCTTTTATTTTCCTCTTGAAAATCCACTTGTACCCAAGCGATTTACAACCTGGTGGCAAATCCACCAATTCCTAGGTGTGATTTTGCAAGATACTTCCCCATTTACATCCTCTTTCCATAAATGAGCCTCAGGACTAGACATAGCTTCTTTAAAAGTTGAAGGCTCATTTTCTAACAAAAAAGTTAGAAAATCTGAACCAAAAGATTTTGATGTTCTAGCACGTTTACTACGCCTAGGTTCTTCTTCCCCATTTTGATATATCTCTTGCTCTTGTTCTTGATCATGACTAGTAATAACATCATAAGATCTTTTGTTGTTACTAGTCTCTTGTCCAATTTTATTAGGAAACACATGTTCAAAGAATGATGCATTCCTTGATTCAATAATAGTATTTACATTCATTTTTGAATGTTCTGACTTATGAATCAAAAACTGATATGCACTACTATTCTTGGCATAACTAATAAATATGCAATCAACAGTTTTAGCACCTATTTTAGTCCTTTTAGGACTAGGAATAGCCACTTTAGCCAAACACCCCCACACTTTTAAATATTTGTACGATGGTACTTTCCTATGTCACATTTTATAAGGTGTTTGATTCACTTTTTTTCAAGATACTTTATTAAGAATATAATTAGCAGAAAATATTGCTTCCCCCCACAAGTTCTGAGGTAATCTAGAACTTATTAACATGACATTCATCTTCTTTTAAAGTCCTATTTTTTCTTTCAGCAATTCCATTTTGCTGAGGTGAATAAGAAGCGGTGGTTTGATGAATTATTCCATGTTCTTTACAAAACTCACCATGATTCATATTCACCACCTCTATCACTTCTTAGAATTTTAATTTTCTTATCAAGTTGATTTTCAAATTCATTCTTATACTGAATGAAAGCTTCCAAAGCTTCATCCTTGGTTCGAATTAAATAAACATAACTATATCTAGTATGGTCATATATGAAAGTAATAAAATATTTTTTCCCACCTCTAGTTTGAATTGATTTAAAATCACAAATGTCACTATGAATTAATTCAAGTGGTTATGTACTTCTTTCAAATGAATGAAAATGAGTTTTGGTTAATTTTGCCTCAACACAAATTTCATATTTATGATTTGGATCAATTTCAAATTTAGACAAACATTCTATATTGATTAATATACACAAAGATCTATAATTAACATGTCCTAATCTACCATGCCATAAATTAGAAGACTCAAGCAAGTAAGAAGAAGATATAGTTTTATTAATCATAGAAGAGACAATAGTCATTACATTCATTCTGAGAAAGCCATTATTCATGTAACCTTTTCCTACATACATCCCGTTTTTGGTAAGTACAAATTTATCACTTTCAAAAACTAGCCTAAATCCATTTTTACTTAACAGAGATCCAGAGACAAGATTCTTGTGAATGTCCGGTACATGCAGCACATTGCTGAGAATGAGTTCTTTTCCAGATGTCATCTTCAGAATTACCTTTCCTTGTCCTTCAACTTTAGAAGTCGAGGAGTTGTCCATGAATAGTTGTTCTCCATTGTCCACTATTGAATAGAAGGAGAACATATTTTTGTCGGCACATATGTGACGAGTGGCTCCCGTGTCCACCCACCATTCTTTGAGATTTCTGACAAGGTTAACCTTGGAAACAACGGCTGAAAGGTTTATGTCATCCACACCATTGGAGATTCTATCCACTTCAGTGACATTGGCTTGAGCAGGTTTCTTACTTGACTTTCCTTTACCTTTGCACTTGCTACAACAATCTTCGGCCTGGTGTCCCTCTTTGTCACAAATGTAGCATTTTGACATTAAACTTAAATTTCTTAGTATCCCCTCCTTAGAACCTTGTGATGAACTTTCTTCGAAAAATTTCCGTTTCCTTACTTTTGGAGCATGTTCCACTACATTAGCCTTTGACTCCATAGGATGCTTGCCAACTCTCTTCTTAGAAGTTCGTTTGTCTTCCTCAATTCTCAGTCGCACAATTAATTCTTTCAAAGTCATTTCTTTGCATTTGTGCTTGATATAGTTCTTGAATTCCTTCCATCCTTGTGGTAATTTTTCAATTAGAGTAGCGACTTGGAAGGTCTCGCTTAGTGACATGCTTTCTGCATGGATGTCATGCAGAATGAGTTAGAGATCTTGAACTTGGCTGATCACAGTCTTTGAATCAACCATCACAAAGTTCAAAAATTTGCCCACCACGAATTTCTTTAGTCTACATATTTTGTTTTGTACTTTTTCTCCAATGAATCCCATAATTCCTTTGTTGTTTTGATGGGGTTATACACGCTGTACAGTGTATTATCAGGCCCATTCAAAATATAGTTCCAGCAAAGGAAATCCGTATGTTTCCAAGCATCGACTGCAACAAGCACTTGCTGGTCGGTTTAATCCTTTTTTAGCACAGGAGCATTCTCACGAAGGAAACGTGCCAGATTTAACGTAGTAAGATAGAACATCATTTTCTGCTGCCATCTTTTTAAAGTCAATTCCGAGAAACTTTTTTGGCTTTTACTTGTGATTTATTGGGACTGTCATAATAGCAAGAGAGATCGGGGCAGTCGCAACACCGGTCAGATTGGAGGTTGAGCAGTTTCAGTAGCCATGAATTCTAAATTATAAAACAAAATTATAATTAAAATTTTATACGACACAGAAAATTAAACCATTAAACACAGAATTTAATTCTGTAAAAAAAATAAAATAAACAAAATTGTGAGAAATCTGAAACAACACCAAGAAAGGTACGTTCCTTAAGAGAAATATATGAAACTTGTGATGTAGCATTTTTTGCTTGTGAGCCACATATTTTTGAAGAAGCTGTGAAAGAAGAAATTTGGAGAAAGGCAATGGATGAAGAAATTGAAACTATTGAAAAGAATTACACTTGGGATCTTGTTGACCTACCCAAAGACAAAGATGTGATCGGACTTAAATGGGTCTACAAGACCATAAGGCTCATTTAGTTGCAAAAGGCTACTCACAACAACCTGGAGTGGACTTCAATTAAAAATTTGCTCCAGTTGCTCGCATGGAGACAATAAGAACCGTTCTTGCCTCGACTGCACAAAATGAGCTACCAGTATATCAGTTAGATGTCAAATTAGCTTTTCTCAATAGAGAGCTTGAAGAAGAAGCTTATGTTGAACAACCGCAAGGGTACATAATCAAAGGAAAAGAAGACAAGGTTTACCAACTTTGGAAGGCACTGTATGGTTTGACGTAAGCACCCCGAGCCTGGAACAGCTGCATTGACAAGTATTTTTGTCAAAATGGTTTTCAAAGAAGCCAAAGTGAACCATCACTTTACATCATGAAAGGAGATAGACAAGACTTTCTCATAGTTTGCCTATATGTTGATGATTTAATCTATATGGGAACTAAACCACAAATGGTAGAAGAATTTTAAAATGCCATGATGAAGGAGTATGAGATGACTGATTTGGGACTTATGAGATATTTTCTCGGTATTCAAGTGAAGCAGTCAAGGGGAGAAATATTTATCTCTCAAGGAAAATATCTTGAAGATTTATTGAAGAAATTTCATATGTCTGATTGCAAGTCAGTTTCTACTCCAATCTCTTTAAATGAGAAGTTGCAAGTAAATGATGGAGCAAAGAAAGTCAATGCTACCGCCTATCTAAAATTGGTTGGTTCACTAAATTTTCTCACTAATACAAGGCCAGACATCGTTTACTCTGTAAATCTTATTTCTAGATTTATGCATGAGTCGAGCAAGCTACACTATGCAGCAACAAAGCGAATTCTTCGATATCTTCAAGGGACCAAGAATCTCAGCATCAGGTATGTGAAAGAAAATTATTATAAACTCATTGGCTACACTAATAGTGATTGGGATGATTGAAAGAGTGCATCAAGTTATGTGTTTTGTACTGGCTCAAAAATTATCTCTTCGAGTTCCAAGAAGTAGAAGACTGTAGCTTTATCATCAGTAGAAACAGAATATATTGCAGCTACAGATGCAACTTGTGAAGCAGTTTGGCTTAAAAGAATTCTTTCAGATATGGAGCACAAAGGGGAAGGTTCTATTACAATTTATTGTGATAGCATGTCAGCCATTGCAATGAGAAAAAATTCAATATTCCATGGCAGGACAAAGTACATTAAACTACGACATCATTTTATTTGAGACAGTGTACAAAAAGGTGAAAACCAATTGGAGTTTGTCCACACAAAGGAGCAATTAGCAGATATCATGACAAAAATAGTGCCAATAGAAAAATTATTACTGTTTCAGGAATGCATGAAGATTACAAATTAAGTGGGGCTGTTAAAATATAATTTGAAATCTAGATAAATCTAGAATAATTAATGAATAATTTATGAAGATATTTATCTAGAAATATCTAGTAGAAAATCTATCTAGATTTTTAATAATGATAGAAATATCCAGAAATGTATAACAATGATGTTGGAAAATATCAAACCTTTCTAGAACCTTTCTAAAAGAGGTTAAAATGGTGATGTTCTCTATATAAAGCCATTAGCTAATTGTAAATGTATGTATGTAATAATCTTGACTTGTAATCAACATAATAAGAAGAAGTTTTCTTATATTTGTATTTCTACCTTATCTTCTTCCATAATTCCCTTCCTAGCTTGCCCAAGTTCTTATCAAATATACCCTGTCACCCAACAAGCAGTTTCGGAGCTGAGCTCAAGGGTCCGAATTGCGGCGGTTCCATCAGCTTGAGTAGCGGCTCTTTCATGTTTGTGAGCTTTTTGGTGCCACTCAATTCTCCACACCAGTCGAAGCTCCGAGGACAATAGGAGCACTGGAACCGTCTACGATTGTGAACCTTTTGGTGCTCACTCCAGCCATGATGAGATTGGAAGCTCTAAGGACAATGGTGGCACTTGAACCGTCCAAGCCTGTGAGCCTTTGGTGCTTACTCCAGCCTTGATGGAAGTCGAAGGTTCGATGACAATGGAGGCACTTGAACTGTCCATGTGCCATTATTAAGTTAAGGGTATAAGGGATGCGTTGTGTAGTGCTTCTATTTATAGAGAAAACCGTAGACCTGTTTGTGTGATATTCCTTCTTTTTTGAGAACGGGTGTGATATTCGAAAAATTATTTGTTGGACCAGGGGCACCACGTGATTATGTTCCTGGCCAATCACAAATCATCATGCCTTTTATTATATTCTCTAATCATCTAGCACAAAATTGTGAATTTCACCTCCTCTACTAATCACAATACACATAAAAACACGTGACTACCCAATAACTTCTCCCGATATTCCCCTTATAACACAACATTTGTGAAGGTACTTGATATTAGTAACAAGAATATACAAATAATGTTGATATGAGGAAGAAGAATGTAAAAGAAGAATATGGAAGAAACTTTGTCAATTTCATTTTGTTAGGAAGAAGAATGTAAAAGAAGAATACAGAAGAAAGTATGTCAATTTAATTATATAATAACTAGCATAATATACGTGTTATGCATGATCGTAAATAAATAAATTAAAATTAATTTTGAAATTAAAATGTGAAAGAAAAAACTATTTACAATCATAAAATTTTCAATTATTTTTATCTCTATTACATTTAAAAAGTTTTTTATTTTTTGTTTTATTTTTTTGTTTTTGTTTTTATCTCCCTATGAAATATATAAGGGTTTAGATTATCTCAAGTTGACCATTCAACTTGCGAAAGTGTTTGGGTTGATGGGTTTATTTTAGAACTGACCTTGGTGATTTGAATTGTTCACATTATAAAAATATTTTATACTGCAATTGGTAAAAATTAAAGACACATAAAAGCATCTCCAACTTTACTCTTTTTTTTTCATCAAATTTGAGTAAAGGTTTCATCTAATATCGCGCATTCCAACGGAGAATTTTGAATTTTCATCAAATTACCGGTTGACCAAGAGGACGGCCGAGAGAATGTTCGACTGATCGACCTGCCAGTGTAAATTGGAAGGCATTGGATGTCCAAGGGACAGCCAGCCGGTCGTCCGGTACTCCTGCAGTAATGACTATTTACAATAATTTGATGAAAGCCTCCACGCATCCTCAATTTGATGAAAAAGTTAAGACATCTTCAATGTGATACTGGTTTGGTGTTAACATTGAAGCGTGTAAACTGGAGTCTTTTTATCAAATTTAAATTTCATGAAAGAAAAAATGAAGCATTGAAGCAACTATAATAAGGTAATATAGAAATTATACTTACGTTATAACATGAACACATTCTGTCTTTGGAGTTTCATGATTATAATTAGCCTTATGTTAGAATTCATTCAATAATATAACAAATCACATTTATCAATTACCAAATACTCTATTTTTTTTTTTACCCAATAAAAAATAGTTCCTATAAAAAAAATTGAAAAAATAAAATAAAAAAAGAGAAGAAAGAGTGTAACTCTCTTTCTCGAGCTACTTCTTAAATCGACCTATGCCTAACATATCCTTTGAACTTTCCATATCATTTTTTGCACACATAAGCATATTTTTCCAAGTCATTGTCTTTATTAACCTCACAATTAGTGACTAATAAATTTCAGTTACAAAGTTTATGTATGATATTAATAAATTTAATAATGCAAAGTTTTTCTTAATAAATTGAAATTTTCAGTAAGGGTATATGATTTCTAAGTCTCAATCTATGTATTTAATTAAAAGCATATTAATACTACACTCATATAATCTATTTATCTATATATTATATAAGGAAAATGGGGTTTTAAATGAGGAGTCTTATGAGAGTTTTAATATCTCATAATAATTTTCTTGATTTTCTTAATTTTAAACAATTAAGAAAATCTCTATTGGCTAACTTTTATTTGATAATCCCACATCAGGAGAAGAAGTAAAACAAATGAGTTGTTTTACTCATATAAAGTGAATTTTATACTCACATCCCATTTAATATTGTAGTGATGTGCATGTTTCAATTCAATATAGTTTAAATTTTAAAAGTTTTAATTAATTAATTTTGACCGATTAAGCTAAATCATTTTTTATTTGATTGATTTGTTGGTTTTACCGCGATTTTAGCGGTTTTATCAAAATATATTGATTAGATTTGTTTGATTCAAAATAACTAAAGATTGATTTGATTAAAGATTGAAAAATTGAGATTGTTTGATTAGAAATAAACTTTCCGTCCAAATAATTGTTAACTTTTATGTTATAATCCCACATCGGAAAAAGAAGAAAAAAGTGAGTTGTTTCACTTATATAAAATGAATCTTAATAGTGTAGTATTGTGTATACTTCAATTCAAGACAATTTAAATTTTAAAATTAAAAAAACATTTAAATGTTTTAATTAATTAATATTTGTATAAGTTGGTCAGTCATTTGATCTAACCGATTACGCTGAACCATTTTGGGTTTGACCAATTCACCGGTTTAATTGCAATCTCGCATACTGATTTTATTAATTTTAAACAATTAAAAAAACTTTCATTGGCTAACTTTTATTCGATAATCTCACATCGGGAGAAAAAGTAAAAAAAATTAGTTGTTTATTCATATAAAATGAATCTTATACTCTCATCTCATTTAATATTGTAGTGTTGTGCATGTTTCAATTCAACATAGTTTAAATTTTAAAAGTTTTAATTAATTAATTTTGAATGATTAGGCTAAATCATTTTTGATTTGATTGATTTGTTGGTTTAATTGCGATTTTAGCGATTTTATCAAAATATATTGATTAGATTTGTTTAATTCGAAATAAACTAAAGATTGATCTGATTAAATATTGAAAGATTGAGATTGCCTGATTAGAAATAAACTTTCCGTCCAAATAATTGTTAACTTTTATGTTATAATCCCATATCGGAAAAAGAAGAAAAAAGTGAGTTCTTTCACTTATATAAAATGAATCATAATAGTGTAGTATTGTTGTGTGTACTTCAATTCAAAACAGTTTAAATTTTAAAATTAAAATAACATTTAAAAGTTTTAATTAATTAATTTTTGTACAAGTTAGTTGGTCATTTGACCTAACCGATTAGGCTGAACCATTTTGGGTTTGACCAATTCGTCGGTTTAATCTCGATTTCTCATACTTATTTTATTAATTTTACAAAATTAAAAAAAAATTCTTTGGCTAACTTCCATTTAACCATATAAAAATAAAACTATAATTAGTTTATGATTTATTTTATAATTCCACATCGGGAGAAGAAGAAGAAAAAGCAAAGTTTATTTCACTATCTATTTATATATTATATAAGGAAAATGGGATTTTTAGGGAGAAGCGTTCTAGGAGTCCCAAGCCCTTATTCTAAAATTATTAAATTTTCTTAATTTTAAACAATTAAGAAAATTCTCATTAACTAGCTTCCATTTATTTTTTATTTTATAGTCCCAAATCGGGAAAAAAAAGAAAAAGTAAATTTTTTCACTTACATAAAGTGAACCTTATACTCCCATTTATATAAGCAAAATGAGATTTTTAGTGAGAAGCCTTATGATCAATATCTCATACTAATTTTTTTAGATTTTCATAATTTTAAACAATTAAGAAAATCCCATTGGCTAACTTCTATTTAATTTTTATTTTACAATCCGACATAGAGGTTTTGATTTTAAAAATAATTTTATATGAAATTTTGAAACTCTCATAATATATCTCCTTAAAATATTCTTTTGTAAAATATATAGATATATTGATAATCTTAATATCACTTTTACTGCTTCTTAATACAAAAATTATGAGATAATTATGATAATTTTAAATTTGTATTTAAAACTTATAAATCATGGGATATATTATTATAATTTTAAATTTATATTGTGTCAATTTTAAATTTAAATTAATAGATTGTTTTCCATATTTAGTGACAGATTAAATTTTAATAAAATAAAATCTAAAATTTTTAATTAATTAATTTTTGTGTAAGATGGTTGGTCTTTTGACCTAACTGATTAAGTTAAATTATTTTTGATTTGATTGATTTGCTGGTTTAACTGTGATTTTAGCGATTTTACCAAAATATAGTGGTTAGGTTTATTTGATTCAAAATAAATTAAAGAACAGAGATTGCTTGATTAGAAATAAACTTCTTGCCCAAACAATTTTTAATTTTTATTTTACAATCTCACATTAGGAAAAAAAATAAAAAGTGAGTTGTTTCACTTTTATAAAGTGAATCTTATAAATGGAGTTTTGAGGAAGAAGCCTTCTAGATAAATCTAGAATAATTAATGAATAATTTATGAAGATACTTATCTAGAAATATCTAGTAAATCATCTATCTACATTTTTAATAATGATAGAAATATCTAGAAATGTATAATAATGATGTTGGAAAATATCAAACCTTTCTAGAGCCTTTCTAGAAGAGGTTAAGATGGTGATATTCTCTATATAAAGCCATGAGCTAATTGTATGTATGTATGCAAGAATCTTGACTTGTAATCAACATGATAAGAAGAAGTTTTCTTATATTTGATTTTCTACATTATCTTCTTCCATAATTCCCTTCTTAGCTTACCCAAGTTTTTATGAAATTCACCTTGTCACCCTAACAAGCGGTTCCAGAGCTGAGCTCAAGGGTCCGAATTGCAGCGGTTCCATCAGC
This sequence comes from Camellia japonica, assembly GCA_030407325.1. Classification (NCBI taxonomy): domain Eukaryota; kingdom Viridiplantae; phylum Streptophyta; class Magnoliopsida; order Ericales; family Theaceae; genus Camellia; species Camellia japonica. The sequence goes on along the minus strand of JAPPVO010000010.1, from coordinate 89,811,534 downwards.
TTGAACAATGGCTCCTTCATGTTTGTGAGCTTTTTGGTGCCTTTACAACAGTTGAAGCTCCAAGGACAATAGAAACACTGGAACTGTCTACAATTGTGAACCTTTTGGTGCTCACTCCAGCCATGACGAGATTGGAAGCTCTAAGGACAATGGTGGCACTTGAACTGTCCAGGCCTGTGAGCCTTTTGGTGCTTACTCCAGCCTTGATGGGAGTTGAAGGTCCGACGACAATGGAGGCACTTGAATTGTCCATGTGCCATTGTTAAGTTGAGGGTATAAGGGATGGGTTGTGTAGTGCTTCTATTTATAGAGAAAATCATAGGCTTGTTTGTGTGATATTCCTTCTTTTTTGAGAACGGGTGTGATATTCAAAAAATTATTTGTTGGACTAGGGGCACCACGTGATTATGTTCCTAGCCAATCACAAATCATCATGCCTTCTATTATATTCTCTAATCATCATCACAATACACATAAAAACACCACGTGACTACCCAATAACTTCTCCTGATATTCCCCTTATAACACAACATTTGTGAAGGTACTTGATATTAGGAACAAGAATGTACAAATAATGTTGATACTAGGAAGAAGAATGTAAAAGAAGAATATGGAAGAAACTTTGTGTAACAACCCTCACTTTGACTTACTCATGCTTGCATACATTCATGTATGATCTTGTCTTGTTATGTAGTAATTGCAAATCTTGTCTTGTCTCGTTTTGCTTAAGTGTTGCTTGCATGGTTTTGTTCCTTGTTTGGTGTGTAGCCGAGGTCATCTTAGCCTAGTTCACCTTTGAGCCTTTGCGCCTAGAACTAACTTGGAACCACTTTGGTTGACCTCCATCTCCACCCTGGCATATTGGCCGAGATGTCATTATTTAGGCCGAGGTGTGCATCACCATGGCCGAGATGTGTATCATCTAGGCCGAGATGTTTACCCTTGCACTAAGTGATTTTGTTCCTAGATTGGTATGACCTAAACCGAGGTGTGGCACATCTAGGCCAAGGTGTGGCACAGCTTAGTCAAGAGTTGTCCTTCCAAGCCGATGTCTTTGTCACCCCACTTGCCGAAGCTTTGTCCTTAGCTGGGATCACCACTGCCGGAGTGCTCTTGCCGTCTAGCTTGTTGAACACACTTTGTCATAGTCTTGTCTTGTCAATCAGTCACCTTTTTGAGGTCACCCAATCCGGTAGCGCCACGTGTCCGAGCTGAGGGTTAAGTCAGCCGGCAGACCTAGAAACATATCATTTTGTATCAAATCTTGCCTTGTAGAGAGAGAAGCTCTAGGAGAAGAGTTCTTGAGAGAGTAGTAGAGTTTCAAGCTTGATCTTCGAGGTTTGAACCGTTGGATTCGAGTTTTGAGGTTAGAATCTTAACCCACTCTTGTTGTTTTGGATCGATCATCTAGCTGCATTGCACGATCGAATCTGTTATGCATGCCATGCATTGATTTAAAGTTGGTTTTAGAAAGAGAAAGTAGTGTTCATGTGTTTTTGATGAAAAGTCTTGTCTTGATCCGAAAGTTTGTAACAAGAACCATGTTTTTGTGTTTGTTTTCATATGATCTTCTTGTATGGGTACCCAGGTCCATGTTTTCGAACTCATAGCGTGAAATCTCAGATTTTGGAATAACGAGTTGTGATCTAAGCATGCATATTCTTGATGTTCTTCATGTTCATGTTCTTTATGTTCTTCGAAGGGAAACCCAGATTTTTCCCGACTTCGCTTTTGAATGTGGCCATCGAGACCACACCTCGGCGAGAAGGTGTGGGACCTCGGCCAAGACCTGGTTGGTACCCAGTGTGTTTCCCGAGATGAAAAACAGTGTCTTAATCCCAGCATGTTCTGCTTTGTCTTGACTTGATTTTTGGAAAAGAATGTCGGGATCATTGCATTCATGTACAGTTTGTTTTGAATATGCATTTCATATCCATCCTTGAGCATCTCTTCTTGTCTACTTGAAGCGCCTTTAGTAGTATTTGCAATGTGATTGTAGGTCTTGATCTTTGCCTCGAGCCTACACCCGAAGAGCTATGTGAGTGGTATTTTTAATAAAGCTATGTTATAATGTTTTGATAAATCTTGCTTTGCTTCGTTTTGATAAAAGTATTTGTCAAGCATGAATGATTATCCCTATTTTGATATATCACGTATAAGCTTTGTTTTGATGACATCTTTTAGAAGTCCCTTGTGCTGGAGGACTCTAAACTTTCGCAGTACAAGTCCCTTGTGCTGGAGGACTCTAAACTTTTGTAGCACTCTTGTTCGAGATATCTCCCTTGCCACCGACAGCCTTGTGCGGGTGGGTTGACTAATCGATTACGGATCGTTCAGTCCCTTGTTTTGCCACTGACGGTTTACCGCGTGGGTTTGTTTGGCCGAGATGTCATCGTTTTGTAATATGTTGATGCTAGTAAGCATCTTTTGGAGTTCTGGAAATTTGCTAGATGAATACGGTTCATCCCTTGATTTGTAAAGCTTTGACATGTTTCGTTTTGAAAAGACTTCGGCTATTATTCATGCAAAACCTTTATTACCTGTACCATTCACTGAGTATCCAAGCTCACCCTATATATATATATATATATATGTAGGTGATGAGCAGGACGGCGGCGACGCCTAGATGTGTATTTGCAAGCTTGTTTTGGGTTCATGTTATGTCGGCTTAACTTGTTTTTACGTCGGCAATCTTGAAGATTATGCTTCTTGACTTTTATTCATTGTACTTCGCACATGTCGGCTCGAGAAACCTTTTGATCAAGATGTAACATGTATTTTGTTTATTAACGGCAGATTGTGAAATTATATCATATATGTCTTTTCATTTGATCTATGCACAGCTCTTATGGACCACTTGTATTTTAATTTGTTGCTTCCGCATTTGTAAGCCCCTATGTATACTCTGTTGTGTGTAAATCTTGGAAAAAAGGCCTTTGGTAATCTCGGATTACTGGCCATCATGGCACCATCCTACTAGGGGCGGGTTGGGGTTGTGACACTTTGTCAATTTAATTTTGTTACGAAGAAGAATGTAAAAAAAGAATACGGAAGAAAGTATGTCAATTTAATTATATAATAACTAGCATAATATACGTGTTATGCACGATCATAAATAAATAAATTAAAATTAATTTTGAAATTAAAATGTGAAAGAAAAAACTATTTATAATCATTTGAATTTCAATTATTTTTATCTCATTACATTTAAAAAGTTTTTTATTTTTTGTTTTATTTTGTTTTATTTTTTTGTTTTTGTTTTTATCTCCCTATGAAATATATAAGGGTTTGGATTATCTTAAGTTGACCATTCAACTTGCAAAAGTGTTTGGGTTGATGGGTTTATTTTAGAACTGACCTTGGTGATCTGAACCGTTCACATTATAAAAATATTTTATACTGCAATTGCTAAAAATTAAAGACACATAAGAGCATCTCTAACTGTACTCTTTTTTATTCATTAAATTTGAGTAAAAGTTTTCTCTGATATCGCGCTTTCCACCGGAGAATTTTAAATTTTCATCAAATCACAGGTCAACCAGGGAGACGACCAGGAGGATGTTCGACTGATCGACCGGCCAGTGTAAATTGCAAGGCAGTGGATGTCTGGGGGACAACCAGCCGGTCATCCGGTACTCCTGCAGTAATGGCTATTTACAGTAATTTGATAAAAGGCTCCACTCATCCTTAATTTGATGAAAAAGTTAAGACATCCTCAATTTGATACTGGTTTGGTGTTAACATTGAAGCGTGTAAACTGGAGTCTTTTTGTCAAATTTAAATTTGATGAAAGAAAAAATGAAGCGTTGGAGCCACTATGATAATGTAATATTGAAATTGCACTTAACATGAATACATTCTGTCTTTGGAGTTTCATGATTATAATTAGCCTTATGTTAGAATTCATTCAATAATATAACAAATCACATTTATCAATTACCAAATAATCTATATTTTTTTTACCCAATAAAAAATAGTTTATATAAAAAAATTGAAAAAATAAAATAAAAAAGAGAAGGAAGAGTGTAACCCTCTTTCTTGAGCTACTCCTTAAATCGATATGTGCCTAACATATCCTTTAACCTTTCCACATCATTATGAGCATATTTTTCAAGTCATTCTCTTTATTAACCTCACAATTAGTGACAAATAAATCTCAGTTACAAAATTTATGTATGATATTAATAAATTTGTTAATGCAAAGTTTTTCTTAATAAATTGAAAATTTTAGTAAGGGTATATGATTTCTAAGTCTCAATCTATGTATTAGATTAAAATCATATTAATACTATACTCATATAATCTACTTATCTATATATTATATAAGGAAAAGATAGTTTTTAGTGAGGAGCCTTATGAGAGTTTCAATATCTCATACTAATTTTCTTAATTTTCTTAGTTTTAAACAATTAAGAAAATCTCCATTGGCTAACTTTTATTTGATAATCCCATATCGGGAAAAGAAATAAAAAATAAATAAATTGTTTTACTCATATACAGCGAATCTTATACTCTCATCCCATTTAATATTGTAATGTTGTGCATATTTCAATTCAATATAGTTTAAATTTTAAAATTTTTAATTAATTAATTTTGACCGATTAGGCTAAATCATTTTAAATATGATTGATTTGTCGATTGAATCGCAATTTTAGCGATTTTATCAAAATATATTGATTAGATTTGTTTGATTCGAAATAACTAAAGATTAATCTGATTAAAGATTGAAAGACTGAGATTGCTTGATTAGAAATAAACTTTCCGTCCAAATAATTGTTAACTTTTATTTTATATTCTGTAGCAATACTGGTTTCGATCCTTCTTTCATGTTTTGCCACTTCGACTGGGCCGGTCGATGGTCGAGCTGCCTGGTCAGCTCGTGGGAGTCTAGGGGGCAGCGTCCCTTGGCGGGTCCAAGGGCAGCGCCCTGGCGGGGGTCGAGCTGCCCGGTCAGCTCACGGGGCTTCAGGGGGCAGCACCCCTTGGCGGGTCCTAGGGCAGCGTCCTGGCGGGGTTGAGAGGCAGCGCCCCAAAAACAAAAATGCAAAATACATTCGAAGTTACTTGTCCGCTCGAGCAGCCGTTTATGCGCTTGAGCAGAGAATGTTTGGTTTCAAAAGTTTGACCTGTCTGCAAAAGTACTGAGTTAGTGTATTTAACGCTCGAGCGGGGCATTCCATGCTCGAGCGGACCATGTTATATCAGTTCGTGAATCTGATATTTCATATCACTTTTTTAGTCCTCTCTCTCTCTAAAACTCTCCAAAATTCCAGATCTGGAGCTTCTCTCTCTAGAAGTCATCTCCTCTCTTTGATTTCTCTAAATCCATTGGGATTTAGACCTAAGTTCTTCACCAAAGTTGGTTATCATCTCGAGGGCTTCTTTGTGTGCGGTGAAGATCGAGTTTCGACACCGTTGATTTTGGGGGTTTCATCTCATTTCTTCTTCAAAACTTGAGGTAGGGATTTTCTTAGAGTTATATATATGTTTTTGCAAGATTTAGATGATTTTCGAAATCATCATTTGATTAGCTTTGAGAAATTGATTGTTGATTTCAAGAAGATGAGTGATTTTGAAAGAGGGTTTAATTTCTTTTCCTTTTAAAATAGAAATTGAAGGTTTTGAACCATATTGATTGAAGAAACATGATTTTGGGGAGATTCTTCTAAATATTTTAGAGATGAATGGTTTTGGTGAGAAAACCTAGAAATTGGGTCTTTTCTTTGAAAGATGTTGAAAATCCTTGGAAGATGTTGTCATGTTTATTTTGCGTACCAAAATAAATTGATGTTTTGAAAATTGTTTATTTATATATAAATGACGAATTTTGTGAAAAAAATGAGAAATGTTGTTTATTTTGAAAATTGTTGTCAAAATATTGATTTAGTCTTGAATTGACTAACTTGTTGAGATTGCTCGAAATGTGGGAATTACGTTATTCTCTTGAATGAATTGGATATAAAAGTATATATATATATATATATATATATTCATCTTGTGGAATTGTGTTGAAAAGAGGATTTGTATATTGTGTGGAACAATTGAATATGGAAGTAATGTTGCATTGCATTATTAAGCATACATTGGCATTTCAATTCATTGGACTATGTTAAGCCTTGGAAATTTGCATTGAGAAAAAAATGTTGGGAAATGGGTTTTCATGAAATGGTTTTGGGATAAATACGGTGGTAAGTCTTGATAGGTGGTGTAGATGAAATTGTTTAAGTTGGCCTGAGTATCCTTGGTGAAAGACCAGAAAGTCGCGCGGATAGGTGTCAAGCCTTCCGGTTAATACCGGTAAAAATGACAATTGGTAGTACTCGTATAGTCTACTTGCAGACACCGACCTAGGGATTACCAGAGTTGTATTTACCACCCCCTTTAATTAAATTGATAAATTTTGAACAGTTGAAGTTGCATAACATCGTTGAGCATGATGGTTTTCAAAAGATGAAGATGTGTTTTATTTTCAAAAAGGCATGGCATGGCATGGCATGTGTATTCATCTCTTGAGACTTGTATAAAATGTATATACTTTGTTAAGAATTTCCTACTAGGCTTTATGCTCATCCTACCGGATATTTGTGCAGGAAAAGACGTGGTGAATCCGCCTAATTGAGGGTGTGGAAATGTGTGTGTTGAGAGCACTAAAGTTCTCTTTTGCGGTGATCCTATTTGTAAGCCAAGGGCTATGTATGTGTGGGTTTGAATAACCATTTTGTGTATCGGGCTTAAGCTTTGCAAGATTATAAACCCTTGGGGGTGCTTATTTGGTTATTTACTTCTTGTTGAAACAATATAATATCGCATGAGGAACTATTATTATTATGTAATGTAAGTATGGGAAGTTATATTTGGTTTTCTTTTAAAAGAGTCATGATTGTTGCATTATCATTTGGGCTAGAAATTTGGGGCGTTACATATTCCCACACTGAAAAAAGAAAAAAAAAAGTGAGTTGTTTATAAAATGAATACTAATAGTGTAGTATTGTTCAATTCAAGACAATTTAAATTTTAAAATTAAAATAACGTTTAAATGTTTTAGTTAATTAATTTTTGTATAAGTTGGTTGGTCATTTGATTTAAACTATTAGGCTGAACAATTTTGGATTTGACCGATTCGCCGGTTTAATCGCGATCTTGCATACTGATTTTATTAACTTTAAACAATTAAAAGAACTTTAATTGGCTAACTTTTATTTGATAATCCCACATCAGGAAAAGAAGGGAAAAAATGTGTTATTTACTAATATAAAATGAATCTTATACTCCCATCCCATTTAATATTGTAGTGTTGTTCATGTTTCAATTCAATATAGTTTAAATTTTAAAAGTTTAATTAATTAATTTTGAATGATTAGGCTAAATCATTTTTTATTTGATTAATTTGTTAGTTTAACCGCAATTTTAGCAATTTTATCAAAATATATTGATTAGGTTTGTTTGATTCGAAATAAACTAAAGATTGATCTGATTAAATATTGAAAGACTGAGATTGCCTGATTAGAAATAAACTTTCCATCTAAATAATTGTTAACTTTTATTTTATAATCTCATATCAGAAAAAGAAGAAAAAAATGAGTTATTTCACTTATATTAAATGAATGTTAATAGTATAGTATTGTTGTGTATACTTCAATTCAAAACAGTTTAAATTTTAAAATTAAACTAACATTTAAAAGTTGTAATTTATTAATTTTTGTATAAGTTGGTTGGTCATTTGACCTAACCGATTAGGCTGAACCATTTTAGGTTTGACCGATTCGCCGATTTAATCGCGATTTCTCATACTGATTTTATTAATTTTACAAAATTAAAAAAAAATTCATTGGCTAACTTCCAGTTAACCATATAAAAATAAAATTGTAATTAGTTTATGATTTATTTTATAATCCCACATTGGGAGAAGAAAAAAAAACAAAGTTTGTTTCACTATCTATCTATATATTATATAAGGAAAATAGGGTTTTTAGGGAGAAGCGCTCGAGGAGTTCCAAGTCCTCATTCTAAAATTATTGAGTTTTCTTAATTTTAAACAATTAAGAAAATTCTCATTGGCTAGCTTCCATTTATCTTTTATTTTACAATCCCACATCGGGAAAAGAAAGAAAAAGTGAATTGTTTAACTTACATAAAGGGAATCTTATACTCCCATTTATATAAGCAAAAGAAGAGTTTTAGTGAGAAACCTTATGATCAATATCTCATACTAATTTTTTTAGATTTTCTTAATTTTAAACATTTAAGAAAATTCTCAATAGCTAACTTCAATTTAACTTTTATTTTACAATCACACATAGAGATTTTGATTTTAAAAATAATTTTGTATGAAATTTTGAAACTCTCATGATATCTCTCCTTAAAAGTATTCTTTTGTAAATTATATAGATATATTGATAATCTTAATGTCACTTTTACTGCTTCTTAATACAAAAATTATGAGATAATTATGATAATTTTAAATTTGTATTTAAAACTTATAAATCATGGGATATATTATTATAATTTTAAATTTATATTGTGTCAATTTTAAATTTAAATTAATAGATTGCTTTCCATATGTAGTGACAATTTAAATTTTAATAAAATAAAATCTAAAATTTTTAATTAATTAATTTTTGTGTAATATGGTTAGTTTTTTGACCTAACTGATTAAGTTAAATTGTTTTTTGTTTCAATGATTTACTGGTTTAACTGTGATTTTAGCGATTGTATCAGAATATATTGGTTAGATTTATTTGATTCAAAATAAATTAAAGAACTGAGATTGCTTGACTAGAAATAAACTTCTCTCCCAAACAATTGTTAATTTTTATTTTACAATCTCACATCAGGAAAAGAAATAAAAAGTGAATTATTTCACTTTTATAAAGTGAATCTTATAAAAGGGGTTTTGAGGGAGAAGCCTTTTAAAAACTCCAAACCTTCATTTTAAAATTATTGAATTTTCTTAATTTTAAACAATCAGAAAAATTCCATTTGGTTAGCTTCCATTTTATCTTTTATTTTACAATCTCATATCGGGAAAAAAAAAAAAAAAAAAAAAAGTGAATGATTTTTTCTATAATTAAACAAAAAATAAATTCAAAACACATATTTAGATGATATGAGCAAGTAAACAAATAATCAAATGGTAAAACTAATTATTACGTGAAAGGACATGAGGAAAGGAAAAGAAATAATAAAATGGAAACGCACAACATGATGAACTAATTAGTCCAAAATCATAATACAAGAAACAAGTCAAAACTAAATAAGCATGGATTTCATGCACAGCATAGGGAACATGAAGATGATGATATGACATACTACTCCTAAAGGAAGATCCTAACATATTTCTACGTATGCTTGCTTAGTAAAATGCTTGAATAAGCTTTTCAAGGTTTGAGAGGTGGAGAGTGTTTGAGTACTACTTTTGAGCTAAGAATGGATAATTACAGAGGTCTGAGAAGATATTTCGACAAGACTTAGGCAAGAGGATGAGAATTGAGTCCTCATCCTTTCATCAATTCTCGGCTCTAGGGTTTTTCTAAGCTTTTTCTATGATTCTTCTTCTTTCTCTACTAAAATAGTGCCTTTATTTATAAAGGTAGAGGCCTAAAAGTGAGCACAAAATTAACTAGATAAGCAGGTATAGACACAGTTTGGTGCTACACACGATCTACTGCATAACAAGTTCCAAGTGGTGTACACCACATTGTGTGCGCAACAAGAATGGTGCGCTGCAACAGGAGTGGCACATACTACTTCGGGGAATGGCGAACACTACTACCATGCTTTGTTGGCTACTTTATGCTTTTCCCTCAGTAAGGCATGCGTAGGCTCAGAATGGTGTACAACATGTTGTACAAATTCAAAATAATGATATGCAAGGTTGTTTCCACCATTTTGGGTTTTGGTCCACTAATTCTGGTTTTGGAGGGACAAGAATGGAGTTTTAAGGCTCTAGGAAGTAACAACGGGTTGGAAAGAGTGTTGAAGCTTTCTTCAAGCAGAATCATTTTCTCTTAATGACAAAAAAGTGATCGTTCATAATCTCATCATTAGGAATACTGCAAGGGTATCCAAGACTTATAATTGATCTAAATGGGAGCATACAGATAGCAAGCAGCCTCCTGTCAACCTTCTAATTAATTATTGGGGACTTTCAAGATTTATGGTGTTAATTTTAGTTATTTTTCAAACCTTCCTTGTTCATTTTTGAGAAGCTTAAAACAAGCTTATGAGTTTGTCACACATTAGAAAGAAAGGAAAATTTGAAGCACTTTATGAAATGATGCATAAAATATTACTTTGAATAAAGAATTATGGAGAAGGATGCTAGTGTGTATGCACATGCATAATAAGAATATTGCGACGCCTATAGGTGGTGTGGGCTGTGGCACTTTGATAGTGCACTTCACTCTCCTCATATGCAATTAGGCTTATAAATAGAAACTTTTCATTTTATCACAAAATTTCATTTGCAATTCTCTCTTTCTCTCCTACAAGCCTTTTGTTTTCTTGCTTTTGCTCGTATTCATTTCTTGTAGACTTGTATACCACTGCCTTGTTTCCTTTTTTCAGATTGATTGTATTATAGTCTACTTTCAGTTGTATAGCCACAGATAGGTTGATCCTTAGATTAACTTTATTGTATCCCAGAGCCAAATTTGCTCTAAATCATTATGCACTTTTATGAGGGACAAATATTATATTTAGAAAAACAAAATAGTAACACGACTTGAAATATTATAGTAGCAAGACTTGAAACATTTTTTGTCAATTTATTGAAGGCCTCAAAGACATTAGACTTAAAAACTATTTTTCAATATGTTGGGGGTGTTTGACAAGTTGGGTTTGGGCTATTTTTTTGGCTAAAATTCACAAAAAGACAAAATAGGTTAAAATAATTAATAAGACAAAATGTCACATCAAATTCATAATTATTTTATTTTTCCTCTCACAAACATCACATCCAACTACAAAAAAATCCAACTATCTTTCCAAACACAAATTTTAATCTACTAAAATAGCCTACTGAAATAGCAACTTTCTAAACACCCATATTGTAACATTTCATACAATGTGACTCCCAATAGTTACTCTATTCTATTATTCTGACAAACTTTATATGCATCATCTTTTTTGATAAATTTTTAATAAAATAGAAATGATACATCCCTCTAATTTGAAAGCTCTAAAAGAGTACTAATGATGTGGAAAATCAAAAAAGAAAAAAAAAAAAAAACCAAGGCCAAAACATCACATCACATGAGACCCACATACCAATTAGAGCTATTAGAGCTCTTAATTTAGAGCTTCCAATCTTTTTTCTTAATAAAATATGAGTCTCATATGATGTGATGTTTTGGCCTTGCTTTCTTTTTTCTTTTTTAATTTTTCACATCATTAGTGTTCTTTTAAAGCTTCCAAATTAAAGGAATGTATCATTTCTAGTCTTTTTTCTTAATAAAATATGAGTACAACTAATAGACTGTACTATTTTTCTTTGACCCCTGTCATTTCTTTGGACCCATCTACCAATATTAATCCCTACATTTTTTCTTTGAACCATTCTGTAATCCCAACTAGACTTCTTTCTTTGGACCTCCATCTTTACTACCCATTCCTCCAACAGCATCCCTCCTCTACTACTCCACCACCTCCAATAACCCCCTTTCCAACCTCTGCACACTTCCCGCTACTCTCTCACCTCTGATAACCCCCTCACTAGCCTCCACCTCTGACAGCCCCGTTTTCAGCCTCTTCACCCTCCTCCGCCACTCCCACCCCCGAATCAAGATGCCCTCCTTGCGTTTTCTCCTTACATTTCCTACTTGCAAGCCCATTGGGGCCACTTTTAGGCCCAATTTTGATAATCCGAACCGTTCATATTTTAAGATTTGTTCAGTATATCATACCTATAAAAAATCAAGTTGATCGGATATCAGAAAGTATGTGTTCCGAAAACTGTTTATTAAATTCTTTAAAAAAATAATTTTTAGTTCGAGTTTTCAAACACATGCTTTCTAATATCCAATCAACTTGATTTTTTACAGGTATGATATACTGAACAAATCTTAAAATATGAACAGTTCGGATTATCAAAATTGGGCCTAAAAGTGAGCCCAATGGACTTGCAAGTAGGAAATGTAAGGAGGAAATGCAAGGAGGGGATCCTGATTCCCCACCTCCGATAGTCCCTTTTTTAGCCTTCCAATCCATCATGTCTATCCTTCACCTTTTCCTCATTTTTCACCACTTTCTACAACTCTTTTCCCCATGCTGGCCCTGCGATTTAGGGAGACAAATTTCGAAAATCAGAACCCCTCTTACATTGAAAAAAAAAAAAAAAATTCATGGATAAAACGATAAGTTATAATTTTTTTTATTTATTTGTAATCACAAAAAAATTTACTTGTGTATATAATCATTAAAATCATAAACAAAACAATTTAATGAAACAAAATTAGGGCAAAAAAATTAGGAAAAAATTATTCAATTAAAATTGATAAAAACCTAGATAAAAAAAATTAGGGCAAAATTATTTATTCCACTAAAATCTAATAGATAAAGAAGGTTAAAAAAAAAAATTAGGGCCCATATATTGTATGTATTGTCTTCTTTGGCCCAAACACTTTTTTTTGCAATATATATTTTCATTTTAATAAATATGGGCCAAACTACACTTATAAATAAATATGGGCTAAACCATACATAGACCTAATAAAATATTTTGGGGCCCTTTAAATTTATTCTTAAAAAAAAAAAACATTGAGCCTATAACATTTTACTAAATTTGATAACCTTATTTTTGGGCCAACATTTTGGGGTAAGGCCATACTGGCCTTAGGCGAGGGCCGGCCCTACTTTCCCCCAACAACTTGCATCTTTTCTCTCACTTCTTCATATCCCCTTTAATAGTAAAAAGGATCGCGAGAGAGCGAGAAAGGAAGACAAATTGCGAATAAGGGGCTATTGGAGAAGAATACGAAGGAGAAGAAAGAAGTTAAAAACAAAGAATGCTTCATTCTTCTATTTTTTTATTTTTTTTTATTCTTATGACATGATAATCAAATCTGGATTCTTAGATGTTTTACAAAATAGGTTTGAGTTCATATTAAAATTTTGATTCAATTGAAGAAATACTAAGCCAATTTATTTATGGTTCAAAGAGCACCAGTTCTAGTAGTCAACTTAGTTCTTTCAATATAAATAGAAGGTAACGAGGCCAGAAGGTGAAGAGGCTACAGTGACTGAATTTATTTGAGATTGACTAAAAGATAAATAAATTAACTTTTAACATATTTTTTAAAATTGTTAAACCTTTCAAACAAATTATTTTTTGATATTGTTTTCAAACAAATTTTAGACAAGTGTTGTCGTTTGGTAACATTTATAATTTTTTATTTTTTGTTTACAAAAACATTGAAATATTTATATTTATTTGTAAAAATGAAAATAAAAACACATATCTATTGCATGTATTTTAAAAGCTTATTTTGAAAATAAGTAAAAGGGGTTGGTCAGAGATGATTATCGAAGGTAGTAGTTAATAATCTGTGGTGGCCGAAGGTAGTTGTTGACAATTGAAAATGGTGAATGGAAGTAGTTGTCGGTCACTGAATGTAGTGTTCGGAGGTGAATTTTAATGAGAGATGGTTGGCAGTTTTAATAATGGTCGTAATCGTCAATTTTTAGGAAAGGATGATGAGTGGTTGGATGTAATGGCGATGTTGGTGATGACGACCAATGAGTAGTGGTTGAAAATGGCGAAAGAGAAGGAAATAAATAAAAATTTATATTTTAAAGGGTTTTTTTTATTGATAAATCCCATTTAGTGGTGTTCTAACCCAATAAGTCTACTAAAAAAAATTATAGCCTAGTTAGTCCCATGTATTTATATTTTTATTCCATGAGGTCCTTTTTTCTTGATTTATATTATTTGTTGGACTATTATACCCTTATGTCTATTGTTGATATGTATTATATAGAAAAATGATATACACATTTTCTTTTTATTGCTCTCTCTATTTTAGTAGTTACCATTATTCACATTTTTTCTTTTAATCAGTTTCATTCATGTTTGTGGTGTTTTTTCGTTATGTTAGGATTTTGAAACTCTCTGTTTGGTAGGTTTTGAAGTTCTAGTTTATACATGGTGGTGAAAAAATATTATATTTCTCTATTGTTGTGGTGAAATTTTGTATTCCTCCATTGTCACTTTATGTTCGAAACTCTGTATTCGTCCATTGTTACTCTGTGTTCGAAACTTTATATTTCTCCATTATTGTAAATTGAAACTCTGTTTATATCCAATCAATTTTCTTACAAACATATTTTTCAAAGGTGAATTTGGTTTGATTTGGACTAGTGGAATGGTGAAATTGCATGTATTGTTAATGATGGTAATAATGATAAAGATGATGATGAAGATGAGGATGTAGGTGATAGTTTTTTATTTTTAGAGTGATTGAGTTTTTTTTTTTTTTTTTTGGATTTCTAGTTTTAATGCTGCCGTTGTTTCTGTTTTTTTGTCAATCAGTGTGAATGTTCACATTTCATATTGTTTGAAAATCTAAGAAATAAGTGTTGGAATATAGATATGGACATAGTTATATATTTTGCAAGATATGTATATTCACATATCATTGGTTATTTTTTACTATACTTGTTCGAACAATTTTTTTTTTTTTTTTGCTGCCATTAAACAATTGGAATAGTCGTTTCTTCTTTTTTTTTTTTCCCTTTAATTTTGATTCATGTTTTCATTTTCCAGTGTGAATGTTCACATTGGTATAAATTTAGTTTTTCTAAAGTTAGTTGTATGTTAATTGTAAATTGTGAACATTCACATTGCATTTTGATGTTAGTTTTTTTTTTTTTTTTTAATTTTTAAAGTTAGTTGTATGTTTATTATTTTTGTTACTATACTTGTTGGGTTGAACAATCATTTTTGTTACCATTGAACAATTGAAATGGTCAATTTTCACTTTTTTTTAATTTTGTTTTATGTTTTCACATTGCAATGTGAATGTTCACATTGGTACAAGTTTATTTTTTAAAAAAACTAGTTGTATATTAATTGTAAATTATGAACATTCACATTTTACTTTAGTGTAAGTCTTATTTTTTCAAAAGTTAATTGTATGTTTGTTGTTTTTGTTACTATACTTGTTAATTGAACAATCATTTTTGTTACCATTGAACAATTAAAATAATTAATTTTCACTTTTTTCAATTTTGTTTTATGTTATCACGTTGCAATATAAATGTTCACATTGGTATGAGTTATTTTTTTTAAGGCTAATTGTATGTTAATTATAAACTTTGAACATTCACATTATATTATGGTATGAGTTTTATTTTTTCGAATGTTAATTGTATGTTTGTTATTTATTGTGAACATCACATTGTACTTTAGTATGTGTTTTATTTTTTCAAAAATGATTTGTATGTAAACATTCACATTGTATTTTGATTTTTATTTAGATTTTTTGTTGCGTTATTTTTAAAATTTTCACATTATAAAATGATTTAAAATTTATAATTTGAGATTTTCTCCTTAAAATGAGGGGGAGGTTTTCTTCATAAATGAGGGACTATTGTTAGATTTTATTGTGTATATATTAGTTTCAAAATAGAAACATGTGCAAAAACTTAGAAAGGGTAATTTGGTCATATTACATTAAATAGGACTTAATGGAATATTAAAAAAGAATATGGGTTAGATGGAATAAAACATTTAGAAAGAGAAATAATTAAAAAAAATGATAGAGAAAAGACCATACTAATCAAGCAGAGCAAGTAAATTAGGTAGGATAATGGAGGGTAAAATAGCAAATCCCTTTCTAATACTAAAGGATTGTCTTTTTAATATCATCTTTCTTGGGGGACTACTAATCCCATTGATGAAGGCCTATCATAGTCTCAAGGTATTGTGAGCCCCCTTTTTCTACTTTGTAAACAAATATAATATTAATAGACCATACATCCATCCTAATCCAATCTCATCTCCTATAATCGAAAACAAACGAACCCTAAAAATGTAATGCTCTAGTTGGTGTTCATAAAAATGAGTTAAAAATATAGACTCAATTTGGTTTCAATTTCAAAATTAGTTTTTAAATTTTTTTTTTAACAAAATAAACATTAAAACCATATTTTTTAACCTCCGAAAAAGTAAAATCGTATAAAAATTATGAGTGCTTTTTATTTATTGATTTTTTTACTAAATTAGTTTTTAATTTTTGTTAAATTTTTTTTATAAAATAGATTATAAAAATCAAACAACAGAGCAGTAAATTACAAGTACATTCCTTAAGGTTTATTTAAAATATAGATTGCCTATTGTAATTTTGAAAATTACATCATGTCCCTTCAAATTTCTAATATCATAACAAATTATTCTTTTTATTAATCATGAATTTAGCAGTTTTTAATGATATAAGAAATATATTTTAATCAATAATTTAAATAATTTTATTATTATATAAAAAAGTAGTTAAAAAATTATTTTTTCTATTAATTTTGTTAAATAAATAATTCATATTTTAAAAAAATCTCAATAATATATTTGTAATTTACCCCAAACAGAGTCACAGTGTTTAATTGGTGTTCAGTCACATGTTTGACCAAAATAAGCAAGTACGAGCATCAGCATCAACATCTCTACAATGGTTTTGAAGCTATTGTAAAGAGTATCAGTATCAAATATGTGATCCATCAGACTCGCTATACCCTTCATTCATTTTGCCAACGCTACAGTTCCTCTCCTGATGAAGCGAGCCACTGTTCATTGTTACAACAAAGTAGATTAGGTGTTATCGGATGTCCACCCGAAAGTCCGACCAGTCAACCGGTCAACAACAATTTTTTATTTATTTTTATTACTTGTTAGACATTTCCTCCAGTTTTACCTTTATAAAGGAACATAAGAATTGTTTGACTGGCAGCTCATCAATTTAATTAAAAAAGAAAGAATAACAAATACAATAAGAAAATAATATTTTAATAGGATTGAGTTAAAATACAGAGTTTGATGCAGTGGGTACTAAAAATGTGATTAGCTAGAATAGAAAAATAGCTTTTTAAATTATAATTTGACTAAGAATTTGAAGAGACTGGTGTGAATGTTCTAACTAGCTATTTTGTAAAAGGATTCAACTTTTCTCAAGTTTCATCTAAATTAAACTCAATTCAGTAGTGTTTTGAAAAGATGGTAAAAAGTTAACTTTTTGGCTTTTTTAATTTTTTTAAACTTTTTTGTGTAAAAAAATAGAGAGATGATGTGACCGAAAAAAAGCCAAAAAGCTAAAAAAAGGCTAATCTTCCCAAATTGTCCATCAATAATTTAAACCATTCATCTTATACAAGAAACTAAAAAAATTATCAATGTAAAAATTCAAGTTAATTCAACATCAATTATCATACTATTATACCATTTGTATCCATACGACTTATATATTTATAAGAATAGGTCGTCTGTGTTATATTATGTATGTGATTTGATAATATGATTACTTATATCTAATCAATCAAATTTTTACATGCATCTTCTTTATTAGTTTGTCATATAAGATGAACAATTCAAATAATTAATATAGATAAGGGTGATAAACAAACCAAATAGTTCGAGTTCGACTCACATTTGATTTATTAAAAACTCGTTCAAGCTCGGTTCGATAAATAAATAAGTCAAGCTTGAACAAATTTTAAATTTCGTTAAAATTTTCAAACCAAGTTTAAACAATCAATTGTTCGTTTGACTCAGTTCAATAAGTCTAAAATTATATAAAATATCAAACTACTCGAATTCGGCTCGATAAACACTAGTGTAAAATCGACTCAAAAGTTTAACAAATCAAACGTAAATAAATTTTAAAATTTATTATAATTATCAAATTAAATTTAAACAACCCGTTCAATTCATTCATCACCCTTAAATGTAGATACAAATTAATCCTACAACATGCTAATTTCGTCCATGGAGTAATATCTTCAACTCTAATAAATCTAAATTTCATTCAATTGTATCAATTGGGGTATTGAGGCCTCGTTTGGGAATATGTTTTTTTTAGTAATTTTTTAATTTTTTGACTAAAATATGGTGTAAAAAAAATTAATATGTTTGGGATGATTTTTTAATTTTTTACAAAAAGATGTGTAAAAAGTAGAGAGAAAAGAGAATCTTTGGTAGTGTCTGGTAGAGTTTTCTAAATATGATTTGAGAATAAGAAGTTGTATTTTGAGTTTGTGAGTTTTGGAATTATGATTTGAGTGTGGAAAATTTGTTTGGTGAAATGAGTTTTAAAAAGAGTTTTGAATTGAGTGGGAAATTTTTGATGTGACATATGATATTTGATACAAAAACTTACAACTCATAACTAAACACACAACTCAAAATTTTATTAAAAGCTCATAAAAAATTTAAAAAAATTCAGAGAATATTTTTTATTGAATATATAAAAATTAACATGTATCAATTGCAAAAAAAAAAAATGCACTGTCCCGGTCAACCGGCCGAACGACCGGTTAGCCCAAATTTTCTCGCCTTAGGTAGAGTTTTCAAAATTGAATGTGGAATTAATTTTTGAAAACCATAAACAAACGTCAAACGCAAATAAAAGAGTAGAAATATATTTAGAAAATACAACCAAACACAGCCTTTAACTTTTTGGTATAGGTTGTTGACTTTTTGATTTTTTTAATGACTTTTTGACTAAAAAAGCCACCTGCCAAACGAGGCCTGAGTCGTCAAGTCAAGACGCGACAGATTCTTACATTGTATTTGATTAAGAAATTTAAGAAGAAATTTTAAAAAAGAAAAAAAAAGTATGTAAAATTAGATGAATATATATATATATATATTCATCTAATTTTACATACTTTTTTTTTTCTTTTTAAATTTTTCTCAAATCCCTCAACCAAACACAACATTAATAACTCTACCAAAGGACGTTCATACATCTTGACCGTATTCAATCCTTGCTCTTTCTTCTTGTATTTGATTGAAAGATTTAACCCCCCCAAAAAAAGGGTAAATTACGCTTACACTTACACCCCCTAAAGTTTGGATTTAATACATATGACCCATTGACGTTTGAAAAATTACACTAACTTCCATGTCATTGTAATTATTTAGACAGAATGAAGACATTGAACTCATGCACTCTCTCTTTTTTTGCTTTGTTTTGCTTTCTCTATTTTTTTTTCCTTTCCTTTACTTTTTTTTTTAAATGTAATTTTCTTTGTTTTTCTATTAGGAGTTGTCACCTTTTATATAAGTAGGGAGTTTGTGAAATGAGACTATTAACCACATGGGTGGGAATGTAATTTTCAAAATGTCAAGGGGTGAGTAGTAATTAGACCAAACCTCAAGGGGTGTCAATGTAATTTACCAAAAAAAAATTAAAATTAAAAGGAAAAAAAAATTATATTTACCTCACAGACCTTTTTTTTCTTGCACTTTTAAAAATTTTCCCAAATCCCCCTCTAAACGCAGCATCTCTTCATAGCCATGTCAGAGGCCACCTCAGCCGCCGGAGCGCCGTCCGCCAATGTATTCCGGCCACCAACCGCCATGATTCCCGGCGCCACCCCCTCCTCCGCATCCAATGTCAGTCAAGCCTTCCAATTCTCTTCTGGAAACCCTAGAATTGAAGAAACCAGAGGCTTCATGCACCTCTACCGCAACGATTTCGCATCATCGTCTCCCGAACTTCCTGTAAATCTTAGTCTCTTCTTTGTTCTTCAAATTCTGAATCGTTCAAATTTCGTTCTTGATCTGTATCGAGTTGTTATGAAAACTAGAAAATTTTGATACTTTGTTCTTTTAGTAGAACTGTGGACGCTTTATTTGTTTTGACAAGAAGATGTAGAGATTTATGTACGTGGTTAAATGTTAAAGAGTCTGTTTGGTTGCTGAGAAAATGTGGTTGAAAGAAAATTTATTTTTGGACTTGAGGAAATTATTTCCTATACTTGTGTTTAAGATTGACAAATTAACAATATTCTTTTTGTGTGAAATTTATTTGGTTTTATATTCCACTGTTTTCTTTGCAATTCCAAAAGGATTCTGAAACCTTAAAAGTTTGATGTATGGAAGCACTTGATTGGGGTTTTTAGTGTTAGAAATTGTTCCACTTTGGTTGAAATGCATTAACTTTGGAAAAGAATTTGTTCATATTAACCATCTGTCTGGTTGCCAATAAAACTGAGGAAAAAGAGAAGGCAATAAAACTTAGATCAAGCTTTGTCAGTTAGATTTTTGCATTGAATTAATGTTTAAGGCTAAAAAACTTAAATAGCTACAATTTCTCAGCAAATAAGTAAAGCATAATTGCCTTCACCTATCAATCGTTCAAGTGAAAATTCAAATTTTTATGGAAACTTGAAAATTTGACGCATGATAAATGGCCAAGTAGGATTATTTTCCCCTCTTTCCAAGAACTACTCATCTTTGTTTTGGGCTTTATTGCTTTCAAAATTGAAGTGTTTCTTTTTC
Source organism: Camellia japonica (assembly GCA_030407325.1). Taxonomy (NCBI): domain Eukaryota; kingdom Viridiplantae; phylum Streptophyta; class Magnoliopsida; order Ericales; family Theaceae; genus Camellia; species Camellia japonica. The sequence continues at coordinate 89,791,046 of JAPPVO010000010.1, read as the reverse complement.
ATTTATGACTTGGGTAGAAGCATGTAGAATTATTTTAGAAACTTTCATGTTTGATGTTTATAAAGGACTACATTAGGCTTTTCTGCTTCTTATTCAATTGTCCCACAAAAAAAAAAAAAAAAAAAAAAAAAGCTTTTTATTTCTTCTTGAATCCTATCTACTTTTGGAAGACAAGATCATGAGGTTGAAGAATTTACTGATTGTCTGTGTATCTTTCTAATGCTATTAAGGTTGGAAGGAAAACTATGGTTTGTGTGCTTGGAGTGCCAAATCACATGACATATGCAGATTTCTGTCAGTTTTGCTCTTCATTCATTCATCATATGTTGGAAATGAGAATTGTCAGGTTCAATTTAAAATTTAATGCTTTAATATGTAACAAGGTGCTTTTTAGTATTTTGTTAGTTTTGGTTTTGGTTTTGATTGTTTTATGATTTGCTCGAGGGTTTAGGAATGATGGAGTGGAGGATAGGTATAGTGTCTTGATAAGGTTTGATGATCAGAGCTCAACTGATGCTTTCTACAAGCATTTCAATGGGAGACGTTATTCATCTCTTGAGGTTTGCTTTGTTCTTATAAAAAATTTGTCTCCAAAAAGTTGTTATTTATTATCCTTGTGTGTGGTTTTTTTTTTTTTTAATTATTATTTTTGTGTGTTTGAGTACAGGTAGAGGCTTGCCGTGTACTTTTTACGATTGATGTACAGTACACTGGTTTAATTGAACATGCACAAACCTCGCCTGCTAGCTCCACAGAGCAGCCCACATGTCCAGTCTGTCTTGGTGAGTTTCTGATCCTTGATTTCACAAATTGATATTCGTTTCTTGTAGTGCAATGAAGGTTGTTGCATTCTTTAGAAAGATTGTAGCTTGTGAACAGGAATGGCAAAGTTAATAGAAACACGTGGGTATATTATATCATAATTTTTCAACTAATTAAAAAAGAATAAGGAAAATTTTTGGTACATTGACATATATATATATATATATATAAGAAATAATAAAATAAGAATTAACTGTAATCTGCTGAGTGTTTTATTTTGTCTGGTATTTTCTCGTTTCACTTTTGGATCTGCCTCCAGGTTAAGAGGCAATGGGGTCTATTGGTTTGCACTCTGTTTCATGGTTAGTGATGTACTTAGAGTAAGTAGTATTTTCTATTCAGACCTCAGGGGTCTCTACTGGTATAGGAATTGATATTTAAGAATTCTATAGTGCAGTTGTTTGGCCCAATCCGAACCTCATCAGGGTTATTTAAAATCCTGCTAATCTGTTTCCCTCATTAACTACATTGATTTATTTAAGGTTTTTTTCAAGCCACTTGAAGTTGTGGAATAGGAAGCTGATCTGTAGCTTTACAGTTTGGATTTCACTTATTTTTCTCCTTTGTTGCAGAGAGATTGGAGCAAGACATGAGTGGAATTCTCACAACTATCTGCAATCATTCTTTCCATTGCTCTTGTATTTCTAAATGGGCAGATTCTTCTTGTCCCGTAAGTAACTTAGATCTTCTTGGCATGATTTATTTATTTATGTTGGCCAAGTACTTTAAGACGTTACATGGGGAAAATGAACTTAGATCTCCACATATCCTATCCCTTATGGTTGAAACTAAGCAAATCATTCTTTCAATTGAGATTTTAAATCATTGGAATGAGTCAAATAACATAGGTAGCTTTATGTGTCAGGCCATATAAATGTTGGTTCATTACTATTTGCTGGATTGTTGCGGTATTTGAATTCCACTTGTCAATTAAAATAAAAAATTAAAATAAAAAAGATATTGGCTTAAATTCTGCTTGGTGTTTAGCCTTAATTCTCTTTATCATATGCCATTTAAGACTTGGTTCAATTTTCAACAAATGGTATTCCTTTTCCCTCCGAGACTTAGGTCGACGAATGACTGTTTTGTGAGTTTATTTCACCTCAAGGTTTTGCTAATAACCAAGCTAGCTTAGTGTTTAATAACCTGTCAGTTTTAACACTTATTATCCCACATTTAAAGACATAAAAAGTAAAAAGGGCATACCCAGTGCATGAAGCTCCTGCTTAAGCAGGGTCTGAGAAAGGGTTGGTGTACGCAACCTTACCCCTGCGTATTGAAACTGACATAAAAAGTGTGGTAGGAAATAGTTTGTATATAAATTAGCAGTACTCATGTTGTGCAAATGGGCCCTTCTGTTATGTATTTGGAAGTTGTATAACTTGTATTGTCCTTTTGTCATCCAACTCATTCTAGACTTCCAAGTATATCGTGTATATTCATCATCAGTTGCAGAACATTTCTTCTAGATGAACAATTGTGGAAAAAGGTAATTGGGTTGACTTGGTGTCCACATGTTATTGCAGGTATGCCGTTATTGCCAGCAGCAGCCTGAAAAATCAATATGTTTTGTTTGTCAGACTTCTGAGAATCTCTGGATTTGTGTTATTTGTGGCTTTGTTGGTTGTGGAAGGTAAGTTGATTTTTCTTTCTATGTGATTGTACTTTCCACAGAAAGGAAAGGTGGTGAACATTTTATCATCAGCAGTTCCTAATTTTTGAAATTTTGGTGTAGGTATAAAGAAGGACATTCTATAAGACATTGGAAAGAAACACAACATTGCTACTCCCTTGAATTGGACACGCAACGAGTCTGGGATTATGCCGGAGACAACTATGTTCACCGTTTGATTCAATCCAAAACTGATGGGAAGTTGGTTGAGTTGAATCACTACTGTGCACATGGTTGTGGCAGTTGCAACTGCAGTATAGATACTGGATTTAGTGAGACTCTATTGAACAGTAAAGTTGAAAATGTAATGCTTTTATTTATCATTTGCTTCGTTTAACTCTTGTTTTTCATGTTTAATTCATTCTCTCATTTTTATTTTTATTTTCAGTTACATTATTTTGCCTTTAATCTGCAATGCTCATTTTAAACTTTATCAGCAGATTGTCAACGAGTACAGTGAACTTCTTACTACCCAGCTTGAGAACCAAAAAATAGTAAGTCCATTCTTTGATTTATATAACCTAATATGAGTTGGGATTGAATTTTGTGCTTCAGCTTGGCATTCAAGTTGACATTACCAACTTTTAAGGTGTCCCTTGAATTTGATTTTCTGGTGTTTTCTTTTCCTAGTCTATTATGATTTCTTGGTAGGGGCAGATAGTTTTGGAGAATTTTTCTCTGTTTATCGTAATAATAGCCTCTCCTTTGCTCCTAGTATTTTGAGTCTTTACTGCGAGAAGTTGAAGAAGAAACTGAAAGGGAAATATCTGAAGCTATTGAGAAGGCTGCCAGTGGCAATCAGAAACTGCAGAAGATGCAAGCCAAGCTGGATAAATGTGATCAAGAGAAGAGTTTTTTTGATGAGGTATTTTTCTTTGTTGATTGTGAGTGAGTTTGAGAATCTTTGTCTATAGTTAGTTATTATACAAATTGACAAGTAGATGTTTTAGTTCATGAGAAGAAAATTTGTAAGCTGTTTCCTTCTGCATGTAGATCAACAAGAGTCTTTTGAAAAATCAGGACATATTGAAGGCAAGTATAGTGGAAATTGAAGAAAGGTATGACTACCTTCCTCTACTTGTCCTCAGTTCTGAAGCTTGTATGGGATGATTGATTTTTTCGCTTATCTACTACAATCTAGATTTTCATAATGGTAAACTGGTGGAATCTCCTGATTGATATGGTAAATAAAACGTAGGGTGATTATGATGGTAGTCACAGGGAAGATTAGTTATGAGAATCCTGTGGAGATATGTTATGATTATATCATGTCGAATTGACTGTTAATTCTTATAGACCTGTCTTCTGTTAGCAATCAAGAATGAAAATTTTATGTTGTAAATGAACCATTGGGAAGTAAATTGGGTTTCTCCAATAGTGTATTGTCCTACTATATGAATTCATTGGAAAATTACAATTGAGTGAAATCGGGATTGAATTTGCATATGATGTTTGCGGTTGAATTATCAAGCAATGTTGTTGATATTACTATTTAAACAGTATCGTGATATTAGGAAGAACTAAAAATGTCTATAATGGACTTCTTGATATGCGGTCCATCATATTACCATCCATTTGGCTTTAGAAAACAGCTTCCTATGGTTTGTGATTCATCCTATTGTCAAGTGGCGTTATGAAGGCTGTATTCTTGGCCATCACCAGCCCACTTTTGTGCATATTCCTGAAACTGATCACTCCTATTTTTTATTGACAAAACAACATATAACCATCTAATCTTGTCTAACAAATTGAAGTTTATTACTGTTTATTCTAGTTTCCCATGTTTTTCACCCTCTGATTAGTATTATTCCAGGGAGAAGAAGACTTTAAAACTGAAGGATGATAAAATAAGAGAATTGGAGGAGCAGGTACTTACTAGTCAAATTGCATAAGCTTTCAGTTCAAAAGAAAAAAAAAAGAAAAAGAAAGAAAATTACATAAATTTTGACCTCCTACTATTCCCATTGCAAGCATGCAACTTTATTTCACTGATGAATCTTTGTTATGTATGCAATGCAGCTTGGAAATTTGATGGTGTGCCTTGAAGCCGGTAATACTGTGGAACAGCTGTCGTAATCAGATGAAATCAAGGATGGCAGTATCTTGCCAATGCAAATAGAGTCCTCAAGAAACAGCACTCAACGGTCCACACGGGCTGATGCTTGGAGGATATTCTGGTTCCTGCTGTATTAAATCAAATAAAATGACAACATGTTTCCGGTTGAAAAAGTGGTCAAACATTTTTTTTAAAATTTTAGATTTAAAAGGGATTTGATTTGCTAGTTTAGTTTAGTGATATCATAATAGATGGTAATAGCTAATGAACGTTAACCAGCATTCTTTGTGGTTAATTTGGAGGTCCATTTTTTTTTTGGTAAAGCTGACTATGTAAAGAACTAAACACTACCCGCACTTATTGTAAATTTTTATGTCAAATAGAAATGCCAATACAATTCAGTGTACACAAGAATTTTATATTTGACTCTGGTATTTGTATAATTAAGCCAAGATATTGCAATATTTACATGATTAGAAGACTAAGCATATGTTATTTGCTTTGTATTTTAACTCCTTGCCTCCCAAGCCCATGTGGTACTGTTAATTTCAGGTTATTGTTAGTTTTGAATGCAATTTCTGTACCAAATTCTGAACATAAGAACTCAAAATAGTGTGCTATCGATGGTGCATTTATCTGCCAAGGCCATGCGTGTTATATTGTTAAGAATTTCATTTGGATGAACATGTTCAATACTGCTGTCAAATTCTTGTCCCGTGTGAGCTAATAGTCATAATGAATTCTAAATTATTTGCAATTGAAGATCTTGATAGAATATACTTGTAAAGTTTTCTCAGATTGAAAATTCTGGGGAAAATTGTTTATTTAACTAGTGTTTCACAAAGTTAAAAACTGATATACTACGGCTTATTTGAAGTCTTTTATGCTTGGAAAGGTTACTCTCTTGTTTGTACACATTTAATTTGGTGGAATAAACTTGAATGGAATGTTCACTCCAAATTTATATATATATTTTTTCGCTTGGCCTATCTTTCTTATTCAAGTGAAAATAGTTATTTCATTCTAATAAAAAGTGAGAATATATAGCCACTACCACCTTTACCCTATCACAAACAATATTTGTTGGTATCTCTTTCGTTGGCTATCACCACCATCCTGCCATCACCTTTACCGTATCATTACTGCTATCAGTATCACTACTACTGCTACTATCATCCTATTACTATCGACGCCTCCAGTGTCTACCATCACTGCAGCCACATCCACCCTACTACCACTGCACCACAACCACTATCTTTAGGGGTGCAAAAAGTACGGTTTGGTTGTTATTCATAGAAAGTTTAATATTGAAATGGATATTTCATTTTTGTTAATTAGGGAACTAAAATAACCGAATGTTACGGTTCAATTTTGTTGATTTGGGGTAGAAAGTGATTCACATGAGGTTTTAAAGAGTTTAATAATAATAATAATAAAACCTCAAAGAATTTCATATTGAGAATAAATATAAAGCAAAATATGAAAATTGTTTTACGCATCCCTCCCTTTATGAAATATGTAATATTGGTTATTTATAAAGGATTACAATATAGAAGTACGTGAATATAATATTTCGGTTTATATCAATATAAAAAATTTCAAAACCAAAACAGATTTAACAGTCAATTCTGGTCCATCGGTTTTTTTTACACCCCTAACAATCCGATTACCACCACCCTACCACAATGCCACCATTGCTATTATATACCACCATTACTACCGTCCTGCTACTCTCACTACCATCACTATCACTGCTACTGCTATTGCTACAATCTCAATCCTATCACTACTAACACCACCACTATCACTATCCTGCAATTACTACCACCACTACCACATCACATCACACCACACTTCAACCACTATTTCAACTACTTGATGTTGCTGTCTCCAGCATCACATCACACCACACTTCAACCACTATTTCAACTACTTGATGTTGCTGTCTCCAGCACCACCTCCACAACACGAACACAATCATAAGTTACATGAGTTTAGATTGGTAGTTACTAGTTTGATGTAATAATAAATAAATAAACAATTATTTCATTAGTTTAGTAGAATAATCAACATAAGAACGAAAATTGTCATTTCATTGTTACAAGTGAAATAAGAATTCAATTTTATATTCCGTTCACACATCAATCCCATTCTCATTTTATTCCATTTCTTCATACTAAAGGTAGGTTAAAGGGTGTAAATTAAAAAGAAAAGGAAATAATACATTATTTGGGAGATAAAGGAAATGAAAGGGTAAAGACGAAAGTTTTATTCTTATATGTAGAATAGAATATATTAAAAGGACTATTGAAAAAAATAGTAGAGATTTCTAAAATATAATTTTTAAATTCATACTAAATGATGTGACAAAAAAATTAGATCTTAAATAATTAAATTTTAAATTAATCAATAACTAACCTATAGTTCACATTATTATATATAAATTTAAAAATCATATTTTAAGCTCTCAAACTTTTTCCTTTGTATTTTTTTCATTTTTTGATTGTCCTTTCTAATTATTCCACTCCATGTTATTAAAATGTAAAGCAAGTCATTGACATTACCTCCGTTCACATTCTCTAATTTTTGGGGGAATACAAACACATCCCTCAATTAGAAAATGAATTTGTTCAGTTTAGAAAGTGTATGAATAAGGCCTCATTTGGCATGTTATTTTTCACTTAATCACATTATTTTTTTATTTTTTTTTTGGGTACATTTTTTTATAAAAAATTTAAAAATAATTAAAATAATCAATTTCCAAATGAGTCCATATATATTGTGATTGGTCAAAAACAATCGATTTCATAGTCAATATATATATATATTGAACTCACTTAAAATTGTGAATTCTTATTGTTTTTGAGGGTGGATTGTTACGGCTGTAAAGCCAATCTCTATTCAACTTAAAAAGGTATCAAATCAATATAATAAATAAATAAATAAATGACAGTTTAGTGGTAGGTTGGAAAATATTTATCATTTTTATGAAAAAGTTAATGTTCTTAGTTTTTTCATTCCGCTGCGAAAAATTGCAAACAAGTGTTCTACTTGTTGAGAAACAAAATATATAATATGCATCCTAATTATGAATTTTATATTTTTTATTATAAACTATTGTATTGTTAATTATGACTTATTATAATATTGGTTATAACATTAATTTACGTATGATTAAATATTTTTCTTTGTTATAACTTATGTGGTGTTTGGTTATAATTCTTCTTCTTTTTAATTATTTATTTATTTATAATTATGACTCATAATATTAAATTATGTCATTTATAATAATCAAATTCACAAATAACATTACTTGGTACGCACCCATAACATTACCCATATAAATTTTTGTAAATTGAGATGAGGTTAGATCTTCATGTGACATTCTCATATGCAGGGTCCATCCTTTTGGGTAATTAGACTTTTGAGAAAATTACAAAAATAAATAAATAAATAAAAAAATCCTAAAATTTGATCCCACTTCTCCCGTTTCACAGTCGGCAGAACCACGTCTTCACTTTTTGGCCGTTGCCATTAACCTCCTTTCTCAATTACCCTTGCCATTACTATGATACGGAGATTTTATCGTCGCAAATCGATCAAAAATTGATTTATATATATGACTTATTTTGACAAATAGATTATAAATTAATTTTTTGGTTTTATTTAATTTTTTTTTTAAATGTAAAAAATAAAAAAATAATGTGATTTAAAAAGTTAAAAATCCAATAAGCCGGATATCTATGTGTTCACAAGGAAGTCAGGTATAGGGATGGGGAAAGTGGTGGCATACTGGGTTCAGTAGCGGTGACAAACTGTCTGGGGTCGTGGGGGTGGATTCTGCTTCAGATTTATTAAATTTACAAGGAAGGGCTGTTTTGTGTGGATCGAAGTAAACATAAATTATCGTTCAAAAAAAGAAGTAAACATAAATTAGGCCGGATATTCGATTAAAAAAATAATATATTGTACATGTGAGTGTAAAAGTGCTTTTGGAAAGTTAGAAAAAACTGTTTTTTTGCTTTTTTATATATTTATTTCGGAAGAGATAAATAAACCGAATGTACAATTACCGAAATACCCCCATTTTTTAAGAATAAAATGGTAATTTCACAAATGTGCATAAGGGTAATATGAGAATTTCATAATTTTTATTAGGGTAAATCACAAATACACCCCATAAGGTTTGTTTAAAGTATAAATTGCTTCTTGTGATTTAGAAAATTACGAATATCCCCTTGTAAGAATTTTTTATTTAACAGAATTAACTGAAAAAATAAAATTTATAATTGCTCTCTTATGCAATAATAAAATTACCTAAATTATTAATTGAAACATATTTCTAATATTATTAAAAACTGTTAATTGACTTGATAATTTATTAATAAAATGAGCGATTTGTTATGAAATTAAAAACCTCAGGGGTGAAATATAATTTCTAGAACTATAAGGGATGATTCGTATTTTAATCAAATATAATCTATCCTTTTCATTAATGATGTGACACCATATTATAATACTTTTCAAAAAAAAAAAAAAAAACTTCACAAATGCATTTTTTTTTTTGAAAAAAAAAAAATCAAAAAGCAACACAAAAAAAAAAAAAAAAAAAAACCAAAAACAAAAACAAAAAAAAAAAAGGAATTTTTTCCATCTTCCCAAAACAAGCGGGAAATTCTATTTCCACACACTTAATTAACATAGTGCACATCTTTTCTCTAAAATTTTTTTATTATATTTCTATCATTCAATCAAATTACCAACACATCCCTCAATTTCTCCCTCCATCCCTTCTAACTCAACCCTAACCTTTGCCATTTCCGACCACTGACAGTAACCTCCATCCTTTCTGATCATCACCACCTTCATAGCATTCATGTCCTCTTGCCCGACATCCATTACATAGACCGTTTTGGAGTTGTGCTACTCAGATGCTGGTGCCATGACTTTCAGAGAGATGAGAGAAAGAATTGGGAGTTTGGATAGAAAGAAACAGAGTGGTGAGCTAGGTTCTCTATCTCTCTCGCCATCGCGGTTCATTCCCCACATCATAATTCATTCTAGCCAAGGGTTTTTAAATTTTCGTCGGCGACGGAGAAGGGCGGCACGAGTTACAGTGAAGAGAGACAACTTGGGGTGAGGTGCCGGAGGAGTGGCGGCGAGGGTGTGAAGGCTTAGATCAACTGGGTTCTTCACAGATCCGATCTGAAGGCGGTGATGGAGAGGAGGAAGCAGTGGCTAGAGAGGGAGAAGACTGGAGAGGGGCGGCGGCCGTGAGAGGTTGAGAGAGATTGAGAAGGGAATGATGCCGATGGAAGGCGGTGGTTGCCGACAATAGTTAGGGTTAGAATTTGTTGGAGAAGATGAGGGTAGTTTAGTATTATCTGAAAATTATTGATGTGTATTGAAACAAAATTAAAAGTTTTAATTTATGTATGGTGTAAATTGAGTAAATGATGTATATTAAGATAAGTAAGAATGTGTAAATAAAATTATCCAAAACAAGCCTAAGTGAATTTATTTAGTAGCAATATTATATGGGTAAATTGACAGAATTATTCATAGAGTGGAAGGTAAAAGGACTAATTTATTCTTTCGCTAAATTTTGACAGATAAGTTGAATTGAAATCTATTTAAAAGTACAAAATTTAAAATGATAAAATTAAGAAACTGAAGTTTGATTTGTTATTGGATCAAACTCTAAGATCTTTTTCTTTCGTAATTTTTCGTAAACTTTTTGAATTGGCAAAAGCTAAAAAGGAAGGAAGTTTTTTTTTTGTCATTTCAAAATAACCACTAAAGCCACAGCTATGTATAAAGCAAATAAACAACTTTTTTTTTTATTTTTCTTAAAAAAGAAAAATCATTGCAGCTAAGGAAACTGCCACAATCCCCAATTTATTCAAAGTCGTTATGATTCGATATGTTGCCATGCAAGTCACCTCATTTTCAAGTCCTATTCAGAATGAGACATTCATGAATCATAGTTGTATAAGATGTTATAAAATTTAGAGTAAATTATAAATACATCCTCTGAGATTTACTTAAAATACGAATTATCTCATATAGTTTGAAAAATTACAAATACATTTCTGTCAGAATTTTTTATTTAACAGAATTAATTGAAAAAGTGAAATTTTCGACGTTCACCTATACAATAATAAAATTATCTGAATTATTAATTAAAATAAAATTTTAACATTATTAAAAACAATTAATTAACTTGATGATTTATTAATAAAATGACTTATTTGTTATAAAATTAGAAACCTTAGGAGCATAATGTAATTTCTAGAACCACAGGAGTAATTTGTAATATAAGTAAACCTCAGGGGTGTGTTTGTAATTTACCCTAAAATTTATTAATGAACTCACTTTTAAAAAGTAATTAGTTCATCAAACAAGTTTGGAAAAAATATAAATCAGTAGGAGTTTAAAAAAATTATTACAAATCAATGATAAATTTTATAAATATTAATAATAAAACTTTTTCATCAATTTGTAATTAATTTTTCAAACTCCCTCTGATCTGTATGTTCCCCAACTATTTTCTATCTTTAAATCACTGTTTCTAAAATTACTTTTGAGTTTTTTTTGGTCTTTAATGATTTTTTAATATTTTAATTAAGGATAAATTATAAATACACCCCTTGAGATTTTTTTAAAATACGAACTACTTCCTGTGGTTTAAAAAATTATAAATACCTCTCGGTCAGAATTTTTTTATTTAACAAAATTAATTGAAAAAGTGAAATTTATAACTGTTCACCTATACAATAATAAAATTAACTAAATTATTAATTGAAATAAAATTTTAACATTATTAAAAATTGTTAATTAACTTGATGATTTATTAATAAAAGGACCTATTTGTTATGAAATTAGAAACCATAGGGGCATAATATAATTTCTAGAACCACAGGGTAATTTGTAATTTAAGTACCTCAGGGAGTGTATTTGTAATTTATCCTTTAATTAAATATTTTATTTATATGTCTAATTTAAATATACTTAAAAAGTAAAATATTTGTAAAGAATTCTATAAAAAAAAAATTACTAATACAGAAATATTAGAATATGTTTTTTTTTTTTGTATTGTTTGTGTTTTTTATATTTAGTGATTTTTTTTATCAATTTTTTCACAAATATTTTACTTTTCAATAAATTACACTCACCTCCCTTGAAGTTGGGAGAAAACATAGTTAGCCCCACAATTTTAACATAATTACAGCAATCTCTCTCGAAATTTTACATAACATTTAAGTTTTTTTCATTATTAATTCATGAGTCGTATAAATTAAAATATGACGTTATCATATATTTTTTTACTAAAATGAATATTTACCTTTATTTATTTTTGTGTCTACTCACCATCCGCATTGGTTTTGATAATTTTAACTAGGATTGGGTAAACATCTAACCGATCCGCTTAACTAGCCTAACCCGATTTAACCCAACTTTAAATGTGCAGTTTCGATACAACAGATGGATTAATGTGGGTCTAGAAATTTCATTAAAAAATTGAGTTTTGGTTGGGTGGCGAATATACAACTTTCAATCCATTAAACCCAACAGGATTGCATGGAAGTAAGAATTCTTCATAAATATTGTGGGTGTTTGGGAAATGGATTTTTTTGTAGGTTTTTTTAGTTGTAAGATATTATTGGAGAAAATTTTTTGTGTTTGGGAATATAGTTGGGTTTTTTTGTAGTAGGATGTGATGTTTGTGAGAGAAAAAATGAAATGATTATGGGGTTTGATGTGATATTTTGTTTGAATTTTTATTTTTATTTTTTTTGTAACCAATTTATCTTTTAGTGAAAAAAATTCAAAAAAAATCCAAAAAATCGAGTTCCCAAACAGCGCCAGATATGTTAGAAATGGTTGGGAAAATTCTGGGTGAAACCAGAATTTTTTCCTAAGTTTGATCTATTTTTTAGGTGGGCTCCATGCGTCGATTTTCGCGGGTCAAAGTGGTAACGCGTTCTATGTCGCGTTGTAATTCACGTGGTATATTTGGTTGCTCAAAACCATTATCGGGTGAATGGGAAATTGAAGCCAAAGTGAGCTCCATGGAAATGGAGTTTTAATGGAAATTCCTTAAGGCTGGAAAATAGTTTGTCCCACATTGATTTGGTAGAAGTTTTGAATGGGTTTATAAGGCATGTGATTGGAACTTGGGGTGTGCCCCAAGGGGTACCCAAGTTTTATAAAGAGGGAGGTTATGGGCAAAATGGGCTAGACCCATTGGACCCAAAAATCACCACACACGCGCGTCGCTGTTTGTCCCGTCGGGCAGACTAGGCTGGGCCTAGGCGCGAGTGCGTGGTGTGTGGTTGGGTTGGGCTTGTTCAACCCAATACTAATCTTTTTTAGGCCAAAAACATTTGGATTTAATTTTATTTTTTGAAATAAAATCTGTCCAACTATCCAGAATTGAAATTAATTCCGGAATTAAACTGTTCCGGTTTTTCGCTACACCCAAACAGGGCCCCTACGATTTTTTATCTGTTCAAATTTGAATCCAATAGGTTTGTATCTGTTTATTCAAACTGAACAGGTATCATACATGTTCAAACAGGTTTTGCACTTGTTTAATTCAAACCCAACAGCCATAAATTCTCCTATAAATAGACGAGTCTCTCATTTGTTTTTTACTCCAATTTTCGTACTTCACCTCTGCTATAATTCTCTGCATTTTGCTGCATTTAATTTTTGTGAGAAAGAGTGTAAACACTTAGTGTGTTCGTTGAACAAATAAATTGCAATGCTGCATTTATTTGTAGTTGATCATTTCATCCTAGGAGATAGTCATCCATATTCTGAAAGCACCGTAGAGAGGATGAATCTGTCTTAAGGAGACAGTGTTGAACACTGGACTTGATCAGAATAATATTCAAGTAAGTTATTTATTTATTTTCTGTTTTTATTATTTATTTAAATCAGATTTTAATTTTTGTTTTTGTAATAAAATAAAATCTGTTTTTATTTATTTAATTCTATTTCTAGTTTGATTTTTGTAATCAAACATTTTCTCTCCTTTCCTTTATTTCTTTTATATTCTGTTTGTCGTTTAGTACCCAAACAGAATTAATTAATTTAATTACAGTGAAGATTGTCCAACAATATAAGTATATATTATTTATTTGTTTAATAAATAAAGTACTAAAACTTGAAAGAGATGTTTTTACTTTTCAGAAAAGTTGAACCCTCACTCCTCATTGTTCAGTTAAAAAAATTAAGATTTTTTGTAAAATAAGATTTGTTTAGTAAAAAAATTAGGATTTATTCAAGTCACCAATCTGATCCATGCAGTCGTCAGATACTGGTGGAATTTTCTCATCCTAAACCCCATTCAATAAGGTAGCGGATGATATGCAACCCGCACAAACCAGACCTGTGAGCATCCGTAATTTTAACCTCACTAAAAAACCGATCAATGTAATTATATCAAATTTGTAGAGTTAATAGTATTTTTCTCAAACTTCAGAAGAGGTGAGTATAATTTATTTTTTACTTTTTAAATATATTAAACCCTAAAGGATCTAAAATAAATACTAAACATAAAACTAAAAAATAAAAAACTCAAAAAAAAAAAAAAAAATTAGTTTCAAAACTAAAGTGACTGGATTTTTTAGTTCTATAAAATGGCTAGTAGACCAAGAATGTTGTATGGGATGGAGTGTTAAACAACTAAGAAACAACATGTAAGTAAGATGAGTGTTGCGGAGATGAGGATGTTAAGGTGAATGTGTGGCAAGACTAGAAGAGACAAAATCAGTAATGAGTATATTCGAGAATGGGTAGGGGGTTACATTGATAGAAAAGAAGTTGAGAGAGAATATGTTGAGATGATTTGATCATATTCAACGAAGACCAACAGAGGCGGTAGTGAAGAGATACGATGTAGTGATGGTAGATGGAAAGGTTAGGGAATGGGGTAGACCTAAATTGACGTTGGCTAGCATAGTAAATAAAGATATGAATCTACTTAATTTGAATAACATAACAGCCTTAGATAGAGTCGAGTGGAGAAGAATGATTTATATATCCGACCCCATTTGATAGAATTTAAGACTTGATTTGATTTGATTTGGAGTATTTGGGCTTAAATTCATAAATCTGAATTAAATTTGAGCGGGTTTCAACAAAAATATCAGACAACCTTAACAATTCAAAGTCCCAATTATATATATGAACATAGAAAAATTTTAAATATAAATTATCATGTGGAACCATTAATTTTTTTAATAGAAAATTTAGGTTGCGTTTGGTAGAAGTTCTTACTATGATTTGAGAGTATGAATTGTATTTTAATTACATTTGATAGAATTTTGTAAAAATGATTTGAGAGTATGAGTTGTATTTTGAGTTTGTGAGTTTTGGAATTATGATTTGAGTATGAAAAATTTGTTTGATGAAAGAGTTTTGAAAAAAGTTTTGAATTGAGTGAGAATTTTTGATGTGACATATGATATTTGATACAAAAACTTACAACTCATAACCAAACATACAACTCAAAATTCTATTAAAGCACATAAAAAAATTTAAAAATTCAGAAATTTTTTTTTTCAAATATATAAAAATTAACATATGTCAATTGCAAAAAATATATAAATAAAAAAATAAATATATAAATAAATAAATTGCACCGTTCCGGTCAATCGGCCGGACGACCTGTGGGATGTCCGGTGGGACGACCGGTTAGGCTAAATTTGAAAAAAAAAAAATTTGAAAATCGCGCCTCAGACAGAGTTTTGTGCAGAGTTTTGTAAAATGTTATGGAAATGTGATTTGAGTGTGGTATCCAAACATCATGTTGGAATGTGGGGGTAGAAATATAGTTTGGAAATCATTCCAAACATAGCTAAAAGTTTGTGAGTTTTGAAATTATGATTTGAGTGTGGAAAATTTGTTTGGTGAAAGAGTTTTGAATTGAGTGGGAAATTTTTGATGTGACATTTGATATTTGATACAAAAACTTACAGCTCATAACTAAACATACAACTCAAAATTCTATTTAAGCACATAAAAAATTTTAAAAAATTCAAAAAATATTTTTTTCGAATATATAAAAATTAGCTTATCAATTGCAAAAAAAAAAAAAAAAAAAAACAATTTGCACTGTTCCGGCCAGACGACCGGTGGGATGTCTGGTAGGACATCCAGTGGGACGACTGGTTAGGCCAAATTTCAAAAAAAAAAAATTCAAAAATCGCACTTTACAGAGAGTTTTTTGCAGAGTTTTGTATTTGTTGTGAAAAACTAGTTCCAAAACTCCATCCAAACATGATATTCCAACGTAGGGGTAGAATCAGGATTTGAAAATCCTTCCAAACAGAGATTAAGTTTTACCAATTATAACTTTTAATAGTTTTTTTTTCCTTATTTGGTTCTAGCAAGTCACTTTTTAGCTATTTAAGTTAAAAAAATAATTTTACTTTTGATTTTAATTTGTTTAATTGACAAATGACAAAAAAAAAAAAAAAATTCAACAAGATTTATCATGATTGGCAAGTGCTAAAAAACACAAATATATTCTTAATAGGATCATTTTCATGATGAGAGAGAGTATGAGTTAAACCATTCCAAATTTGTTAATTAGTTATAAGGGAAAATTGTAATGAATATTTATTGACAATAATTAAAAAAATATTGAAAATGAAGAAAAGTTTGTGAAGTGAAATTTAAATTTATATATTTGTTATTGTCAATAAATAATTTTTTTCAATTTCATAATTTTGGTTGAAATTTGAAGGAGATATCTTAAAGGGGAAAGATTAAGTGATAATTAATGAAAACTACTAATATATTTTAACAATATTTCGCAATTATATATAGTATAAATAAATTTAGAAATATGATTTAATTTTCTTATACATGTCAAGAATTAACAGATTTTAATATATTAATTAAACAATTAATAATTATATTTATAATAAAAGAATTAATAGTTACATGACATGTGTTTTTCATATTTTATAAATTTAAAAAATCTAAGAAAATAGAGCTTTTAGAGCTTAAAGACCCAATAATATTTTGCAATTATGTGTAGTATAGATAGATAAGTTAGTCAATAGCGTTTTTTTAAAATTATTTTTTAATTAAAAAATTCACAAATTTAGGTGGAAGTCTTCACAATGCTTCCCACAAAAATTTAAAATATAGTATAGATATAGATATATAGATTTTAAATTTAATTTTTTATAATTAGAGCAATGACAATAGTTTCCTTAGTTGTGTGGGTTTTTATTTTGGGAAGGGATAAGAGAGATTTCCTTATTAGATGCGTAAGTTTTTTTTTTTAAAAAGGAATGTCATAAATTACGGACGTATATTTGGTAAGAGTTTTAAAATTTCAATTTCAATTTCATTAGTCAATGAAAAATATTCTTCACTCATAATATTTTCATTATTGCTATGCTTTAATAGATTAGCATACTTATTTCAGCTAACACCGATAAGTATGAAACAAATAAATGGAATAATAATAGGAAAAGTAGTGCATGAATGGGCCCAAACAAAATTATGTGCATACCATTAAAATAGAAATGATAAATAAAAGCTAAATTAAATTCAAACAAAACAACAAAAATAAAATCTAATGCATCCAAGACAAATAATATTAAACTAGGGTAAACTGCACTAATATTCTTGAAATTTGGTCTGATTACATTCTATTTCTTGACGTTTTAAAAATTACATTCCCACCTTTATGATTAATAGTCTCATTTCACAACCCCCTACTTATATAAAAGGCAATAACTTCTAATAGAAAAATAGGAAAAATTACATTGAAAAAAAAAAGTAAAGCAAATTAAAGGAAAAAAACTTAGAATAAAACAAAGCAAGAAAAGAGATGAGTTCAATATTTTCATTCCGTTTAAATAGTGACAGAAGGTCAATATAATTTTTTAAACGTTAATGAATAATATATATTAAATCCAAACTTCAAAGGGTGTAAGTGTAATTTACCCATTAAACTAGGAGCCTCGTTATTAAAGTGGTGAATCCCTTTAAAATTCTAATCGACTTTTGGGATTGACACTGTGATGAATGCAAGCATATGGCGTGTTTGTTTGGGTTTTTTTTTAGCCAATTTATAATTTTTAGTTTTGAAAAAGTTATTTTGGACTGTTTGGTTAAACTTATTTCAAACAGTTTCTGATTCTAACAACTTATTTTAACTCAAAAAAGCTAATTCAGAGAAGCTGCTCACCCCTTACTTCTGATTATCGGCTTCTGCTGTTGACAAATTAATTTATGGTTATATTCTTAGATTTTTTTTTTATTTTTTTAAAAATAGAAAAAAAACCCAAATGGATTATAAATTATTATTTTTTATTTTTTATGAGAAATATAAACAAGTAGTAAATAATAAAAAATAAAAGCTAATTGAAAAAGTTACTTCAAAACTTATTTAACAAACACTACTTAACAACTTAAATTTATAATCCAATAGTTACACCAAAAAGATTAACAACTTCTAATTAAAGTCACAATCTATAATCTGTTAAATTATAATCTATAATCTGTTTTAACAGCTACACCAAACAGGGCCAGCATGCCTCACTATAACACTAACAAAAGATTTAAATTTTAAAGACTAAAATTTAGGGATAAAATTATTTTTTAAGAATTAAATATTTTTATTATGAAAAGCATCATTATATTTTTAGCAACAAAAATTGGATATTATAAATTATTATCCTTTTGGGAAGAAATTTTTTATCTCAAAAAATAAACCATTTTGAGATTAAATTATTTTATCTTTAAAATCCTATTTATTAGTTACATTTTCAAAATTTTATCGGTAAAAACCTTATTTTTGACTTTTCAAAATAGCCTTTTAGTGACTATCCTCACAACGATAGAAATTGATCCCTAAATATCTTTTGCAATAAAATTCTCACTTTTAGAGACCGAAAAATTCATCTTATAAAACTTTTATATGTTGTAATGCAAGTTATTTTTGAAATATTTAAGCCCATTTATCGACCAAATAATATATATTAAACATTTAAAAAATCAAAAATTTATTATAAATTGTTATATTATTCTCTCTTTTTTTTGCATATATTTTCATAAAGAGTCAAAAAAATTATTAAAATAAGGGTAAATTAAAAATACACCCCATAAGGTTTTATTAAAATACAAATCGCCCCTGTAGTTTTGAAATTACATTCCACTCTCTGAGATTTCTAATTTCATAACAAATTGTCCTTTTATTAATAAATTATTAAGTCAATTAATAATTTTTAATGATATTAAAAAGAGAAATGTTTGGAACCCCTTTTTTGGGGGTTCCATGACCCCCAATTTGATCTTGGCCCTTGATATGTATGTGGGATCCACACATGTATGTATGAGCCCCACACTATGAGTAATCATGATTAGGATGAGAGTGGAGGTTTGGTGTGCATCTAAGTGCCAACCTAGTTGGGATCTGAATGTTTCACTGTGATACTTTTTACACCCTCCTCTTTATTGATGTAAGTTATCATACTCTGTATGTTTATTTTCCATCAATAAAGATTTTTTTTGCTGATCAAAAAAAAAAAAAAGGATGAGAGTGAAGGTTGTGGGGGTCATGTATGTGTGGGGGTCTCTATCACAAT
This sequence comes from Camellia japonica, assembly GCA_030407325.1. Classification (NCBI taxonomy): domain Eukaryota; kingdom Viridiplantae; phylum Streptophyta; class Magnoliopsida; order Ericales; family Theaceae; genus Camellia; species Camellia japonica. The sequence goes on along the minus strand of JAPPVO010000010.1, from coordinate 89,771,878 downwards.
TGTATTAAAAATATGTTTCAATTAATAATTTAAGTAATTTTATTATTGTATATGAGAGCAATTATAAATTTTATTTTTTCAGTTAATTCTGTTAAATGAAAAATTCAAATAAAAGGTATTTGTAAATTTTTCAAATTAGAGGGACTAATTTATATTTTAAGCAAACATCGAAAAGTGTATTTGTAATTTACCTTTAAAATTATATATTCCCAAACAAGACCTTAATATATATATATATATAGATAAATAGATAGATAGACAGAATTTGTGTGATAATAAATTTTTTTAGAAAATACTATAAACCCCAAATAAATTACTAAATAAGTTACCAAATCTTACATGGGTGTAAAACTATTTACATATAATTTGGGTAGGACTTACGTCCATGTAAAAGGTATGACAATTTATTTAAGATATCTGGCATCACTCAAAATCTTTTCTAAACCAACTCTATCTCTGACATCACTCAAAACCTTTTCTAAACCAACTCTATAATCGAGCGAGAAATTAGTTCCACAAAAACTCAAATTTCGCATCCACACACGTCCATAAATCAAACAAACAAACACATCCTCTATTCCAAATCTTCTCCATAAATCTTCCCCTATTCCAAATCTTCTCCATAAAACTTCTTCTTCATACGCCTAACTCTCTCTCTCTCTTTCCCCCTCTCTCTCTCATTTTTTCGTTCTCTCTAGAAATCAATCAAACCATGTATTTCATCGCCGGCCCATCAGAGGTCCTCGCCGTTACCGGCTGCGGAATCCCCGACATCAAGCTCGCCAAAAAGAAGTGGATATGGCCGGGCCAAAAGTTCACCCGAGTCGACATCTCACCAGTCAACTACACCTTCGAAGTGCAGGCTATGAGCGCAGAGAAACTCCCATTCATACTTCCTGCTGTCTTCACGATCGGCCCCAGGGTTGACTGTGAAGAGAGCATGTTGAAGTACGCAAAGCTCATATCCCCGCACGACAAGCTCTCAAACCACGTCACGGAGCTTGTGCAGGGAGTCATCGAGGGTGAGACTCGAGTTCTCGCTGCCTCGATGACTATGGAGCAGATCTTTAAGGGGACTAAGGAGTTTAAGAAGGAGGTTTTTGATAAGGTTCAACTTGAACTTGATCAGTTTGGGCTTCATATTTATAATGCTAATGTCAAGCAGTTGGTTGATGTAAGAGGGCATGAGTATTTTTCTTATCTGGGGCAGAAAACTCAGATGGAGGCTGCCAATCAAGCCAGGGTATATTATTTGTAACTTCTTTTTTCTTATGTATTGATTTTGGTGTAAAGAAATTATAAGTATTAGGGTTGTAAAATATATGGCCATTATCAAAATATAGGGAGTGTTAGGGTTTCCAGTATGATTGATAATACTGTTCGATATGAAGCTATAAATCTTAGAAATCGAGTTTCAATCTCATGATTTTTTAAACTTATCTTTGTAAAAAAAAAAAAAAAAAAAAAAAGTTTCATAGCCGGCCCTATCACCTGTGCTTCTTTTGGAATTTTTTTTTTTTAAATTAGGCTATTTTTATTTTTAGTTTACCTTTTTCAAAATTATGTCTTCTTTTTTACTTAGAAATTATTAATTTTTTTTTTTTTGGATAAAACTTGTATCATAAATTAATTTTCTTACTTATAGATCCCTATCTTAACAATTAAAATTTTATAATGAAAAAACTTTAGCAAAAACAATAAAAACAAGCCAATTTTTGTAAGTTTTTTTTATTAATATAAAATTTGGCTTATTTTTATTTTAGTAAATTTTTTTTCAAAATTAACTCTTTTTTTTTTTTTTTTTTTTAGAATAATCTATTCAAGACTACCTAAAAAAAAAATTGACTAAAAAATGAATAAATATGAATCAAGAAAGTTTTTTAGTTTCAATAATGATGAACTTCAATCTTTACAATGTGCACTGATTGTATTTTTTGGTATAGATTGATGTTGCAGAGGCAAAGATGAAGGGTGAGATCGGTTCGAAGCAACGAGAAGGGCTAACAACACAAAATGCAGCGAAAATTGACGCAGAGACGAAGATTATAGCGACAAAGAGGCAAGGAGAGGGAAAGAAGGAGGAAGTAAAAGTGAAGACAGAGGTACAAATATTTGAGAACCAAAAGGCGGCTGACGTGGCGGAGGCGAACGCTGAGTTGGCAACGAAGAAGGCGGGGTGGGCCCAGTTGGCCCAGCTGGCGGAGGTGGAATCGGCTAAGGCGGTGGCATTGAGGGAGGCTGAGTTGCAGAGGGCGGTGGAGGAGAAGAACGCTTTGACTCAGTTGGAGAAACTCAAGGCTGAGAATTTGAGCAAGGCTAGCGTGGAGTATGAAATTAAGGTAATTTAATTTAACGTTTTGATTTTATGTTTAATGCAGTTTAATGTTTGATTTAGTATGATTAATGTGATTTGATTCAATTTTATGTTAGGGGTTTTTAGAAAAAAAAAATTGAAATTTTTTATGGGAGATTTATTGGAAAATCCTTTTTCAAAGTCCTTTTTCAAGTGTTCTTATTTTAATTAATCCATAAGATATTGTTATATTCCAATAAGTCCTATTATTTGAACATTTGATCTACAAAATCGTAATTATCATATTTAAAGTATTTTATTGATATTTTTACCCTTACAAATATTTTTTTGAACGGTTAGCAATTTGGTATGTGAAGGTTCACATTGATAGTGTAAAAATTCGCATTGACAAGTTAGCATTCACACCACATTGACGGTGTGAACATTCACATTGACAGTTTGAACATTCACATTACAGAACATTCACATTGTAAATATGAATATTATTAGGGTTATTTTGATAATTATGTCACTTATAAAACTTATTGGAATATAAAAAAATAATGTAGATTAAATGCAATATTAGGTGAAAGGGATTTGTAAAAAAATGCTCCATTTTTAATGAGAATTGAAAAAAAATAGTTTTGATTGAAAGGCAGCTTTTTTTTATGCCACCTTTTCAATTTTAACTAACATTTTTAAACTTTTAGGAAACTTTTAGAGACAAAAACAGTGTAATGAAAATCCAAAAAAAAAAAAAAAAGTCAATTAAAGCTATGCCATGACAATAAAGTGTGCTTCAATTGACAAAACAATTGAATACTTTACAAGTTAGGATTTTTTTTTTTTTTTTCTGTTCCTTTAGCTGATACTTTTTTAATATTGCAATGTAAAATTAATTTACAAGATGTAAGCGAATCCTCGATGAGAGGGTATTAGTTTTTCTTTTCGGGTAAGAAAAAGTTATGCAACCTAATTTTTTTATAAACTAAACTAATGTGGTATGTACTAGTATTGTTTGTTGAAATAGACCTACTAAATTAAATTTAAATCATAGGAATAACTCAATTGTTACATCAATTTATAAAAAATATTTTTGTTAAACATTACTTATTATTATCCCTTCTACTAAAAGGACAAGTTGTATGGTAGGGAAAATTAAATAGATATTAGCATTAAATTTGAATAAAATAGATCCATACAACACATTCTAAATAATACAATTTAAAATAGTTGAGTTGGAATGCATGCCTAATAATTTGATGAAATCATCCTCGCAATTAAAAATTAATCGAGAATGTTTCCACACCTTAATGTTCACCTACTTATAGTCAGGCTCTTTGGCCTGATAATTGTGTAGCAACACGCTGTGATGTGAGTTGGTAAATTCAAAATTTGATACCGTTTGTGTTTACTTATGGCTTTGATTTTATTTTTAAGTCATTTATTAGTTATTTAAATTAACTCTCGGTACTTATGCCCACTTTGGTTCTTATCCTTAGTTTATGAGTCTTACGCAATTATATGGCAATGACAATTTTGCAATTATAAAACACAACTATATGTGTTTTGTCAAATTTTTGTGTGTACAAAATCTTTTTGTTGCTAAGGATGTGAAACTGATCAAAAGGTACAAGAAGCAAATTCAGAGCTGTACAAGAAGCAGAAAGAAGCAGAAGCAGTTCTCTTCGAGGAGCAAAAAAAGGCAGAAGCACAGAAAGCAGGCGCCGATGCAGCCTTCTACACTTGCCAACAGGTGGCAGACGGCGAGCTCTACTCGAAGAAAAAAGAAGCTGAAGGCATCGCCGCCGTGGCAGAAGCCCAAGGCTTTTACTTGAGGAATCTCCTCAAAGAAGCCAATGGAAACTACGCGGCGGTCAGAGACTATATGATGATCAATAGCGGTATGTTCCAAGAGATAGCCAAGATTAACGCGCAAGCGGTGCAGGGGCTGCAGCCCAAAATCAGTGTCTGGTCAGGTGCTAATAATGGTGGCGGTGAAGGTGGTGCTGGTGGCGGTGGAATGAAGGATGTTGCCGGAGTTTATAGCATGTTGCCGCCGTTGTTTCAGACTGTGCATGAGCAGACTGGGATGTTGCCACCAGCATGGTTGGGCACGTTGCCTAGTTCAAGTTAATTTATACCTCTTCTACACAGTGATTTTAGGTTCTCTAAGGTTTTCAAAACTTATTCAGTCTACATGGTCTTTTTGCTTTATATTTTGAGGGATAGGTACATAAAAGTATACTTGGTAGTCTCATGAATTATTATATATAGTGGGTGTTTGCCAAGTTGGGTTTGAAGGATTTTTTTGTTAAAAATCACAAAAAGAAAAATAAAATAGTTTAAAATAGTTAAAACAAATATCACATCCAATTATAAAAAATTCTAATCATTTTTCTAAATATAAAAATTTTAACATATTAAAATAACTAAAAATTAAAATACCTTACTAAAATAGTGAACGCTCCAAACGAGGCAATAGAATGGTTAGTAAACTTCTTTATAAATTATTTGCTTATTTTTCCTTCACTTTTTATTTGTTTCTTTGATTTGGACCTGTTTGGTATGGACCAATGTGGACTGGATGGTTCATGATTTGTTTTTTTTTTTTTAAATCAAATTTTTCCCTGAAAAAAAAAAAGCTTTTTTTATTCTAAGTAATTACCAAATGCATTGTCAAAAAAAGCAAGTAAAAGATCAATTCCCAAAGGATGGCTATCAAATCAGCCAAATTACTTGAATTTTATTAATGTTGGAATCGTTAAAACCTGTTTAATGTTATATAAATAATTTAAAATTTGAATATGTTTTGAAACCCTTTTTAATTTGGCTTGTAAAATGACTTGAGCCTAAATATTACATATTTGGCCTTCTAAAATATATTTTATTAGTCTATTAATTTATAATTTTATATGTTTTTTTTATATTTTAAATGTTTATATATACACTACAACAAAAAATACATTTGGCGACCCAAAAATTTGTCGCCAAAAGTACAAATTCCGTCGCCAAAAGAATCGGCGACAAATATACAACTTGTTGCCAAAGGCCTGTCACTAAAGTATTGGCGACGAAATCAGAAACTGTCACAGTAGGTAGACATTTAGCGACAAGCAAAATTGGTCGCCAAAAATCATATATTTTGTCGCTATAAACTTACAATTTGTTGCTAAAAGGTTACAATTTGGATAGGCTATGTAGTTTCAGCGACAAACAAATACGTCGCCAAAAGTACTATTTAACGACAAAATTAATTTGGTCGCTAAAAATCACATTTTTAGCGACGAGTAAGTTTTGGTTGCTAAAAGTTCTTGGAATAACCACTAACTTTTAGCGACAAAAACAATATTTCGTCGCCAAATATATTAACAGCGACCAAAATACCACCTGTCACTAAAAATTCAGTACACAAATTTTGATTTTAATAATTTTCCTGTTCAAAATAATCCAAAACACTTGTTTTCCTGTGCACAATATATACACAAATGTAATGTAAATAATAATACACTTGTGCAAGACATTCATACTAATTCAAAATTAATAGCTATGAAAAATCCCAATAAACATAATTATAATTCTCTGACAATCTAAAACATGCATACCAAAGTACTTACAAACTACTAACATCAAATCCATAAATACATTACCAAATCCTATGTCAAAATATTTTCAAAATTACAACCAAATATTTTGATGTTAAACATCTAAATAACAAGTCCTTTACTAAAATCCTATGTCAAAATATTTGCAAAAACACAAAACCAAATATTTTGATGCTAAACATTTAATCCATAAATCATTTACCAAAATCCTATGTCAAAATATTTCCAAAAACACAATCAAATCTTCTGATGCAGCCCAAACTATTTTCCACCATTGCCAATCTGTCACATGAAAAAAGAAAAAATAATATTAGATTGACAAAAAAAAAAAAAAAAAAAACCTCGATATAAACTTCACAATTTTGATTTTAATTTTGTAACGGGAAGTCCAGTCAGGTGCTGTTTGCTCATACGACTCTATTTAGGCTTGAACAAGCTACCCGTGCCAAGTTTCGGTGATTTCAGTGGTCATTTTGCAATTTTGGGCCCCGAACGGGCCTTTTAAGTCTTGTGTTTTACATTTTTTCTTCTAATTTTCTAATCGGAAATCCAATCGAGGTCCTGTTTGTTCCTACAAGTCTATTTAGGTTTGAACAAGCTGTCCGTGCCAAGTTTTGGTGGTTTCGGTTGTCATTTCGCAATTTCGGCTCCTGAACGAGCCTTTTAAGTCTTGTGTATTACAATTTTCCTTCTAATTTTCTAACCGGAGATCCAATAGAGGTCCCGTTTGTTCCTACAAGTCTATTTAGGCTTGAAAAGGTTGTCTATGCCAAGTTTGGGTGGTTTCGGTAGTCATTTTGAAATTTCGGCCCCCGAACGGGCCTTTTAAGTCTTGTGTTCTACATTTTTTCTTCTAATTTTTTAATCGGAAATCCAATCGAGGTCCCGTTTATTCCTACAAGTTTATTTAGGCTTGAACAAGCTGTCCGTGCCAAGTTTCGGTGGTTTCGGTGGTCATTTCGCAATTTCAGCCCCCGAACAGGCCTTTTAAGTCTTGTGTTTTATAATTTTCCTTCTAATTTTCTAACCGGAGATCCAATTGAGGTCCTGTTTGTTCCTACAAGTTTATTTAGGCTTGAACAAGCTGTCCGTGCCACGTTTCGGTGGTTTCGGTGGTCATTTCGCAATTTCAGCCCCCGAACGGGCCTTTTAAGTCTTATGTTTTACAATTTTCCTTCTAATTTTCTTACCGGAGATCCAATCGAGGTCCCGTTTGTTCCTACAAGTCTATTTAGGCTTGAACAAGCTGTTTGTGCCAAGTTTCGGTGGTTTCAGTGGTCATTTCGCAATTTCGGCCCCCGAACGGGCCTTTTAAGTCTTGTATTTTATAATTTTCCTTCTAATTTTCTAACCGGAGATCCAATCGAGGTCCCGTTTGTTCCTACAAGTCTATTTAAGCTTGAACAAGCTGTCTGTGCCAAGTTTCGGTGGTCATTTCACAATTTCGGCCTCCGAACGGGCCTTTTAAGTCTTGTGTTTTACAATTTTCCTTCTAATTTTCTAACCGGAGATCCAATAGAGGTCCCGTTTTTTCCTACAAGTCTATTTAGGCTTAAACAAGCTGTCCGTGCCAAGTTTCGGTGGTTTCGGTGGTCATTTCGCAATTTCGGCCCTCTAACGGGCCTTTTAAGTCTTGTGTTTTACAATTTTCCTTCTAATTTTCTAACCATTGATCCAATCGAGGTCCCGTTTGTTCAACACAACCAGACATATTAAATGAAATGCTTGTAGTGATTTGAAAAGTAAATTATGAAAAATATACTTACAAAAGTGTTTGTCAATAAGATTCCTCTCATGAATAATCATTTTCATTAACCTGCATGCCTGCTTGATCCTTGGTCATCCTTTGTAGATGGAAAATCATACAAGATATGAGATTACATCAAATAAAGGGAAGGAGTTTGGTGAGGAACCAAACCCGAAAGGGAAAAAAAAAGCAGAAGAATAGAACACAGACAAAGAGAACCAAAAACAGAACAGAAAACTGAACAGAACAAGCACAGCAGACACAGCAGAGAGGAGGCAAACTTTGCATACATGGACCTTACACAGCAGATTCATCCATAAATTTCCAGCAGCCCACAAATTTCCAGCTCAAATCAGTTTAACAACTCAGTAAAACAAGATTTCCAACAAACATAACAGAGCACAGCACAGCAAATTTCAGCACAGCAAATTTCAGCACAACAAACACAACACAGCAAATTTCAGCACTCCACCTTATATTAGTTCAGAGCAGTTCTGCTTTCCACATTAAGAAACAATATATTAAAAAAAAAAAGGGGTGTGATTGAAGCAAGAATGTCAAGATGGGTGATTCCTGTTACAAAGAAAGCCAGAATAAGAGGTGAATTCATTCATTTCTTTATCCTGTTATAAAGAAAGCCAGAATAAGGAAGCACATTAAGAATTTTGTGACTAGGATAAATTACAATGGAAGGAGTCATCACCAAATGATTACAAATGTCAAAAAAGCAATATGAACTTAACTTTCCTTAGATCAACAGCCATGTGGGATATAATCTAACTGTTTTCCCCTCCCATTCACCTTCCAAATGTTCTTTGTCAATAAGTTTGGCTAGTTCTCCTAGGTGGTTCCATCTTTTGAGCACCAAATTGAGGCACATCATCACCTTATTTGAATTCTTGAATAAAAAATATATTATTGGCTTTTGGACCATTAATTTTGGGAGAAAATATTTAGTGTTTAATAGTCATTGATGCGCACACTTGTGTCAACTTTTGGGAACTTCTTTATTGATTAGATTGAAACAAATAGAGAGAAGATGGTGACTAGTGCTGAAATTGTAGTGGCCTGCATAGAGGAAAGAGAGACCAAATTGAGGTAGTGATGGTTGTCACTGTGAGGGTGATAAGTGAATTAAGAGAGGCTGGTGGTGGCTGGGGTGTAGTCACTAGCTGGAGGGAAGTTATGAGATGGCAAGTAAGAGGTCTTTGGCTGGAGATGAAGGAGAAGAAGTGAGAAAAAAAGAAAAAAGGAAGAGAGACAAAGACACTGAAGGTTTGGTGATGACCGTGCAGTGGTGTTGGATGCAGTGGTTATGAGTGGTGGTGGCAGTACCAGATGTGGCAGTGGTGGCTTGTTAGTGACATGTAGTGATGCTTTGATGGGATTGGTGGTGTGGTGTTGGAGGGGGTAAAGAGGGGGTGACGTGCGATGGTAGGGGGAGAGGGGAAGAGAACGATGGAGAAGAGAGAATATGATAGAAAAAAAAGAGAGGAAGAAGATGGGCAGAGAAGAGGGAAATTAGGTAAAGTCATTTTTTGGTGTAAAATGATTGTTTTATGAGAGGGCAATTACAAATTCAACATTTCTGTTAGGTCTGTTGGTGAACTAACTATGTCAGTGAAGGTCAATACAATTTCATGAAACTAGTGGGACTTGTTCTAATAAACCCAAACCTTATGAGAGAGCAGTGTAATTTACCCATTAAGTAACTTAGCAAAGTGTGCTAGCCCATTATCCAGTAATTAGAACTGTGTAGGATGAGTCAGTATTTTGTTTTATTCCAAGTTTTAATGGTTTGTTGCAATTTTATCTTTTCAAGTAGTTCAAGCTGAGAGCGTGAGGTCGTTGTTGATTTCATGATTATAAGGATCAGTATTAAAGTGATTGGAAGGTTATTCCGGGTAAGAGAGTGAGTGAGATCATTGTTGAATACGGGATTGGTCTTGTGATTAAATGCATCTATTTTCTTTATCCTTACTTATGGCTCCAAAAGACAAGCTGCAACACTCAGTTATGACTCTTTAAGTAATTCATTCTGCTAACCATAGGTGCTGTGACGATTCAAACATACTTAAAAATGTCAATGGATTAGTTACCGTATAGGTCAAGTGGGTGGGTTATTAGTCTATGAGGAATTTTCATCTTATACCTAAGAGAATGCACAAATGTAGGGAAGTACATTACATTATAGGTAAACTTGACCAAACTAGTTGTTGCTAGCCTTAAACTTAGAATGCTAATTCTCTCAGGCTGTGTTTGGCTATTGGATTTGTGTAGGGGTTTGTGGAGGGAAAAATAAACTTGACCAAACTAGCTGTTCCTCTGTGTACTTCTCTATGATGAGTATGTATATGTATTTTAATTATTTGTTTAATGAAAGTTGAAGTTTTTATAATTATTGTAATACAATTGCACAGTTGAAAGCCAACGCCAGAGTGGTCAAATCGCAGTGTATATAATGCATATGTATGTGTATGCTTATGCACCAGCTGGGGAAAATAACCAAAAAAAAAAAACTCCACTTCATTCAGCTATAAAGGCCACTAAATTACAACATGATCAGAAACTTAACGTGCTTAACTATATCAGCAATCTTTTGTAGAGCTTGATGATGAGACTTCGCATCAGCTTATAGAATCGAATGAGCAAAAATGACATATCAGAAAAGCATCAAAGCATGAAGATCATTAAAAAATATCATTTGGTGGGAAAAATATCACACCAACAGGAGAGAATAAAATGTAGCATAAATGAAAGGAAGTCCAACTTATTTGCTATCACGCTGGTCAATCCCCAGTGCCAACCTAACCTTGTTCAAAGCAGCAGAAAAATATAGAAGACCCTAAACCTCAATATTAAAAATTTATTTGGTCTATTCTACTTAAAACAAACCAACTTCTACAAATGCCCTATGAATACAAATGTAAAGCAACAAATAACTGATCCACCCTGAGGAGAAGACCTTCACAGGTAAGGCATAAAGATCAGATCAGATAACACTAATGGACAATCACAAATTGAAATTTTTTTTTTTTTTTTTTTTTTTAAAGTAAGAACACTAATGGATATAGGGTGCACTCAAAGGTAGAATTGTGGAACTAAATGAGTGAACTCAAAGGTAGAATTGTGGACAATTTCAGAACAACAAGAAAAAAAGAAGATATAGGGTGCAATTTTAGCAAATGACACCAGCTCCTACACTCAGCAGGCCTCTGCACTACCTTCACAGACAGATCAGCCCAGCTACACTGGTGCCAGAGTAAAGGCTTCAGACCATACTGCTACAAGCCAATCTGCTACTCACCACTCTGCTACAATCCAACAGCAGGCTAACTCTGAGATGCCTGTGATATCAGCTTGCCTATATCCTGACAAGTCTTGTTCTCTGCTTCCATCCAGCACTAGCACCAAACTACTTCCCATAGGAACCATAGAACCAAAAACATCAGCCATAACAGAGTAATTTGAACCACAAACAAAGTAATTTGACAGCAGATTCAACCACCCATCACTAGCATCAAACTTCTACCCATAGGAACCAAAAACAAAGTAATTTGACAGCAGATTCAACCACTATACAGCAAAGTCCAACTTCAGTCCAGCAAATCTGCCTAGCCTATTAGTTTTAAACCCAGCAAAATAAGTTACCAACAAAACAATCAGAGTAAACAAACAGGCAAGCTGATATTGTAATAAAGTATAGATTAATTCAAGCTAATGTTCCATTCGGTAAATCTTTATTAGCAATTCTAATCAAAACAGGAGGCTTACATTTGTGATGATCTTGTATTTATTCAGTTTTCATTAATCTAATTTTAAAAGTTTATTCCATAACTTTGTGTATATAACTCTGTAGTGCCCATTCTAATATATTGCAGTCAAAAGAGGCAACTTCAAGTAGTCTTCCTCTGATGATATATATGTACCTACCCCTCCTGCATTCCTAGGAATCAAAATTTGTATCTGCTTTATTTGACTATTGTTCATTATTTAAATATTTTGATTTATTTAATCTTTGTCAGATTAATTAGCAGCCAATGGCCAAAAGCACATATTTGCATATTAATTAATAATAAAGCCAAAGAGCCCAAACCCATTTGCCACCTTACTAATGTTAGCCCATTGTATCTGTACATATGAACAGATGAACTGGAATAAAATAAAATAAAAGTCAGACTGGCTCTTAATGTTATAGTTCTCTCTCACTTTGAAAGCTTTATTATAATTTTCATATTCGCCAACTCTCCCAAAAAAGAGTAATAAAATAGTTTTTTTTTTTTTAATTTTATAAATTTGTTATGGTAAATATTTATTTATTTATTATTATTATTTTTGGATAGCATGATTGGATAGTTGTTGAAGTTCTAGAATATGAATAGAGAAAAAATTGAGAGGAGGCACAAAGACTATGGTCTGTGGGCTTAATTTGTTAAAAAGACACATGAGTATGTGGATATACCTTCTTGGGTTTCTTGGCCCCTTGGGAGAACACAAATACTGGTACTAATAGTAGTATAGTAAAAAATTGTGAAACAGTAAGAGATGCCTAGAAATATTTGGGATTGAAAAAAATAATTACGACTATTAATGGATTGGGTTTAACCCAAATTCGATCTTAATCTGATTTGAAATATGTCAAATATGTTTAATAAAATCTGGATTCGAATCATTCTGATTCTATATAAAATGGAATGGATTTGGATAAATAAATCCGATCCGATCCAATTATTTACTGTGTTTTGCATGTTGGTCCACTATGATGAACCAAAAAGATCTAAATATTAATTGTGTTTGGCATGTAAAAATGATTGCAAGTATGCTCTAACAGAAAAAAAAAAAAAAAAAAAAAAAAAAGAGAGGGCTAGGTCGGATTTATGCATCAGACATCTAAACAATCACATTTGTTAAATTTATAGATTCAAATAGATAGTTAATTGGCTTGAAATTCAAATTTTTTAAATCCAATGTTTGAATTAGATTTATTGACAGGCCTACCATGCATAGTGTCAAGTGGTCGAATTAGATCCATCGGCAGGTCTATGATTTCAATCTTTTAGGTTGTGATTGAATTGTAAATTTGTGGAAAAACATGTAAAGAACAAATAAAAAAGAAAAAGTTCAGAAGAAAATGATGCCAAAAAAACTAATTGCTTACTTTTTATTTCCCTATCATTTTGTTGATAAATCAAGAACCAAACATAGAATCAATGTACAATAATGTCATAAGAACCTACCATGGTTTTCACCTCAAAATGTACTTAGGAATATAAAAAAATCAAGAATAATAAATTGTTAGTAGTATTGTTATGCATTTATTAAAACTAATCTGCCCAATATATATATATATATATATATCAGTTTTAATCAAGATTAAAGGTGCAACTCTGTTCATGCAATTACTTTTACTATATCTACCTGATAATTAAGCACATTTCTACCCTTGATAATTCACTAAATTTTGATATAGTCGTTGTGAAAAATGGTATTCTTTAATAAAAATACTAATAAAAGTCAGACTGGCTCTTAATGGCCCTGAAAGGTTAATCTTTCCTAAACTATAGAGTTCTCCATAGCCCCTTTGTGTTTCTCCACCTTCGCAATAAAAATCAGATTGGCTCTTTATGGCCCTGAAAGGTTAATCTATATTTAACTATAAGAGTTCTTCATAGCCCCTTTGTGTTTCTCCACCACCCCCACCCTCACCCTCACCCTCTTTCACTAAACTGTTTCTTGAAACAAAGACATGAATCTTTTAAGGACCAGTACTCCTGCTTCAAATGCAACTATGCTCTTATCCCATGGTTAGTCTTCTTCTCCTATGGGTGCTGCTGTTGATTTCTCCAAAATTTATGTAACAAATAAATCTGGGTTAAAATTTTGTTAGGGAGTAACAAACAAATAAATTAGTCACATAGTCACATAATAAATTAGTCACATAATAAATCTGGGTTAAAATTTATGTAACAAACAAATAAATCTGGGTTAACAAATAAATCTGGATTTATTAGGGAGTGATCAAAAAAGCCGAGAATCCAGTACAAATATTCAAATTCTAGTTCACATCCACAACCCAGAAAATATAAAAACAGAAAACAATGAAAATGACTCTAATTAGTCACATAGTCAAAGAAATTGCTCATACAAATTCTAGTCCGTTGCAACTTTTTGTCTCTTTCAAACCAACACACAAACACGTGGTGGGTGTGAAAAAACCACTTACAAAATGCACACCAAAAAACAATTACTCAAGATCACCTATAATTACACTATGATGTCTCTGAAATCTTCAAAATATTCACAAAAATCAAAGCTTAATGCCTAGCACAAAACATTGGTTCAACAAATGATCAAACTACCAAACTCAAACCAGATTTCACAAGAATCAAAATCTATAAGGTGAGACAGTGCCGAATGAAAATCTATAAAGTGAGACAGTGCCGAATGTGTTGTGTTCTGCAATGCCGAATGAAATTGATGATAAAGAAGAAGGAGAGGAAGATGAGACAGTGTGAGAGAGTGAGAGGGAGAAGGAGAAGGAGAGGGAAAGAGAGACGAAGAAGAGGGAGAGAAGACATACCTTTTGTCTTTTGTTGTGCAGCTTCAGGTTGTGGAATGAGAAGACGAAGAAGACTCATCCTAGGTCACTCTTGTTTATTCGGTCCAAAAAAAAAAAAAGAGACAAATTCAAAACGACGTCGTTTTGACAAGAAATTTATTGGCGACGAAAATTATTATGTTGCCATAAATATCATTCATCTTTCAGCGACAATTTTATTGCCGTCGCCAAAACGTCCAAATTGGCGACAAACATTTTTGTCGCCAAATGTTAATTTCGTCGCCAAAACTTTTTTAGCGCTCTCGCCCAAAAAAATAATTTCGCGCCAATCATTTTTGGCGACGAATTTAGACATTTGTTGCTAATGGTGTAGTTTTTGGCGACGAACACGTATATTGTCGCCAAAAACATATAATTGGCAACTAAATTCAATTTGGTTGCTAAAAAACGTCGCAAAAAATGCTTTTTGTTATAGTGATAAATTAATGTAATAAAATATATTTTAAATATTTTATATATTATTATATTAAAAAGTACACACTAATTTACTGTACAGCAAAACTTCACCTACTCCATCACCTCTCTTATTTCGTTTTGTTTGTTTCTCCAGAGAATTGCCTATAAATGGAGGCAACAATCAAGGCAAAGCTACATAACAAACACAAGAGCAACGAAAGGCTGAGGAAAAAGAAAGAAAGAAAGAAAGAAAAGAAAAGAAAGAGAAAGGGAGAGTAAGAAAGTTTAGAGTGTATAACTAGCGATAAATCATGATAATTAATTCTTATCAAATTCTATTAAAAATAAGTTTTGATAAAATTGTTGCTAAAAATAATTTTTTATGACCATTTTTTACATACGTCGCTAAAAATTGATAATTAGTATTTTTTTTTTTTGTCATGATTTTTATAAATTATCGCTAAAACTTACAATTAGTGACTTTTTTTGACAAATTTTTCCTATAAGACCTTTGAGATAATAAGTCCACTTATTAGAATCTACACGTAAGTACCCCTAAATAAAAATTGATAGCAACTACTACTACGTAGAATAGCAGTTAAGAATGGGGTCGAACCACAGATATTAGGGTAAGTTGTTTCTAATTTAAAGATTTTGATTTTCGAAATGGAAAGTGAGAAAAAGAAAATCTTAGAATTTAGAATCCACTATTAATTTTGTAATTGAGAGTTGTTGTATTTAGATTGTAAAAAATTATTGAGGTGGGTATTACGATGGGTCTTGGTTGGGACACATCACTTAAAAGATTTTGTGTTTTAAAATAAAAAAAAAGTCACAAATCATCTTCCTTTAGCGCAGACCTTCACCACTAAACTAAACTACACTACTACTGATGCACGACCCATCGTACTAGGTATTAGGGGTGATTAGTGGATATTCCGATTCGTCCAAACCGACTAAGCCGACCCGATCCGCCGCATTTTGGATGGGTGATGACGAGTGGACTATTGTAGATTGATTTTTTTCAATCCATATAGTTTTGGACGGATGATGGATTTGAGGTTTCTTTTCCCGCAACTGAACAGCCAAACTGCGAGCACTCCTAATAATTTGTAAAATTTTGTATTTTTAATTTGTTTAGATATTCTGTTTATATTTTCAATTGAAAAGGAGTTTAGATATTTTGTTGTATTTTCAATTTAGAAATCATTTTATCAAATGGCAAGTGTTGATATTTGTTATTTTTGTGTGGAAAATATAAGACTTAATTTTGTCATTTTAAAAAAAAAAAAATCAAATTAAATAGTTTTTGAATAAAAAAAAATAATGAAAAAGTTTTGATAATGCATGATTTTCTTATATGTATTTATTAGGAAAAATCAGTCTAAGGTCATCCATCTCCCATTTTTAGTAATAAAAGAGATCTACAATATTATTTTATAATGTCTACGGCCCCTCAACCCGACACCCATGTATCACAAAGAAATTTGATTTTCTCAAATCAAATTGGTCTCTCCCTCTCTTCCTCTCTTTGCTCTTCCTCTTTGTTAACGAAGAAAGCATTGAACTTGTCAATCTTATCCTCTGACAGCCTCACAAAATCGATCACCTCCTTCGTCACAACCTTCTCCACTCCGCCATCGTGCATTGTTTGTGTCCATCACCATGATAGGGCACTCATACGCATCAATTTAAAAGCCCGTGTTGGTGGCCCCAAATGGTGAGTTGGTCCAGTTTGTCTTCACTCAGCCTCCTTGCGTTGCCCAATCTTATGCATTCCAAATCGAGTTAAACACTCTCATTGCTTGGTCCTTCGAGAATGGTATGCCTATGTGTTCCAAGTTTGAGTATTATCACTGCTTTTCAGACCCATATGAGAGAGAGATGAGAGAGAGGGACTTACACAACTTGGCATTGATTCCAGAGAATGGAGTAGGAGAAGTCCTTGGTAGGATGGGAACAAAGGAATCAGTCTTGAAGGGATCAAAAAGAGTCCATCGATTTGGTATCGGTTCATCATCTTCTTCTTCTTTTCTCTCTCTCTCTCTCTCTCTCTCTCTCTCTCTGTGTATGCATAACTTGTATACATATTTTTCTTCCTATCTCTATGTTATATATACGATAGAGATAGCGATTTGTTAATCAGCTTTTCTCGATGTTGCCAATAAAGATCTACACTACTTTTTTATTCTTCAATTGTTATGGGTAAGTGAAATCAGAAACATAAAAACAGAAATTTCATCACAGAAGCAAATATATGTATTTAATCTATTTGTAATTAAATGTATGTAAATGCCAATTGCAATGATCAAAATGAGTTTGGTGGTTGTGTCAGCTATTGTTGCTATTGAAAGAGCTTGAATTGAATTGCAGTGGTTGTATTGAAATGGATTTAATGTGAGTTTTAAAGGGATTTTCTCTGGTTTGGTCAAAAATACAGAGAAAATTCTGATCTAGAGAAAATTCTCTCAACCACATTAACAAACAACATTAAACCCAGTACTAAGAGAAATTCTCTAGTCTTTCCAGAATTTCTTTAGATCAGAATTTTCTCTGGATGTGGAAATTGTATGAATTTTCTCTAGAGTTTTGGTTTTGTATTACTAGTTTTGGATTTCTGGGTTTAATTTTCTCTGTGTTGTTTAATTTTCTCAGTATTGTTCAATTTTCTCTAATTTGAACTCAGAGAAATTTGAATTTTCTCTGGTTTGAACCTAGAGAAATTATTTGGAAAGTCCAAAATTTCTCTAGAGAGAATTTCTCTAGGAAGAATTTCTCTGCATTAAAATTTCTCTGGATCAATGTTGAGGGACTTTAAGCATTATGAAAATATTAAATGTCCTTTATGCTATAAAATCTTAATATTAGGGACCCTTAAAAAAAAAACCTATTTATTATTGGTATTTGACAATTTACTTTATAATCTTTTGGTTATGTTGAGTTGGATTGTTATCAAAACAAAAAAAAATGTTGACTAGTTGTATTATGTTCAAAATTTATAAAAGTTTAAACCGCTAAACCGATTCGCATCCATTCGTCAATTCGCTAGTTCGCTCAATCCGCATCCGTCAATCTGGCAGACGAATGCAAATTGATTTTTTTCCAATCTGCCAATCCGGCGGATGGATAGCGAATTAAAGGTTCTCCGGTCGCAACCGAACCGCGAATACCCCTACTAGGTGTGACTCATTTAATAATTTTAATATATAAGCAGTAAAAACAATTGTATAACATGTATTCATAACCAGTGAACACATAATTTGATAAAACATTATTCGCACAAAAAATTGATTTATATAACAGTACCTAAATCAATTAAAATTCTACAAAACTAAATATAAATTACCCCAATTACTTTATCAGAATTTCATCATAACCTTAAGATAAAGAATTTAGTTCCTCATACTAATTTAAGACTCTAAATTTTCCCACTCTCCGTTTCTCTTTTCTTCCTTTTCTTTTCTATTTTTTCTTTCTTTTTCCTCATCTCGTGTTTGTTGTGTAACTTTGCCTTGATTGTTGCCTCCGTTTATGGGCAATTATGTGGAGAAACAAACAAAACGAAATAAGGTGATGGAGTAGGTGAAGTTTAGCAGCACAGTAAATTAGTATGCAGTTTTTAATATAATAATATATAAAATATTTAAAATATATAAAAACATATAAAAATATATAAAATTATAAATTAATAAACTAATAAAATGTATTTTAGAGGGTTAAATGTATAACATTTAGACTACGATCATACCCCCAACTTACATTTTGCTAATTCTCGATCAAAACAAATTAAAAATAAAATAAAATAAAATCTATCTATGACGTTTTCGTAAGGAATACGATTATATTTAGTATATGCAACTAACCTTTGAACCCCTAAGTTATCCCTAATAGACAAGTTGTAGTCTCGTGAAAGTTTACAAAGAATACATCAACAAAATTCAAAAATTTCTCTCTTTTTTTAAACAATTTTTTTTTCAAACATTTTTTTTTCAAAAAAATATTTATAGAGAGAATTGTTAATTTTAATATATTAGCAAAAGAATTGTCAGAGTTTAGAACACTAACAATTAATAAAAATAATTTATCTATCTCAAATCTCAATGTGTGTAAATTATAGCCAACAAAAATATTGTTTAATCTCAAAATGGAATAAGACTCTAGTTTTATCAGAAGCATGCTTCGACTCAATTCTAACCAGTTTACTCTAAACAAATGAAGCATTCTGAAATGATTCAGTTCACTAGTGTATGTATGTGAGAGAAAACTTATGTTTAACAAAATAAAAAATAAAAAATTCACATTTAGAAATGAAAAATGTTGTATAGAAAAAAAATAAAATAAATAAAGCTTTGTTTGACATTGGCTACGGTAGCCAACTTTTTTGTGTTGGTACTTTTTTAGCCTGTCTTTTTTAGCCTCGTTTGGTTTTTGTTTTTGGATTTTTTTTGACTTTTGTGAGAAAAAAAGTGTAATGATTATGGTTTGAATGTGACATTTTGTTAGGAATGACAACGGGCCGGGGCGGGGCCAGGGATCACACTCCCCGTCCCTGATCCCCGATGGTGGAAATACCCCCATCCCCGGCCCCGATCCTCGACAGGGAACTTATCACCGCCTCCGTCCCCGTCCCCATCCCCTAACGGGGATCGGGTTTCCCCGACCTCGAAAATTCCCCGGCCAAAAAATTTAAAAAAAAAAAAAAAAAAAAAAAATTCAACTCTACACATTTGTAAGAATTCATCAACAACAAATCTAACATATTTATCAACAACAAATGATTCGTATCTTCATTTTCTTGATCTTTATCAACACATTTACAATAGATCATTATTTTAGAACAGATCAACAACAAATCAACAAATCAGAGAGAGAGAGAGAGATTTTCAACTACAAATTTTCATTTTCTTGATCTTCATCAACAAACAGATCAATAAATCTAACACATTGATCAACAAATCTAACACATATCAACATCTTCATCTTCATCATTTTCAGATCTGAAGAACAAAATCAAAAAATATAGAGAGAGAGAGAGGAGGAGATACTGTGAGAGAGAGAGAGAGACAAGGAGATACCGTGAGAAGGAGAGGAGGAGAAGCAGCCAGTGAGGGAGAGAAGATGAGCTGCGGTGAGGAACGGCGGTGAGGAAGGAGCCGTCGCCGACCAAACCAGAGAGAGAGAGAAGAGGAGATACCATGAGAGAGAGAGACGGGGAGATACCGTGAGAGAGAGAGAATGAGAAGCCGCCAGTGAAGGAGAGAGGAGGAGCTGAGGTGAGAAGCGGCAGTGAGGGAGGAGCCGCTGCCGACCAAACCGGTGAAGGAGAGGCGGTGAGCAACGGAGGTCGTGTGAGAGAGAGAGAGAGAGAGAGAGAGAGAGAGAGGGAGGCGATGTTTGTGTGTGGGTGTTCTGTCAACATATACCCAAATCCTACATACACATATATATTATATATAAACAGGGGCAAAATAGTAATTTTATGTCGGGGGGCAACCGGGGCGGGGTCAGGCCGAGTCTGGGGCTGAAACATGTATCCCCGTCCCTGGCTCGAATATCATCGAGGATTCAATTTTTAATACCATCCCCGGCCTGTCGGGGGTATTTTTTGGGGAATAACCGCTCAATTCGGGATCGGGGGATCTGGTCTCTATCGGATCGGGTTCCAATTGCCATCCCTACATTTGGTGTTACTGACTTATATAGCCTATTTTGTTTTTGTATGCTTTTTTAGCCCCAAAATAAAAACCAAATGAGGACTATAGTCTCATGATAGGGAAACTGAAAACAATGAAATTATGCCAATTTGTCATTTGAAAATCATGCTAATTCCAAGATTAATTAGGACTTTATTTTCGGTTGTAATGTTGGGTCAAAGGAATTTATTTATAAAATTGGGTGTAGGGTGAAAAACAGGTATCCAAGAAACGAATCAAACAAATATAGCATATGTGGAACACTGTTTTACTAACCCGCCCTTTTAACTCATTTTTTTTCTTTCTTTTTTTATTTTTTATTTTTAACATGGAAGTAAATACAATATTATATATATATATATATATTTGACAATCTCCTTGTTTCACTTACAAGATAGCTTCCTCCCAAATAACAGATAAAATTCATTCTTGAGACATTGGAGGAAATGGCTAAATGAATAAAAAGTTTTATTTATTTATTTATTTATTTTATTATAGGCTCAATGGGCTAACAAGTGATAATTGAAATAAGATTTTTTTTTTTATAAATAATAATAAGGCTCAAACAAAGAGAGATGACCAAAAATTATATCTCAAAATATAGCATGATCAATATGTTACGCAAAATGGCATAAAAATGATGATTTCAATATTTTCGACCAATTTGAAAGAATAATGAGACTTGGTTGGTTTGGGATGTTCTAAAAAAGTGCACTTTTTGACTTATTGGCGTATATGGGTTGAGTTTGGGTTGGGTTTGATGTGATGTGTTAGAGAGATGATGTGATTTAAATAAAATGATGTGACTTAAATAGGATAGTGACTTTTTGACTTTTTATATTATTTAGTAGATGTCAAACTTGGCCTAACAACGACATAATAAACTGCTAAAGAAAAATTAAGAGTAAATGTAAAATAACTATCCAAAAAGAATGATAGCCTCAAAATCTCACGCCACTTATAATCTCCGCATTAAACATTAAGATTTCAAGTCTAAATCCAAAAATTAATCAAATAATATTATGTGGCTATGTGCATGTGCAGATCATCTGAGATAAGACAAAAAATTATTTTTAATTAAAAGATAGTATAATAAACTAAGATATAATTAAATTACTAAGGCAATAAAATTAACAATTAATCACAAAATGTTTTTTAAAACACAACACGCACCCAACACAAAACATAATTTTTATTTATTTATTATTTATTTTACAACACAACAGCACACAAAGAAAAACATTTTTTTTGAAAAAAAAAACAATAAAATAGAAATACAACAGCAAACAAACAAAAACTCCAGAGTTTTTTTTTTTTTTTGGCATCACAACACGCAACAAAAAAAAATTTAAACACAAACAAAAACAAACAACAGCACATAAAATTTGGTTTTTTTTTTAAATAAAAAAAATAAATAAACACAAACCAAATAATAATAAAAATAAGCACAAACCAAACCCTTTTCCCACAACTTAATTGACATTGTCCTCAATGGCACGTACCACAAAGGATTGACAAACAGTGAAAGGGAAAGAAAACACAATAAATAAATAAAAATGTACATCACCGAGATACAGAAGAAAAATACCCCTAACTTGAAGGAAACTTTACCTGCAAAAAGATTAGAAACTAAACACAAATATACACAACTTTTTATATTATTGTTTTTATTTATTTGTTTTTTTTCTTTTTGTTTTCTTTTTATTTTTTTCTAACAAAGCCTCGAGCGCGCCTTTTTTCTTTTCTCCTTCTCCTTCTTCTTCTCTTGGCCTTTCATTTGTCGAAACATCAAGTGTTGTGTCGAATTTCTCAAAGTTCAACAACTGCGGCGCCGATACATCTAACATTGATCTTCTCCCACCGCCCTTCCATTTGTCCTCTTATTTCTCGTTGTTATCTCTTCTTCTTCTTCTTCTTCTTAAAGAAGACCAGTGCAACGGAAATGGCAGAGTGAAAATTTGCCAAAATCAGTCCATTACAGCTCAATTTTTTTTTTTTTTTTCCTTTTTTGACATGGCCTCTGCTCGCCCTCTTACCCTCTTTCCTGACCTTAATGAAACTCCAGAAGAAGTACATGATACTACTTCTTCATACCCTCCTTGGAGAACCCTACCCCATGCTTTTAACCTAGTAATGCCACTTAACCAATTATTGGTAGCCAAATTTGACATTGATACTAATTCTCACACACTAAATCTGTTTATAGAGACCACGAATTTGGTGTCAAATTTGTCTCACCGATTATAGAGTCGAACGAATGAAGTGCAACGGTTGCCCGCACAACTCTCCCTTTTTCAACGTATATATGAAGATGCTCGGTGGGAGATTAGTTAGCTGAAGAAATAGAACAAGAAATAAAAGAGAAGAATAACTACCATGGCCAAATTTCCAGCACCTTGGAGCTCCTCATTCGACGGCCAACGGGGTGTAATCTCCTTTGCAAACCCTGCAAATCCGGAGGTAGGGCCTTCAAAAGCTTCCCAAAATGAACCCCGAGGCAAGGCGATTGACGGTAGAGTCGAGTGGTGATGCTTTCTGCAAATGAGAGTTGCTTTTAACCTTCACCGGCGAGCTCTTGCATATCATCGGAACCTAAGACAGACGAAAGTCTTTTCTTTTCTTTTTTTTTGTGTGTGTGTTAATGTAAAATATAATTTTTATTTTTAATGTTAATGTAAAATGAAATTTTGTTAATGTAAAAGAGCAACACAAATAATAAAGATTAAAATAAAACCAAAAATTAAAATAAAAAGTAAAAATAAAAACAAACTGGAAAAAAAAAAAAAAAGTAAAAATAATAACACCAAATAAACACAAACCAAAGCCCTATCCCCAACTTAAATGACATTGTCCTCAATGGCATATATCAAAAAGGAACAACAAAATTAGTTAAAGGGAAGAACTAAAAATAAAAATATACAAAGAAAACAATTAGTAAAAGATTCTACCCTTATCCTACTTGGTTATAGAAAGGTATACACTCCAAAGGTGTCCAGTCGGCTGAAAAGTGCCCTAGTGACGTTCCATAAGTGTATGAACTATGCCAAGTTGATCTTAAAATGCTAGACGTTTCGTCTCTCCGGTATACCGGTTCCGCAATGCCACTAACAAGCCTACAACACCAACTACATTAAGCTGAGGGAGACACGTCTCTAATAGAGCAAGAACCAAGCCTATTTAAAGTAGGAGCTCAAGTATTTTCTTTTAATCAAAATACCTACATGATGGGACATGTGTTAGTGTGTTTGATCACAAAATTGGACCATTAGTTGCCTCTAATGCAGCGCTAAGTTTAACTTCTTTAGCCAAATGAAGATAAATCAATTGGTTTGAGAAGCAAGATCCACCAAGGCAGTGGACACATCCCATCCAATAGTGGTACGTGTAAGAATTAGCTCACCATTTTCATTTTCAACCACTGTAATGCCTGACTTCTTGGGTACAACCTGTGTAGAACTTACCTATTTACTATCTGAGATAGGGTAAGTGATACCCACATCTAACATTTTTACCTCTCCCTTTTTCATTCCTTCTTTCATGGTGGCACTCTTATGCTCCTTGAATATACGTAAAAGGTGACATTCGTGCTTACTAGACAAGTTAGATGCAATTATCGCAGGAAGAGTGTCATCAGGCTCTAAGAATGAGTATTTAAGTGAGGTGGGAAAAGGTCTCAACTCAAGTTTTGGTAGGGTCACAATAGAAGGTACTACAGGCTCACTAAAGAGCGTAGGTAGGAGCTCAAATCGGGAGTTCCATAGCTAAAAATTCATGTGAGAAGCAAAGTCAAGCGAAGCGTTGACTTTCTCAATGGATCTATCAATATCAAAATTCTCAAATCCAAATGAGTAAAACATGCCTCTAAAGGATCTGTTGAGAGAATAGATAGAAGAATGTCCTCCACTAATTCATCAACCACATCAACTACAAAACATTCACTATCATTGGAAGGGTATTGGGATGCATGAAACACATATTCATTTTGACTTGCATATTTCCAAATGATACTTCCATCATTCCAGACTTATAGTTAATGCATACATTGGCAGTGGCTAAGAAAGGTCGCCCTAAGATGACTACGATTTGTTTCTTATCAGTTATTGCAGGTTCCATGTTAAGGACAAGGAAATCAATAGGAGAGTAGAACTTGTCAACCTTAACTAAGACATCCTCAAGTATGCCATGAGGAGCTCTGAGGGAATGATCAGCTAATTAAAGAGTCGCTGATGTGGGTTTCAACTCACCAAGCCCAAATTCTTCGTACACCGAATATGGAAGAAGGTTGACACTAGCACCTACGTTAAGAAGTGATTTTTCAATCAAGTGTTCACCAATGATACAAAAGATGGTAGGTGTAATTGGATCTTTGAACTTATGGCCAATGTTGTTGGTCAAAATGGAACTCACCTGTTTAGTGAATAGGATCTTTTTTGGTCATATGGGTCTTGGATTTATGCTTTTGCATACACAAGTCCTTGAGAAATTTGACATAGGAGAGTACTTATTGAATCGCCTCCAATAAGGAGGGGTTGATTTTTACTTGTTTGAACATCTTCATCATTACTTCTATAGATGCCTTTTTCTTCTTGCTGAAATCAGAAGGATCATTTCAGCACTAGGGATATGGTGCCTTCAGCACAAAGGGTGCCGTACCTCACATGGAAGACTCAAGGTAGGACTATTTTCTCTGGTCTCATCACTTTGTTCTGGTGGATTTTGACTTTGAATACCCTGCTCAACCATGTTTTTAGTGGTCCCATTAGTTCTGTTTGGTATTTCTCGACATTCTTAAGAGTCATGACAGATTGAATTTGCTTTATGTTATTGCCACTAGATGATTCCACCCCATACTGTCCCTTTGGATTTTTGACTAGCTCACTAGACAATTGTCCTTCGTCATTTTTACTCAAAGTGTTAGCTAGTTGGCCAATTTGGATCTCCAGTTTTGAAATGGATTGGGAGTGAGAATGGACAAGTTGGTTTGTAGCTTACAGGAGTTATAACACTATTTCCTTAAAAGTAGAATTTTTCTGAGGAGGATATTGATATGATTGTTGAGACACAGGACGGTAGAGAGGTGGATCAACAGAATTTTGAAAATTATGCCTTGGTGGAGATGGAACATAAGGATTTCCTTGTGATTCAAAAAAAAGTTTGGATGGTTTCTCCATCCTGGGTTAGAAGTGTTGGAAAATGGATCATTATCCGGTTTAGAAAACCTTTGATGGCATTAGCATGCTCCTGAATTGGCTCGGGACACTAACGTGCTGATGGGCACTCGGCTGCACAGTGGATAGGACTTAAACAAATTGTGCAAGCATCTTGGTATGACGGTTGTGTTGGTTATGAAGAAATGTGTCCTACAACTAACAATTGGTCCATTTTTCTGGACAATATTTCAACTTTCTGAGCAATATCTACATTTTGACCTACTTCATACAGGCCACCTTGCTTCGTACCATTAAGGGTTAGTAGCTTCTCATGTCGAGAGGCAAATGCATGGTGTAGGGAATTTTCACTCAAATTTTCAAACAACTCCCATGTCTCTACATCATTCTTAGTCATAAACGTCCCACCACAGGCCGAGTTGACCATTTGTTTAAATGAGTCGGTCAAACCAGAATAGAAAATGTGAACAAGTTGCCATTGGGCTATTTGATGATTGAGATACTAATGGAGTAAATCTCGAAACCTTTCCCAAGTCTCATGGAAGTGCTCACTATCAATTTGAGAGAAATTGTTGATGGCACGTCTTATCTAATTAGTTTGGCCTTATCCTTAAGTGAAAAGGAAAACGGTCTCAACCTAGGCCTCATCGAAAAAGTTTTGAAGTTTCTTTGTAGAACATGTCTCTAAAAACTCACTAAGATGTTTATAGGGATCCTCATTACTGAGTTGGTGAAAGGATGAAAGCATTTGAAATGGTACTAGGCTTAATCTCATAATGGGTTGCTTCGGTAATTGATAATTGGATGCAAGATGATGAGACATTAGTAGTAGGGGTAAAATGTGCCTTCAGTGACCTAGGTTGGTCTATTACTGCTTTACCCATGGTTAAAGTCGATTTAGATTTCTGAAGATTTCTAAGGGTCCGCTCTTGCAAATTAGTAAGAAAAATAGAACAAAAGTTTACAAGATAATTACAGTAAATTAAAGTGCGATAAAAATAAAAGGGATATAAGATGTCCCAAAAAGAAAATAAAATAAATAAATAAATGAGATAAAGTAAATCACAGTAAAGTAAATGTTAGTTGTTAGAAGTTAGTAGTTTTATATATATATATATCCTCCAAGTTATATGTCCAGCAGAGATAATCCACCAGCGTCCAACAAAGGTAAATATTCCATAAATTATATGTCCAACATGGGTATCTCCTTTGTGTCATGATATCAAATTTATATATATATATATATATTTATTTTATTATTTTTGGTGTTTTTTTATATTATTTTTTTTAAAGGCTACTTACATGTAGGTCTTAATAAGTGGATTTATTGTTTAATAGATCCTATGAAAAAAAAATTTGTCATAAAAGAAGTAACTAATTGTAAATTTTAGCAACAATTTAAAAAAATCATGACAAAAAAGTCACTAATTATCAATTTTTAACGACGTATGTAAAAAATTGTCACAAAATTAATATTTTTAGCGACAATTTTATCAAGACTTATTTTCAATAGAACTTGATAGGAATTAAGTCTAACTATTAGGACTTATTATTACTAATTTATCTTTTTATTTATTTTATTTTGGTGGGCAAACGAAAACTAACATAAAACTCTATTGAGACCAAAAAAATAAAAATAAATCAAATTTTAATACATTTTTAAACGCGTGTAACTCAAATTTTTCTGTGTTACTTGACTGAGTTTAGTGACAACTCCACTAACATACACAAAAGTAAGAAAAGACTTGCAAATGTAAATTTGGTCCACCCCCCAAAAAACGGAGAAAAAAAAAAAAAAAAAAAAAAAACCCAACTAGAATGATGTGAAATTGTTATTTTTTAAATAATAAATTAATATGATTTTTTATTTTAATATGAAATTATAGAAAAAATTCTCACATTATGTTATATAAATTTTATGTATAATTTTCTATTAGTATATCATCACTTATAAGTACAATTTCTGATAAATTATTGTTAAATTCTCATTTCGATCTTTGAACATTAAAATTTTTTGGAATGAATTTTTGGAATTATTTTTTCCCAATGCACCCCTCAACAAATTAAATATAACTTAAAATTTATAAATTTAGAATTTTTTTTATATAATTTAATAATTAAAATTTCGGAGGTGAGGATCTTGGGATTGGAGTGGTTGTTGCGCGCTATGCTTAGCAACTATTGTTGTGTGGCATATTGGGCCCATTTGGGGGCTAATTCCAATATTTCGAACCGTTCATTTTTTAAAACATATCGAGTAAAACAAAATTGTATAAAAATCAATTTGATTGAATATCAATAACCCTTTTATCAAATCACATTTGTATGCTTCAAATTACACTTATTACTATTCTTTTTTTTTTTTAATACAGATGTGATTTGATGAAAGATCTACCGATATCCGATCAATTGGATTTTTTACAATAATATTTTATTTGATATACTATAGAAGTGAATGAATCAGATCATTGAAATGGGCCCAAATGCCACCCAACAATGGTTGTTGTGAACTATGTGCAAGAGCTACGCCAATCCCAATGATATATAATTTTTTCTACGAAAACATTTGGTAGCTCAAATTTGTGTGATCCGAATGACTTAAATGTCTCAAAACGACTAGCCATTCGGACTATGAAAATTCAGACTACCAAGCGTTGTTGTTTTTTCTATTTTGTCCTTGAACCATAAATGAATACATTGTACATGTGATTAGATGAATTGTGTATTTCCTAACCCACATTAGGTGATTACTCAGTAATTTTAGACATTATATGATATTATTTATTGGGTGTTCCAAATTAATGACAAATAAAGTCTATCAGAGATAAAAGATTATCTACCTAAACCCGTTTGGGATCATCTACAAGAATTATTTTATGACAAATATGATAAAAAGTGAATTTTTTTTTTTTTTTTGACAGGAATGTTATAAACAAACAAAGTCAGAAAGGAAATAACAAGAAGCACCAAAAGAACCAAAAAACAAAAAAACAAAAAAAAAAAGAGCCTGGTGAGCTATTCCCTCTCAGAGCAAATTCCAGTCATATCTGCTATGACTAGAGGTCTAACAGCTTCTGGTGGGTCTTCCAAAATGACAACATGCTCGCTTTGCTATATTCCTAGAATAGTCATTTTGCGCATTTGTTTTCTTCTCTTAGCGTTGGCCAATGGAGCATTTGCATCTGTTCATTAGGAATTTAGCTAGTGCTGTGTGTGTGGCAAGTTACGATTTGCACCATCCCAAACTAAGGTTATTGTCATTTCGAAATCTAATTCGATTTCACTTCTTGTATTCCTTTTTGGAAGATGATGGTGAGCTTCATATAAATAGTCCAAATTTTAGCTTCCAAACTTGAGCACTTCCCTAGCTTTCCATAGTATTCCCAAACCCAAAAGCCTCCTTGAAAGTGAAAGCTAGTTGACAAAAAGGTCATAAAAAATATAAACTAACAAGCTATTAAAAAAAACTAAAACTTGCCAAATTCTCTAGTAGTGTCCCAACACATCAACTATTTTCAAATCTAAAAATGTTAAAAAAATCAATTTTGTTTTTTTATCGATCTTCGAAACCATTGAACCATTTAAATATATATATATATATATATATTCAAAAGTTCACTAAAAAATCAATACCAAATTCCCTTATGTACTGTAATTTTTAGTTGGAATACTGGTGTCACAAATTATTTTTACACAACACAATTAAAAAAGTTTTTTTTTTTTTTTTTTTTTTGGGGGGGGGGGGGGGGATTCCAATGAGTTTTGCTAAATTGTTTATTAATCTTTCACAACACAGTTAGCAAAATTTGTTTTATATATATATATATATTACTATCCAATAAGTTTGTTAAATTATTTGTTAGTGATGTGCTCTTTTTGTAATAAGCTAAATATATAATTTGTTAATTGAAGAGATTATGGTATTAACAAAGTCGAAAGAGAAACGAGAAGAAAGTGATTGAAAGAGATAAGGGCATGATTATTGAGTGATTTTAGAATATTGTTCAATAATATTTATCACTTGATATTTATGAAGTTATTTTTAAAAAAAATTAACAAAAAAATATTAAATTTTACTATTTTAATCAATAAATATTAAGTTAAAATATCATATAAATTTGATTCAAAACTACCAAATAATTTTCCCTGTACTATAGAAAACCCTGCCACACTGCAAATAATTTAACAAACTACTACAAATAATTTAAGAAAGAGGGAAGGGAGGGTCAAAAATATTTTTTTAATCTTTTATGAGAAAATTGTTAAAAATTTTAATTTAAAGAGGGTATAAAAGATGGCGAATATCAACAGATAGATAAATTTGATAATTTTAAGAATGGTGTGATTTCAAAAGATTGATAGATATGTTGATTTCAAGTTATTATTTTCGACAAATTATGTCATTTTGGCTCAAAGATATTAGAGTTTGAGCCTAATGGCTCAAAAAAAATTAAAAAATTGACTTATGATCTAAGTGTCCTATATACTCTGGGATTTATAATTCAGTAAGAGTTTTAAAAAAAAATAATTATAAAATTATGTAAGAAAATTTAATATTTTAATTATTAATATTTATAAAATTTATTATTAATTTAAAATTATTTTTTAAAAATATAATTAATTTTAATATTTTTCTTATATACAAATTAACCCACATTTTTTTTATTTTATAATTTAGTTATCTCCCATCCAACTGTCTACTTGAGTCTAAACGAGAATTAATTTCTAAAATACTAAAATAAAAAATATTATAAAAAAACTAATTTCTAAAACTCTTAGTATTAAATTACGAGTTCAATTATAAAAATTTTTAAAAAAATGTTTAAATTTTTTGTGATATTTATTTTTCATTCATCATGCATTTGTACATAAATAAGAGCATTTCTTGTGTTTATTCAAATTTTTTATCAAATTTAACTAAAAATTTATGTTATGCTCTAATTGTTTCATTAAATCTGATCAATAGTTCGGCCTAAAGCAAATTTTTAGCAAAACTTTCCCAAGCTAGTCATCCATCCGATTGTCCTACTAGTCATCCACTTGGTTGATTGGCCGAT
This sequence comes from Camellia japonica, assembly GCA_030407325.1. Lineage (NCBI taxonomy): Eukaryota > Viridiplantae > Streptophyta > Magnoliopsida > Ericales > Theaceae > Camellia > Camellia japonica. Next base: position 89,741,300 of record JAPPVO010000010.1, on the reverse strand, counting down.
CATCTATTCAATTGTCTTTAAAATTTGATGAAAGGTTAAATGTTCTATTGATTGGATAACAAATCAGACTTTACTTTCATTTAATATGAGTTTAATGTCATGATTAAAACAAAAAAAATAAATATATTTTATCAAATTTAAATTTAATAAAATATATGTGAGTAAGCATCGCAAACCCTCACCACCGAGGGTGGTGGCCCAGTGGTGAAGGCATTGCCTTCCCACAATCATGAGTCAAGTTCGACTCCTGGGGGTGCGAAAAATCCTGAATTTCGGTGGTGGGTCCCTTAGCAACCGACTACTCCGAGACCTGGACCTACGAATGTAGTGATGAGACCTCAAAATAATATTTTTTTCCTGTTCCAAAAAAAAAAAAAAAGCGTCGCAAACCCTCTGATAACAATGGTTGAGCTTTTTAACTTGATGACACGTTGTGAGAAAACCCTATAATAATAATAAAAGAGTGTGGGGAGGATCCATATCAATAAACATATGTATATCTCTTCCACTTTGTAGTCATTTCATTTCACACTTTCTAATTTTTCCTCCCAATTTCACTCCATTTAATCCACTGATTACACAAAATCATCAAGTCCATAACCATGACCTCAGTTCATCTCTTTCTCAACAATTCTCTTTCTCCAGCGACCAATATTCGCCGTTGGATTAAGCTCGAAAGTGGAAGATTCCCACTTCCATTCAGTGGCGGAAGAGTGGTCTCCTGTGCTACCGTGGACGTGCGAGCAGCAGATTCTGTTGCGGCGGCGGCGGCGGCGAAGCGGAAGAGTAAGGAGGTGATGGAGGCGGAAGCCAAGGTTCTGGTAGGGACGTACGCTAGAGCTCCGATTGTGCTCTCCAGTGGCAAGGGCTGTAAATTGTATGATATCGAGGGGCAAGAGTATTTGGACATGACATCTGGGATTGCAGTGAATGCGCTCGGCCATGGCGATCCTGAGTGGGTCAGAGCTGTTACAGACCAAGCCAATTTGCTCACCCATGTCAGCAATGTCTACTATTCTATTCCACAGGTGATCAAATTTTATTTCTTGATTTGGGTTGGTTTTTTTTTTTTTTTTTTTAAATGATATTCACCCCCAAATATTCTACTAAATTTTCTATATATGTTTGTGTTGGTGATTTTGAGTGAAGTTTCAGATTTTAAAGTGATCTGTAGAAGAAAAGGAACTGATTGAGGACATACACTCACCACTCACTCACTCACTCACTCACCAATCACTATCCAGTTGTAAAATTAATGAAATTGGATTCCACACAAGATGAAGTTCCATTGACCCAATTACTCAAAATTTTACTAAAATATTAGTAAAAGTTTCATTTCATATATGAACCACTCCAATGGACAAACTCAAATTTAAACATAAATTTGAGTCACAAATAGCTTTGAAACTTTTGAGTAAACAGTTGAGTGTCCCTTGATTTATGTAAAGCTTTTAGTAGAACTCACTTTGATATAGTTTGGTTTGAGGAGTGGAGGAGGGTGTTTTGAGTGATTTTTACCCAAATATTTAAATTTGAAATAGGTTTGATTCAAGGATTGGAGATGCGCTAACAATACTGGAAATGGTATGCCATGACCCACGTAAATAATGAGGGAAACTATCCCTAATAGTAAACAAACATAGATTGAAGTCCATTTCATATGGAAGCTGTGGTACAATTGGTAGGAAGCAAAGAAACACCAAATGAAGATGCTTAACTACTATTATATCTCCAAACTGTTGAATTTTCTTTCTTTTAGTTAAAATTCTTTAGCCATTATATCTTTCAGGCAATAGGGATGAAATTTTAATAAAAAAGGGAGTTCTAGTTTGCCACAAACATGTGAGTGATAGAAGTTCTAAAAACTCTCTAATACATTGCCCTGTTGTGACGTACGTTTTTACCATTGGAGAATGAGGCCCCCTTGTTTTCATAATATCTATTTGCCTATGCTTTTGGTTTCAATTTATTGAGAAGCAAATGGTTTATTGCTTCAGGTGGAGCTCGCAAAACGCCTAACTGCTTATTCTTTTGCGGATCGCGTCTTTTTCTCAAACAGTGGAACAGAAGCAAATGAAGCTGCTATTAAATTTGCAAGAAAATTCCAAAGGTTTTCGCGTCCTAATGTGCAACAGCCACCAACAGAGTTCATTTCATTTAGTAATAGCTTCCATGGGAGGACCATTGGTGCTCTTGCTTTGACTAGCAAAGAGAATTACAGAACACCTTTCGAACCTCTCATGCCTGGAGTTACTTTCTTAGAGTATGGGAATGTTCAAGCTGCAAAAGAACTGATTCAAAGTGGCAAGATTGCTGCAGTATTTGTGGAACCTATCCAAGGTGAAGGAGGCATACACAGTGCCACCAAGGAGTTCTTACAATCTCTTTCTAGTGCTTGTCATGATGCTGGCTCTCTCCTGGTTTTTGATGAGGTAAGCAGCTATATTTTCATGATAAGTTTGTCATATGCATGTTGGATTGTGTGTCTATTACAAAAATGTTGGACTTAATCTCCTAATTGAAATGTTTACAAAAAAACAAAAAAAAGACTGTCTAAGTTGTTGCTGCCTTTATACTGATGGAAAGTTTCTTTGAGATAAACAGTGATGGAACTTTCTTGCAGCTTTGGCACATTGTAAGCTCCGTTTGGCAAGGAGGTTTGGGGCTATTTTAGCCACAAAAGACAAAATAGGTTATTTTAGCCACAACAAACAAAACATCAGATCTAACCCATAATCATTACACTATTCTCTCACAAAAAAAGTCAAAAAAGCCAAAAAGCCAAAAAACTCTTCCCAAACCAAGTTTTTTAGCCCAGGCTAAAATAGCTAAAAAAGCCAAAAAGCTAACCCACTTCCCAAATGGAGGCGTAAAGAATTTCTTGGGAAACAAAACATATGGAAAACACAGTTTCTTTGAGGTTGAAGCAAGCATGGAAGGTGGCTCCTTGGTGCTTAAGTGCCTTTGGAGAGAGAGGAATTGATGAACCTTTGAAGAAGTATGGATGCCTATAAATAGATTTAAGCTTACTTTACTCAGATCTAATAATTTTTTGTTAAAAGAGGAGTTTGTCATTCCTCTTTTTGTCGATAGACTTTATTACATTTTTGTAAAGAAGTATAGGATAATTACACTTTCGGGAGGGAATATAGTTTTGTAATTTTGTTCATACCTTCTTTTTTTCCCCTGATGTACAGCCTACAGGGATGACATCCCCTTGGTGTTCATTTAATGCAATTCTTACTTCAAAAAAGGGTGATGAGCTTTGTTGCATCATCCTTGTAGAGGATACTCTTGGGAAACATAACAAGGAGAGAACATGTAGAATTTCAGTAGTTCATTGGTGACCAACTTTAGGGGTATCTTTTCAAAGCAATATATTAAAGCTTCAAGCTAAACATTCAGAGCTATCATCACATTGTATGAATGGGCATTTTGCTCAATTTGAACCGTGTGACATAGAAAATTATGGAGAACCTATCCTTCAGAATTTCTAGTGATCAATTGTTCTGTTCATATCTTCTGTTGGTCAACATGCTTGTAGGATAGGTGGAAACAGTAGGCATGGCTGACACATGTCTCCCTACCATTCTAGCACACGATGTGGTGATGAAGGATTCTTTTTGAAGGAGAATGGGATTTTAATAGGTTCATAGCTGGTTTTTTCCCTTAAATTCTGAGATGATGGTACCATGGATTCTAGAGTTTGACTTATGAGCAGATCAGTTTCTTAGGGAGTGTACAATAAGATCACAGTTAGATGTTGGTTTCGATGCTGAAGTATTGGGTGAGTAAAATGGCATCTTGATATCCAAGTTCTTTTATTGTTGTCATGTAGAGTTTGGTGTTGTTCTAAAGATAATAGATGTCTTGAAGCTAAACAAATAAACTAGAAGTCTTCTAGGAATCCACATTTAGTACGTGTGTTCTAGAATGGAAAACTTTCCCTCGAGAACACTAATTTTTTATTTTTTATTTTGAACAGCCAAGAACACTAAATTTGGAAGCCTGAAATTGTTTTCTTATTAGGTTTTGCTTTTATAAGACAAAACATGAAGATTTATGAAGATAATTCTTATGGACTAAAACATTCTTTTAAGATGAATGAAAAAAAAGGGTCATAATGCATAACGCATTGACTGCTCGTTTTATGTTGGATGAGGTTGTTCAATGCTTTTACATGATTATTTTCAATCACAAGAATTTCTGGAATTTCTAAAAGTTATGGACAACATATAAATTTTGATTTAATTGTTTCCTCTTACACACAAACTGTTCTTTCTTTCTTTTTTCCTTTTCAAAGGAACCACGTTGTTCACTAAAAGTACCTCATTACATTCTAACCACATAAATATACAAGCCTACTTCTATTGCACCCCATTTTGGGATCAATTTTCCTTGGTAACAAATGTCCAGACTAAACAGAAAAGATCCCAGTGTAATTTTTTTGGTGCCAGCCACTCTCACTTGTTAAGACTTACGAAGAGATTTTGTAGGGTTTTGATGCTTACGTTATCAACCCAATAAATTCAGTGCCGGAAATTGATCTGGGAGAAGGAGACTCTCTCTCTCTCTTTGATGGAGGCGTAGTAGGGTCTCTCTTGCTCTTTGCTATCTGCTACAGTGGCTGCACACACTCATGAATAAACTGTAGATCATTTAAATACATCTGCATATCAACTTTTTTAGTTTTTTTTGCCCTTGGATTTAATGGTGAATGGGGTAAATTTATGTCTTGCACTAGAAGTTCTTTCAGTAAATGGTTCAATATGACAAGTTTATAGGAAGAAGAGAAAAGAGTTGTTTTTTTTTGGCTGGAGGGGGTGTTTGGTGTTCACTAGAGGAAACACATCAGGCCTTTGTATTTTGCTGATGTTGTTAGCATACATATGCTATAATGTTGTTGGTCTTCTTTGCAAGGAATACCAGGACAATAAATACAGAACAGAAACCAAGGGGATAATGAAAAGTCGGTATGGATTTATAACTGGTTTGCTTGTATAGGTGTAGCAATGGTGAATGAGTTGATCTGACAGGGAAAATGATTTTGAAAACGATTTTATCCCGCTCTTTCTTGTAGTTCTGATCATGATTCCATTCATTGATTGATTGAGGTACATGAGATCGGAAAGATATTGAGTGCCATATCTTTATATAAACTACTTTAATTTGATGGGTGAAAATAAGTACCATAAAGTGCCTTGAAACTGCAACGATGAGGACGGATAGTTGTTGAAAAGTATTGATTTTATCTTTTTTCCATAATACATTCTCATATCCGTATTATCAGCTAGTTACAACTTTTGAATCTCAAAGGGCATATATTGTTTTTGGTTCTTAGGTTCAATGTGGCCTAGGGAGAACCGGTCATCTCTGGGCGCATGAAGCCTATGGTGTATTCCCAGATATGATGACTCTTGCAAAGCCCCTTGCCGGAGGTCTACCCATTGGAGCTGTACTACTAACTGAGAGAATCGCTGCCGCCATAAATTTTGGAGATCACGGAAGCACTTTTGCCGGTGGGCCCCTTATTTGCAATGCTGCCATTACCGTTCTCGATAAGATCTCAAAGCCAACATTCTTGGCCAGTGTCTCCAGGAAAGGTAAGTATTTCAAGGAAATGTTGATGCAGAAACTGGGAGGAAACTTGCACGTGAAAGAAGTACGAGGACTAGGCCTTATTATCGGAATAGAGCTGGATGTACCCGCCTCGCCACTTGTGGATGAGTGTCGGAATTCTGGTCTTCTGATATTAACTGCTGGGAAAGGAAATGTTGTTAGGCTTGTGCCACCATTGATTGTTTCTGAGCAGGAATTGGACCGTGCTGCTGAGATACTGCTTCAATGTTTGCACGTACTCGAGGAGAGTGAACCGAAGTAAAAAAGGAAGAAAATTTCAGTGTGTTTGCTTCAAAAAAATTCCCAGATATGATTGTTTGTATGGTTAAATTTGTGGGAATTTTGTGACTCAAGTATAAGCAATGTAGACTACCCCTATTGAATAAAAAATCCCCAGGTTTTCATTAAAACTTGACTTCTGTATGTTTTACCTGTTCCATTTTCTTTTCTTTTTCTTTTCTTGGGTCTCGCTGTTGATGACCCTTTTTTTTTTTTTTTTTTTTTTTTTTTTTTTTTTGTTTACACAGCTCAATCAAACGACATACAATGTGGGAAATTATTTAATATTTTTAGAACAATACTCTCTTCTTTTTTTCTCTCCTAACTTGCACAATAATTTATTTTCTTTTTTAACTTCCCAAACAAAGTGCAAAGCTTGATAGGACTTGATTTACCACTCTAAATAAACTAAGATTAGGTCAGTGTGGGGAAGTGGGTTATAATCTACTTCTTAGATTATAACCCACTTCTCTCTCTCACAAAAAGCTGATTATAATCAATTTTTAATCAAAAAATTGATTATAACTATCTTCCCAAAATAACCATCAAGGTCTAAAACTTGGACTATGTTCACCTCAAATCGCCCAAACTAATTGTATGTTTTGTCTTTTGGAGGGAAATCAGATTATATATATATATATATATATGGGTAAATTACATTTACCTCCCTTAAGGTTTCTGACAAATATAGGGACCTTCCCTATGATTTGAATAATTACAGTAACCTCCCCTATTTTACCTGACAATGTCAAGATTCTCCCATTCTGTTTATTTTGCACAAACGGCGTTAGTATCCTATAGAAAATTACCATATTACCCTTACTTTTGCCTGCAAAAAGACAAAAAAACCCTTTGTTCAACCATAACCATAAAACCCTTTGTTCACTGCCACTGCCCGTGATTTACCAACACAATCATAAAATAAAATAATTTTAAAATATTTATAATAAAAATTATACATTTAAAATAAAAAATAACTTTTTTTAAAAAAATTTAATATTTAAAAAATATATTCAAAATATTAAAAATACAACACATAAATGTATGAAATATAATGCACATTAAAATAAATATAAAATATTTACCCAAAAAAATAAGTTCGAAAAATTTCAAAATTTATAATCAAACAAATTTTTTCTTTTCAAAACTCATAACTCAAAATACGACTCTACACTCAAATTATGATTGTAAAAATAATTTTAAAAAATAAAATAATTTTTTTTAATTTTTTCTTTTCAAATAAAGTTTTGGTTTTGGGTTTTGAAAAGAGTTTTGAATTGAGTTTTAAATATGTGTTTGGTTATGAGTTTTTGAAAATAATTTTTGAATTGAATTTAGAGTAAAAACATGTTCCGAAAAAATATTTCTTTTAGAAACATGTTTGGTTTTCTTTTAGAATCACAATTACAATTAGAAATTTTCAAAAAAAAATTCAAAACTCATAGAGTCTTAGCCAAATATATAATTCAAAACTCATAACCAAACTTATGTTAAATATATTTTTTAAATATTAAAAAATTTTAAAAAAAAATCTTTTTTATTTTAAATATATAATTTTTATTTTAAATATGTAGTTTTTATTTTAAATATTTTATTTTATTTTATAAATATATTTTTAAATATTTTAATTTTTTTGTTATGTGTTTTGTTATGATTTGAGTGTAGAGTTTTGAAAATAGTGTGGAGTTTCGAGTTATGTGTTTGGTTATGAGATTTGAAAATAATTTAAAATTGAGTTTTATGGTTGTGTTGGTCAATTCAAAAATTATTTTCAAAACTCATAACCAAACACAAACTTATGTTAAATATATTTTTTAAATATTAAAAAATTTAAAAAAAATATTTTTTTAAAAAAATATAATTTTTATTTTAAATATATAGTTTTTATTTTATTTTATAAATATATTTTTAAATATTTTAATTTTTTTGTTATTTGTTTTGTTATGATTTGAGTGTAGAGTTTTAAAAATAGTGTGGAGTTTTGAATTATGTGTTTAGTTATGAGGTTTGAAAATAATTTTTGAATTGAGTTTTGAGTTATATGTTTGGTTACAATTTGAGTGTGAAATTGTGTTTTAAGTTTAAAATATTAAAATTAAAAAATTAAAATATTTACAAAATAAAATAAATTATTTAAATAAAAATTATATATTTAAAATAAAAAAATATTTTTTTTTTAAACATTTTTCAGTTCTTGAATTGGGCACTTGATGGCATTATAGGCATTTTAGTGCTTACATTTGATGACATCAGCAAGGTCAGTTAGATATATAAACGGCGGTCAATTTTTGGGAGAATCTTGACATTGTCAGGTAAAGTAAGGGAGGTTACTGTCATTATTCAAACTACAGGGGAGGTCCTTGTATTTGTCAGAAATCTCAGGGGAGGTAAATATAATTTACCCTATATATATTAATTATAAATTAATAGAATACAGGTGGTGAGTACAACTTTTACTTGCAGTCTAATTATTTAAAATTAATTAATTTCTAATGTCTTGTGTTTTTCAAATGTAAAATATTATACAAATAAAAAAAAATTACAAACTGATTTGAGGTATAATAATAAAGCATTGTGATTTATTTCTATTTAATTTGATTTTTCAAAAATTATTTTTAGATGAATTTTTGTACAGTGAATTTTCTTTTCATATTTTAATTCTTTTTTTATTTTTTATTTTTAGATGTAATTAATGTAGATTCTAAAAAAATTAAAAGGGGAGAGTTACCGATAAATCCTATATGTTGGAATTATGTTCTAGTTAGTTCCATAATTTTTTGAGTAATGATACATCTCCCTAATTTTGAAATTTTAATTGAGCTCTAATGAAGAGAAAAAAAAAAAAAAGAAGCCAAAACATCACATCGATGGGTGGGGCCCACCCCCTACAGCTCCTTTAGAGCTCTTATTTTAGAGTTCTCAAACATTTTTATAATTTTTTTGTGATCTATTTTAGTCCTTTTGGATGTATAATGGCTCATTTGTCATTATAATCTCCTTAATTGGTGTTGTTTGTTGAAGTGTTACGTTTGAAAAAAGTACAATATCGAATTTTTTAATGTGTTACATTGGAGTGTTACATTTAGAAAAAGTACACTAAGAAATTTTCTAGTATATTACATTGGGGTGTTACGTTTAGACAAAAGTAGTTTTTTTTATTTTTTTTATTTTTGTGTGTTACATTGGAGTTTGTTATAGTGTTATGTTTGGAAAAAATATACTAAGAAATTTTTTATTGTGTTGCATTGAAATACTATGTTGGAATTTTTTGTGTCACATTGGAGTTTATATTTAGAAAAAGTACACTAATATATATTTGGGTAAATTACACTGAAACCCCCTGAGGTTTATGTTTATTACAGTTCTCTCCTCACCTTTTGGAAATTACATCTCTTTCCCTGAGATTTAAAGTTTCATTACAGATTCCCTCATCAACAATTTAATTTTTTTAAATACCAATTTTTCCCTCACAGGGTAAATTACATTAACACCCCTCACATTTTAGAAATTACAATCCCCTCCATAAGGTTTAAAGTAGCATTACCAATTGCCCCATCGGTTATTATTAGCTGGACAAAAAATTCATTGAAAAAAAAAAATTATTTGAAAAAAAAATTTGTTAGTAAAATTTTTAAATTTCTGTTTAAAAACCAATGTAAACTCATTTTTGGAATTTATGTTTTTTCCTCAAATTTGCAAACTGAGACAACAATTTATAAACAAAAAAAATTATCAAACAAATTTTTATGACAGTTTTTTAAATTTTTGTAAATATAAATTAAAAACTGAAAATGAAATAGTTACCAAACAAGCCTCAGATAGTAAAAATATCATAAAATTAAAAAATAATTAAATAAGTTACCAACGTAAGAAATAACTTATCAAAAAATTCTTAGGCTATGTATGATTTGATTTTTAGAAATTTTTTTTAAAAATTAAAAATTAATTTGGTTAAGAAATAAAAAAATTAATAATTATCATTTTTATATAATTTTTATCTTTCTAGTGGTTAGAAATAATTTTTTACAGATTAAATTGAACAGTCATACGTATGTATATAACTTGTCCAAAAGTTAAAATGATAATTATTTTTTACCCTTAAATGATAATTTTTTATTTTTTTTTATTTCTTAGCCAAATTAATTTTTAGTTTTAAAAAAAAAATCTAAAAATCAAACCATACATAGTCTAAGAATCTTTTAATAAGTCATTTCTTACGTTGGTAACTTATTTAATTATCTATTAATATTACGACATTTTTACCATCTGAAACCTGTTTGGTAACTATTTCGTTTTCAGTTTTCAATTTATATTTATCATAAAACTTGTTTGATAATTTTTTTAGTTTATAAACGGTTGTCTCAGTTTGTAAATTTGAATAAAAAACGTAAATTTAAAAAATGAGTTTACGTTTGTTTTTAAACAGAAATTAAAAAAATTTATTAACAAAAATTTTTTCAAATAATTTTTTTTCCAATTAATTTTTTTTTTCAACTAATACTAACCGAGGGGGGCAATTGGTAATACTACTTTAAACCTTAGGGAGGGGATTGTAATTTTTAAAATGCGAGAGGTGTCGATGTAATTTACCCAGTGAGGGCAAAATTGGTATTTAAAAAAATTAAATTGCTGAGAGGAGGAATCTGTAATGAAACTTTAAACCTCAGAGAAGAAGATGTAATTTTCAAAAGGTGAAAGAGGAAACTGTAATAAATGTAAATCTCAGGGGGTGTCAGTGTAATTTATCCTATATATATATATTTTTTAAGTGTTACGATTAAATGTTATATTGGAGTGACGGAAATGTGATATAAAAATTGGATTCAACTTCCGTAAGATAACGTCCCCTAATAAGAAAGGTAAAAATGTCCACCAAATCGTACTAAAATTCAAAATAGAATTTCACGGTGAGGTTGTCAAAACAAATAGGACTTATCAGCATATTAGAAAATTCATGGAACTAATTGGAATAATTGATTCTCATATGGGACTTTTAATAATTTTTCCAAATTAAAAATGATTAATATGAAAAAAATTTCCTAAAAACATAAGAAAAATCAAACAAAAATCTGTGTATTTTTAGAGAGGTTTTCTTGCAATAATTTTTAGTGAACTTATATAAAAGATTAAAAAAATGAATTAAAATATGGAAAAAAAAAATGTTTACCAAAAAAAATTGAAAATTGATCTAAAATAAATTTAAAAAAATTAAAGCAAACAACAATTTTGGAGTTTTGTTTAACTATTTTTTCAAATAAAAAACATTGAGACTTGTAAAATCCCAATCTTAAAAATGAAATGGATTGTCCATGTTAGATGTTAATTTGTGTAAAAATCAAACACTTACAATACAATTTACCAAGTTTGTTTCCAGTTTTTTGAAAACACTTTTAAAAAATTTTAATTTCTTATTTTTCGTGTTTTTTTTTTTTTGTTTTTATTGAATTTTTCAAATATTTTTATCAATTTTTTTAATTTTTAGACACACCTAACATAAATACATTTAAAAATTATAATTTTTGTGAAAAAAACTTTAAAAATTCACCAAATGCTAAAAATACAAAAAAAAAAAAAAAAAAACGAAAATTCAGTATATTTTTTATATTTTTGTATATTTATTAATTTTTTAAAATATTTTTTCATAAATATTTTACTTTTTAGATATATCTAAGTAAGGTGTATATAAAAAAGTTTTAAAAATATTATAATTTTAAAAATATTCACTAAAGATAAAAAAAAATTTGAGTTTTTAGAAAACTGAAATCAAAAATATTGATTTTTATTGCGTCATGAAAGATAAATTTTAAAATAATATTTTAAAATTTTCTATCAAAATTCAAAATTAAATGATAAGAACATTTTAATTTTTTCATTAATTTAGTAAATAAAAAATCAAATAATTTATTTTAAAAAATAATTTATATAAGATAACTCGTAAAAATAATTTATATAAGATAACTCGTAAAATAATGGGATTACGGAAGAATATTCAAAAGTGGCAACATCAATGGCCCAAACAGGAAGATATAAAAGATTTTTGCAGTATTTGCGCACTTTTACGTTTCCAATGAACCCATCAGACTTTGCAAAATTAAGAGAGAGAATGAGAGAGGAGAGAGAGAGAGTTCCACTGACACAAAAAAAAAAAAAAAAGATGCACATACAACAAATACTATACAATACCACCACAAAGTACAGATATCATAAAAAGATACCATCATAACATACTTTTTTGGGGGATTTAAAATCTAAAATCTACTCAGCGTTTATTTGAGAGGCGGGTTGATTTTTTAATTTTTTGATTATTTTAATTTAAGATTACAAAATTTCGTTTGAAATATATTTTTTAATTTTTAAATTTTTATAAAAGAAAAAATAAAATAATTATGAATTATATGTGTTATTTTTGTCTTATTGAGTTAAAAAATTTATCTTGTCTTTTTATGACTATTTTAACCAAAAAAAATCTTTAGTTTTTTTATGTCAAACGAGCTCTCATAATAAAATTTTAATATATTAAGAATAAGTATAAAAAATTTTCTTAAAAAATCTAATACATATCATTATTATCAAAATATTAAATATTAAAATAATATACCTTTTAATGTAAATGTCGATTTTTAATTTTAGAACTTTTTCATCGAGATCTATCAAATAAGATCTATATTAATTATGAAATTCTTAAAAAAAAATTATTATTATTACTGTCGAAATTGATGTAAACAGTAACAGTAACATGTTATTTTGTCTCACAGTAACATGTTATTTTGTTTGACAGAAAAATATTACTGTGGTTCACAGCAACATGTTACTCTAACAATATTGTCAAAAAAAGATATTTTATTTTGTCCTTACTCAATTATGTGCTTTCTTCTTGGGAGATTTATAAAGCAAAATAAATTAAACTGTCATTTTCACAAAATAAGAGTTCAATAAAAGAGTTTTGACTAAATTTTCCTACTTTCTTTAGCTTCTTTTGAAAAGTGAATTAAAAGTCACTTTCTAATTTTTAACCTATTTTGGATTCCATTATTTCTCATATTTTTTACACGTATTTTTAAAAAAAAAATTAAAAAAAGTTAAGGTGTGGTTTGGAATGATCTAAATAAACATACTTTTTGACTTTTTATGAAATATGAGTTAGATATGAGTTGAGTTTGAAGTGATGTGATAAAGAGGTGATGTGACTTAAATAAAATGATATAACTTAAATAAGATAGTAATTTTTTGATTTTTTTAAATTATGACAAATAAAACTTAAAAAATTAACTTTTATCCATCTTCCTAAAATACCCATTTGTCTGGTTTCATTTTGGGATTTTCTCTCTCTCTGCATCATTCCCAAACCCCAAAGTAATACTACTCTCTCTCTCTCTCTCTCTCTCTCTCTGTCCAAGAGATGGTCTCTCTCTCCAAAGACTGTTGTGCAGAACACAACACTACACCACCTCGCATGCTTGAGAGTGTTTTTACAGTCCAACATTCTCTTTTGTTTCCACCGAATGTTTCTTTATTTATATAGGAAGGAGTTTGGGCACTTCCAAAACCACCTTGGAACTATGCCCAAAATAACCCAACAATGCCATTATTCAACGCAAGGTGAACTTGTGTTTGTGTCTGAGTTTTTTTTTTTTTTTTTTTTTTTTCTTTTTCATTTTCTTTTCTTTCACAAAGTGGCAGTTTATTTATTTATTATTTTTTTAAGAATAAATCACACTTGTTTCTTTCTAAGTTTAAAAACAAATTACAGTTAGTCACCTGTTTTTTATATAATTATATTGAAGTAACCTAATTTGGAAATTTTTTTCAGATTTCTTAACTTTTTAACTTTTTTTTGTCATATCACTTATCTACCTTTTTATACATTTTTTTTAAAAAATGTTTAAAAAAAAGTCAAAAAGACAATTTTTAACCTATTTTCCAAATCAAGCAGTATTTCTAAGTTTATTTTGATGTATTTTCTAATATTGAATTACATTATTTAAGTTATATTTTGAAAAGTGAATTGATCAAGTGTTGATTTACAATAGGCACATATATATTGGGAGTCTATGTCAGCTATTTGTTGTAGTTCTTATTTACAGTTTATAATTTTAAAATAGAAGAATTTACAAATTAAGTTTGGTTATCCTAAATTTAGTGAATGAATACTTTGAATTATGCATATAAATGATTAATTATTAATAAGATGTACAAGCCCATTAATTCGGGATATTAATTCAAATGAAGTCCTAAACACCATTATGATTTTATTTAGAATATAAATTATAATTAGGGTTCATTTTATTATTTAGGTAAATTATACTCATTTCTCTGGAGATTTAGAGAAAATATAATTAATCCTATACTTTTGACATTATTACACTAACCTCTTTTTTAGTATGGTGAAAGCGATTATAATTAATACAAATGGTGGGTAGGTACTGAAATAAATAAAAATAAATTATACATTTATTTAGAAAAAAGATTTTATTTATTTATTTATCTATATGACTACGGAATTATTGATGAAAAATTACTTAAGTGTTATGTGAATTCAAACTTTAAGAGAAGTCGGTGTAATTATATCATATCATAAGCATAGGACTAACTATTTTTTTTTTTTTGGTAAATTACACTGACACTCCCTAAGGTTTATATTTATTACAGTTCCCCCCTCACCTTTTGAAAATTACATCTCCCCCTGAGGTTTAAAGTTTCATTACAGATTCCCCCTTTCAGCAATTTAATTTTTTTAAATACCAATTTTGCCCTCATTGGGTAAATTACATTAACACCCCTCACATTTTAGAAATTACAATTCACTCCCTAAGGTTTAAAGTAGCATTACCAATTGCCTCCTCGGTTAGCATTAGTTGGAAAAAAAATTCATTGAAAACAAATTAATTGGAAAAAGAATTATTTGAAAAAAAATTTAATTGAAAAAAAATTTTGTTAGTAAAGTTTTTAAATTTCTGTTTAAAAACCAACGTAAGCTCATTTTTTGAATTTACGTTTTTTCCTCAAATTTACAAACTAAGACAACCATTTATAAACCAAAAAAATTATCAAATAAGTTTTTATGACAATTTTTAAAAATTTTGTAAATATAAACTGAAAACGAAATGGTTACCAAACAGGCTTGATAGTAAAAATGTCATAAAATTAACAAATAATTAAATAAGTTACCAACGTAAAAAATGATTATTAAAATATTCTTAGACTATGTATTGTTTGATTTTTAGAAATTTTTTGAAAAAATTAAAAATTAATTTGGTTAAGAAATAAAAAATAATTATCATTTATGGGTAAAAAATAATTATCATTTTAACTTTTGGGCAGATTATATACATACGTATAGCTGTTTCAATTTAATTTGTAAAAAATTATTTTTAAACACTCGAAAGAAAAAAATTATATAAAAATGATAATTATTTTTTATTTTTTATTTCTTAACCAAATTAATTTTTAATTTTTTTAAAAAATTTTCTAAAAATCAAATCATACATAACCTAAGAATCTTTTGATAAGTCATTTCTTACGTTAGTAACTTATTTAATTATTCGTTAATTTTACGACATTTTTACCATCAAGCCTGTTTGGTAACCATTTCGTTTTCTGTTTTCAATTTATATTTACAAAAATTTTAAAAAACTGTCATAAAAACTTGTTTGATAATTTTTTTGACTTATAAATGGTTGTCTCAGTTTGTAAATTTGAGGAAAAAACGTAAATTCAAAAAATGAGCTTACGTTGATTTTTAAACAGAAATTTAAAAACTTTACTAACAAATTTTTTTTCAATTTATTTTTTTTTTAAATAATTTTTTTCCCAATGAATTTTTTTTCCAATGAATACTAACTGAGGGGGCAATTGGTAATGCTACTTTAAACCTTAGGGAGTGGATTGTAATTTCTAAAATGTGAGGGGTGTCAATGTAATTTACCCAATGAGGGCAAAATTGGTATTTAAAAAAATTAAATTACTGAAATAGGGAATTTGTAATGAAACTTTAAACCTCGGGGAAGGAAATGTAATTTTCAAAAGGTGAGGGGAGAACTGTAATAAACATAAATATCAGGGGGTGTCAGTGTAATTTACCCCTTTTTTTTTAAACTCAAGGGATGTGAGTGTAATTTATCCATTTTATTTTTATCTCCCAAATTATTGTTATTTTTCTACTCCATCCATAAATTATCAATTTTATTATTTAATTTTTAGAATTTCTAATTTCAGCTCATATCATCTAATTGGTGACACCCTTCCCAATCAATAATGTTGGAAGCCTTAATAAGAAAAAATATATCTTACAATTTGAATAACTTAAATAATATAACTAAATATTTATCTCCATAGAGCAATTAGTAGTATGTCAAATCCTTGGGTCAAAGTAATTTTTAGATGTATTCTCACTAAAAAAGAAGGGTAATAACCAGTCAGTGTTGTGGTCAGGAAAAAAATTGCCAAATTCATAGTAAATTTTATAAATTTTAATTATTTAAATTATAAATTATTTTATGAATACATAATTATTTTTTAAATCTCCGCTTGTAATTTTTCCAAAAGAATTCCTTCACACATGTCAAAATTTGAAGATTTGACCGTACAAAATTTGTCACACATCAGCCAAGGACAATCATGATCACTAGATGTATGTTCGGAAAATAGATTCAGCTTTCTTTTTGGCATGAGGCTAAAATGTTAAATTAATTAAAAAAATAAAATATGTTAAAAAATTAATAAAATAAGATGTTGCATTTAAATTATAATCATTTCGTTTTTATTTTTATAAAAGTTAAAAAAGTCAAAAAATTTAATCCAAAGAAAATTTTTTAACACCAAACTATAATAATCAAAAAAATTAAAAAACTAAAAAGTTAACTCACTTTCTAAATAAAATCTCAATGATCAAAAGTTAATGGCTTATTTTGAAAAATTGATTAAAAGTTAATTTTTTAACTTTTTTGGATCATCAACTCTTTATTTTTATTTTTTTTGCATGTATTTTTTTTAAAAAAAAGTCAAAAAAAATTAAAAAACTAACTTTTATCTTATTTTTCAAAATAAGCCAATGTAGAAATTGATAGAGTAATATAATTAAAAATTATTACTATTTTATATTGTATTACGTCAAAAAATAATTTTAACAAAATAATTGTAGCGTTCACCATTATTGAAGTTTGTCTTTACTCACACTATCTGTTAGACAATTCTACCTTACAATCAAACATTCATTTTCTTCTCCACCCTTCCACATCCTTCATCCTTTCCTTGTCCCCATTATCGTATAACTTGTTCAAATTATAAAAATGATCCCTTCACACATCAAATTATGCTTCAACGATTATTGATTTAAACAATCAATCTCTAATTAGTTCACTTGAACTCAAACAAAAAAATTTAAAGATTAAAGCTCCGTTTGTGATACACATTTGGGCTAAAATAATCATATAAGACAAAATTAACTATTTTATTAAATATGATAAAATGTCATATCAAACTCATAATCATTTTATTTTTTCTCTCATAAAAGTCAAAAAAATCTGAAAGCCTATCCCAAATAAAACTTTTTAACCCCAGACTAAAATAGTAAAAAAATCAAAAAGTTAAAAACCAATCTACATCCCAAACGAACTCTAAGAGCATCTCCAACGCTGTACCTAATTTTTCATCAAATCTGAGTCAAAATTAACCCATTTCACCAAATCTCAAATCACCCACTCCAACCCTGAATCAAATTTGCATCAAATTTAGTGGGGTGACCGGTTGGTCAACAGGTGGGTCGACCGGCCGGTTGACCGGTTTGCCAATTTTTTTTTTTTTTTGAATTTTTTGAACTTTTTTTTTGAATTTTCTGAACTTTTTTCGGGACAACCGGGCGGTCGACCGGTCAGGCAAATTTTTTTTTTTTTTTTTTTTTTAACGGTTTGAACTTTTTTTTGCTGAACTATTTGAATCTTTTACTGGTTGACCGGTTGGTCAACCGGCCAGGCAACCGGTTGGTCGACCGAATCCCCTTCCAACGGTCCGCAATAGTGTTTTGATGAATTCATTTCTTCGTCCTCAATCTGATGAAATATTTGATGAATTGTCAATCTGATATCAGTTTTGGTGAACGGTTGAAGGTGTGAACAGTACGCTTTTCATCAGAATTTAAATCTGATATCAGTTTTGGTGAACGATTGAAGATGGTCTAAATAGATACAATTAATAGTTTAAAGATAATAAGATATTTTAAAATAGTTATAGTGAAATTAAATAATAATAATAATACAATTAAAAAACATATTACTTGCTATAGAAAAATAACAATGATTCATATCACTAAAAAAAGAATCATTAATAGCACTAATATATTGGGAATCCAAAAAAAAAAAAGGCATAGCCAGTAGTGTTTTTAGAATTTGATAAAAAGCTGGTTTTTTTGCTTTTTTAGGCCTCGTTTGGGAACCCTCATTTTTAGCCAAAAAGCTAAAAAGTTACTAAATTAGCCAAAAAGCCAACAACTCATACCAAAAAGTCAAAGATTCTCTTTTCTCTCTACTTTTTGCACATCTTTTCGTAAAAAGTCAAAAAGTCATCCCAAACATACTAGTTTTTTTTAGCTCATATTTTAGCCAAATAACCAAAAAGTTACTAAATTAGCCTGTTCCTAAACGGTGTCTATTTTATCTTTTTGTAAATAAAAATATGAAAAATGATATGATCCAAAATAAATAAAAAGATAAAAACTAACTTTTTTAATAGTGCCATTAGAGCATCACTTTTAATACTTTCAACCATTTTTTTTTTTTTTTGATAGAAAAAAGATTTCCACACTGCACTTTGACATAGACCATGACGCTCACAGCACATGAAGTCCCTAGCAGATCAATCTCCACAACCCAGTTTTACATCACCCAGAAGATTTCCACGGTGGAGATCTACCACCACCACCACCACAGCCCAAACCCACTGATTTTGCCCCCTCTCATTTCTCTGTGGGGCCAAAAGTAAATAGTGTACTAAGACTATAATGATTGATGTGATCACAACCTTTCATGTGCCCATGCACGCCATTGATACTGATCTCTCTCTACCATTATCACCTAAAGTCAGTTGATCAGACCATCCTCCTTTTACATACCGGTTCTAAGGATGCATCCTCACGGTTACTTTTATGCACCTCAGCAACAGCAAAACTTAACTCTCTGTATAAAAGCATGCAATGCAAATGGAGTAATCGATTATGTAAAGCTTTCAGTCAATCAAACACACAGTGGGTTGGGGGGGTCTGTTTGGTAGTCAAAACAATCTTTTCTCTTCAACGCAATCGTGACGCCTCTCTCTCTCTCTCGGCCTCACTACAAGTCACGCAATCAAACGGCTATCACATCCTCGAGATCATGCAACCTCATCAAGTACACCAATTTCCCTTCATTATCTCTTAATTATATCAAATCACTTTTAATTTATTTTGTTTAGGTAAATTATACTAAAATTTTTTAAACTGAAGCCTCGTTTGGCATTTAGGCCAAGTTTGGGTACTCCCAAATAATCTAAAAAGTCAAAAAGTTACTCAAAAAGTTAAAAAGTTAACACTATTCATCAAAAGTCAACAATTACGGCTGCACAACTCCCAATTCAAATTTTCCTCTAAAAACCAATTTTCACAATTTTTTATTACACATTTTTCCATAAAAAGTCAAAAAGTTAACCCAAACATCCATATTTTCAACCTCAATTTTTTTGTCCAAAAAGACAAAAAGTGCACTTATTTAGTCTTCCCAAACAAGGCCTTAATTTTTGGTTAAAAAGAGTAAAAAAAAATAAAATTAATTATATAAGTTAATAAAATAAAATATCACATCTAAACCAAAATTATTATATTTTTTTTCTTACAAAGTTAAAAAAATCAAAAAAGTCAAATCAAAAGAGATTAAAAAACCAAGCTAAAAAAAATTAACAAAGGCTTGGTTTGGGAAGTGGGTTGGTTTTTTGGCTTTTTTGGCTATTTTAGCCTGGGCTAAAAAGCTTGGTTTGGGAAGGGCTTTTTGGCTTTTTTGACATTTTTTGTGAAAGAAGAGTATAATGATTATGGGTTGGATGTGATGTTTTGTTTATTGTGGCTAAAATAGACTATTTTATTTTTTGTGGCTAAAATAGCCAAAAAAGCCTCAAATCTTGCTTCCCAAACGGTGCCTAAAAAAGTCAATGTCAAACGAAGATTGAGTTGTTTTAAAAAAATAACTATTTTAATTATTTTTTTATTTTGTATAAAAAGATGTATAAAAAATAAAGTGAATAATTAATTTTTTATTGTAATTTTTTGACTTTTAAACTATTTTAATTACTTGTCAAGATAGGCCATATGACCCATTTCCTTGATATTATCGTCCATTTTTTTTTTATATAAAACTGATTTGATCGCATAGCTATCGATATCTGATCAACGTGATTTTTTATAGGCATATAGTACTCGAAGAGTTCTACACATTAAACGGTTCAAATTTTCAAAACGGGACCTGTGGTAAGCCCCCACGGGCCCAACAACACGGTCCAACCCGATAATGGACTGGACCAAAGCCAGACCCTATCTAAAACATAATAGTCAATCATCTTGAATTATTATCTTGTTATGTTTTAATACCTTTTGCTAAGGTTTTATCCTGAAATTTAAATGAAATAAGGCAACGTGTGAAAAACATGACACTTACTAATTTTTTAGGATAATAATACTTGTTATTGATTTTTGTAGGGTAATAATGCTTTTATTTAGTAATTCTATTTGCATTTTATCTCTCTTATCTTAGTAGTAAAGCGTAAATGAAATCACCAAATAAGATTATTATTGCTCTAAAAATTTAATAAATATATCATATGTTTAACATATGATGTGATTTTGTGTAAATCTCTAATAAAATTCTAACAAAAAGGATTAAATGTAACAAAATAATACTTTGAAATGATTAACCGTTCAATTTTAAATTTTAGGGAGGTAAAATACAAATAAGTCATAATTTAACGGGATTTATTGTAATTTACCTTCTTCTTCCATTTTTTTTATTTTATTTTTTTTTTCGGTGTGTGTAGATGGTCACTTTTAATTCAAAACTTGATTAATTTCACTAAATCACTATTCATTTATTTGTGAATATCATCTTTTCCATTCATTTACTAACATGTAATATTTTACTTTTATTATAAAATTAATTTAATTTAAATCATTTTTTAATAAGAATATTTGATCCAGTTATTGTAAAATACCACTTTATAGTGTAAGATTGCTAATTCAAATTCTATAGAGAGAGATTTGATAATCATTTGTACTGGCCCATTTAACTACTAATACCTAGCAAGTAACTCCAACTCTTATAAGAGAGATTTTACAATAGATTAATGATTCAGGCCTCGAATTTGAGGCTCGAATTTGCCTCGAAATCTAATTTTTTTTTTTTTCAAAGTTGTACTATTTTGAGAGAGAGAGAGAGAAGAGAGGGGAAGAGGGCTCGCAGTCGCCGCCCGATCGTCGCCCGGCGTCCTCGCAGCAGCTCGTCGCAACGTCACCCGGCATCGCCTCGCCCGATCGTCGTTTCCGGCAGCCCCCACCTCTGCCCGATCGTCGTCTCCGGCAGCCCCCGTCTCTGCCTCGCCTCCGCCTCCTCCTCCCCCTGTAATTAGGGCCCCCTCCAGTCCTCCTCCTCCTCCTCCTCCTCCTCCCTTCTCTTCTCCTTCTTCCTTCTTCATCTTCTTCGTTTCTGATTGAACCAGAAAAAAAAAAAAAAAAAAAAAAACTCATTCGAGCCAAATTCGAGGCCTCGAATTCGAGGCCTCTATCACGACTGTTTACAATATTGTTAGTAGTTTAGTTTGTAACCATAGCAAAGGTTAGAAGAAATATATCATTATAATATTTTGCCATGTTGATATGGCTTTGTATTTTAACTAAAACACTTTTGATCATAATTGAAGGGAACACTATGAATCATAATTAAATATCACTTGAAATATAATTAAAAAAAAGTTCTTATAATAACCATAATAGATTATAACCAAGTTGTCATATCCTGAATTTACACGGTCCAGCTCACGTGAATAAATCACCCAACGATGAATAGTAGATAACAACTCTCATGCAAATGAATATAATATAGTCACACAATACATGTGTTTTATCCGATTTTATACATTTCTAGATACAACATCTAAGTCGAATGGATGCTCTATAACTAAAACATGCACAAATGTTATAAAATCAAATTAGATGCCCTGATGCTTACATCATACACACGGATGTAACATTTACAAGAATGGCACATGGCCAATGAATAACATAAATAGCCCTTGGCCTACAAATAACTGAACCAACTTACATAGTTCCGAACACAACTTCACGTCACAGTCCACATCCACACATGTACACCTGAAAAAAATCATTTCGGCAATGTAAGGTAAGCATAAAGCCCAGTAGAGAATATTTCAAAAATTAAACATGTTCCACCAGCATAAATAATCGTAATGCAATACATATATACAATATGCCCGAATGCATTTTTAAATCTATTTGATTTCTCAACAAAATCCTTTATTCCCAATTACCAAAACCTTACGTTTAATCAAAATGTTTTCCGAGTCCAAGACATCAGTTTGATATGAAATTCATTTCCAAAAACCAATCTAGGTATCCCAATACCAACCAGCAAATACATTGCTAAATCAAATGCGAATACATAGCTAAACAATAGTAAATACATTGTTAAACCCATTATCTAAATATCTTGTTCCAAAAGCAACATAATAGTGAATAAAATGGGTAAATCTCCAAAACAGATACAACCTTTCACGAATATTTCGCCCGCAGGAAACCGTTAGACGGCACTCATGTAAATGTAGCCTATACAAACGCTACTATTGTCATTTTACAGATATTTCGTCCGCGGGAACCGGCACCCATGTATATGCTTATTTTTTGGAACTTTCACCCTGGACACACAAGCCAACTTATTTGATGTAACAATAACTTTCTCCCAAATTCACCATTTTATTTATTCTTTTCAATAGTACAATACATGTAACTCAAAATATTATTTTTTCAAAACAATGCAAATGTTGTAAAACATAATGTAAGAATTTCCAAGACCTCTTTTCAAAACATATAGCTTCAATTTTCAAAATCCATTACATGCTCCATGATATGAATGATTTCAAATTGCCTAATCCATATACAATTTCTAACACACGGCAATGCTATCTTTCGCGCCGATAGCCAAAACAGTTATCTCCAATGCAATAATTAAAAGATAACAAATAGATATATTTTTCCAAGAGAGTAACAACTCTCATTTTTAAAATCCCACAACCATTTCCTTTACAACCAAACCATTTACCACAAATCAATCTAACTCCTAAAACAATATCATTTAAGGTTTTCTACAAATTGAGGCTTTTCCACTTCTAGCAATTCATGTGCAATTTTGATTACCAAATGTAACTGTAGTAGCAAAATCATAGCCCAACTATTCCCCAATTTCACAAAACTTTATTTTCTTTCGAAATCACTTTTGAGTAAAGGAAAGCCACCATGTCAACATATCTCAATCACCAATACAAAACCATAACCTTGTTCAAAACTCATTTGAAAAATCTCTCATCCACACCCTAAGTTTAACCCAAAACACCCAAATTCATAGATCTTTTGAAATAACAAATAACAAAGGTAAAAATCATACCAAATAAATATTAAATATAAATAACAAAATATGCCACAAATATACTCCCGAACTCATATTGAGTTTAGGAAATAGACCCTACCTCTTGAAGCGAAGAGGAGAACTCGAAGAAAACCAAAGTTGAAGAAACTGCGAAACTCTTAGATCAAAAGAAAGCCCTTGACGAGATCTACAAATCTTTCTCAAATGACTAAGGTGAAAAGATGCCTCTACGTGAGTAGATCTAGAGATCTAAGTGGAAAAATGTGAGTTTCTAAGAGAGAGAGAGAGAGAGAGAGAGAGAGAGAGAGATGGATTCACAGTTTAAAAAGGGAAGAGAGAGAGAGAGAGAGAAAAGAAAAAGTGAATGAGAAAAGTGTGTTTGGGGTCTATTTATAGTGGTAGAATAATAGCCCTAAAGTCAAAAAAAAGAATAAGTCAAACCCCCCAAAAGTAGAACCCCAAAACTGAACCAAAAATCTAGAAATTAACTCACAGGGGTCGACCCTTCAGACAGTGGTGTCGACCTTTCAAAAAGAAAAGCTGAGACACTAATGTGTGCAAAGGACAAGGGTCGACCCTTGGAACCAGTGGTGTCGACCCTAAAGTTCATAATGTAACCCAGAACAACACAGTGAGGAAAGGGTTGACCCTCAAAACCGTGGTGTCGACCCTATAAACTAACAAAGACACTAAGAGCAAGGCAACAAGGTGGTATTGACCCCCAGGAATGCTAGTGTCAACCCCATTACAAAATTTTCAAGTTCCCAAAGAACTTTTCAACATAAATAAGCGTGAACGAACAATCCCAACAAATCTAAATCAAACCGTACTCCTCCAAAACTGAAATACAACAACTCCAAAGACTCCCAAAATGAAAATAAAAGAATTAAATACACTCTCCAATAGTTTAAAGAACACAAGTGCTACAACCTCCCCACCTTAGGAAATTTCGTCCCCAAAATTTGAGAAATGCCAAAACTAAGAAGGCCACCCAATCTATAAAAGAAGCACAACGCTAACCCAAGCTTAGATCCATCTAGAGATATGTCTCGATCCAACACCTTGAGGTCCCGAAGACACCTGAACACCAAGAATGGTAAGAAAACCTCACTAGTGACTCTTTGATCCACATAACTTGCTACAGTCTACCAGACAAGAAACAACAACTATCACAACAACAACAAAAACGCCTTGGACTCTAAGACGTGATCTACGCCTCAACCACCGACAATACCCAAATCGCTATCGAGTGCTCAATGCTCAAACACAGAGAATAAGGAAGTTACTTCCACACACAAGCTCCCAAATACAAAATATAACACAACCTATTCAGGTTAAAGAAAATTCCTTATTTTTCTCCATATGTTTCAAAACACTTTGCTCTTCCAAAAGGTGTTCAAACCCGCACCGTCACAATCCAAATACATTTTCAATTGTTCACAACATAATCCAAATATTTCAAAACCGTCTTTCCGAAATCATAGATGTTGTTTATAACACCAAACCATTTTCATCTTGTTTTTGATTAGTTAGATTCAGTTTTCATTCAACCAAAAACTTACATTTCAAATCCAAAACCATTTTAGTTCAAAAAAACCATCCAAGGCCACCACATCAAAAAAATAGATTTTTGTTTTCCTTAAAATCACTCATTTTCGTTCCTCCGGTGACTTACATCATAGTCACCCAATAAAATCCATCACACCCGTGGCGACACCACAAAATTAACACCCATTTCCATGAAAAAAATCCATTGAAAATTTCCAAAGTGTCAACAACTCAACATAACACAAGTAAAGAAATTTCACACCTACCAATCACATAATAACGCAAAAGCATAGCATAAGACCAAAGTTTACAACCGTATCCCCAAACAAAACAAGTTACCACAAACTCAAAGCAACATCCTAACTATCCATACAGGACTTACATGCCACACCATGACACCATTCAATTACACAACCCTCGACTCCAACTTATTTCCGAGGTGACTATATGTCAACCAACCCGGATATCGACCAATCAAGTAACTACACAACAACCTCACACTAGCCTCTAAATACCGATATACCACTTAACTTCGCATAACCCAACCTTACTAGATCTGAAATGGAGTTCCATACTCAACCTCACATGTTCGTTGAATCATTCTGGATTCCTCAAAGTTAACCTACAGTACTCTGGTTCTCAATTCACCCATCACATATATGCCTAAGTGGCATACACATCCTCACTTTATATTTGAGTCGGAAATGAACTTCTCAAGTTAAAACACAACACACCCTCTTAAGTCAACGGACACTTCAACACTTCACACCACGCACATAAGGACCGATAAGGTCAAAAGAACTCTGACAGAGTGCACCGACCACTCCACACAATCTTACTGATTCACTCGAAGTTCCACTATCCAAACCAAACAACAAACAACAACACTAATGTGACTCAATACTAATGGACATTAGACCACTCTTAACAACACATTAAACACACTATTGCTACACTCAGGCAATGTCTTAGGATAGTTTCATGACCAATCCCCTTCGATACATCCTCGAATAACCCCCAACCATGCACCGATACACACCACACAAGGTAAAACCCCATTACTTACTGCACAACATCTCACATTTAACACTAAATGGATTATCTCAATACTAATGCCTTTACCCTGCCAATGTACTCACAATCCTGACCAAGTTCACAACATTGAGTTTCACACAGGAGTCTACCACACTACAATGCCACCATTAACACGTAACAACCTAAACCACACAACAACACCACACTTCCATCCATCAGTGACCAATAGAGTCAACTCTTTAATCCACATTCTATCCTATCACCCATTATACAAGTACAACCAGATCACTAAGTCCCTTGGTCAATCTACCAGTTACTAATACTCACCGAACAATTACCTTAAACCAAACCCCGATACATACTAATCCACATGCAATTTTTAACACACGGCAATGTTATCCTCCGCCGATAGCCAAAACAGTTATCTCTAATGCAACAATTAAAAGACAACAATATAAATATATTTTTTCAAGAAAGTAATAATGCCCATTTCAAAATCCCATGACCATTTTCTTTCTAACCAAACCATTTACCATAAATCAATCCAACTTCCAAAATAATATCATTTAAGGTTTTCTAAAAATTGAGACTTTTCCACTTTTAGAAATCCATGTGCAATTTTGATTACCAAAAGTAATTGTAGTAGCAAAATCATAGCCCAACAATCCCCCAATTTCACAAAACTTCATTTTTTTTCGAAAATCACTTTTGAGTAAAGGAAAGCCACTATGTCAACATATCTTAATCACCAATACAAAACCATAACCTTTCAAAACTCATTTAAAAAATCTCTCTTTTACATTTCAAAATCCACATCTTAAGTTTAACCCAAAACATCCAAATCCATAGATCTTTTGAAATAACAAATAACAAAGGTAAAAATCATATCAAATGACTACCAAATATAAATAACAAAATACGCCACAAATATGCTACTGAACTCATATTAAGTTTAGGAAATAGATCCTACCTCTTGAAGCGAAAAGGAGAACTCGAAGAAAACCAAAGCCGAAAAAACTATGAAACTCTTGGATCAAAAGAAAGACCTTGACGAGATCTACAATCTTTCTCAAAGGTGCAAGGTGAAAAGATGCCTCTATGTGAGTAGATCTAGAGATCTAAGTGGAAAAAGGTGAGTTTCTAAAAGAGAGAGAGATTCATGGTTTAAAGAGGGAAGAGAGAGAGAGAGAGAGAGAGAGAGAAGAAAACAATGAATGAGAAAAGTGTGTTTGGAGTCTATTTATAGTGGCATAATGATAGCCCTAAAGTCGAAAGAAAGAATAAGTCAAACCCCCAAAAGTAGAACCCCAAAACTGAACCAAAAATCTAAAAATTAACTCATAGGGGTCGATCATTCAGGAAGAAAAGCTGAGACACTAATGTATGCAGAGGACAAGGGTTGACCCTTGGAATAGGGATGTAATTTTGGCTTGGCCCGGCCCATCTATGTCAGGCCTTGCAAGCTCCCACCAAAAATCGGGCCGAGCCGGTCCACGGGCTATAAACTAGGCCCAAGCCCAAGGGTATTTGGGTTTTGGGCAGGCCAGTGGGCTGGACCTCATGCCGGGCTGCTGGGTCTAGGCTTGGGCTCGAGCTTTGAGCAGGCTTGGGCAGGCCTAAACAAATTTTTTATATTTTTTTCACTAAAATTTTATTGTTTTTCATTAAAAATAACACCGGACCTTGGGCGAATCGGGCCTCGAGTCGGGCTTTTGAGTGAGCCTTGAGAGAGCCGATGGACCAGGCCAGGCCAGGCTTCAAAACAATGCCCCAGGCCCAAGGCCTCAGGTTGGGCTTGGGCCCAGGCCTAAAGGGACGGGCCCACCCCGGGCTACGGGCCACAGGCCATTTTTACATTCCTACCCTGGAAGTAGTGGTGTCGACCCTAAATTTCAAAATGTAACCTAGAACAAAACAACAAGGGAAGGGTCGACCCTCAAAATCGTGTTGTCGACCCTATAAACCAACAAAGACACTAAGAGCAAGGCAACAAGATGGTGTGTCAATCCCATAACAAATTTTCAAAGTTTCCAAAGAACTTTTCAACAAAAACAAGCATGAACAAACACTCCCAACAAGTCTAAATCAAATCGTACTCCTTCAAAACCGAAATACAACAACTCTAAAGACTTCCAAAATGAAAATAAAGGAACTAAATACACTCACCAATAGTTCAAAGAACACAAGTGCTACGCAAGTCATAATAAATCAACACTACAGTAAATAACATAATCAATAACTTTAAAAAATCATAAGTGAGACATATGATATATTTTCTTTTCTTTTATATATATAGGTAAATTGCTCCCACTTCTTTGAGGTTTAAAAAAAAAAAAAGTTAGTCCCACACTTTTTACATAATTATATTGATTTTCCTTTTAATAAAGTTAAAGAAATTGAAACTAATATAAACGGTAGCAATTTCCTCCCCAGCCCCCCTTTCCATTGATGATCTCCTCCATCACGAGACATCCTCAGCCTATTGACTGTGACACAATCCTCTCGTCTCCTCCACTATAAACCAGCCACCGCTGCACAAACTCTCAAACGTGACCAAGGCAATGTCGTGCAAACTCTACGTTGTAACCAAGCCATCGCGCGCGCGCGAGAGAGAGAGAGAGAGAGAGAGAGAGAAACTAGGATTTCAGAGGTGCTGGATTTGGGTGTTATGGGTGACGGGTACGGATGACGTGGTGGATTCATTGTTGAAGAAAGGTGTTGGAGAGAGAAATCATCAATGGGTTTTGGTACCGGAAGTGGAGGAGCTTGACGGGAATGAGAAGGAGGGTTGCCGGCGGCATTGTAGTGGACCAGTGGTGGTAGCTAGAGAGATTTTGGTGAAAAAGGTAGGTGGTGAAAATTTTTGGTTAGTGCCTGAGGGTTCTTTTGATAAATTTGAAAAAAGATAAAAGTGTAATAAGAAAAGATTGAAAATTTGGGGTGTAATGAGTTTATTTGGTAGTGTGAGTAGAATTTTCTGACTGTATTTTACCCTTTTTTATTTAATTACATTAGCACCCCTCAACTATTAGTGTGTATTACTTTATCCCCTCCGCTATGAACTTGTACATTTTTTTCCTTCAATTATGCAAATGTATCACTTTTACTCCTTCAAAAATTGTGTGTTTGTTTGATTTGATTTTTCAAAAATTATTTTTAAATGAGTTTTCGTTTATTTTTAGTAATTATTTTATATTTTCATCATTTTTTTTTATTTTATAGTTTTTAGATGCATCTAATCAAGATATGTCTAAAAAGTTAAAAAAAAAAAATTGATTAAAATATGAAAAAATTTCAATAAGGACAAACGAAAATCCATTTAAAAATAGTTTCTAAAAATATAAACCAAACAAAGCCAATGTATTTGTAAGATTTTAAAGTAATAAGGGCTGATATCTTCAAGTTGATAAATGAGAAAAATAAAATAATATTCGTTAACAGTTAAAAATGGAATTGAGTTGTTGCTGCGTATGGTGTGCAGCAACAACTATTGCACACGTTGTTGGGTTCATTTCAGAGTCTGATTCGATAATTTGAACCATTCATATTTACAAAAAATGTCAAGTAGAACATACTTATAAAAAAATACGTTAATAAAATATCAATAACTCTTTTACCAAATTACATTTGTATTTAATTTTATATTTCAAATTATATTTATCATTTATTTTTTTAGATATAAATGTGATATGATGAAAAGACTAACAATATTAGATCAATATAATTTTTTAAAATATACCTTACTTAATATCTTTTAAAATAAAACCATTCAAATTATTAAGGCTAAGTTTGACATCTACTACAAAAAGTCAAAAAGTCATTATCTTATTTAAGTCACATCATCTTATTTAAATCACATCACTTTTCTAACACATCACATCAAACCCAACCCAAATCTAACTCATATAAGCCAATAAGTCAAAAAATAAATTTTTTTAGAATATCCCAAACAGCCTTTAAATTGGATAATTAAAATAAATCCAATAAGACACACCACATAGTGCGTATGTCGCATCATCAACCCCCAAACCCGTTAAAAACATCTCGGTGTAATTAACCCAACTTTTTAATCATTCCATTCTTACTCACAGCTATTGCGAGTGACAGACAACCTAATCTCTATTGGTTTATCTTCATTAACTCAATACTAACGCCTCGTTTGAAAAGAGTATTTTAATAATTTTTTAATTTTTTAGTTAAATATAAGATAAAAAATATTAATATATTTGAAATAATTTTTTAACATTTTACAAAAAAATATGTAAAAAATAGAGAGAAAAATAAATTTTTAACTTTTTAATATAAGTTAAAAGCTTTTTAACTTTTTTAGTATTTTTTTGACTT
This sequence comes from Camellia japonica, assembly GCA_030407325.1. NCBI lineage: Eukaryota > Viridiplantae > Streptophyta > Magnoliopsida > Ericales > Theaceae > Camellia > Camellia japonica. The sequence continues at coordinate 89,710,806 of JAPPVO010000010.1, read as the reverse complement.
TTTAGCTAAAATGTTGACTTGCCAAAAGAGACCTAATATTCACAAATATAAGGCTACAATGGTCCTATTTAAGTGTAGCTGTTAAAATATATTATAGATTAGAGCTTAATAGATTATAGATTATGACTTTAATCAGAAGCTACTAATCTGTTTGGTATAGCTATTGGATTATAAATTTAAGTCGCTGAGTAGTGTTTGTTAAATAAGCTGTGAACAGGGACGGATCTATTTGTAGACAGTAAGGGGCCATGGCCCCCCTGTTCAAAGGAAACAATGCTATTGGGATGATATGCTATGTTGCCCAAAACTTTCTTGTTATTACAAATGGCCCCTGCTGCTACCTTAGGAATATTGAAAACTTTGTGTCTTAATAAAACAAGTTTATCTGTATGAAAGAATTGGAACACCAAAAAAATAGAATTATTATCCTTTTTTTAATTTATTTAATAAAAGCACAATTTAACAGTAATAATACATTAATTATATATATTTTTTTATCACAATTTGTTTATCACTACATGAAGCATACTTATAATGCTGATATCATATTAATGAGATTCATATGAGACCTAATAAAACTTTCGAAATTTGAAAAGAAAAAAAAAATTTATTTTCACTTTAATAGATAATTGAGTTAGCATATACAAAGAATCAACTAATTTATGATTTCTCTTTTATTTATATATTAAAGTTGAGTAGATATGACTTCTTTTTTTAATAATGTGAAGACTAAATAGATAATAAATTTTATATATTATTTAAGGGAGTCGTTATTCCTACTCCACTTTACTCCAAATATACTCCATTGTTTTTCTTTATTATACATAGTTACTATTCTCACTCCCCTTTATTCCAAATATACTCCTTTCTATGAATAATAAAAATAAAGAAGGGAGTTTATTTGGAATAAAGTTGAATGGGAATAACGATTCCCTTATTTTAATATCAAATCTTAATTATTTTTTATTTTTGAATTGAAATATGACAGTAGATAACAATTGATATATAAAAGAATTTTTTTTTCATATCTTGGCCCCTCCGTAATTGAAATTCTAGTTTCGTCCCTGGCTGTGAAGTAGCTTTTCAATTAACTTTTATTTTTTATTATTTACTATTAATCTACATTTCTCATAAAAATTAATAATAATATTTTATAATCTATTTGTGTCTTTTTTTATTTTTAAAAAAATAAAAAATAAAAAAATCTATGAATATAACCGTGAATTAATATATCCACAGCAGAAGTTGATAATCAGAAGCAAAGGGTGAGCAGCTTCTCAGAATCAACTTTTTTGAATTAAAATAAGCTGTTAGAATTAGAAGTTTTTTGAAATAAGTTTAACCAAACAGTTTAAAATAACTTGTTAAAAGCCATAAGCCATAAATTAGCTCAAAAAATCTCCACCAAACACCCCCGATATACACAAAAATAGGGTTATTTTGGACATTTCACACGAGTATATCCCTCTTCCCTGCAAACTGCAAGCCGGGGGGGCATGTAAATTTGAGGGATTGCAGTCCCATCAATTTTGACAGGAATATCTTAAATAGTCAATAAAATCTACCCCTTCCTTATTTTTAAATAAACAATTAAAAATTAACCTCACTACCATTAACCCATTAAAATTTAGGATAAATTATAAATATATTTTTTAAAATTTATTTAAAATATAAATTATTTATTATGATTTAAAAAATTAAAAATATCTTTTTGTTAGAATTTTTTATTTAATAAAATTAACTAAAAAAATAAAATTCATAATTACTTTCTTATATAATAATAAAATTATTTAAATTATTGATTGAAATATATTTCTAATATCATTAAAAATTATTAATTGACTTGATAATTTATTAATAAAATGAGCGATTTATTATGAAATTAAAAATTTCAAGGGATGAAATGTAATTTTTAAAACTATAATAAGTAATTCGTATTTTAATTAAACTTCAAGAGTGTACTTATAATTTATCTTAAAATTTATAATAATATTTGGAAATTTTAATTTAAGAACTCTTATAGAATTCTAATGACGTAGAGAGTGTCTATGTGATTTGAGGATTTACACTCCTCTTTTTATCTCTTTCTACTCTCCCTTTCACCTCATTAGAATTCTTCTTAGAGCTACTATTTTAGAAGGATGTATCACTATTCTAAAATTTAAGAAAACTAATTAAATTATTAATTTTTCTGGGTTATATAAATTGTGCCATTCCATAAAATGTGTCTCTCATCCTCTTCCTCCATTTTACACCCAACACACCACAACAGACCCACCCAACAACAACAACAATGAACCCCCAAATGATACATAGTGTTCCGTTCTTGCCTCGCCCTGACCTGTTTCGTTTCAATCCCCCCGAAACATTCCCTATAGTAAACGAATTGCCTCGGTTCTACTATGGAGACCCTCTTTCTAGTTCTTCCATTCATCAAATTCCTGCAAACCCACAAACCCATGGTTCTGTTCCGGCCGGTACTGAACCCGAAATCCCCCCGGTACTTGAAGGAATCGCGGCTATTGTTGGGCAACGAATCCTATTTGGGAATGGTGGGAGTGGGGTTGAGAAATCGGGTGGTGTTTCGGGCATGGAACAAAGTACCGGAGGAGGAGAGACGAAGAGTGGGGTTTCGGTGCAGAAGAGTTACAGAGGGGTGAGGAAGAGGCCGTGGGGGAGGTGGTCGGCGGAGATAAGGGACCGTATAGGGCGGTGCAGGCACTGGCTGGGGACGTTCGACACGGCGGAGGAGGCGGCGCGTGCTTACGACGCGGCGGCGAGGCGGCTGAGAGGTGCGAAAGCTAGAACGAATTTTGCGATTCCGCCGGTACTGCCGCGGCCTGTACAGTCGCCGGAAACGACGTCGTCGGAGGGGTCTTCGTCGGAGAAAACGAAGAAGAAGAGGAAGAAGAAGATAGGGGTGCGTAGTAAGACTGGGGCGGCGCAGAATAGCAGGAAGTGTGCAGTGGTGACATCTGTAGCTCAACTGTTCAGCTCAAGTACTAGTCCTAATATTAGTATGATTAATGAGGAGCAGAAAAAAAGGAAGGTTGAAGTAGAGCTAGAGTTGAAGCTTGGTGGTAATAATAATAATAATAGTGCATCTATTATGGGTCTTTTATCTAGTTGTAGCTAGATGAAGGTGATGATTACTCATGTTAGGGCTATAAATATGTATGTTTTCTATTCCTTTTTTTTTCTTCTATATATATGAATGATATTAGTGGGATAGTACTTTTGGGGTGTTTGAAGTTGAAGCCATGAAGTGTATATGTGGTGGTGGTGGTGGTGGTGGTGGTGGATGAGGATGCATGAACAATGCATGGGTATGGAAGGAAGATGGGAGTCATTTTGTGGTTGTAGTTTGGATGGATGTTAGTTATTATGGCACTTTTGAGTCTTGTAAAGTACAGAAGTTGCAGTATCCTAGTAAATCTTTATTCATTTTGACATACTCTCTCTCTTATTCTTATGCAACATTGCTATGATCGAGATTGTTTTTGATGCAGTACCTTTTTTTTATATATATATATATATATAATGTATCATGATTTTAAATATTAGTATTGAAATATACCAATATATTAAAGGCCATGATGAGGTAGCTCAGTTCAAGGGTTTTGAAAAATCGCCCACAAACGGCGGGTGACTTGAACAGTAATGATGATGACTCTGTGGAGTGTAAGAAAATATAAATGAAACACGAAAAATAAATAATTTGGATCAGATTTTTGACAAGTGTAAATCCTACCATAAATCTTGTAAAATTTTGCTCATGTTCAAATTATTTCCAAGCTATTAATCAATCAGGTGGTGAATTGAACTGCAATGGTCATGTTTGGTAGAGATGTGGAAAAGTGCTTATAGCTTATACTTAAACAGCTTATACATTATAATTTTTAGCTGAAGCTGATTTTCAGCTTATTCTTAAAACATCTCCTGTCCCACTCAAAGAATAAGTTGATTTCTGACTTTCAAAAAGCTATAAGCTAAATCAAACACATCAAAATAGCTTAAATTAAGCTGAAAGCTGAAATAAGCTGATTATAATTTCTGCCAAACAGGCACAATAAAGCTTTTCAAGAAGGAAAATATTTTAAGCTTTAAATTTTTTATTAAATGAATAATTAAATATCTTATATGAGTGTAGATTTTATACTTTTGTAGATTTTACATTTATGTGAGACTTTTGGTAATTTATTTAATAAAAAATTTAAGGTTTGTTTGGTTTGTGTTTGTAGAGTAATTTTTGAGATAAAAAGTAAGAAAATTTGTTTGGTTTGTCTTTTTTTAGAAATGATTTTGAAAAATTGTTTGGGGAGAGAGTTTTAAAAAAAAAGTGATTGATTTGATGTGTATGAGAAAGAGAGTGATTTTGAAAAGTAGGTAACCAAACAAAATTTTGAGATTTTTTTTTTTTTAAATTTGCTTGGTTTGGTTACTCTTAAAAATTTGTTTGCAGAGAATTTTTTCTGAAAAACAAGCCAAACAAGCCCTTAATATCTCTAATATTATCTTTTCAAAAATTACAAAGCCAGTCCATTTTTATTAGAGCATCTCCAACGCTGTACTTAATTTTTCATCAAATCTGAGTACAAAAGAAGCGATTTCACCAAATCTGAAATCATCCGCTCCAACGCTGCATCAGATTTGCATGAAATTGAGTGGGGCGACCGGTTGGTCAACCGGTGGGTGGACCGGTTGGTCAACCGGTATGTGTAAAATCTAATTTTTTTTGTTTGACCCTTTTGAACTGTCTGCACCCCAGCTGCCTGAATCGGGGAGGGGGCGACCGCTAGGTCGACCGGCGGGTCGACCGGCCGGTCGACCGGTTACCATATATATATATATATATTTTTTTTTTTCCTTTTTTGTTGTTTCCCTCCATTTCATATTCCCAATTGTTTTTCCATTTTTTTTTCCCTCCATTACATATATATATCTGCCAAATAGATTGTGCTCTCATATTCACCTATTATCCATACACCAGACAAATACGATCATAAACTTCAACAAAACAGAGCACCAACAAAACAGAGCACCATGAATACCTTGAAATCTATGATAGGTACATCATTTTCATCCTCCTCTTCTTCCTCTTCCTCCTCTGATGATGAGTCTGATGATGAATATATTGTCACACTTTTAGGAGCTTATGATCAGAATAATAGTAGTATGCTTCAGATTCTTCAGTCAAATGATAGCTCAAAGAAGATAGGTGGTTCTGTGGTAGGTCATAGATATATATACAGAAATAGAAGGCAGGGTCATGATAGATTATTTACAGATTATTTTGCTACAAATCCTGTGTATTCACCTACAATATTTCGTAGACGTTTTCGAATGCGTCGTCCTCTGTATCTACGTATTTTGAATGCAATCCAAGCACACAATTCATATTTTGTTCAAAAACAAGATGCAGCTTATGTCCTTGGATTATCTGCCCTACAAAAAATGACAGCAGCGATGAGAATATTAGCATATGGTGTCGCAGCAGATGCAGTTGATGATTACATTCGTATTGGGGAAAGTACTGCAATTCAAAGTTTGCAACAATTTTGTAATTCGGTGATTGAAATATTCGGAGAAGAATATCTGAGATCCCCGACGCCAACTGACATTGACAGAATACTTGCTATTGGGGAGGTTCGGGGGTTTCCTGGCATGTTGGGAAGTTTAGATTGTATGCATTGGGAGTGGAAAAATTGTCCAAAGGCATGGCAAGGTCAATATGTCGGTCATCAAAAAAAGCCAACCATTATTCTTGAAGCAGTAGCATCTTATGACTTATGGATTTGGCATGCATTTTTTGGAATGCCTGGCTCACACAATGACTTGAATGTGTTGGACCGATCGCCTTTATTTTCTGATCTTGCGCAAGGTAAAGCTCCCCCTGTCCATTTCACAATTAATGGACATAGTTACGATATGGGTTATTACCTTGCTGATGGTATATACCCTCAATGGGCAACATTAGTTCAAACAATTTCTTCTCCCCAAGGAGCAAAGAGACAACATTTTGCAATGATGCAAGAGGCTGCCAGGAAAGATGTGGAGCGGGCATTCGGAGTCCTTCAATCTCGTTTCGCAATTATACGTGGTCCTGTACGTTATTGGGATTCGAAAATGCTTGGCAACATAATGAAGACTTGCATCATATTACATAATATGATTGTCGAAGATGAGAGGGAGGAGCACCTTGATTTCAATTATGATATTGCATCAACCAACACACCCGTGCAGCTGTCCGCTACTCCTACCAATGACTTCCAGTCATTTCTGTCTCGTCATTTAGGTATTAGAGATAAGGATGCGTATCATGCCCTCCGTAATGATTTAGTAGAACATATGTGGTATCTTCGTGGTGAGCACTGAAATAACCACATAAATACATGTCATTTTGGTTTACACTTTTGGAATGGAAGCTGCTGTTCTTTGTAATCTTTATTTTCATGCAGTATATGAACTAAGTACATCACAAGTTATGTGATGCTGTCCTGTTCGGTTCACATTTGTTTGTTGGATAAATAAGTCTAATTTAACCACATATATTTGACTTCTTAAGTTTTCAAATCAAGTTTGAGCAAGACTCACTAAGTTTGTATGGGATTGATTCTTCTGCAGGGATGTTTTCATTATTGATGAGTCAACTTTTGTACTATCCTATTATCTTTTTTTATTGACCAAGACAATAATAAATAAATAAAAACTTATTACACAACTTGATATGATTATATGTACTAAAAAAAAAAATCAAACAACTCGAATTTGACTTCTGTCCAACTTGTTAAAAGTAGTTCATTGAAAATTGACTCATTAGATAAATAAGTAAATTTTAAACACATTATAAAACTTGTTATCAAATGAAGTCTAAACTCAGTTACAAAAATGAATAAATGTCAAAAATCTACTACTAAGTTAAACTGCTCTCATTTGGAGTCCAGTAGAATTGAAGTATAAATTCATAATTGAGTGTCCCAGGGGAAGCAAGGTATAAGGGCAATTTGATCAATTACTAAGTGGGAATTCATTACGGTATCTAACCCTTTTTGCTTCTTCATCAGGCATTATCAGAACAATAATTTGGTCATCTTCCAAGTAAGAATAGAATATTTGGATGTTTACTTCTTATCTCATCTTTTCTTTATTTAATGCATTGTTTGGTTTTCTTTATGCAGTCCACCAATTCTTTTTATATATTTCAATTACAATGTAATCACCAATTATAATGATGATGAAATGCAATATAAATCGCAACAATTATATATAAATTCTTAAAGTGAAAGAAAGACTCAAATAAATATTAAAAGGTTCAGACTAATAAAGACTGCATACTCTTAACTTCCTACTAATTAACAATTATAATATGAATTCAGTATAGTATAAATGACAATAATTACATATAACTTCCTAAGAAATGAACTAAGTATGCTAGGGTTTTAGAGAAGCTTTTGAGACATTTTCAAAAGTGGCCACGTGCAGCTTTTCAATGTCAATACAGAGGAGATGTTTAATGCCCTGCCATCTGATTTAATACTATGTTGATCAATTTTTATGGCTCCACTATCCATCTCCTCTCAACGTCACCTTTTCAATGAAGGGCCTTTCTGTAGTATTTTTATGTATAGACACCACCTACCAAGCTGTATACACCACCTACCAAGCTATAGACACCACCTAACATTCAATTTACCACCTACCAAGCTACTGAATGCATGCCATCTACCATGCCTCAAGTTTCATACGGCATATGGTTGTTGAAAAGGTAATAGCCTCACCACCTAACTGAAGAATGGAGGGTCTATATCAGCTCAAAAAAACTTAGCCAGACCTGCCATCAAAATATTGGTTCTCTTTCCACAGATTGGCTCTAACACTATACTCACTGTATTCCTCCATCCACTATCTTCAAAATCGTGTTTTGAATCCAAAAGAAAATCCCAAACTCAACATATTCATATTACTACAACTGTGATTCCCGAGCATCCAAAGGCAGCATCACAAGGCAGGGCAGCATCCAAAGGCAGCATCACACTGTATTCCTCCATCCACTATCTTCAAAATCGTGTTTTGAATCCAAAAGAAAATCCCAAACTCTACATATTCATATTACTACAAGTGTGATTCCTGAGCATCCAAAGGCAGCATCCAAAGGCAGCATCACAAGGCAGGGCAGCATCACAAGGCAGGGCAGAGGTATATTCACGGGGCGACCGGTTGGTCAACCGGTGGGTCAACCGGTTGGTCAACCGGCCCGGGTTAATTTTTTTTTTTTTTTCACATTCTTTCCCTCTGTGCATTCTGTGCTCTACACTACAATTCAATTTCGTGTGTATGTTGTATTTGATTCATGCATTGTTGAATTTGTTCAAGTTTAACATCACCTTCATGTTTCAATCAAACTTTATGATTAATATTGAAAGAATCATACACTGACCTTCACTTCAACAAATTATATTTGTTCAAGTTTAACATGACCTTCATCTTCTGATTCTTTCATTGCTTGTATAGTTTAACAAATTACTGATTATATGCATATTGGCATATTGGCATATGATTATATGCATATTGATCATTGCTTGTATAGTTTAACAAATTACTGATCATTGCTTGTATAGTTTAACAAATTACAGTTCTGATTATATGCATATTGGCATATGATGCTTTTACAATTACTGATGTTTTTATTGGATTAGTATGCATACTGAAAATTGGTGTGATTTCAAATTCCGTAACTCCTACTAATTAAAATGCATTGTAATATTTGGAATATATTCATTTGAAATTCCACAGATTTTGACACCATGCCTAGAACTAAAAGAGCGAAACAACACGTTGGTGAAAGTTCCAACCCTTCACGACGCCAAGAACAACAGGCTCAAATATGGTCATATCCTACTGATGATTTTCTCAGTCAAAGTCATGCATTAGCTTTTCCAAACTTCTCTGCCCGACCGATTGTAACAGGGAGAAGGGTAAATCTTCCATCTCAATATGATGGACTACTAATTAGTAAACTTGAAGCAATGGGGTGGAAAAACTTAATTAATTTGCCCCAAAAGGTATATCCAAGGCTAGTAGCTCTATTTTATGCTCACCTTCGGGCTACTACAGAAGAAGATGGAAATTTTACACTTTTGTCATATGTGAAAGGAACAGGTATACAGTTTGATATTCCAACTTTGGCAGGCATTATTGGAGTTGAAAATGGTGATGAAAATATTCACTTTCAAACTGAGGATGAGTTAGCTAATATCGTTGGTAATGCTACTGATGTGTTTACTACTATTTGTCGAAACAGATTCACTGGGACTAGCTTACAAGCAAGACATTTAAAACCTTATCTGCGGATTCTCCACCGCTGGATTGTAGAAAATGTCACTCCAAAAAAAGGACACCATGATGCTGTCCCATATTTTAATGCATATTTGCTATACTGTTTTGAAGTTGGGCAGAAGTTAGATTTGTGTTACATAATTATGAAAGAAATGGTACTAACAAATCAAGGTCAATTCACAGGTCGGTCAGTACCGTTTGGGGCACTCTTAACAAAAATTTTCAAACATTTTAAGGTTAATTTTGCAGATGAAATGGAAATGAAGATGAATTCACCAATTAATCAGTATACAGTGACCCGTGCTGGTGCAGCCCCCAATTTAATGGGGAGTGATAATGCTTCAGAAGATTCAGAAAATGAAGGCGCCGAAGGTGATGCTCCACAAGATCCTTCTCATGCCAATGTGACGCCATCAGCTGAACAACCTCAATATTGGACTGACTATTTGGCCATGGAAGAGCAACGTTATAATCAACGCGTTCAATGGGAACAGTAGATGGCAAGTCAGGTCAATTCGTTAGGCAGTCAGTTTGATACATTTGCCAATGCACAGAACTCCTTAATTCAACAATTTGGTGATTTCCGTGTCGACATTGAGCATCGTGTAGATACGATTGAGCATCGCGTAAATGATATATACCAGCACTACTACCCTACTCCACCACCACCACCACCACCACCAGATAATCAGTGAAGCTGTGATTCAACTTGTAGGCAGTCAGTTTGTATGTTGTTATTTTGAAAACCTTTTGTTTTTTTTGTTCATATTTTGGTGTATATTGTAGTTTTTCAGTGTAATGCCTAGTTGACTAAGGACATGATTATGTACAGACTGTGTCACGACCCAAACCCGGCCCTATGGGTTTAGCACCGTAACCGGCCAGTAATCCGTGATTACCGAAGGCCTGCTTAACAGTAATACAGTATAACAGAGTTCAGGGCCTGGCGGAAGCTAATACAATAAGTAACTAGTGTCCATTGAGCTGTGAAAATCTGTATGCCAAAAACATTTTCCATGCATTCATACAGTTCAAAACAGTACGGTCTATATACAGTCTATACAATCACGTACAAACATTCAGTACGGGGACCTAGTCCCTCGATAACAGTGCAGTAAAACAGTAGACGGTCTATACAGTAGTACAAAACAGTAAGGAGACCGATGGGGGACACAAAAACACCCCAAGCCATAGCATGGCAACTCGGAACCTCGCGGTGAGGCACATAGGCTGGCTTGACAAAACTGGGGACTAACCCACGCTCCTAGCTCTGGTCTGGCTGCTGAGAACCTACATATATATAAACAGTGAGCTAAAGCCCAGTGAATAACATAAAGCGTAAAGAGGTTTAGAATGAATGTCCTTACAGTAATGAAAACAGTTCATTTCAATCAGTATTACAGTTACTCAGTACAATAAACAATCATATGTGGTACATCCATTAGCATAACAGTAACAGTAGGTCAAAAGACCGAACAGTAATGATGGCCAGTCATTCAGTAAACAGTATGGTTCCACAAGGGAACCGACAGAGATCTCTGTAACAGTAACAATAACAGTAGGTGCTAAGGATGCCACAGTATAGTTCAGGAATAAAGGACATACATTCATTCAGTAAATAATATCAGTACAGTAAACAGTTCAGTTCAGTATTCAAAAGATAGTCATTTTGAACATATCTTTACACAATTGTTACTCACAGAGATTGGGCTAATAGCAGCTAGAGCGCGTCCCCGAGAGCCAACCCTAAACAGTTAACAAATAGAACACACACTAAGTTTCACAGTCGGGAAGGATGATAATTAAATCCCTAAATTTCCTCGGTCTGGTTCTATGCCTAAATCCTCATTAAGATGTCTTAAACTAGGCCTAAGAATGCCTAGGATGAGATGAGGATGCAAAAATACAGTTGGAAGACATTTTTCAAAAGTTGCTGAAAACAGGGGTCTCGCTCGAGCGAGCCTTCCTTCGCTCGAGCGAGGTTGCAAAATCAAAGGCTTCGCTCGAGCGAACAATCCTTCGCTCGAGCGGTCTGATGAAACAGTAAAAGTACTGGTTGCTGGATTTTTACGCGCGATACCACGCTCGACGCTCGCTCGAGCGGAGCCCCGAATACAGGTGCTCGCTCGAGCGAGGAATCCTTCGCTCGAGCGAGGAAGCCAAATCTGGAATTTCCAGATTTGTCTCCCAAGTTCGAACTAAGCATTCAACAACCCAAAACTCAACCTCTTGGGCCCAAATTCTGGAAAATACATCTACATTCAATATGCAACAAGTTCCAAAAGCCAATTTACACATGCAAGGGCCAAGAGTTGGTCAATTAAAGCCATTTTTCAAACCCATTTCAAGAACAATCCAAAACATGCAATGCATGAACTTTAAACCAAAATCAAGCTTCAATTCTTGCTCTAGTGAGCTCAATATTTGGGAAACCAAATGAAAACATGGACTTTGATAGAAACATGGGCATGCATGTACAATCTACCATGAATTCAACTCAAAATGCACCAATTCAAGCATGCATGCATCAATGGAGTTCCAATTCAACATTTATGAACTAAATCATGATTTGATTCTACAATGGGGCCTAGAACATGCAAGATGAAGCTTAAAGACAACAAGAGGACAATGATTTCCTTACCTAAATCTTGTATTAAAGGTTGGGAAGCTAGATTATGCAATTACTCTTTCAAAATTACAAGTCTTCAAGCAAAACCTCAAGAGCAAGCCAATACACAAGATGAAATTACTCTCTCACTCTAACTCTCTTCTTGGTCGGTTGTAGGCCACAAGAATGGCTGAGCAATGTGTTTTAATTGAAGTGTGATGAAGTTCAACAATGTGAATAAACAAGGCCCCACTCAATGGCAAAGTGGTAATTACGTCAAACTCTTTAATTGGCTCTAATTAATCTAATTTAATCATTCCTAAACAATTTTCAGATAAATATACCATTAAATCACGAATATTCTACTGATCTCAAAACTCTAAACGGTTTCTAATTCGGCCGCCGATAAGGCCTTCAATTAGCAGTTTAAACATACGAATTCAAACAGACACTCAATCAATCAAACAGATGCAACATGCGATTCAACAAATAAACTTATTCAATTTCAGTTTCGATTTCAATCAGTTTATTCAGTACTTCAGTTAATTCAATTATCAGTCATTATCAGGTCAATTTAGCAGTAATCAGTATGTAATTCAGTGGTTTATCGGTAATCAGTACGAGGGTTGTTACAGTCTCCCCTCCTTATAAGGAGTTTAGTCCTCTAAACTCGAGTTACCTTCATTCTGGAAGAAAACAGGATTCAGCGGGAACAAATCAGGATATCGCCTAGCCATGTCATCTTCCCTTTCCCAAGTGGCATACACACCACCATGGTTCTGCCAATCAACTTTCACTAGCGGGATCTCCTTGTTTCTCAGTTTCTTGATCCGTCTGTTCACAATCTGTATAGGCCGTTCCTCGTAAGTGTAGTCATCACTCAACACGATACGAGTAGGCTCAATCACGTGGAAGGGATCCCGAAGATAATCTCTCAACATCGAAATGTGAAAGGCGTTATGCATATGCTCCATTTCAGGAGGAAGTGCAACTTGATACGCCACCGGATTGATTTTCTCAATAACCTGATACGGTCCGACATATCTCGGCGCTAACTTGCCTTTGACTCCGAAACGAGTCTGGCCTTTCATTGGTGTCACTTTCACAAACACGTGATCACCCACTTCATACTCTTTGTCCCGTCTTCTGACATCCGCATAACTTTTCTGTCTACTCTGTGCAGTTTTCAGTCTCTGTTGTATCAGCTTTATCTTTTCAGTCGTTTCATAAACAATTTCGGGCCCAAGCAACGGCCCATCTCCAACTTCTGCCCAGCAAATTGGAGATCTACACTTTCTGCCATACAATGCCTCGAAGGGCGCCATACCAATACTCGAATGGTAGCTGTTGTTGTAGGCGAATTCAGCCAACGGCAAATGACTTTCCCAGTTTCCCTGAAAATCAAGGGCACACATTCTCAGTAGATCCTCTAAAGTCTGGATGGTCCTTTCTGACTGTCCATCTGTCTGAGGATGATAGGCACTACTCAGCCTCAATTCAGTACCCAATGCAGTCTGTAGGCTTTGCCAGAACCTCGATGTAAACTTCGAATCCCTGTCAGAAACAATAGACACAGGCACTCCGTGCAGTCTAACAATTTCATCAATATAGATAACAGCCAGTTTATCCGCATTATAGATTGTCTTGACAGGTAAGAAGTGTGCAGATTTAGTCAGTCTATCAACAATAACCCAAATAGAATCCATACCTTTCCTGGAGCGAGGTAACCCAACGATAAAATCCATCGTGATATGCTCCCATTTCCACTCCGGTATGGGTAAGGGTTGCAGTAATCCGGCAGGTCGTTGATGTTCAGCTTTGACTTGTTGGCAATGAAGACACTTAGACACAAAGTCGGCGATTTCTTTCTTCATTCCCGGCCACCAGAAATTCTGTTTCAGATCTTGATACATTTTCGTGTTCCCCGGGTGGATCGAAAACTTCGAACTGTGGCCTTCTTGGAGAACTCTTCTTTTCAATTCAGTGTTATTTGGTACACATAGTCTTTCTTGAAATTTCAATACATTGTTCTCAAATTTGAACCCCGGTCTCGGTTTTGAATCTCTCTCTTCGATGATTTTCTTCAAGTAATCATCCAGTTGTTGTTTCTCCTTAATCTCTTCAATCAATGCTGGTTGGGCAGTAATGGCAGCTAAGGTTCCACTTTGTTCTTTCAAAACAATTTCAATCTCAGACCTTTCAAGGTCACAAAGCAACTCCTTCTGTCCAGTCAGCAAATAGGCTAAGTTCCCAATCGATTTTCGGCTCAAAGCATCGGCAACAGTGTTGGCTTTTCCCGGATGGTACAGAATCTGTAGGTCATAGTCTTTGATCAGTTCAAGCCATCTCCGCTGTCTCATATTCAGTTCTTTCTGTGTGAAGAAGTATTTTAAACTCTTGTGGTCGGTGTATACTTCACATGTTGCCCCATACAAATAGTGACGGCAAATTTTCAATGCAAAAACCACTGCAGCAAGTTCCAAATCATGGGTTGGGTAATTCTTTTCATGCGGTCTCAACTGTCGGGAAGCATAAGCAATAACTCTCCCATTCTGCATTAAAACACATCCCAAACCCTTTTGAGAAGCATCACTAAATACAGTATAACCATCCGTACCTGAAGGTAAAGTCAAAACCAGCGCAGTCACAAGTCGAGTTTTCAACTCTTGGAATGCTGATTCCCTCTGGTCAGTCCAGTCAAATGATGTCCCCTTCTGAGTTAACTGAGTCAATGGTAGGGCAATTTTGGAGAAATCTTTGACAAATCTTCTGTAATATCCAGCCAATCCCAAAAAGCTTCGGACTTCGGTTACATTCGTTGGTCTAGGCCAGTTCACTACAGCTTCAATTTTCTGCGGATCAACAGAAATTCCATCTTTGCTAACAACATGCCCCAAAAACATAACATGATCAAGCCAAAACTCACATTTAGACAGTTTAGCATACAGTTTCTGTTCTCTTAAGGTTTGTAGGGCAAGTCTCAGATGGTGCTCATGCTCTTCAACAGTCTTAGAATAAATCAGTATGTCATCAATAAATACTACAATGAAATCATCAAGGTATGGTTTAAAAATTCTGTTCATAAGGTCCATAAATGCAGCAGGGGCATTCGTGACTCCGAATGGCATAACTAAAAATTCATAATGGCCATACCTCGTTCTAAAAGCAGTTTTATCAATGTCTTCCGGTCTAACCCTCAGTTGATGATACCCTGATCTGAGATCAATCTTGGAAAACACTTGTGCACCCTGTAACTGATCAAATAAATCATCAATACGTGGCAATGGGTATTTATTCTTTACAGTTACCTTGTTCAGTTCGCGGTAATCAATACACAGTCTCAGTGAGCCATCTTTCTTCTTTACAAACAAAACAGGTGCACCCCACGGTGAAGTACTGGGCCTGATAAACTTCTTGTCTAACAGCTCTTGCAATTGCACTTTCAATTCCTTCAGTTCAGTTGGGGCCATTCTGTAAGGAGCTTTCGATATCGGCTGTGTACCCGGAATCACATCCACAGTAAATTCAATTTCCCTGTCAATCAAATCCCCTGGCAATTCATCCGGAAATACATCTGGGAATTCTCTAACTATAGGAATACAATTCATATCAGTTTTAACACTATCATCAGTAGGCACAGTCAACACAGAACACAGATATCCTTTACACCCCTTTCTAATTAGTTTAACAGCTTTCACAGAAGAAATCAGATACGGAGGAGGTACTACTCCACTCCCATTAAACACAAATTCAGGCAAACCAGGTGGGCGGAAAACAACTTGTTTGGTCACACAATCAATAGTAGCATGATATTTTTCTAACCAATCCATCCCCAATATTACATCAAAATGATCGATATTCAATGGCAGTAAATCAATAGATAGATGCATATCCCCAACAATAATCTCACAGGCAGGATACATGTATGCACATGTCATGGATCCCTCAACAGGTGATGATACAGCTAGCAGATAGTTCATGGGTTCTAAGGGTCTATTCAATTTACGCGAAAAAGCATGCGATACATACGAATGTATAGACCCCGAATCAATCAACACATATGCATTTTGAGCACAGATAGAGAGGATACCTGACACAACAGTCTCAGTGTTTTGCACGTCTCCCGGTACTAGGGCAAACACTCGGCCCTGCCTCATAGGCTCTTTCCCGGTAGTTTTGGGGTTAGGCTTTGGTGCCACGTTTGATGCTGTTGCGTTCGGTGTAGCTTTACCACTAACTGGTGGAGCAGAAGGGCAGTCTTTAATTCTGTGGCCCACCTTGCCACATCTGAAACAGGCTCCAGAAATCTGATAGCAAACCCCTTTGTGCTTGTTGCCACATATGGAGCAGGGTGGAGTAAATCCACTCCCTTGGCTGGGGCTAGTCGTCGACCCCGTATTCTGTTTCTTGTTTGCTGGGTTATGCTTGCCTTTCTTGAATTTGAAACCCTGCCTTTTACCTTGCCACTCAGTGATTGGTGTTTCAGATTGTTTCACTGCTGCAATATTCGTCTCGGCCATCAACGCCCGGTCGAGAACACCCACAAAAGTCGGTAGTTTCAAAACATTTATTCGGTCCTGTATAGCAACACTAAGGCCTCCTTCAAACCTTCTGGCCTTCTTATAATCGGTGTCCACCATGTGTGGTGCATACCTAGCAAGTTCGGTGAATTTCTTCTCATACTCTGCAACAGACATTTTGCCCTGTCTCAGTTGTTCAAACTCCGTTACTTTTCTGTCCCGGATGCACTGGGGAAAATATTTTTCAAAGAAGGACTCCTTGAACTGAGCCCAAGTCATAATAGTATTTGCATCGCGGGTCAACATCCACCACCTTCTTGCTTCTTCCTGAAGGGTGAAGGTTGCTAACAGTACTTTATTGGCTTCGGAGCACGGAAACATTTCAAACAATTTTTCTGTTTCAAGCACCCAAGCTTCAGCCTTCAATGGTTCAAGGCCTCCCTGAAAGGATGGCGGTTTTAGCTTGCTGAACTTTTGGGTAAGACCAATAATATCCCCCTCATTTGCATTCACATTTTGCACATTCTGTTCCGGTTGCACCGGAGGAGGAGGAGGTGGCTGTTGATTCTGTTGTTGATCTAGCCTTTCAATTATCAGTCCCATCATTAGTTCAAGTCTGGCCATTCTGGCCTCAGAGGATGATGATTCAGTTTCATTTACAGTGTTTGCGTTATCCATTTCACTATAAACAGTTATAACAGTTATCATTATAAACGGTGGTATAATTAAACAGTTTAACATTTTAACATATATTCAGTCAGTCATAAGCACACACTTTTCAAGTTCATGAGATGCCCTAATTGCTTTTCTAGGACACCCTATAGCTCATTTGGACACGTGTGTGTGGTATAACTCGTGGTTAAGTATCGCTCTGATACCACTCTGTCACGACCCAAACCCGGCCCTATGGGTTTAGCACCGTAATCGGCCAGTAATCCGTGATTACCGAAGGCCTGCTTAACAGTAATACAGTATAACAGAGTTCAGGGCCTGGCGGAAGCCAATACAATAAGTAACTAGTGTCCATTGAGCTGTGAAAATCTATATGCCAAAAACATTTTCCATGCATTCATACAGTTCAAAACAGTACGGTCTATATACAGTCTATACAATCACGTACAAACATTCAGTACGGGGACCTAGTCCCTCGATAACAGTGCAGTAAAACAGTAGACGGTCTATACAGTAGTACAAAACAGTAAGGAGACCGATGGGGGACACAAAAACACCCCAAGCCATAGCATGGCAACTCGGAACCTCGCGGTGAGGCACATAGGCTGGCTTGACAAAACTGGGGACCAACCCACGCTCCTAGCTCTGGTCTGGCTGCTGAGAACCTACATATATATATAAACAGTGAGCTAAAGCCCAGTGAATAACATAAAGCGTAAAGAGGTTTAGAATGAATGTCCTTACAGTAATGAAAACAGTTCATTTCAATCAGTATTACAGTTACTCAGTACAATAAACAATCATATGTGGTACATCCATTAGCATAACAGTAACAGTAGGTCAAAAGACCGAACAGTAATGATGGCCAGTCATTCAGTAAACAGTATGGTTCCACAAGGGAACCGACAGAGATCTCTGTAACAGTAACAATAACAGTAGGTGCTAAGGATGCCACAGTATAGTTCAGGAATAAAGGACATACATTCATTCAGTAAATAATATCAGTACAGTAAACAGTTCAGTTCAGTATTCAAAAGATAGTCATTTTGAACATATCTTTACACAATTGTTACTCACAGAGATTGGGCTAATAGCAGCTAGAGCGCGTCCCCGAGAGCCAACCCTAAACAGTTAACAAATAGAACACACACTAAGTTTCACAGTCGGGAAGGATGATAATTAAATCCCTAAATTTCCTCGGTCTGGTTCTATGCCTAAATCCTCATTAAGATGTCTTAAACTAGGCCTAAGAATGCCTAGGATGAGATGAGGATGCAAAAATACAGTTGGAAGGCATTTTTCAAAAGTTGCTGAAAACAAGGGTCTCGCTCGAGCGAGCCTTCCTTCGCTCGAGCGAGGTTGCAAAATCAAAGGCTTCGCTCGAGCGAACAATCCTTCGCTCGAGCGGTCTGATGAAACAGTAAAAGTACTGGTTGCTGGAATTTCCAGATTTGTCTCCCAAGTTCGAACTAAGCATTCAACAACCCAAAACTCAACCTCTTGGGCCCAAATTCTGGAAAATACATCTACATTCAATATGCAACAAGTTCCAAAAGCCAATTTACACATGCAAGGGCCAAGAGTTGGTCAATTAAAGCCATTTTTCAAACCCATTTCAAGAACAATCCAAAACATGCAATGCATGAACTTTAAACCAAAATCAAGCTTCAATTCTTGCTCTAGTGAGCTCAATATTTGGGAAACCAAATGAAAACATGGACTTTGATAGAAACATGGGCATGCATGTACAATCTACCATGAATTCAACTCAAAATGCACCAATTCAAGCATGCATGCATCAATGGAGTTCCAATTCAACATTTATGAACTAAATCATGATTTGATTCTACAATGGGGCCTAGAACATGCAAGATGAAGCTTAAAGACAACAAGAGGACAATGATTTCCTTACCTAAATCTTGTATTAAAGGTTGGGAAGCTAGATTATGCAATTACTCTTTCAAAATTACAAGTCTTCAAGCAAAACCTCAAGAGCAAGCCAATACACAAGATGAAATTACTCTCTCACTCTAACTCTCTTCTTGGTCGGTTGTAGGCCACAAGAATGGCTGAGCAATGTGTTTTAATTGAAGTGTGATGAAGTTCAACAATGTGAATAAACAAGGCCCCACTCAATGGCAAAGTGGTAATTACGTCAAACTCTTTAATTGGCTCTAATTAATCTAATTTAATCATTCCTAAACAATTTTCAGATAAATATACCATTAAATCACGAATATTCTACTGATCTCAAAACTCTAAACGGTTTCTAATTCGGCCGCCGATAAGGCCTTCAATTAGCAGTTTAAACATACGAATTCAAACAGACACTCAATCAATCAAACAGATGCAACATGCGATTCAACAAATAAACTTATTCAATTTCAGTTTCGATTTCAATCAGTTTATTCAGTACTTCAGTTAATTCAATTATCAGTCATTATCAGGTCAATTTAGCAGTAATCAGTATGTAATTCAGTGGTTTATCGGTAATCAGTACGAGGGTTGTTACAGACTGAAAATGCGTAAATGAAGGGCATTATGCAGTTATGATTCCTCTTCTAAAAATCATATTATAGTAGTCAATGACTTCACTTTAAATATCATTTTATAGAAGACTGTGATTAATAAGAAAAAAAAGTAACACATTGCATTACTTGAAAATGACAACAAAACGTATTCAATTTGAAATGTGGCAATAATACATATCCAGGTTAATTCAATACATAAAACTAATACATAAAATAAATACATAAAACCCACAAAATATGGAAACTTTCAAGGCAGTCTATTAGTTGTTCGAAATAAAATCTGTCGTTGAAGATCTTCGTAGTACGCCTTTTGCATAGGATTTAAATTTGACATGTCCATTGACATAATTTTATGATCTTCATTTCGTTGTTCTCTTTCATTCATCATAGATAGGAGTTTTAGT
Source organism: Camellia japonica (assembly GCA_030407325.1). Taxonomy (NCBI): domain Eukaryota; kingdom Viridiplantae; phylum Streptophyta; class Magnoliopsida; order Ericales; family Theaceae; genus Camellia; species Camellia japonica. The sequence goes on along the minus strand of JAPPVO010000010.1, from coordinate 89,690,735 downwards.
TGTTCTTCCCTATCTTCGGCCCTTTTTCGACGCTCTGCAGCCTTCTGTGCACGGTCTATCGCCTTTTGTTCATCTCGCTGAATAGTTCTAGCAGAGATAGTTGATAACACTTCAACAATCTTGGATTGGTTAGCAGCCATTTCATCAAATCTACTATCATGCGTTGTTTTATTCTTCAACTTCTCTTTTGCGGCCTTCGTACCAATTGGTCGTGTTGATGTATTACATGGTTGGTCATGCACCGCATTGACTGGATTGGATTGAGAAGCCTCATATTCACTTGGTACATTCAAACATGGATCAGTAGGTTGCGTGGGTTTTTTTGATCGAAATTCATCCCATTTACAACTCTGGCGCAGAATCTGCCAACATGTATCAAATGTGAAGTGTTTTTTTTGTAGTACATGATACATCTGTTTTGCTTCAGTGACCTGAAAAAAAAGTTACAAAAATTTCAATAACAAGTATAGATTTAAAAAATAAATTTGATATTTAATAACACAAATAAAATTTACCATATCTGCCTCGGTTATTCCACTTTGTTGCCTCAGTTGAATTTGTTCAAGAAAACCACAAAATTTATTAATTGCCTTCTGTATGGCTGACCAACGGTGAGTCAAAGAAATACAATTTCGATTGGATTCACCGCCCAATTGTGAATTAAAATTAACAAGTACTCGTTCCCAAAATATAGTCATACTCTGACTATTACCAGTAATAGGATCTTGAGAGACTGCTAACCAAGATCTACATAATGTTTCATCTTCTATAATTGTGAAGGCTTTACCACGAGAAACACGAGAAGATTCTGAAATGAAATGAGTAGCACTGTTCTGCGTGTTCTGTTCTCGTGAAGATTCTGACATAAAATTACTATGACTGTTGTGCTCAAACATTTGTGATTCCTCAAACATTTCAAAATCTTCCATAGCATAAAAAAAATACAATATACTTACTGAAAAAGATTGTAATGATATGAAGCTCAAATTGTGAAGGTCAAGATCAGCACCACATACTCAGAAGCAGATAGTATGAACTAAAATTTGAAGGAAAATATATATCTAATCACTGAAAAGAAAAAAACATTCACAACCTTCAATGAATACGATTCTGAAACTGAAACACTATCTTAGCTTGATATAGAAATCAGACCTGATTTTATAGAGTAAATCATGAACGGTAAATTTTCAAAATACTCTTTTCAAAATACTCTGCCAATCTAACGGTAAATTATTATAACGGCTAATTATGAAATATACATGTCAAATATATTGAAAATGTAAATTAATGACCCTTCAAATTATTGGTAATCACAATAATTTCATACGTCCCAAAAAAAATTATAGCTGAAACAAACAAAAAAAAAATATAGCTGAAACAAACAAGGAGCCTTGCAAACAAAATAAGCTGTGATTGGAATAGCCCAACCCGGTCGACCGGGTGGTCAACCCACCGGTCAACCGGGTGGTTGACCGTTGCCTCCACCATTTCAGCTGCAGGGTTCAGAGGGTTCAAACGGGTCAGGGGCATCTTATGCTACACCGGGCGATCGGTTGGTCAACCGGGTGGGCAACCGGTTGGTCGACCCGGGTCCCCCTCCAACGGTCTGTAACAGTGTTTTGGTGAATTTATTTCTTCCTCGTCGATCTGATGAAAGATTTGGTGAAATCTCATTTTGGTGCCAGCTTTGGTGAACGGTTGGAGCCATGAACAGTATCATTTTCATCAAAATTCAAATTTGATATCAGATTTGGTACAACGTTGGAGATGGTCTTAGACATTTTTTTCTTTTATTCTTTTGACTATTCAAGTATAGATAAGTTACTCTTGAATTATGTTTGGTTTATAAATTTGGATAGAGAATTAAAAAAAAAAATTTAAAAATCTCTATCCCGATCCATTAACCAAACACACTATTAAAGGACTTGGAAAAAACAGAATCGCCAAGCGATAATTGTAACGAGTGATTAGCTGTACATATATAAACAACTAAGGCCTAGTTTGGCATAATACAAAAAATTCAAAAAATTAAAAAGTCACTATCCTATTTAAGTCACATTATCTCATTTAAATCATATCATCTCTCTACCATATTACTTCAAACCTAATCCATATTTTACGTTTTTTTCGTAAAAAATCAAAAAGTGCACTTATTTAGATCATCACAAACAACCCTAAGTCTTTTATCAATGCTACACTCAACTTCTATCACGAGAGTCAAACCCCCGAACTCTTATACGTGAGAGATGTGTGATAATCGTTGCGCTACAAACTCGTTGATTAAGTTAGAAATTCTTCTAAAACTTCTAATTTTTCAAAAGTATAATGCTTTGTAGCTCGAAACCCAGCAGCTCGAATGGCCCGAAAAATTTGAGTTGTATTTCCTCTCCTCTCCTCAGACTCCAAACCAAACCAGTTTATTTTTCTGGACAACAGTTGAACAAGTTCAGCATTTTCTATTCTTTGAAATTAGTTTATCTTCTTTGATTGATATTATGGAAATTTCAAACATGAAGAATGAAATTAGTTCATCTAGTTGATTACAACAAAACATGAATTTTAGAACATGAACTTAGTATATAAATTTTCCAAAACACCCAATCTGAAACCAAATTTCAATCACATGAAATTAGTAAGTATATAAATTTTCCAAAACACCCAATCTGAAACCAAATTTCAATCACATGAAATTGGTATATAAATTTTCCAAAACACCCAATTTGAAACCTTAAATAAAAAACCAAACCAACTAAAAATCAATCCAATAGTTGCAATCAAACCCACCAGCAGCAGCACTGGCAACACCCTAGCGCCACACACAGCAGCAACGGCACACACAGCAACAGTGGCAGCAGACGTAGCTTGGTCGTCGTTACCCAGTCGATGCTCATCTCTCTACGTCGTCGTTACCCAATCGATGCTCTTCTCCTCTCACTGTTTAGAGGTTAGTCGTTGTCTCCGTTTCCTTTCTCTCTACGCTCTGCTCTTTATTTATTTTATTTTTATCTCCAAATGAAAGGTGTGGCTGAGCTGAGCATCACATCGTTACACGAGATGTGGGTGTACAAAGAAATTAGAGGTGTACAAAAAAGTCGAGCCATTCGAGCCATTGAGTTTCGAGCTACAAAGCGGTACTCTTTTAAAAAATCTTGAGTTTTCATCCTCTTTTATATTTGTCAAAATATTTGTCTATAAGTATAACAAAAAATTTATTTTAAAAAATAATTATTTAAAGGTTTAAAAAACAATCTACTATAATATATATACAAGAAAACAATTTAAAAATATATAGGGCAAATAGTCCATATGCTTGTAGTTTGCGAATTAAAATGCATTATTAATATTCTGTCTAACTTAACAACAAGTGTAAACACATGGCATACATAAGGAAGTTATATGCTTGTTTTCAAATTTCAAGAGGGGGTGAATCACACATGAAATGAAGCATAGAGAGTTAAAGTGCATTTTCTTTCAAACAAATGATGAAAATACAGGGTTATTTTAGTCTTTTTTATTAAATCATTAACGGGCCTAATGATGCAGTTCAGTCCACAAACCACAATTCACCCCGATATGGATGCATCTCTGCTGGAACAACCTTTTTTCAGAAACTGAGATTTTGGATGCAATAAATCAATGTGAAGAAAATAAAGCTCCTGGTCCTGATGGCTTCAATATAAAATTCATCAAAAAATGTTGGGCCTTCATAAAAGCAGATATTTGTGAGGGTGTTTGGTGAGGCTTTTTTGAGCCAACTTATGACTTTTGGCTTTTAAAAAGTTATTTTGGACTGTTTAGTTAAACTTATTTCAAATAGCTTCTGATTCTAACAACTTATTTTAAGTCAAAAAAGCTGATTCTGATAAGCTGCTCACCCCTTACTTCTGATTATCAGCTTTTGCTGTAGACATGTTAATTTACGGTTATACTCTTAGATTTTTTTTATTTTTTATTTTTTTAAAAATAGAAAAAAAAACCCAAATGGACTATAAAATATTGTTATTATTTTTTATGAGAAATGTAGACAAATAGTGAATAATAAAAAATAAAAGTTAATTGAAAAAGTTACTTCATAACTTATTTAACAAACACTACTCAGTAACTTAAACCTATAATCCAACAGCTATACCAAACAGATTAACAGCTTCCGATTAAAGTCATAATCTATAATCTGCTAAGTTATAATCTATAATCTGTTTTAACAGCTACACCAAACAGTACCTATCTCTTTCTCAATGAATTCAATCTAAATAGTAAGATCAAGAAAGGTCTGAATTCTACCTTCTTAACCCTGATTCCAAAAATTCCAAACCCATCTTCTTTATCTGATTACAAACCCATCAGTTTGATAGGCTGTATTTATAAGGTTCTAGCTAAGGTTTTATCAAGAAGATTGAAATCTATTATGCCAAAACTGATAGATGAAACTCAATCAGCTTTTGTAAAAGGGAGGCAAATATTGGATGGTATTCTCATTGCCAATGAAGTTGTTGATTTGTGGAAGCGCAATTCTTCAGGAGGACTTCTTCTTAAATTGGATTTTCAGAAGGCTTTTGACAGTGTCAATTGGAACTTTCTTTTTCATATTCTTCAAAAATTCGATTTTGGTGAAAAACGGATCTCGTGGATTAAAGAATGTGTTTCTTCCCCTCATATTTCTGTATTGGTGAATGGATCCCCTTTTCAAGAATTTCCTCCTTAGAGAGGTTTAAGGCAAGGTGACCCTCTATCCCATTTTCTCTTTAATCTTGTGGTTGAAGGGATAAATATTCTCATCCAAAGGGCCAAAAACCTCAATCTTATCAAGGGAGTGGATATCGGTGGCTCAAGGTTGAACCTATCATATCTGCAATTTGCAGATGATACCTTTATGTTCTGCAATCTAGATTGGGATGAGATAATAAATCTGAAAAGAATTCTCAGTTGCTTCGAGTTAATTCCCGGACTGAAGATTAATTACCAAAAATCTGTAATTTGTGGAGTTGGGATAAACAAGGATTTCACCTCTTAAGTAACTGAATTCTTCAACTGCAAGGTGAGTTCACTACCAATCAATTATCTTGAATGCCTCCTGGGGCCAACCCAAAAAGAGTGTCTACTTGGGACCCTATCATAAACAAAGTGAAGAAAAGACTAGCCTCATGGAAGAGGAGGTATTTTTCTCTTGGAGGACGAATTACTTTGATTAAATCTGTACTTTCTTCTCTTCCAATCTATTGTATGTCCCTTTTCAAAATTCCTACCCAAGTGGCAAACTTAATTGATAAATATCAGAGATCCTTTGTATGGGGGGATAGTGATGACAAAAGGAAATTGCATCTTATCAACTGGGAGGCATGCTCAGTTAGCAAACACTTTGGAGGTTTGGGCTTCAGAAAGACTAAGGAAGGTAATGATACTCTACTATGCAAATGGTGGTAGAGATTTGCCACCGAAAAAAGTTCTTTGTGGAGGAAAGTTCTATGTGCCAAAAATAATGTGAATGAAGATTGTTGGTTACCAAATGGCTCAAGCTTCAGATATTCATCTACAATGTGGAAAAGTATCTCATCTATGGAAAGGTATGGATCTAGAGCAATTGCATTATTTTTGGAAAACATTCAGTTCAAACTAGGGGATGGTAAAAGAATTAAATTTTGGTTGGATGCATGGGTCTCATGTACTCCTTTGTCCAATCTTTATCCTAGACTTTTCTCTCTAGCAACAAGCAAAGATTCATTCGTCCATCAGTATTTGTATCAGACTGCGAATAATCAAACTCATTGGAATATCACATACAGGAGAACTTTGAGAGCATGGAAAGATGATTTGCATCTTGAGCTGATCAATAGATTGCCACAACCTCTCAGCGTTAATAATAATTGTGACACCCTCAAAATATAACATAAAACCCATCATTATAGACATGCTTTAATATATAAAGATCAACATCCTTCTATTCATCAGAATGTTTCATTACAAAAGTATTACATGTTGACAACAAAAGTAAATGCCCCATGGGCTTACAACTTTCCAAGCCAACACTTGGTTACAAGAAAAGAGTACTAACTCATATACACATTAAACCCTAGACTTGAATTTACATGTAATACATCAAAAGGAAAATGACATCCAAAAAGTCTAACAGCCTCTAGCCTCCCAAGCTATGTCCTTGAAGGTGGCATGCTACCTGTACCTGAAAACGATGTTCCCATATAGGGTGAGCCACGGCCCAGTAGAAATACACTAAACCAGCTATGAACAATGACTAAAAGATTAGCAGTTGATAGATGGCCAACACTGTTACATCCACTTATATCACATTACATTTACATGACTTACAAGTCTATGTTACTTTTCATTTCTCCATTTTCTGTAGATAAGCATACTAGCTAAATCAATACATCAACAGATAAGCATATTAGCTATATCAACATCTCAACAGATAAGTATAAGAACTGTATCATACAACCAAAGATAAGCATATGAGCTATATCTACACTTCTCCAGACAAGCATATGACCTGTGTCTACACTTCTCAAAGATAAGCATATGAGCTGTATCTGCAGAGTCCATCCCCTATCTTCTCCCAATACTATCCGGTTTAGAGGTCCATTCCCTATCTTCTCCCAATACTATCCGGTTTAGAGGTCCATCCCCCATCTTCCCCTAAACCGCGGAGTACATCTCTCATCTCCTCCTCTACACACAATGCATATAAATACATAGGTTCTATATACAATCAACCAATACATAAAGTTAATGTATTCTATCAACTGTCATGCTTCATGACACATTCCATTGATTAGTTTTCGTTTGCCTAATCATCATGCATTGTCTACAACAATCAAGACTATCCTTCACCGATAGCCCAAAGCAGTTATTTCTAAACAGAAAATAAATGCACAAAAAGGATAATATAACCACATTTCAATTTGGTGAGCGATGAATAATTCAACTACACCCTTTAATCCCATACATTCCCAATTCCAACATTCCTAATTCCATTCCTCATTTTCTCAAATTAATTATACGAATTTATTTATCTAGTCAATTAGGGCAAATTCCCTTAACTAACTAAGCAACTCTAAGGTTCCATTTTCATCCACATTCCATCATCTATCTCATTTTTCTATATCAAACTTGCATTTAGGTTTATTATAAACAAAACCCCAACTTTCGTAAAATTACACAAGGGCCCAAACTTCCTCAAAATTACCCAACACGCCCAACGTATCAAAATGCTAAAATTTAAAGACAAAATCCATAGGAATGAGTATGATATCCCTACCTCAAAAGGTGACACCCAACGAAGAAGGTGAAGAAAACGAAAGTGCTCCAAATCACAAATTTCTCGGATCAAAAGATAGCCCTCGACGATTAACAACTTTTTTGTAAAGGCCAAAGGTGAGGAAATCACTCCTGCTAGATCAATACCTAGAGAGAAGGTAGAGCTCTAGAGTGAGAAGCTCAACAATGGTGTTTTTGGAAAAGTAAGAGAGAGAAGAGAAGTGAAAAAGTGATTTCAAAAGTCAAAACACAGAGCTTTAATCCAGTCGCCCCGCTCGAGCGGCCAAACCCACGCTCAAGCGTCACTCACAGATCCCCGCTCGAGCGTCCAATCCCCCACTCGAGCGTCGGATACACACTCTCAGAACTTTACACTGAACCAGGTCTCCGCTCGAGCGTCCAACTCCCCGCTCGAGCGTCACACACAAACTCCCGCTCGAGCGTCAAAACTCTCGCTCGAGCGTCCAACACTGTAGAAGAAATACTGGGAGAGTGATTATCCCGCTCGAGCGCCAAAACCCCCGCTTGAGCGGGTAAGCAACAACAAAGGCCCCGCTCGAGCGTCAAAAGCTCCGCTCGAGCGGACATGCCAAAATCTGGGCAACTAGTTTTGGTTTCTAAGCTCAACCAACCTGTTTCAAACCTGCCCAACACAACCCAAGACTCAAATACAAAGAGTAAAGGATGTAAACAAGATATACACAACAACCAACTCTACGGAACCTAAGTCCGGATGCAACAATTAAAGAAAAGGAAAACCGGGATCGCTATAATAATTGTGTGGATCATCTGTTATGGGCTCCTATCCCATCCGGCTCCTTTACAGTTAAATCTCTTTATGAAATATTTGAAAATTCTCTTCGTTTAACCCCTTTTCCAATTATGAAGATGTGGAAATTAGTAGCCCCTCCCAAAATTAAAACCTTTGGTTGGCTTGTTTGGTGGAATCAAATCGCCTCTTTGGATCTCCTTGCTCGCAGGTTCATTATCCCTGCAATCAATCACTGTGCATTCTGAGGTATTGATAACGAATCTGCACTACACTTGCTCTTGCATTGTAATTTTGCTTGGAAGGTTTGGGCTGAAATTATTTGTTGGTGGGGCTCCCAATGGGTCTCCCCTAGCTCCTTACAAGACCTACTCTTATGGTGGTATGGTCAAAAATACAAAAACCTGGATAAACTCATCTGGGAAGAAATTCCATTGGCTGTGCTTTCGAGTTTATGGATTGCAAAAAACAACATGGTATTCAACTCTAAAGTTCTTGTTTGGGGAAATATTGTGGATAGCATCAAGATCAAAGTGGCCACATGGGTGAAGTTTTCTAGTCATTTGCCTAATTACACAATCCATGATTTCATGCACTATTTGGATGGATTGAAGGGCCATAAATTCTAGATTCTGGCTGGATGTTGACCTCTGTTGTTTTTATTTTCTTCATTTCCAGATTTGGTTGAGGTCTCATCAACCTTTTGTATCGGTCTTGGCTTGCATATGATTGGGCTCAATTATAGGTGCCAACCTAGTTGGGATGTATTCTTAAGCTATGATGCAATTCAGTCAAATCCTTATTTTCTCTCTTATTATCAATAAAATTCTTTCTTTGCTGATCAAAAAAAAAAAAGGGGGAGAGGAGGCCAAGTACTTGCCTCCAGTGGTGGAGCCAAGAAAATAAATTAGAGGGGGCACTTCTTAATTACAACATTAAAAATATTTACAAAAATATTTCACATAAATTTTTACGATTGACTTCAAAGATTAAAAAAAAAAAAAAAAAAAAAAAATCAGTGTGTTTGGTTTGAGTTTTTTGAATTAAATTTTTTGAAAATTAAGTTTTTTATTTATTATTTTTATTTATTTATTTTTTGTTTTTAGTGAATATTTTTAAAATTTTAAGCATTTTTTTTTTAAAACTTTTTTAGATACATGATGTATCTAAAAAAAATAAAATATTTGTGAAAAAATATTTTAAAAAATTAATAAATACATAAAAATACGAAAAATGTATTGATTTTTTGTATTTTTTTATATTTTTGGTATTTAGTGAATTTTTAAAAGATTTTTTTCGCAAAAATTATACTTTTTAAGTATATTTATGTTAAGTGTGTCTAAAAATTAAAAAAATTACTTAGAATATTAAAAAAATTCAATAAAAACAAAAAAAATGCGAAAAACAAAAGCGTAGAATTTTTTGAAAAGTGTTTTTAGAAAACTCAAACCAAACAAAGTGAATATGTTATTTATAATTAGTGTATCATGGACAACATTAAAAAAAGTCATGGATATAAAGTTTTAAAATAAATTATATAATGATAAAGTAATTTTTTTTATACAAAATATGCGTAAAAATTCAATATAATAGTCATTAACATGTGATATTACCAACCAATAATGAAGAAATACATGGAGGGTGAACCCTGCATATTAAATGTAACTAACAATTCAATAAATTCTATATTTTTATTGAAATTAATTATGTTTGCATATCAATAATGATAGAGATCACCATTATATTGAAATTTTCATAGATAATAATATCGTAATCTCTTTATTTTTAATCAAAACAATCATTATTGTTCTTATAATTTTAAAAATATCATTGACATTTCACTCTAAATAATATTTTTATAATTTTTTTTATATAAAATATTTTCTTTATGTTTGTAAAAAAAAAAAATTCCAAAACTCAGGGGGGGCATGTGACCCCCCTGAGCCCTCCTTCCCAAAGCCCCTGCTTGCCTCCTAATTTAACTTTCCCTTAGAAAGAATTGAACCCACGACCTTCTCCCTTAGGACTAAATTATTAGGAGAGTCATGGTGGCCAATTGCGGTAAGCCTAATTAGTTGAGGTAAAACGAAGTTTGCCCAAATATATATAATATAAAGATGAATAAAAATTGTTTAAATTAATAAATAAATATGTAAAAGTTTCCTTTGAGAGGTTTTCGAAGGCTTCAACAGTATTGAGTCATCCCTAATCATAGTCAAGTTTCATGAAGCACTTGACTCATTTGAAGTCACCCTCAAGCTTGTGCATGATAATTTTGATTCTGTGCTCTACTAAATTTACTAATGGCATCAATAGCGTGTTACATTAGTTTGTAAAAATCATATATATATATATCACTACTCGTTTTTCTAATGAAAAATGTTGTGTCATAAATTTTTGTTTCAAAATTTATTTCCAAAATGAGATCTATTGAATAAATTTAAAATTATTAGAATGTGAGTCAAAAATGTGATACATAAATATAACTTTTTGATATTAACTTTTTTAAGTAGGTAATATTGTTATTTTGTAACACTAAACCTAATAGCTCATAAATTTGGTCAAGAATCTTACTCAGAATAAAAAAATTTGGTTAGAATTTAACTAGTCCTTTGTGAGGTTCATAGCTTACATAAATCTAGACCACATTACGGGTTATTTAAAATTCTGAGTATATTGTACTGTTGTCATTTGTTAAAGTATTCATATATCTTGTTTTCATTTTCGTTTTCATTTTTTTTTTTGCAAACTAAAAATGAAAATTTGTTTAGGTGCCGTTTGGTAACACTTACGTGTTCAGTTTTCTGTTTATATTTATAAAAATTTTAAAAACTCAAATAAAAACTTGTTTGGTAAAATTTTGATTTATAAATCAGTGGTCTCAGTTTATAAATTTGGCCAAAAAATGAAAACACAAAAAATGTGTTTCCGTTTTTAGTTTTGAGTTTTTTTTTTTTACCACCCAACACTAGCCACCACCCGCCACCATTTTTCACCACCGTCTTCTGCCACCACCACCCGCCACCACCAGCCACCACCCACTTGCCACCCACCCCTCGCCACCACCACCACCCACCACCCACCTGCCATCCACCCTCCACCACCCATCACCTGCCACCTACTTGCCACCACCACTCACCACCCACCTGCCACCACCATCCACCACCACCCACCCACCTGCCACCCACCTGCCACCACCACTCACCGCCCCACCCGCCACCACCACCCACCACCACCACTGCCACCACCACCACCACCGCCAACCACCACCCACCCGTCAACCACTTGCCACCACCACCCACCACCCACTCGCTACCACCTACCACCCGCCACCGTCACCCACCCACCCACCACCCGCCACTACCCACCCACTACTCGCCACCCGTCACCACCACCACCCGCCACCGTCACCCACCCACCTACCCACCCACCCACCCACCCACCACCACCCGCCATCCGCCACCCATCTGCCACCACCACCCACTCGCTACCACCCACCACCCGCCAATGTCACCCACCCACCCACCACCACCAGCTACCCACCACCCACCGTCACCACTTTCCACCACTGTCTTCCGCCGCTATTTACCATTTCTCACTCTTTTTATATTTTAAATTTTTTTTAAACATTTTGTCAATTACCAAACGCCTTTGTAGTTTATGTTTTTCTAAAAATAAATAAATAATAAATAAAAATCAATTTATAAAATTTTTGTAAATATAAACTGAAAACGTAAACGTTACCAAACACACCCTTAGTATTTCATTTTTGTTTTCAAAGAAAAAAAGGAAATTGATTGCAAAAAGTTTAAAATTTTCGTAAGTAAAAGAAAATGTTTTTCTTTTTTTCGAAATAAGTTTTCACTCTCTCTTTTTCCTTACCATCACCATTGGTCACCATTGATAGAGGTCGAAATATGTCACGTTGAGGTCCTTAAGGTATATTTCTTAGTCTATTATCCTTACAGTCAGGTTGGACCCGTTCTAAAAAGAAAAAGCTATCAAAGAGTGGAAGTTGACTAAGTCAACACTCGCACGTGCGGCCCTCGCCAAAGCCTTCAAATTAACATTGTAATAATCTACTCGTGCGGTGGACACACCTCAAGTGTGGTCGGCAGTCCAGATTTCAATTTCAAATTATAGTAAATCGTAGGTGTAGCGATACCCACTGCAGGTATGATGAGCTACTAGATCCAAATTTTGAGACTACATTAAATTGTAGGTGCGACGTATACAACGGGTGAGCTCCAAGCTCTTTTCAGTGACTCTTCGATGACTGGACAATCATTGTAACCTCCAACGACCCTCAGTGACCTTTGATGACACTCCAACGATCAACTTTGGCCATCTCTCGTTGCCAGTTACTATATCTATCCACCCTCCACCATTAACCACTACCTCAGGTAATTCACCAAATATATTTTTTTTATTATTTTGGCTTTCATCTATTTTAAAAATATTTTTGTACATCAAACAAGTTTTTTATTTATATTTAAATAAAAAATTAAAAAAACTTGTTACTTGGGATTGTTTATTAACATTTTTGTTTAATATTTTTTGTTTTTGTTTTTATTTTTTTTGAAATTTAAAAACAAAATTATGTTTGTTATATTGTTCCATTCTTTAAAAATAAGATTGTAGCTTGTAGGGGGCAAGTTGAAGAGAGAGAGGGGGAGAGAGAGAGAGAGAGAAAGAGTTAGATGGAGAAATTATTTATTGCCCCTTGAATGATGTCATGTGATACTTTAAATTGATATTTATTAATTAAAACAATAAAATTTAATAATTTTTATTGTGTTTTTAAAGGGCAATTTGATTTTAAATAATAAATAATATGAAATAATAGTCCAATGTATTTGCATCATGGAAGACAGCAGTTGACAAGAGAGCTTCTGAGTAACATCAATTGCGATTTGATGCAGGCAGCCAGAGAGAAGTACTGTTATATAGTATTACCATATCTGAAGATCTTCTTCATGTCGTAAAAATACTACTCCTACTACTGCTAATAAGATCAAATCATTTCCCTCTAATTACACTTCCAGTGAGCACTCACAGCTTCAAAATTTGTATTCACTAATACTACAAATTTAAAATTTTTACTCAAAAACATTAATTTATGCATTAAATTCATTCAATATTTAGATTTTATATCAAATTAATTTAATTTCTACCACACAAATAATTTAAGACAAATTTTCTAGGTGGATGGAATTTCTGAATTGTATTTGGTGTTTGTTTGTTGCCAAAAGTTTCATTTCATGTGCAAGCAAGTGCGTGTTGAGCGTTATATATATATATATATATATGTGTAACTCATGATTTTTAAATTTTTTTTACAAAATGATATGTTAACAAAATTTTTATATAAAATAATGTGATTTTTTAGTAACTATTTTGTTTTAAATAGGAGCAATCACTATTTTTACTCAAGCTTTTAAGAACATCAGTACCACCATATTATTCTACATTAGTTTTTTCTGTGAAAATTCTATTTATCAATAATTTTGCTTTTTAAAAAAATAAAATATCTATTTTCAAGAAAAATTTATATTACAAAAAAACACATCAAGACCGATGTTTTTTATTTTTATAAATAAAAATCATTTTGATAAGTGTTTGTTAAGCTAACAATGTTAAAGTCAATTTAACCTAAAATGTTATTTTTGATAATGTTGTTCCATGAGTTCAATTGTCACCATTCTAATACCAATGTAGGGAGCTTTATTTCCTATTATTTTTTTCCTTGTGCAATGCCTATACAAACATAATTTCAAAAATAAATAAGTAAATAAAAAAAATAATAATAATTCTCAGTCAAGAAGATGTAGCTTACATTATTGTCATTATAGTTTCCAAAATGACACTACCATTGTCACTTCATTCTAAGGCCTCGTTTGGAAACAGACTAATTTGATAATTTTTTGGCTATTTAACTAAAATATGAGCTAAAAAAAATTAGTATGTTTAGGATGACTTTTTGACTTTTTACGAAAAGATGTGCAAAAAGTAGAGAGAAAAGAGAATCTTTAACTTTTTGGTATGAGTTGTTGACTTTTTGACTTTTTTAATAACTTTTTTACTTTTTGACTAAACCGGCATGTTGCCAAACGAGGCCTAAGTAAAAATTTTGCACAAAAAATCTACTTATTTGAATTAAAAGATTGAAAACTAAAGTCTAACCAAATGTATAATTTAGAAACCATTAGTACGTTAATCAACTCTTGAATCAAATTACGTTGCTTATGTTGGTGAAACAAAATTGTGTGGCTTGTTTGGGTGACCCAATGTAAATCTCGAGTCTAAACGATGAAACAAAAAATATTAGCCAACCCATAACTTTTGTCTCTTTAATGTGAGTCCAAATCACTCATATGATCCGAACTCTAATGCCTCCTCTTGGCCACTCTCACCACCATGGCAATCCTCGGATGGTTTGGATCATTAATTTAAGGAGAGAAGAAAAAATGAACCGGAAGAGTAACAAAAACTGTAAACTTCTGAATCATTTGTCTCATTTTTTTTCTTCTTTCCTTCAATAAATTACTTCTCAATCCAAAGTCCAAACATAGCCTAAATCGCTAATTTCATTTTATGTTCCCTAATGTAATGCAATTTGGGCTGTCCATTTAACATCAGATTGCTCAGATTTCTGCAACTCCATAGGCTTCTCCCTTGTCAACTTAGGTCGAATTGTGGCCAACAAAAATGGACATTTTAATTGATAGTAAGTCATCATTCCTTGCAAATTTCATACCCTCCTCACCATTTTGTTTCAGCAGATTCAAATGGTTCTTCCTTCCTATTGATCCAATAACGAGTCTCGTCAATATTACTGATTACTGGGATGAGGTAGCCTCGGCAAGGTATGATAATGTCATATTACCAGGCAGGCAGGTCAAGCCGAGATGCCAACAGGTTCACATGGACAACAGAAAACACCATCAAAGCTCTCCAGTTTCACAGGTTCATAGCCTTCCTTCTTCTACTCTCACTTTTGGGTCTAAACTGGCCAAAACTCAAAATCAGAATAGCACTGATTAAAGCATTAGCAGTTGTTTCAGCAACTATTTGATGCCCGATTTCATAAAAATAAGGAATATCAAAGCAAAGCAAGCAAACGCAGCACAGAAAAACTGGAAATCAGATTTAAATGGTTTCTATCAAAAGGTAACCAATATCTGATATGCATCTATTTAGCAATATACAACTCATCTGTAAATATTCCTAGAAAGGGCATAGAAGGAATGAGGGTTGGCTGGCTCCAAAGACCCTTTTGGAGGTACATAGAAACCTGCAACAAAAAAATGTGACTTGTATAATAGGTTAGGATCTCTATGCTACCCTCAGTAACTTCATGAATAAAAAAAAAATACTTCCGCTTTCTGTTCGGGAAGTGGTGAAGGTAATGTTGTTTCTGTAATTACATTTGCAATAATTTCATCCTACAACAAGGTTAGCAAGCACTTATTTAAGTATAAATGCCCTCCATATGTTTGTCTTGGTTCATCTGGAAAAACAGATTACCAGTATAAGCTTGATCCGTCTCAGCTAACTCTATCCAATACCTCAGAGTTGGAATCCTCAGTAGGTTCATTTAGATCAGGTAGCAGAAATTTATTCTCCTGATTTATGATCTCCTGTTGCAGCTTGGAAGAACCGTTCGGACAGGGTAGTTGTGTAGAGTCATGATTATCGGTTTTGACATCTGGTTGCAAAACTGAAGGAATAGGGTCGGGAGATGCTACATTTTGCTGCGTTTGATCAGGGATTGCTTTGATAGATGCAACTGCTGCAACTCTTTCTGCTGCCGGCTGTGATTCCAAATCAAGCTGCAATGTAAGTAATACATGCAGCAGCTTAGATATCAGTTTTTAAAACATTAAATATCTGCAGATGGACATACTTTTAGTGTAATGTGAAACAACTATAAACTGCCACTGTGCCTAAACACCCTCCTAAGGGCTGCAGTGACCACCCAGGCAGTTTTACTTTTTTTCTTCCATTTTTTTTTTAACACAAAAAAACAAGAAGTCATCAAGGAATAATATATGCATTACAGTAAACTAAAGAGAATAATCATTTGTCGCACACAAGTGGAACAAAAGGATCTTAAAGTTCAACATAAGTGCAAGTAAAATCTTCAAGGTAGTACATATCAAATACAGTGTCCCACAGGTACAGGCATAAAATAAGGACATAACCAATCAACGTCTGAATATCCTAAGATGCAAAACCCCCAACTCATGTGCAAGTCATGTCAGAGCACTCATTAGAATAAAAGATTTATACTTCGCTTCTAATTTAACCCTACATTTGCTTGCACTGACACGGAAAGGTTCATATACTCAATCACTCAACATCACAGAAATTAGAGCAGTACCGCATGTGGGATCCTTACTAATTACATGCAACATCAAGATATGTGTACAAATACAAAGTGGTCTAAGAAGACAAAGACAGAGAATCTGTCTTATTACAGATTACCTATATTACATGAACTTTGTTAAATGTATGAAGTGCTCTTTTCAGACACTCCACACTTGGTTAATGGTATGGGATATCTGTTTAACATGTGGGGTTTCAAAAATTTTATAAGCCTAAAATCACCCAAAAAAAAACACAAGTTGGGTAGAGTACAAGAGGCCCAAAGAATCAATTTAACCAGCCTGCCATTTTCATACGTGGGTAACCCAACTTAACCCCAACTTAATAAATAGAGCTCTGGCTGGAGGTCTCAGGCAGGAAGGGTGCACCTGGGCGATTCTCAGTGCAATTTAGGTAAAGTTTAGATAGGCCCCCAACCTGCCTGAATACCCCTTGAGTTGCACCCCACTCTGCAAAACTATATTGGTGTGTGTGGCTACAGCAGGAAGCCTAAATGTCATGGTTGAGACTTATTACGTTTTAACAGTGAGTTGCTTCAAATAGAACAAACTAGTAGATATGTGTGTATTAATGCATGCATATGACAATCCAAATCCAAAGCCACTGAAATACTAAAGACAACTTTTAACTAGATAGGGAAACAGAAATACAACAAGGAGAGGAATCTATTCTCACCTTCAATCTCTTCAAGCTTTCATTTGTGGCTCTGTGTTTCTCCAGAGTGACACGTAATGTTGCTAATTCCTGCTCAATCAGAGCATATAAAAGCCGGTGTTCAGGTATTGACAATTGGCAAAACAACCTACATTACTTGGTTAAGTAGCTTAAAAAAAGCATACCCTCTTCAAATGCCTTCTTTCCTTTAAAAGCAAGTTCTCCTCCTCTTTAAGTTCAGCTAATGTCTGCAAACAGCCATACAAACGAGACGACATCATAATTAATCACAAAACAAAACAAAAAACAAAAACAAAAAAAGAGAGGAAGGAAAAGGAAAAGGACAAATTAACAAAACCAAAATAAAAAATAAAAAAGGAAAAGACGAGACTACATTATTCTTTCTAGTTCTTGCTATAGGGCATTTGTCTAGATGCTTGTTTGTAATTGTTGTTTTTCTCTTCTGAAATATATTTTCTCAAAGGCATTGCAAACGGAACAAAAACGGGTATTACCAGTTGACTGGTCCATGTTTAGGACATCCAATCATTTGCAATCAACATCATTATTTGAATGGATGGTGCCGGAAAAAAGTGGTGCAATGTGGCCTACCCATGGCCAAAAGTACTTTCACCAAGCTCATAAAGAAAATAGTTACCTTTTTCTTTCTTGATCTCTTGTTGCTAGTAGTTCCACTTGTAGCAGTAGCCTGCACATAGCAATCATCAAATATCCTCGACTAATTAATGAGGTTCTCATTTGGGTCATATGTTCAGTTAACCACTAAGAAAAAAACTTTCAAATAGAATTAAATAAAGAATTTAAATTTATAGATTTCACAATCTTAAGCATCAGAAGTAACTTTGGGTCATATGTACATTACAACTTAACCCACTTAAACATATATGGATACAATTGCTAGTTCTCCATTGGAGAATTTATGTATGTGGCGATTACATTCTTGTGGAAACTATCTGTACCAATAAATTGCTAGATGCTATTGAGCACGAAGTATTTAAGAATCTCTATGTACCTTGTTGTAATCTCATAGAAAAAAAGATCATTAAACATGCAAACAAGACCACTCACTACAATTTTCTACACTTTAATGTGTCACTCCTAAGTGGTTGGAAACATTGAAGGTAATTTGGGTTGTATACTTCCATTCAATGTCCCACGCACTCTCTACTTGTTTACAGACGCTATATATGATAAGGGTCCAGCTTGTCTCATGTTTGAGATCAAGATTGGACCGTCCAGTCCAGCCCATGGGTCCATTTTTGGGCTCCGTTTTGATAATCCGAACCGTGCAATGTGTAGAACTCGTCGGGTACTATATCCTGTTAAAAATTACATTAATCGGATATCGATATCTATTTGATCAATCAGATTTGTATAAAAAAAATTGATAGTGAAAAAATAAAAAGTTGACAGAAATCTGATATGATCAAATAGCTATTGATATCTAATCGACGTGATTTTTTTACGGAGATATAGTACTTGACGAGTTCTACACATTAAATGATTCGGATTATCGAAACGGGGCTCAAAAATGGGCCCATGGGCCGGAATGGACAATTCAGTCTTGATCTCAAACATGAGACAAGTTGGACCCATGTGATAAATGCTTGCCTAGATAAAAAGGTCAAGAACAATCAATAGTTATGGACTACCTATTTTGCAACCACATTCTTATTCTTCATCTACATAGTTCACACAACTTGAAAGGACATTAAAAATCACGAAGGCAAGATTATTATGTCCTATAACACCATACACAACATTAATATGGTTAAAAGATCTGCAAGTACTCCAACACAAGGACATTCTAAAATAAAGGTCATAACCTGGTCCACACCCTTCACCTCTTACACCACTTGTATTTGAACTAAGGAAAAGCTATATAACCCCAAGTGGGGTCAGTTGAACCCACAGAAATTCAAAAAGCAAAATGTTACAAGTAAATATGATTTCTCAATAATATTGGATATTTGTATATTTTGATCCCACCTGGATCTTTGGAAAAAATGAGAAAATTGGGTTTAAAAGTAATTCATTAGAGTGAAATTGTAAATGTGGCTTTTAAGTGGTATGAATAGACCACAAACAAAGAACATAATTTATAAGTCAAAATTTTGTCGTGTGCTAGGATGTCCATAAATTTGAAACTTTTAGTTGTAAAACTTATTTAAAATTTGTTTATGGTTTTTTTTTTTTTTTCTCCCCCAAAAATTCTAGTGGGATCAAATTCTACACAAGGGCCAAAATGAAATTTGAGAACAATTGCACAAAGAACTACCCCTTCATCATGAGATGTAAATAGCGTAAAGCATGAACTTCCCAAAATTTTGGCAGCCAATAATATGACAATGATTAGCACACACTCAGCCTGCCCGACATTTCCTACTACAAATAAAAGTTGAAGGTGTAACGGTCAATATGAGAAGTTATTCTGTGCTCTCGGACGCCATACAACCACTCAAGAACAAACACCTAATTAACTTGTTAGGCGCTACACATTTGATGAATGTATTTGTGTGTTCGCCAAATTGTCCCAAAAAAAATTCTTCTACTTTATAAACAGTTTATAATTGCATTATTAAGGGCAAACATGAGAACTCCACCTCCAATTCAGTGAGCTCCACATTTTATACATCTCCAAACTGCTTTAACTTGCAGTTTTCCAAATGTGTTGCCAGAGGAATCATCCTTACAATTTTGAATGTTGCACATGCATAGCATTTGTATTCCTTCTACTAGTACCCTAATAAAAGGGACCACTTATTGTGATTATTGGCCATTCGCTGCTGCATTGGACACCACTCGATAATTTTTTTCAAAATAATGTGTAGTTGGTAAGTTTAATTTGGTAAAACATGTCAGCTTACAACATTAAGTTTGGTGGCAAAATGGTCCCCACCTCAAAGGCCTAATGCAATTCTCACAATTCTCACGTAAAAGAGGTGCTTGCATATGCACCCTAGTATTCTCAGCCCATATTGCATAAACTATTTGTTTGACTTAAAATAATTTCTACTTTGTTGGAGGACCCACCACATACCACAAAAGCTAAACAAACAGGCAGGCTGTCACTCAAATAGAATAACAGGCCCAATGAACTCCTCTAGTCTTTTTGCAGTAAACCCAAAAAGTAAATTCTCCCACTTTTGACTTTGTCAGAGGATCAAACAATTCAAACCCGACTTTAGTATTCTAACAAAGGAATGGTTGTGACCAAGCTGTCACGCTATATCCAAAACCCAATGTTCGTCTTTACTACCATGGTCCTATGATCAAAACAGAAAAATAATAGGGCAAGTTAACATCCACCTCCGAGCTAAAATAAAAAATAAAAAAATCCACCTCCCTCATATTTAGAGAAAATATAATAAATTTTATAGTTTTGACATTTTTTGCATTGGTTTAATCTTTCAGCCATATTAAAAAAGAAATTGATATAATCATGTCGAAATTATAGTGTTACGAAATCAGCTTTCGGTTGGGCATGCTATGGGTCCAACTTGATAATCCAAACTGTTCATTTTTCAAGCGCGATTCAATTAAAAATAAATAACATGTATCATTCCCAGAATTGACCATTCATTTTTTTTAGAGAAAAAAGTGATCTAATCGTGAGACTGTAAATATCTGATTACCTTGATTTTTGGTATAAATAACCTACTCAATGGCTCTTACAATATAATGGTTCAGATTATGAACATAGGCCCAAAGTAAGAAACTGCACGGTTTTGTGGACGGTAGGGAAGCTAGGTTCTTATTTATATTTTGTCTAACATTAAGGGAGATAAGTGTAATTTACCCAAAATATAAAGTTGTGCGGTGCCTCGGGATGTTCGCGTGCCTATTGTACAAATAGCACGAGATGGTGAAGTATAAAGGACAAACAGATACAATTATATATAAACTGAGGCTATAAATACCATCTAACAATGGGCGACCACAGCTAATAATTTCCCAACTCACAACTAAAACTTAAAGTGCACAACCACTAACAACACTACACCAAACTAATCGCAGCCCCTCTATTTGTTTCCACAAAAACACGCCACCAATCATACAGGGTACCCAAAATTACTCTATGACCAAATTGTCCCCGCTGTGGATAAAGATGTTTGACTCTCACGAATGACGTTTTGGTCATTTCGCAAACCCTAACTAACGAATTACCGACCCACGAGAAAGACCTCTGACAATTTTCTGAGTGGAACTGTTTGGTTGACGAAATTACCCTTCAAATAATAATAATTTACCAACTCACTTTTATCAACAATAAGATTTCATTTTAGATATGAATCTCACAATTCATTAATTTAACTATTTTCACACAGATAAGTTTGGAATCAATTCAGAATATGTAAAAGTAATTTCCTAAAAGTAATTTCCTAATATTTTTCTTCGGATAAAGGGTGTTTTAGTCTTTTTAAACACTAGCATGCCACGAAGGCACATAATAATGGGATTCGGCTGGTGAGCAGAAAAGTGGTGTGTGAGAGGAAAACGTGATGAGTCATTCATCAATCGTCTCTGACCGTATTGCGTTGAAGTAAAGACACCAGTTTTTCTCGTTTAAAATTTAAAAAATAAAAATAAATTAAATAGTGTGGTTATTAATATTTTCATTGAATATTACAAATTTTATATATTATTAAGAGAAAATTAATAAAACATTATTCTCTAACTTTATATAATAAAAGAGGTTTAAAGTGATTTTTTTAATTAATTAAGCTCTCTCAATATTTTTACAAAAAAAAAAATTTTGACTAAAAAAATTTCGGTGCTATTTAGAGAGTTTCAAAATTTCTCTTTCTGTAATATGATTATCGAGAAATTTTGAAGTTTCTCTACAAAATAAAAAAAAAAATTCAGTGAAAATTAAAATTTCTCCCAATCTAAGTGAAATTTCTCTTAATTGAATTTTTTTGTCTAAATGTTAAGGGATCTTAATCACTATAAATATAAAAATATTGTACGTCTTTATCCACCTTATAAAAAATTTCTATTTTGAATGTATTTGAATTAAATGAATGTAAAAATTAAAATAAATTGATTAAAATATTTAAAAATTTATTGTAAAAAAAACAATAGGAATCAAAAAACTGCTTTTGTTAATTTTAAACCGATATATAAAGGCTAGGTCATTTGATAAATATCGCAGGGTATTTTAGTCAATAACAGATGAGAAGTAACAAGGAACGACGGTGGACAATCGAAGATGAGCACCCGCCGCCGGCGGTGAGATCTGTGAAATGACAGTTGTGGGTCTGGAGATTCACGAGACTTGTGCCCATGCAGGGAGGGTATTGTTTGTCAAACACGACTAAAACGGTGACAGGTGGTGAAAAACAAGTTTCATCTGACTTCTTCTCGAGGAAGCGTCGCGGTAAATATTGCACTTTTTCGGGGGTATTTTAGACAAAAAGGCATAAAAAACCACACCAAAACTCGAGTTGAATCAACTCATCGCAGACACGCGACGACACAGCAAACTACCTGACTGAGATATTATCATCGGCGATCTGAAAAAAAGTAAACGCCGAGGAAAGTAAAAAGTCGCCACCGTCGAAAGAAAGAGACAAACCTTAGATCTAGTGGCGTCATCGAGCCGCTTGGTAGGCGGAGGTCGACTCGACTCCTCAAAACCGTCTCCCGCGGCGGCGGCGCATCCTCCACCACCGCTGACGGAGGTGGCGCCGCAGCTCCAGGAGAGAGGCGTGGTGGGGCTGGACCTCGGCGTCGGCTTCTTCTTCTTATTGTTCGCTTGAAGAATCATCATCGGCTTGGAACGGCGCTGCCTGACGCTCCACTCGAGCTGCAAAGCCGCCGGAGAGTGCTCTCTCTTCTGGTGGAGGCGCATCAGGAGCTCCACCACCACGGAGTCGTCGGTCATGGCCGCTTTCACCCAATCTTCATCACTCATCTTTTACTTTTTTCAGCGTCAGAGAGAGAAAAGTGGAGAGGTGAGAAAGGAGAGAATGGTGGTGGTAGCGAGGAAAATCTGAATGAGAGTTATAAATATATAATAAAGAAAGGAGCCAAAAAGGGGAGTGTGTTGGGTAAGGGGTTGGGGGGTTATATATGTGGGTGTGGTGAGAGAGGAGAGGAGTAGATGCCAATTGACAAGGCTTTCTTCTTGTTGTTATTGTTGTTGAATGTGTGTATGGACATTGGACTGATCCTTCTTTTTCTTTTCTCTCTACTCCTTTCTGTTGTGGGTCCATCATTGAGGCATGGCACTGACCGTCTGCCTCATTTGTTTACCTTAAAAATAAAAGTATTATCTAAATTAATTAATTTTATTAATTTTAATAATTAATGTGTGAAATAGTATAATCTATTTAAGCTTACTTTGGTTTTAGATTTTTGGCAAAAAAAAAAAAAAACAAACAAACAAACAAAATTAATTATATAAATTAATAAAATAAAATATTACATCCAAATCATAATCATTATGGTGCCGTTTGGTAACACTTACGTTTTCAGTTTTCTGTTTATATTTACAAAAATTTTAAAAACTCAAATAAAAACTTGTTTGGTAAATTTTTGATTTATAAATCAGTGGTCTCAATTTATAAATTTGGCCAAAAAATGTAAGCTCAAAAAAGGTGTTTCCATTTTGAATTTTGAGTTTTCAGTTTTTGTTTTTGTTTTTGTTTTTTTTTTTTTTTTACCACCCAACACTAGCTATCGCTCGTCACTATTTTCCACCATCATCTTCCACCACCATCACCACTCATCCGCCACCCGCCACCACCACCCACCACCCGCCACCATCACCCACCTGTCACCCACTAGCCACCACCACCCACCACTCACCCACTCGCCACCACCACCCACCCGCCACTACTATCCACCGTCCGCCACTTACCCGCCACTACCACTCACCACCCA
Source organism: Camellia japonica (assembly GCA_030407325.1). NCBI lineage: Eukaryota > Viridiplantae > Streptophyta > Magnoliopsida > Ericales > Theaceae > Camellia > Camellia japonica. Next base: position 89,666,746 of record JAPPVO010000010.1, on the reverse strand, counting down.
CCTGCCACCACCATCTGCCACCACCACTCACCACCCACCTGCCACCACTATCCACCACCAGCCACCAGCCACTCGCCACCCGCCATCCACCCGCCACCACCAGCTACCCGCCACCCACCTGCCACCACCACCCACCACCTACCACCGTCACCCACCCACAAACCACCACCACCACCCGCCATCCGCCACCCACCTACTACCACCACCCACCACCCGCCACTGCCACTGCCACTGCCACCACCACCACCCATTCGCTACCGCCCACCACCCGCCACCATCACCCACCCACCATCACCACCCGCTACCTACCCGCCGCCACCACCACCCACCCACCCGCCACCACCACCACCACCCGCTACCCACCACCCACCATCACCACTTTCTACCACCGTCTTCCGCCGCCACTTGCCACCACTTGCCATTTTTCACTATTTTTTATATTTTTAATTTTTTTAAAATATTTTGTCAATTATCAAACGCGTTTGTAGTTTATGTTTTTCTAAAAATAAATAAAAAATAAACAAAAACCAGTTTATAAAATTTTTGTAAATATAAACTGAAAACGTAAACGTTACCAAACAGACCCTATATATATATTTTTTTTTTCACAAAAGTCAAAAAAGCCAAAAAAATGCCAAACCAAACAAGGCTAAAAAAGTCCCAACATAAAAAAACCAGCTAAAAAAGCCAATGTCAAACGAAGACCTAATGATATGATAAGTGTGAGAGTATCTCCTTCGTTTATTATTTTTTAAAGTAAATTTGAGTAGAAGTTTTATCTGATATCACTTGTTCCAACAAAGTAATTTGGGATTTCATTAAATCATCGATCAACCGAGAGGACAACCAGGGAATGTCCGGTCGATCGACTTGTCAGTGTAAAATTTTCAAAATTCTAAAACAAATTTTGCAAGGAGGTGGTCAACAGGGAGAACAATAGGCCGGACATCCAGTTGATCTTTTGATGCTCATGCATTGTCCAACAGCCACCTATAAAGCTAACTGTTATCCACTATAAATTGGTGAAAGGTTCCAGTATCTTCAATTTGATGAAAAATTTGAGATATCCTCAATTTGATATTGATTTGGTGTTATAGTTTGAGCACTAGTTTTAAACTTTCTTTTATCAAATTTAAATTTGATTAAACAAAAAATGAAGCGTTGAAAACACTCTAAGATTGGAAAGTAAGAAAATTTTGTAAAAATTATTTGTTTATATGGCATTATTCTTTTAAAAATAACATTAAAATCAATGAAGTTATTTGAACTTGACTATGTATAAGTATAGTTTGTTAAGTATTTAATTCTATTAAGTAAATAAGTTTAATTTATATATATTTTAAAACTCATTAATTAAGTTTAAATAATTTATTTCTAAACTCAACTTGATTATACACTTGTTTAGCATAATGGTTTGGGGTGGTTTGAGGATAAAATAGTCACAAAAAAATAAAATAAGTTAAAAAGTTAAAGACAAAATATCATATGCAAATTATAATCATTTCATTTTTTCTCTGATAAAAGTTTAAAAAAATCAAAAAATTATCACAAACGAGATTTTTTAGACTAGATTGTAGCTAAAAATTCAAAAAACCAACACACATCCCAAACGAACCCTATGTACCATATAAAAAATCAAAATAAATAAATTTGTGATATTTTTAATTAAGGGTTGGCTTTTTTTAAGTTCAAATATGAACTTGAGGCGTTCATGAAGTTCTCACGAGTTTTGTTTCAATAATTTAGATTGTTCATTTTATACAGTTTTTCAGGTATATTATTCATAAAAAAATTAAATCGATCTAATAATTCTAATATTTTTATTTTATTGTATTTATTTTCAAAAAAATAAATAATCTATTTTCAAAACTATATTTGTCATCAAATTTTTTTAACCATGAACGTAATAAAATAAAAATATTACAAATATAAATTGATTTAATTTTTTAATAAATTATATATATTAAAAATTTAATATAATAATAAATAATTTAAATTATTAAAATAAAACTCATGATCCACCTCACATCCTTTTAAATTGTCTCATATTTAAATTTAAACATAGCGAATTCCAAACCCTTGGTTAAAACTCATCTCAAATCTACAACTTTACACTTTACTGGGGGCTTTGGTTTCACTTCATTGGTGGTTGTGATACATATAATAGTTGAGGAATGTCATAGTCACGCGCTTGTTTGCGGCTGTGATTGGATCACATGGCTTCAATGTCCGTCTGTTGGGGGTGATGTGTGTCGTCTGCGGTGTGGGGACCACTTTGGGGTGGTGTTGGTGTGCATGAATGGTGGTGGCACATCACTTGTATGGGAGTTGAACCAAAACTAATTACAAATGACCAATCAAAGATCAAATAATTTGATGAATTTATCATTTGATGTCAAATTCAATCAAGAGATGAAGAATTATTAATTTGAAACTTTGATATGTAACATTATAGTAAATAAAATGGAACAGGTGAAGTGGTGGGGGCACTCCAAATATGGAAAGGAACAAAACTATTCGCATGAAATACAAAAGTACAAATACATTGTTGGAGTTAATAAAACTTATAATTTTTATTTAAAAAAAAAAAAAAAACAAAATTTGGATATTAAAAAAAAATTTGTAAATCAGTGAAGTTTTTACTAACTATTTACAATTTTATGAAAAAGTATATAACTTTAATTATTAAAATTGATAAGATTTATTATTGATTTGAAATTTGTTTTGAAAATATACGCTAAATTGCAATTTTCCCTTAAAAAATTGACAGCCAAAGTTTGGTAGGAAAAAACTATGGCTCCGTTTGGTGGAGCTTTCAAAATATAGTTCGACACTCACTTTTAAATGTGTTGTTTGTTTAGCGTTTTTAAAAATTAATTTCACGTTTACTTTTGAAAACTCTTTTCAATGCGGGAAAATTTAGACTAACCAGTCGTTCCACCGAACGTCTTACCGAACATCTCACCGGTCGACTGGCCGGTTGACCAGAACAATGTTTGTTTGTTTGTTTGTTTTTTTTTTTTTTTTTGTACCTATTATTTTTATATTACAAAAAAAAATTGTGAAATTTTTTATGAGTTTTGAATTGAATTTTGGATTGTGTATTTGGTTATGAGTTGTAAATTTTTGTATCAAATATTATATATCACATCACTCAATTCAAACTCAATTTAAAACTCTTTTCAAAACTCATAACTAAATAAATTTTTCATACTCAAATCATAATTTCAAAATTCACAAACTCAAAATACAATTCTATTATCAAATCATAATTCTATAACTCTACCAACCACTACCTAAAATAAGGTTGAGCAAATAAAGTGTGGCGGGTTAGATCAAGATAATGGCTTAGTTGATAAAATGAGAAAATCACGATTGAGCAAAACAAAAGTTAGGAAGTACGCGCCACTAAGACTTATCAAGATAATAAGTAAAAAAACTTCAAAGGATATTAGAGATAAAGTAAAATCGACAAATAAAAGCCAATTATATCACCAATCGGATATGGTTGATAGTGGATGGCTAAGTATATAGGTCTGCAAGCACTGGAATAATGGCTAGATTATTTCCGAAAAATTATTTTATGATAAATGGCGCTTAAATAATGATACACAACTATTTAAAAAGAGAATAAGAAGAAAAAAAGATGTAAGAAAAATTATCAACACCATTACTAAATTAGCTCCTATTACATTTTCCTAAATTAAAGCATATATATCTTGATGGTCGAAACTCTCTTCAATCTACCATCAATTGGACAAACTCTCACTGAGGCCTCGTTTGGCAACCGAACTTTTTAGTCAAAAAGTCAAAAAATTACTAAATTAGCAAAACAGCCAACAACTCATACCAAAAAGTCAAAGATTCTCTTTTCTCTCTACTTTTTGCACATCTTTTCGTAAAAAGTCAAAAAGTCATCCCAAATATACTAATTTTTTTTAGCTCATATTTTAACTAAATAGCCAAAAAGTTACTAAATTAACTTGTTCCCAAACGAGGCCTGAATATGCTTTTTTGTAGGGACTCATAAAGCAAAACTCATACCATGCAAAATTCATACCATGCACCTCAGCCTTTTAAAGGGAGTGCCCTGCCAATTAATTAGAAAAACATATTGTATACTCTTAAGACCATCTCCAACGCTTCACCAAATCTGACATCAAATTTAAAATTTGGTAAAAAAAGTACTTTTTGAAGTTCCAACGGTTTCACCAAATTAATATCAAATCGAGAATTCACCAAACGTTTCACCAAAATGAGAACAGGTTCCGCATTTTACCAAAACACTGTGCATGACCGTTGGGGGAGACCAACAGGTCGATCACCAAAAGGTTCAAACAGTTCCAAAAAAAGGTTAAAACAGTTAAAAAAAAAAAATTTTTTTTTTGCCTTACCGGTCGACCACTAAAAGGTTCAAAAAGTTCAAAAAAAAAATATTTTTTTTTGGCTTAACCGGTCAACCGGCCGGTCGACCAACCAGTTGTTCCGGCGCAGATTTGATAAAAATTTGATGAAAATGAACCGTTGGAGCACTCGATATCAGATTGAGAAAAAAGTCATTTTTTTACTCAGATTTGATGAAAATTTTGATAAACCGTTGGAGAAGACATCATTCTACCTCTAAGAGTTACATAAAACACAATAGTAGGATCAATGGCATTGGGGGCAACAAAAGTACTGAATACTTTCTTGTTGAGGGATTGGCGTGCATTGAATTGTCTAATTTTATTATGTGAGTTTGCCACTTGACGTCTTGTGATTATCAATTTCGTTTATATTTTAAATTCACATCTTCTTTTTTTTTGAATTGTCTAATTTTATTATGTGAGTTTGCCACTTGACGTCTTGTGATTATCAATTTCGTTTATATTTTAAATTCACATCTTCTTTTTTTTTGGAAAAAAAAAAATGATTAATATGGTAACTATAATCACATGTTTTCATCAAAAGAAATTTATTTGTTTAAATATGTTGTCATATAATTTTTTTGTTGTGAAATATTTAGAATACCCTTAAAAGTTATAATGAAGGTGAGACAAGGTTATTTTGTTCATACAAATTTAAGGGTTTTAAATATTCTAAAAAATTTGTAAATTATAATTTTAAAAAATCTTACTTTTTTTTGTTAGGTCAAATAAGCGATACTCTAAAATTGCAACCTTTTTTTTAGTGGGGCTAAAATTGCAACTTAACACTATGAGCATGTTTGATTGGGTGGATTAGAGTATGGGATTAGGATTATTAATTCGTGGACCTAATTATCCTATGTTTGTTTTAACATTTTGGTTTAGGATTATTAATCCAATGGATAATTAATCCAACAAATTTGTAGGATTATTAGTAATGGAGTAGGGGTGGGATTATTAATCCAATGAATATTAATCCTATTGATAGTGAATATCACACTAATTTAATAGGATTATTAATAGAGAGCTTTTTCCATAAATCCATCTTTAATTACTTATGTTCCATACAATCCATATTCTTTTTGACTATTCCATTAGGTCCTATTTGAGATAAGAAGACCAAAATACCCTTTTCATCTACTTATGTTCTATTTAGTTCATATTATTTTCTTATGTTTCAATAAGTCTTATGGGTGACATAATTACCAAAATACCCCTAATGTATCTACTTATGTTCTATTTAGTTTATATTATTTTCTTACGTTTCAATAAGTCCTATGGGTGACATAATTACCAAAATACCCCTAATGTGAATATTCACACCGTCAATGTGAATGTTCATATCGTCAATATGTAAGGGCCCGGTCCATGTATAATGTGAATATTCACATTGACATGTTAACATTCACATTGATAGGAGTGTAAAATTAGCCCGTGGCCCGGGGCGAGCCCGGTCCGGCCCGTGACAATGTGAATATTCACATTGACATATTAACATTCACATTGATAAGACTGTAAAATTGGCCCGCGGCCCGAGGCGAGCCCGGCCCGGCCCGTGACAATGTGAATATTCACATTGACATATTAACATTCACATTGATAAGACTGTAAAATTGGCCCGCGGCCCGTGGGCAGCCCGGGGCAAGCCCGGCCTGGCCCGGCCCGTGACAATGTGAATATTCACATTGACATATTAACATTCACATTGATAGGAGTGTAAAATTAACCCGCGGCCCGTAGGAGGGCCGAAGCCCGCCCGCTGCCCAGGGCGGGCCCGGCCCGGCCCGTGACAATGTGAATTGACATGTTAACATTCACATTGATAAGAGTGTAAAATTGACTCGCGTCCCATGGGCGGCCCGAAGCCCGTGGCGGCCCGGGGCGAGCCCGGCTCGACCCGTAATAATGTGAATATTCACATTGACATATTAACATTCATATTGATAGGAGTGTAAAATTAGCCCGCGGCCCATGGGACGCCCGAAGCCCGCCCGCTGCCCGGGGCGGGCCTGGCCCGGCCCGTGACAATGTGAATATTCACATTGACATATTAATATTCACATTGATAGGAGTGTAAAATTGGGCCGCGGCCCGAAGACGACAGCCTCGGGTCGGGCCGGTGGGCCTGGACCTAAGCTCGAGCTTAGGCCGGGCTTGGGCGGGCCTGGCCATTTTTTTTTAATTCTTTTTAATTTTTTCTATCAAAATTTTATTATTTTCCACAAAAAAAGACATTGTGCCTCAGGTGGGCTGAGCCTCGGACCGAGCCTTGAATGAGCCTTAAGCGGGCCGATGGGCCGAGCTGGGCTTCAAAGTGATGGCCTAGGCCCTAGCCTAGGATCTCGGACATGCTCGGGCCCGGACCCAAACGAGCCTGCCCCGGGCCGTGGGCGGGCTTCGAGTAGCCCACGGGCCGCGGACCAATTCTACATTCCTATCAATGTGCATGTTAACATGTCAATGTGAATATTCACATTGTCAACGGGCCGAGCCGGCCCTACCCCGGGCCGAGGGCGAGCTTCGGGCAGCGGACAAAATTTACACTCCTATCAATGTTAATGTTAACATGTTAATGTGAATATTCACATTGTCACGGGTCGGGCCAAGCCCGCTTCGGGCTGCAGTCGGGTTTCGAGCCGCCCACGGGCTGCGGGCCAATTTTACACTCTTATCAATGTGAATGTTAACATGTTAATGTGAATATTTACATTGTCAACGGGCCGGGCCGGGCCCGCCTCGGGCCGTGGGCGGGCTTTTGGCCGCGAGCCAATTTTATACTCTTATCAATGTGAATGTTAACATGTAAATGTGAATATTCACATTGTCAACAGGCCGGGTCGGGCCCGCCCCGGGCCGCCCACGGGCCGTGGGAGGGTTTCGGGCAGCCACGGGGCGCGGGCTAATTTTATACTCTTATCAATGTGAATGTTAACATGTCAATGTGAATATTTACATTGTCAACAGGCCGGGTCGGGCCCGCCCCGGGTTGCCCACGGGCCGTGGGCGGGTTTTGGGTAGCCACGGGGCGCGGGCCAATTTTATACTCTTATCAATGTGAATATTAACATGTCAATGTCAATATTCACATTGTCAATGGGCCGGCCCCGCCCACGGGCCGTGGGCGGGTTTCGTACAGCTACAGGGCGCGGGCTAATTTTACACTCCTATCAATGTGAATGTTAACATGTCAATGTGAATATTCACATTGTCAACGGGCCGGGTCGGGCCCGCCCCGGGCCACGGGCAGGCTTTTGGCCGCCCACAGGACGTTGGCCAATTTTATACTCTTATCAATGTGAATGTTAACATGTCAATGTGAATATTCACATTGTCAACAGGCCGGGCCGGGCCGGGCCCGCCTCGGGCCGCGGGCGGGCTTTTGGCCGCCCATGGGCTGCGGACCAATTTTTATACTCTTATCAATGTGAATGTTAACATGTCAACGTGAATATTCACATTGTCAACGGCCCGGACCGGGCCCGCCCCGAGCCGCCCATGGACTGCGGGCAGGTTTCGCGCCGCCACGGGACGCGGGCCAATTTTACACTCCTATTAATGTGAATGTTAACATGTCAATATGAATATTCACATTGTCAACGGGCCGGGCCCGCCTTGGCTCGCTGACGGGTTTCGGGCCGTCCACGGGCCAATTTTACATTCCTACCAATGTCAATTTTAAAATATGAATGTTCACATCATAAATTGCTAACCGTTCAAAAAATATTTATAAGGGTATCAAAATTAAATATAAGGGCATAAGTGTCCAAGAAAATAGTGTAAATCAAGAAAAAGGAATTTATGGAATAAAACTATACATACATGGGACTAAATGGGTTAAAAAATTCCTTCATGGACTTCTTGGGCTAAAACACTTCTAAATAGGATTTATCAATAATTTTCCCTTATTAATACTTCACTATTAATCTTGTGAATCAAACATGACCTATAAGTACACTTTTTTTAATTATAAGCTAAATGAGTTGATTTTTAAGTGTTACAAAACGGGCCTACAAGTGCATTCTATCCACTAGGTATATATGTCAGCTGGTGAGATGAGTTAAATAAAATTGTTACATTTAGATAGTGATGTTCACCTTCTTACATGATATTTTATTATTTAATGGTGAACCACGTGTCAACAATAACATAACATTACCGTTACATTAAAATTTTACTCTCTTTTACATAACCAAATTTTAAGAGAAAATACATTTTATTAAGAAAGTTAATTAGAGATTTGAAAACTGATTAGAATAGTTAAAAAGATTAAATAATAATAATAATAATAATAATAATAACTGTGTGAATGATTTTCTGATCACACTGCCCTCCTTAGTGATTCAACTGTAGAACACCGGCAGAATAGATGGCTCCTTACTGTCCTGCACAGAAAGAAAAGGCTCCGGCGGTGGTTCTTCCACCCGGGGGCACTCCGACGATCAAGTCAGTATATCTATCAAAGATAATCAAGTATTCAGTTCACAAGCTTGAGTATCAAAAACGTACCTTCGACCCATGGGGGTGCCTACCTTTTATAGTCAATATAGTTCTAGTCCCAATTGGAGCCTAACTCTAATGGACTCAGGATTATTGCTAATCTGGAACTCCCAATGGGTTTAAGACAAAACTCTGCAAGAGTTTTACCTTTATCCACACTGAAGTCGTCTCCCAATCTAGGACTCCTGTCCTTTATCTGCTTATCTCGGATCCCGATATCTTCGGAGATAACCTCAGCAACTCCGAGACAACCTCGGTGTAACTACAACGACACGTGGCACCTCGGCTGACACGTCGGCGTCACCTTGCCACGTGTTGGCACTCAGAAAATATGTCCCCACAACTGCCCCCTAGGTTCTATTACCTCGGCATTCTGAGATGATGGAACCTATATTGTTCTTCTTTCCAGTACGTCGGCGTCAGAACTCTTCCGCTGAGGTCATTCTACCAAGGCCGACATGTCTTCTTTCAAGAACAAGAATTCAAATGAACTCCTTCACGCGTATGAGCTATCATGCATCACTTCTCAACCGTTTCTCTTACGTGTTTTATCTTTATTGGCCCGTGCCTGTGACGCGCTGGTAAGCCGTCTTTCATCCGTCCGCGCCGTCTGACGCGTGCGTTGCCCTAGGCACAATAATTACCTTATTTTGCCGCCGTTTCACTTTTTTGACAAAAACTCTTGCCTTTCCATTTTTTTTCTTCACTTTTGCATATTGATTTTCTCTTGCTTTCTCTCTCTTTGAACTCGTTCCTTTGAATCCGCCATTGTTTTAAGCTCGAAGCTCTGCAATTGTCTTCATTCTTTCATTCCTGCGAAGCTCTCGCTACTGTTTCAACCGTCGTCTGTCCTCGGCGAATTTCATTCCAGCCTCACTTTATCTGGTAAGCAACTGGCCCTCCTTTCCCAGTTCTTGATTGTTTCTGGAATTTCCTATTTTTATTGTTCTGTTCAAGCATTCAACTTGTGAATCACTCACCTGAATGTATCTTATTTCATGATTTTGCACATGTCACAAACACTTTGCACTGTTTCACCACTGTTCTTGGCCCTCAACCCTTTGTAATCTTCGTGTTTCTAATAGCCCATTGTTTGTTCTTGAATCTGAAATTCGCCTTTGTTTTCTGCCTTTTGTATTTTTTCCAGATCTGTGCCCTTGATCTTCGTCTTCATAGTTTTAGGTTTGGGATTTGCTAATAGGACCTTCAATTCTTAGGAAAAACTGAAACAAGCCTTACCTGTACTTTCCCAGATTTGTAGCCGAGGTTCTTGCAACCCTTCTGAAATAACCCTCTTCTGAAACCCAGCCCTTCATACTTAGATTGATGCAATGGGTATGTGGAGACATAGGGTAAACACTCCAACCAAACTTGAATTTTTTAGGCAAGAGTTCTCTATTCCTAACGACGTCCACCTTAGGCTAGCTAGGGATGACGATTCCATCATGCCTACAGACAATACAATGCCTTTCCCTGTTGTAGCTTTTATTGAATGTGGACTTCGGCTCCCACTCAATCCCCTCTTTCGTGAAGTTCTTCACTACTACACCTTGAACCCTATGCAACTCACCATCAACTCCTATAGAACACTTAATGGTATCATAGCCTTAGCTCGGCAGGAGAATGCTAGGATCACTCTCGCCGATATCCAATACTGTTATACTATGTACGCCCTTAACCTGAAAGAAAAGGGTTATGTGTATTACCTTAAGCCGAGGTCTACTGAATTTAAAATCGTAGCCGACCTCCCAGACTCCAACAAAGGGGCTGGAGACGATTATCTTATTGCTTCTGGAAATTGGAAATTTGGCCCAGACGAAGAAGTCCACCTCTACCCTCTTCCCCGAACGGTTAAAGAGGGCAAGGGTAAGAGCCCAGTGTTCAACCACTTAGTTGTTTTTCTTTCCAAGTCTTCAAACATTGTTGGTTTCTAATGTCTTGCTCTTTTCTTACAGACGTTCGCAAGCCACCAAAAAACTTTCGCCAATCCTACTTTCTGGGCAAGGATTTGAAGAAGCTCCTAGATTTGCCCATCCACAAGCGCAAAGCCCCATTGCTGCTGAATTTCATTCCGTCATACAAATCAACCTTGCCCGACGTCCCAAGGAGAAAGAAGAAGAGCCTATCTCCTCCTTCGGCTACCATTCTACAAACAGCATCAATATCTCGGGCTGATCAAGGGTCAACCTCTGATCCAGCTGATCAACCTTTCACCTCGGCACCATACTTGGTACCAATTTCTGAAAGAAAACGCCGGCGACGACTCGTCAAAACTGCCGAAATGGTTCATGTAAAGCCTGTCGCCCAAGATCTCATTGCCGACCTCCCCACCGACGTCGATGCAATTCCTACTCAAACCGTGCCCCCACCAAAGCCGAAAAGAACCAAGAAGGCCCAGCCTAAGGCCAAGAATGCTGAAGTTGAGGCTGAGGATGCCCAGCCCATCTCCAAGCTGGCTGAAAGCAGCAAATCCCAACCAACCGCTGGGAAGAGGCATGCAGAGACTCAACCATCAAAGTCTTCAAAATCAAAGAGGCCGAAGTCCTCCTCTGCAACGACCTCAAAATCCAAAGTACCAAATGTCCTCTGGACGCCTGCGATTACTTTGGAGAATAAGCCTGTTTTGGCGAGTGATAGCGCTGATGACATAAACATTGGCGTTGCACTCAGCACAGCCCTTCTTCTCCCAGGCGATCTAGAAAAGAACGCCGAAATGAGTGAGTATGAAAATTATGCGTTTATGCTCCAACGCTGTGTTCAAGTAAGTGTCTTCATTTGTTAGTTTGTCTTCTTCTCATCTTTTCATACTTGTGAAATTCTGAAAACATTTTTTGTTTTTGTATTTTTGCAGGCTGTTCAGCATGCTCATTCCTTCTTTATGCAGTCTTTTGAGACTAGGGAGAAGTTGTCTGACTTGAAGAAGGAATTCTCTGCCCTTCAAAAAATCAACAAGGGCCTTCAAGCAAAAATAAAAAACTTGGAAGATCAGGCTGAGGCTGCCACTAAGGCCCAGCAGAATGCTGAATAAAAAGCTAAATCTGCTGAGGCAATTAGAAAGGTCGCCGAGACGGAGAAAAAAGAGGCCGAGGATAAAAAGGCCCAGGCCGAACAAGAGCTTCAGGAGGCCTTGGCTACGAAAGAAGCCGAAATCAAGGAAGCTGATGACAAAGGTTACGCTCAGGGTGTAGCCGATGTTACTGAGGACTACAAGCTTCATGTCAGGCAGGCATGTAACAGAGGCTTTTCCCTAGGTTGGATGTCCTTGGCAAAGAAGCTCAATATTCCTGATGATTCACCATGGCGTAAGGCCGACGCTATTCCTCTGCCATTCCCTCCTCCTCCACCTCCAAGTCAAACTAAAGATGAAAATGACAACGAGTCTGAGGCCGAGGATGAGGATAATGATGATGATGATGCTCTAGTAAGGAAGCCCAAAGATGCCAATGAGACCAAGTCTCTTCCTCAGGGTGATCAGGTCCTTGACTTGACTAATGAGGAAGATGAGGAGATCATGAAAGAGGCCACTCCTGAACAAGCATTATCTGACGTCCCCTTGGTTGAAAAAAGCCTTGATCAAACAGTCGCAGAAATTGATGCCGAGATTGCGGCAGAAAAAGACGCCGAGGTTGTGGCAGACAAGGATACCGAGGTGGTTCTCCCAGAGTCCTCCGAGGTCCTAGCCCAGCCGTCTGTGGATGTTGAAGAATCCTGAATGTTTTTTGTACTCTTTTTTAAAAAAAATGCAAGATTCCTCTTTGTGGCCGATGCGCCTTTCTTTGTCACTTGTGAACATTTAACTTTTACTAGGCCATAGTGCCTTTATTATATACAATTGCAACTGTTTTTTTTCTGAATGCTTTAGTCTTTAATTTCTCTTCATTGCTTCTGTATGGCTTCATACTTAGAATTTTTTGCATGATTTACTTAATTCTTCCTTTGCACAATCTTCTCGGGGTTACATACCTCGGGTATAATAATTGCAAATTTTACTTTGGCAAGACATTGACCTGCAATCTTTTCATAAATTTCAACAAGTATAAAACATCTACTATTCAATGTTAACTTTGCAGACTTTTCTCAAGTTTCAATGAGTGTTTAAACAGCAATCTCAATCTGTCCTATTTGTAAATTGCTACGAATTTCAACAAGGATTAACATATACAGTAAACTTTTCTCAAGCTAGAATAAGTATTCAACAATGATCTACTTGTAAATTGCTGCAAATTTCAACAAGGGTTTACACAATTATATTTACCTTAACTTGTAAATTGTTGCAAATTTCAACAAATGATCATATGTCGGCTTAACTTTAACTTGTAAATTGCTACAAATTTCAACAAGTGTTAAACATCTTCTTTGGTTTATCCAACCAGTAGATTGCTATAAATCTGTAAGCAATAACCTCGGCTTCACTTCGACTTGTAAATTGCTACAAATTTCAACAAGCAAAGAGAAACAGATATCTCGGTTTAACTTCAACTTGTAAATTGCTACAAATTTCAACAAGTGAAGTTAAGGAACCATCTCGGCTTTCTTTTAACTTGTAAATTGCTATAAATTTCAACAAGTGGTAAGCTTTGTATCGGTTTGACCAACTTGTAAATTGCTGCAAGTTTCAACAAGTGGTAAACTTTGTATCGGTCTGACCAACTTGTAAATTGCTACAAATTTCAATAAGTGGTAGACTTTGTATCGGTCTGACCAACTTGTAAATTGCTACAAATTTCAACAAGTGGTAGACTTTGCATCGATCTGACCAACTTGTAAATTGCTACAAATTTCAACAAGTGGTAGACTTTGCATCGGTCTGACCAACTTGTAAATTGCTACAAATTTCAACAAGTGGTAGACTTTGTATCGGTCTGACCAACTTGTAAATTGCTACAAATTTCAACAAGTGATAGACTTTGCATCGGTTTGACCAACTTGTAAATTGCTACAAATTTCAACAAGTGGTAGACTTTGTCTTCTCTGTGCCCCCAATGTGAACTTAAGTTCCACTTGGGTTCTTATTTTTTGTCTTCCAGAAACAATGTTAAGTATCTTAATCAATCATATGTGCTTGAAGAATTCTGAAAAGATTTTATTGATGACATCGGCCAAAAATAATGAACATCTCAATGATATAAAAATTTCAAATTACAAGTGTTCCAGGGTCTTGGTAATGCTTTGCCCTCATTGTCTTCAAGCCAATAAGCTCCATTGCCTAACACCGAAGTAATTCTGTAAGGTCCTTCCTAGTTTGGGCCAAGCTTGCCCTCTCTGGGATCTTTCTTGTTGCCGACGACTTTTCTCAAAACTAGGTCGCCGACTTGAAAGTCTCTTGGGTTGACCTTCTTGTTGTAAGCTCTGGCAAGCTGTTGCTGGTATACTGCAAGCTGAATTGCAGCCTTCTCTCTTCGCTCTTCTAGAAGATCCAGATCTCGGGCTAGGAGTATGTCATTAGTCCCGTTCTCAACTCCCTGGGTTCGGATCCCTGGAATGCCGACTTCCAGTGGAATTACTGCTTCTGTGCCATAGGCCATGGCAAATGGGGATTCCTCCGTTGATCTCCTCGACGTAGTCCGATGTGCCCAAAGTACGTTAGGCAATTCGTCTACCCACTTCCCTTTTGCTGCCTGCAGCCTCTTCTTTATTCCATCCAAAATTACTTTGTTGGATGCTTCCGCTTGCCCATTACTTTGGGGGAAACTTGGTGTTGAAAAATAATTCTTGATCTTGAATTTTGCACAGAAGTTCTTGATAAGTTTGCTATCAAACTGCGTTTCGTTGTCGGCAACGATGGCTCTAGGGATGCCGAATTTGGTGATAATGTTTTTCCATATGAAATTCTTGACGTCCACATCTCGGATTTTGGCAAGAGGTTCTGCCTCTATCCACTTTGTGAAGTAATCTGTTGCTACCAGCAAGTATTTTCTCTGCCCAGTTGCTTGGGGGAGTTGTCCAACCAGATCCATGCTCCATTGGGCAAACGGCCAAGGGCTGGATACTGGGTTCAGGTCGGTAGCTGGCTAATGAATCAAAGGTGCGAACCTTTGGCATTGTTTGCACTTCTTCACGTATGCTTCTGCATCTTTTTGCATGTAGGGCCACCAATACCCCTGGGTAATGGCTCTATGGGCTAATGATCTGCCCCCAATGTGGCTTCCACAAATCCCTTCATGAATTTCATATAAAAAATCTTCAACTTGTAAAGGATGTACGCACCTTAAAAGAGGTCCAGTGAAGGACCTTCTGTAGAGATGTCCGTCCGCAGTTAGGCTGAATCTTGCCGACTTCAATCTGACTCTGTGCGCCTCCTTGCGGTCTTCTGGCAGCTTTCCTTCTTTCAGGAATGCCACAATTGCATCCATCCAGCTTGGCCCCATGTCCACACACATTGCCTCTTGCTTTGCGTTCTGTGGTTTTATGCTCGGGCCCGACATGTAGTCGATCATAATTGTTCTTGTCTTTCCAGTCTGCATTGAACTTGCAAGGTTGGCCAACGCGTCGGCATGACTGTTATCATCTCGGCTTACTTGAAGAAGTCGGCAGTTTTGAAATAACTCAGCCAATCTGATAACCTCTTTTGCATATGCCGACATCCTCTCGTCTCTGGCTGCAAATTCTCCTGTTGACTGGTTAATAATTAACTGTGAATCACAAAAAACTATTACCTCGTCTGCTTCTGCTGCTGCTGCCAGCTTTAGTCCTGCAATTAATGCTTCGTATTCTGCCTCATTATTTGAGGCCTTGAATCCCAAATGGATGGACTGTTCTATTATTTCTCTATTTGGAGATATCAGCAGTACTCCTGCCCCCGCTCCCTGTCGGTTTGAACTTCCATCTACAAACAGTCTGAATGAGTCGCCGATGTAGATGTTGCAAGGTCTGAGCTTTTCCTTCCTTTGCTCCTTTGCTTTTGGCTGGGATTCTCCTTGCTTGTTAGGACCTCGTTCATCCTAGCTCAACGGAGCCCGATGTTCGAGGCATTCAGGTGTGAATTCTGCCACGAACTCGGCCAAAACCTGGCCCTTGATTGCTGTTCTGGGCCTGAATTCCAGGTCATACTGGCCCAAGGCCACTGCCCACTTTGCAATTCTTCTTGTTAAGTCTCCTTGTTGCAATAAGGACTTCAGTGGGTGTTCTGTTAGCACTACAATCCTGTGTGCCTGGAAGTAGTGGTTCAACTTCTTTGAGGCCATTACCAAGGCCAGCATTAACTTCTCCAGTGGTAAGTACCTTGTTTCAGCGTTGGCTAAGGTTTTACTTACATAATAGACAGCCTTCTGTTCTCCCTGTTCTTCTCGGATTAGCACTGCACTTACTGCGTGCTCTGACACGGCTAAGTACAAAAACAACTCCTCCCCAGACTCAGGTGTGGAGAGAACTGGGGCCGTGGTTAGATACTTCTTTAGGTCGGCCAAAGCGGCCTCACATTCTTCAGTCCATAGGAAGTCTGCGGTCTTTTTTACCAGGTTGAAGAAGGGTTTACACTTGTCTGAACTTCGGCTTATGAACCTGTTTAGGGCTGCGGCCCTTCCAGTGAGCATTTGAACCTGTTTTGCCGATGTTGGACTCTGTAGATCTAGGATGGCCTTGATCTGATCTGGGCTTGCTTCTATTCCCCTTCTTGTTACCAGGTAACCTAGGAACTTACCAGATCCAACTCCAAACGCGCATTTAGATGCGTTGAGTCGGAGCCGATATGTTTTGAGTATGTCAAATACCTCTTTCAGGTCGGCAAGATGACTCTTAGGCTCCTTGGTCTTTACGACCATGTCATCGATGTAGACTTCAACTGTTTGGCCTATCAGGTGCTTGAACATTTTGGTTACCAGCCTTTGGTAGGTTGCTCCTGCGTTCTTCAGCCCGAAAGACATCACCCTGTAACAGTACAGGCCTTTTGGGGTGATGAACGCTGTCTTCTCTTCGTCTGGGGGTACATGGCTATCTGGTGGTACCCCCTATAGGCATCCAGGAAGCTCATCCTTCCATGCCCTGATGTGGCATCTACCAGCTGGTCAATTTTTGGCAGAGGGAAGCTGTCTTTGGGGCAGGCTTTATTTAGGCTTGTAAAATCTACGCAAACCCTCCATTTACCGTTTTTCTTTTTGACCACCACAGTGTTTGATAGCCATGTTGGATAATTGACTTCTCTGATGGCTTTGGCTTCCAGGAGTCTGTCTACTTCTTCCTCCACTGCTTCGACGTGCATTAACGTCGGTCTCCTAGCTCGCTGTATTACAGGTTTAGCCGACCTGTCGACGTTCAGTCTGTGACACGTGACCTCGGGGTCAATGCCAGGCATTTCATAAGGTGTCCAGGCGAACACCTCTATGTTCGTTCTTAAAAAAGCTTCCCGTTCTTAAAAAAGCTTCCAGTTCTTTCTCTTCTTCTTCGGCTAAGCCTGAGCCGAGAAGAAAGAAGCGCTCTTCATTGCCCTCTTGAACGAGGATTTTCTTCAGTGTTTCCTCACTCTTCTCGGCCGGCTCCTTGCCGACATCATCTAGGACTTCTACGTCCTCACCTTCGATTTCTACCTTCCCTGGTCTTGTATGCTGCAGGTTGTTTTCATTGCTGCCATGGAGCAATTTTTTGCCTGCAGTTGATCTTCTCTGACTTCTTCAATCCCATGTTCTGTTGGGAAGCGCAATAGTTGGTGCAATGTTGAGGGGACTGCCCCCATTGCATGCAACCACGGCCTGCCCAGGATGATGTTGTACGGTGATGGTGTATCAATCACGAGGAACTCGGTCCTGATCTTCTTAGTGCCGGCCTGCACTTCCAAGTTTGTAGCACCCAATGGCCACGTCGGCGTTCCATTGAAGTCGACCATCGGGCCATTCGATTGATCCATGTCGTCCGGGTGAAGGCCTAGCTCCTTGTAACATCTAACGTACATGATGTCACAAGAGCTGCCTTGATCTATGAGGATGCGTTTTACTTGGCATTCCCCAACCTGGAGGGATACTACCAAGGCATCATTATGTGGGTGCTGTACCATCTCTAAATCGGCTTCGGTGAAGGCTATTATCGGTCCTTGGCACTCCGCTGGCCGATGTCTCTTTTCCCCGACTTGGTAGACATGCTGCAGATGTCTTACCCTCTGAGTCTCTCCTCTGACTTCGTTCTCGTTAACTTTTGAATGAATCACATTAACTATCCGAGGTCCTTCTGCCCGAGGTTGCGGAGGTGGCGGGGCTGCTGGAGCCTGAGGCAGTCTTGCTTGCTCTTCTCTTGTTCTGGTTTCGTCGACAAGGTCTCTCAGGTGGCCTTGCCTTACCAGATCTTCCAAGTGTGCTTTTAGGGCTCTGCAGCCCTGTGTTGTATGTCCGTCTTCATTGTGATAAGCACAATGTCTGTCCATGTTTCTTCCCATGAATTCTCCTAGTTCCCTTGCTGGTGTTCTGAAATAGGGCTGGCTCCGAATTTTTCCTAGGACTTTTTGAATTGGAATTCGGAACACGGTTGTTACTGCTTGTTTAGCCCTTAACTCCATCTCTGTTTTGCTGAATCCGTTGCTACTTCGGCCTTGCTTTGGCGAGCCGTTCCCTTTTTCCTGTTTGACTTCCTCTTGGGCCGATGTATCCTCCTCGGCTCGTGCATACTTTTCGATTCTTGCCATGAGCTCCTCTATGCTCTTCGGCAATGTCTTTGCCAAAGATTTCCGTAGTGAACAGTTATCTTTTAGGCCGTTCTTGAAAGACACGACCGCTACCTCCTGGTTGCATTCAGGTATTCGATTGAACACCTCGTAGTACCTTTTCGCATAGGCCCTGAGGCCTTCATCCTTGCTGATTTTTAAGGCCATTAGCGCGTCCACCCTTAATGGTTGTAGTTTGTTTGTTACGAACCTGGCCACAAACATCTCGGTCAGGCCTTCCCATGTCTTCACGCTTCCCTTCGGTAATTTATGGAACCAATCTGATGCAATTTCTCCAAAGGACGAGGGGAACATTTTGCAGAGTAGTGGCTCGTTTCCACTGTACAACGCCATTGAGTTCAAAAATAGTCCAACGTGGAAGTTAGGGTCTGACTTACCATCGTATATTTGAAACCTCGGCATGCTGAATCTTTTTGGTGCTTCAAATTTGTCCAGTTCTACTGAGAACGATGTCCTCGGCTTGACGGGTGAGGTTACCTCGGCTTCAGCGTTCTGTTCCTTCCTCTTGAGGTAGTTTCTCAAGTCTTCTTTACTCCTTCCCGGAGCTCGGCTATCTTTGGACTTCAGTCTCTTCGGCACACTACTCTCGGCCTCGTGATGGGCCCGTTTCGATCTTTCTCCATGGGTTGTGTCAAAGCAGAGCGCCTGCTTTTGAACATGCCGATGTTCTCTGGGTTCCTGATCCTTCGTCTGATACGTTCCCTGGGACTTCTCTTGTCTTGGCTCCTCTCGCCTGACCTCCCCAGAGGGCGGGTGAGAGTGCCTTTTGCTCTTGGAGTGTTGTGGTGCTTCAGGAATTACTTTCCTTCCTCCCTTCTGAGTATTATCCGCTGGAATTAGCGTGTCCTGTAGCAGGTATGGTGGCTGCATGACCTTGTTTTGCATCATAAAGTTGACGACCGACTGCAGGTCTGCCAACTTGTCTGCCAATTCTTTTACTTCGTCGTCCCTTCGTAGGCACCTGTCCCTCCATACCTGGAGGTTATCTTCGTTGTAGTATTTGTTCTAGTCTGTCTTCTTTGAGGTGTCGCCCTCCTGGCCGACGTTTTTTCCTCCATGCCCCTGGTCGCGGGTTCCTTCGTTGTGGTTGTCTCCTCCGACGTCGAGGTCGATAGGCTTGCCACTCCCAGGGGGAACGTCATCCCCAACCTTTTCGTTTTGTGCGTCGCTGGCCATCTATTCGTCTTTCCTTCCCACAGACAGCGCCAAATTGTGTGAGTGATTTTCTAATCACACTGCCCTCCTTAGTGATTCAGCTGTAGAACACCGGCAGAATAGATGGCTCATTGCTGTCCTGCACAGAAAGAAAAGGCTCCGGCGGTGGTTCTTCCACCCGGGGGCACTCCGACGATCAAGTCAGTATATCTATCAAAGATAATCAAGTATTCAGCTCACAAGCTTGAGTATCAAAAACGTACCTTCGACCCATGGGGGTGCCTACCTTTTATAGTCAATATAGTCCTAGTCTCAATAGGAGCCTAACTCTAATGGACTCAGGATTATTGCTAATCTAGAACTCCCAATGGGTTTAGGACAAAACTCTGCAAGAGTTTTACCTTTATCCACACTGAAGTCTTCTCCCAATCTAGGACTCCTGTCCTTTATCCGCTTATCTCGGATCCCGATATCTTCGGAGATAACCTCGGCAACTCCGAGATAACTTCGGCGTAACTACAACGACACGTAGCACCTCGGCTGACACGTCGGCGTCACCTTGCCACGTGTTGGCACTCAGAAAATATGTCCTCACAATAACAATTCAAAAAGTCAATATATAATGTCTATTTTTTATATATTTTTTTTTTATAAAAAATTTTAAAAAATCACTAAAATATTAATCTACAAACAAACCCTAAATTTCCCAATTTTTTTACTAGCTCAACATGGAAAAAAAATAAATTTTAAAATGAATTTTACTTAACTCTCCTGTCAAGTTAACCTTGTAAATTTTTAAAAGAAAATATTTAAAATTCACATAAAATTTCTCACCATTTGACTTACACTGAAACGATAAATACTAAATATTAATATTTAATTTATCACATATTTAATTATGTAGAAATTTTTTTTCTTACCACGTCATTGTGGGTAAGAAATCAAAATTGTAAATCTGTAACTTCTCATTTTCAAATCTACACTATCGTCCGCGTTGACTTTTGCAATGGGAGCAAAGCTCATGGGCGGGCAATATTGGATTATAATAACGCACACCTAAACAAACGTTAAACAACGAAACACGACCCTATGAATTGGTACAAACGAAGAAACAATTAACTGGATTTTCTTTCTCAACACAAGGCTATTACACAAATTTACATGAATATCGTTGCAACCACCAAGTCAATCCCACGTTTAACAACAGTGCTATATGTACATAGGAAAATTTATTACAGCAGTGATTTAGATCCCTCAAACTTCAACCCCCACCACCCTACACACACGTGGCGGGTTGTGATTGGAGGAAGAAAAAAAAAAAGAAAAAGAAAAAGAAAAAGTGACCAATCAAAAAAGAAAGGGAGTCGAAAGGGGGTGGGGGAAAGGGGTCCCAATTTTTATTCAATTTATTATATACATATCATATTATATATATTTTTAATTATGTCATGTTTTTTAATTATAATTAATTTTCTTTTTACTTATGATATTATTTTGAGATATTTAGTTATGACTTTTTTGTATTTGGCTATAATTTTTTTTTTAACTCAAAAAATATAGAATTATGTCATTTTCTTCTGTAACTAGTGTTGGTATTTTTTCATAGTATTACTAAAAACATATATAAAATTAAATTAAGGCCAAGTTTGGGAATACTAAATAAGTGCACTTTTTGACTTTTTATGAAATATGAGTTGGATTTGGGTTGGGTTTGAAGTGATGTGTTAGAGAGGTGATGTGACTTAAATAAGATGATGTGACTTAAATAGAATAGTGACTTTTTGACTTTTTGAATTTTTTTGAGGATGCCAAACTTGGCCTAAATAGAAATGACAACAAATTTTTTTATTAAAAAATGAAATACAAAATAAATTACAAAACTAAAAATATAGAAATGAAATACATTACATTATGAAATATATTACACAATGGATTCACATAGACATACCAAGTAAAATGAAAGAAATAGTTTAATCTAAAATTTTGAAAAACAAAAGATAAGAGACGCAAACTAAAATCTGTGTAACCATAGTTTCCTTAAAACAAATTCACCGTCTCCCGATGGGTGATGGAGGTATGCCGGCGTCTGTCTTCCAAGATACGACGGTCGAAATCAGTTAATGTAGAAGCATCTTCTAAATAGCTTCGATGAAATTGACAATGACATCACTCTCTCTCTAAAATGAACTAAAGAAGGGGCTAGCAAAAAAGATGGGGGAAATCACTTTTGGTATAAAAATCATCGCTAACTTTATTATCTCAAAACATCATCTCATTTTTTATCAAAAATCTCTCCAAAATTATTCTACTAAAATGGAAGGAAAAGCCTCTATTTACACTTATAGGGGAGAACCTTAGCCACGAAGGCTAAAATCAATAGGGTCATCAATTTGCCATTAATCAAGGCCATCAACTAGCCATTAAGACTAGAATTACAAAGGTTAAAAACTTATGGCCACTAATATGGTCATCAAATCCATCATTTAAATATGAGAGTTACAAATGTCTAAACACCCCATGTACTTAATATATACAAATAAATATGTATATAATGATATTTGAATAAACCAATTAGATGGGTCGCAAAACAATACGAGTGTTGGATCACAACCCGGTCCAAACTCAGTCTAAAATATATGCACAAGACAAGTCCAGCTCAACATAGCACAGCTTGGCCCATGCCTAAGACTAAGTGCAACACATGCACATACACAAGTCTAGGCCAGTCTAGATTAAAACTAAAACTAAGGCCTCGTTTTGCAAGTTAACATTTTAGCTAAAAAATCAAAAAGTTACTAAAAAAATCAAAAAACCTATAATCTATACCAAAAAGTCAAAGTTTTCATTTTCTTTCTACTTTTTGCACATCTTTTCGTAAAAAGTCAAAAAGTTACCCTAAACATACTAGTTTTTTTTTTACCTCATATTTTAGTCAAAAAGTCAAAAAGTTACTAAAATAGCATGTTCCCAAACAAGGCCTAAGTCCAAGTCCAAGCGTAGGTCCGAACCAAAGACTAACTTCTATTGATGTCTATTTTATGAGACAATTTTTATTCACAACCTAATGATTTCAGCTCATTATTTTTATATTGTAATTTTCTCACTCAAGAGAATACAACTTCACTCAAACTCTCCTCAACATACGGTTGCATCTCACTTTAATTTTGAATTAAAGTTGTCAAAAAATTATTATTTTTCAATAATTATAAGGTACATAAAATACATACTTTTTGAGAGATGTGTATCATAGTTTTTCTCTTGCACATAATGTATTTTATGCAAAAAAATTCTCTATAAAAACAAGAGATATCCAGTCTATTTTGTACATTGGAGCGTATTATTGGACCTGTGAGGCCCACCACGGGTCCCGTTTCGATTATCCCAACCGTTCAATGTGTAGAGTTCGTCGAGTAATTCATCCTTTCAAAAATCACCTTAATAGAATATTGATTGACCCTTGATCGGAACACATTTTTTTAAATAATTTATTTTTAAAATCATATTTACCATTGACAAAAACATGTTTCAATCAAGGGGCTCTCGATATTTGATCAACATGATTTTTTTGTAAAGATGAAATACTTAACAAGTTCTATATATTGAATGATTCAAATTATTAAAACGGAACCTGTAGCCACCTTACAGACCCAACAATAAGCCCATTCTTTTACTCTTTATCACAAACGAAAAAGCTTTCTGCTAAATATTATTTTGGCCGCCGCTTATGACAAGACTTGTATATTCTTACTTTCATTTTAGTAATCCTTTGTGTTTAAGCAAAAATTGGCACTGTCTTAATTAGGGTTGTAAGGGAAATTGACATAACCAAATAGGCCTCTCAAGATCAGCCGAAATTTTGATTTTTAGTTTGCTTTTCATAACTTCAAATCTGTTTTGGCTTCGAAAAATTTTACACTAATATAAATCGAAATGACTGAAAATATTATATATAAATACTTTTATATTTAATTCTTTAAACATTGGAATATAGGTAATTAATAATATATGTTTTGTAATAAAAATTAGGGAGGAAGTTATAGATCAATTTTCACAAATTTGTTTAATATTTACTTTCAATATGAAATTTTATAAATTTTTATAAAATGCTTTAAAATTTTATGAGAATCATTTTTCCACACAAAGTGGATAAAGCTGAATCATACCATTCGATCTGCTTCGATTTGTCAACTAATAAAATTGAAAATTTTAATTTAGTGATAAATTCTCTTTTAATCCCGGCCCCTAGTATTAACATTTCACCAATTAAATAATGATCTGATGATCTGGCAATTATATTGTTGGTTCAATGTCTTGACAAATTTAAAATTTTCAAAGTTCATATGACATATTAGTCGGGCTGACACTCACAATTTTGGACCACCAACTTTCTATATAATTTTGGATTGCACTCATTAATTTCTCATAAAATTTTAAACTGACTTTGGTCTAATTTAGCCCATTCTATAAGCTAGTGATTGTGACTACAATTATTGCAATGGTGGGTGGTCAGAAACCATAAAGTCTTATAGCATAGCCTCTCATATTTTATCCAGGATTGGTCTGTTTTTTATGTTAAGATTTTAATACGATAGAATTTAAAGAATTTATAGAGTTGATTATGAATTTCGTTTCGTTAATTCGAAGTGTTTATTTTATAAAATTTGTAATATATATTATTTATGAAAAAATTAATTCGATTCGATAATCATAACATTTTTATTTTATTACATTTGACTTCGAAAAAATAAACAATAAATATACTTTTAAAATAAGCCATTCATTTTTTAGACACTAATGTAATAAAATGAAAAGTTTACCATTATCATCGGATTGCACTAAAATTTTTTCATGGATAATATACATTCTAAGTCTTACAAAATGAACAATTCAGATCATCAAAACGAGACTCGTGTTGGGCTTTATGGGCCTCTGAAATTCTATTATATTGAGATCCCAATACTAGTAGCCTCCGTTTGGGAAGTGGGTTGGCTTTTTAACTTTTTGGCTTTTTTAGCTATATGAGCCTGGGCTCAAAAGCTTAGTTTGGGAAGGGCTTTTGGCTTTTTGGCTTTTTTGACTTTTTTATGAGAGAAGAGTGTAATGATTATGGGGTTGGATAGGATGTTTTGTCTGTTGTGGCTTATGAGCCTATTCTGTCTTTTGTGGCTCATTGAGCCAAAAAAACCCAATGAGCCCTTGCCAAAATATGTATCACTCGATGAGTGTATTGTTAAATGTACAAAATTTTAATTTTAATTTAAAATACATATATAAAATGTCACTCAAATAATAAAATCATTTTTCAGATTAAAGGTCTTGAGTTCGAGTCTTCATTTATAATGAGATTTACTTTATATTTTATTTAATCAATATATTTATTGATAAATTAATTAATATTTATAACATTATTATTCATGTTTTAAATAGAGAACTCATCATAAAATCTGAATGTGACCCATAATTAATTAGACAAGCTGGACAACAATAATCCACAATTCTATGATGAACTACTATAATTTGGACAATATAAAAATTATGACATTGACTTAGATTTTTTTTTTTTTTTTCCTCGTACTCTTGAGAGCACAAACCTTCATTGCTCCCATGATTGACATCACATATAATTTTTATTAATTTTTTAGTTTTTTGTTCGTTTTGTTTGATTTTGGGCTATATGAAATAGGTCATTTTGAGCCAAGGTAATTAATTGGATGCACATCCAAAAGGTTCATGTAGCTATTTTCTTGTCCAAAGATACATAATGCCACTGGTTTAACATGTGAATAAATAGTGAGATATTAATTTACAAACTTGATTTCTGATTGACAAGACCTCTATTAATTTGCTGAGATAGAGTCACATTATGAGAAATAGATTTATTTAAGACATTAGCCTTTTTTTGTTTTTTATCTTCTTGTTTTTAATGCATCGAATGTACTTAATTGTGAGAGATTTGTCGACTCCACAATTTGTAAGACTATTGCTAAGATTCATAAGACTCACATTTAATGCATTGGACAATTATTTGCACTAGATAATCATCTCACATCTAATCTGCTGTAAGATGTTTTTTTCAATACACTAAACCTAGTGTATGTGAGAGGCACGTTGCTCCTACAATTTATGAGACCATTACATGATTTAGAAAGTTCTCATTGCATTTGGTGCATTTGATAGATGTTTTTATTAGTCAGAATGTGGGAATACTCTCTAGAGCTTCTCTCTCTAAAAATGATTGTTATTGAGACCTCAAACTCCGGCAAGCAACAGCTAGAAAAGGGATGTTCCACGGAGGAGGAATATCACTTGATCAAAAACACAAAGAAGACCAAAAGCATCTTTGAATCAAGGGAAGAAACGATAGACGAATCACTACCAGATCAAGAGAATAAGGGAGCTAAATCCTAGCTCCAAGCATACCCTGAAGTTGATCTGGACGATGAAAATGGTAACTAGAGCCAGATGGAGGAGATAGGCCCAGACTCAATGGATATCACTATGAGTAACAAAGGAAATCGTTTCTTCAAACAGGCACTCCTACGGTCTAGGTTTAATGAGAATGGTAATGAGAAGAATTTTAATTGCGATGTGGAATAACTTTCCTTTGATGAGAAGGATAATACTATTGATACATCCATTGAAGAAGGAGTTCGTGATGGATTTGATACAAGGGGAGGAATCCCCATTATCAAAATTCCCTCAGCACTTCTGAAAAAAGTAAAGGAACCATGGAAAAAATGCTTGATTGTGTGATTGCTTGGGAAAACCGTAGGGTATAAATTGTTCATGATGAAGATGACAAAAATCGGGGGTTTGTAAGTAGCTTTTGAAGCACTGGACATAGGAAATGGGTTTTCATTGTGAAATTCAACATGATAGAGGATTACACCAAGGTTTAGACGGGTGGTCCTTGGATTGCAATGGATCATTGTGTGACAGTAAGAAAATGGCAGCAAGATTTTAAATCTGATGATGCTGAGGAAGACACAACTGCTATTTGAGTAAGATTTCCCAATTTACCCATAGAAAACTACAATGAGAAGGTCTTGTATCATATAGCTAAAGCCTTGAGAGTACCACTAAAAGTTGACATCAACACAGCCATGGCAGCATCGAGGGAAGTATGCTCGAGTGTGCGTTGAAATTAGGGGTGTACACGGTCCGGATTGGTTCGGTTATGAGAAAATCCAAGAACCGAATCGATCCTAACAATTATGTGATTTTGAGAACCAGACCAGACTATTACACTTATAAAACCGGACCAGAACCAAACTGAAATAACGGTTCGGTTCAATATGCATGACATCAAGGTTGTGTCGAAGCTTCAATGTTTTCCAATAGGGCAAGTCAAACATAATGCTTCTCTTGCTCCAATTCAATTTTCATTCCTTTGTCATTTTCGATTTTGTGGGTGCTTTCCATACGGCTTATAAGTCCCAGAATCAATTTGCTTTAGTATTTGTTCCCCCGATAAGTCCAAAGGTTTGGACCTATGCTCCTTTAACCGTTGAAGAGCTTACTTGTTCGCCAAGTGTGGTTCTCAGGCAAGTAGCGACGAGCACCCATATACCCTATTTTACTTCGTAAACCCTGGGACGATGCATTATTGTTACAATTAGGGCAAGCCAAGTAACCCTTTGTACTTCACCCTGACATGTTCCCATATGCAGGGAAGTCATTTATGGTCCACATTACCGCTGCATGCATTCTAAAAATTTTCCCATTTGATGCATCATATGTTTGCACACCATGCTCCGACAAATTCTTCAATTCTTCTATTAATGGTTGCAAGTAGACATCAGTGTCTCTTCCAGGTGCCAAACGTCCGGGAATAAGCAATGACATCATGCAAAATAGCTCTTTCATGTACTTCCACGGTGGGAGATTGTAAGGCATTATGATTACGGGCCACATGCTATATGATATGCTCATATTTCCAAATGGATTGAAACCATTTGTTGCCAGCCCTAGCCTTACATTTCGAGAGTCATCAGAAAACGCCGGATGTTGCTTATCAAAGTCCTTCCATGCTTCACCATCGGCCGGATGCCTTAATATGTCATCATCCACACGCTTCTCAGTGTGCCATCTCATATCTGCGGCTGTTTTTTTTGGACATATACAGTCTTTTTAACCTCGGTATCAAAGGAAAGTACTGCAATACCTTGTGTGGAATCTTTTTACCACCATCATTGTTCAACTTGTATCTACGCGCGTCACATATAGGGCATTTCTCCAATTTTGCACTCTTCTTCCAAAATAGTGCACAATCATTCTTGCATGAATGAATTGTTTCATATCCCAAACCCAAGTCACGTAAGAACTTCTTAGCATTATAGAGTGTCCATGGAACAGTTTGATCACATTCTGGTAGAATGTCCTTGAATACCTGCATAACCATATCGAATGACTTATTGCTCTATTTGTTGTACACCTTCACATGAAGCATCTTAATGACGAATGATAACACAGAGAACTTTTCACATATCGGGTAAACTTTGCGTTGTGCATCTTCGAATAACCTAATGAACTTATGCAAATCCTCCCTCTCCAAACCATTAGGTTCCTCGTCGGTAAGATCATCCATAAGACCACTCACGTAAATTTCTTCCAACATAATAGGCAATTCACCCATGAGCGGATCATCGATATCTGTCATACATTCGCCACTACCTCCACATTGGTCATTTGATACACTAGGATGAGACACGGGAACATGTTCCCCATGGTGCACCCAAGTTATATATGAAGATGTCATTCCTCTTCAGATCAAGTGCATCCACACAACTTGTCTGCTATATTTTGTGTCATTCATGCAATCGACACACGGACACCTAATTTCATCCTCTACGCCTAAATTTGCCATAGCAAAATCAAGGAATGCCTTCACCCCTTGTTAATACTCTTTACTTGTCAACCTATTATTTATCGTCATCCAACTTTTGTTCATTGTTTGTCACCTACAACTCAAGCAAAGATTAACCGAGGAACAAATGAGAACACGTGTTTCAAGTTGACATAGATTATCTTGTTTTTTCATTCACTATTTGGCTTGTCACATAAATCTCTTTTAGGGTGGGACCAAATGAAACGATTTGTACCATGAGGGGCCTGTCTTTCCCTAACACCTAAGTTAACATATGTATGAAGTTCTTATAAGTACCAATATATATATATATCCATCCATGGCCAACACTCAGAAAAAAGAAAAAAAGAAATATAAAATCTTACCTATTGCCAATGTCGGGAGTCTGATAATTTTGTCATATCATTAGAATACAGTAGGCATATAAGCCTCTAACTCCAAAATTGTCTATATAGCCAATGTCGGGCCTTTGATGATCTTGTCATATAATTAGAATAGATTAAGCATATAAACATCTAACTTAATTTGAGCATTCACAATCATTACATAGATAAGTATTCCAGCAAAACTATTGAATGATTAAAGAAACAAATATAATTCAGTCTGTGCTTTACATATATACATATACCTCATTTACTGCATAATCAAAGATAAGTGTGTGTATCAGCATATATAACACCATCACATGCTCGATATGTTCGTGTCATGCTTATTTAAAGCTGACCAGTTAAACGGACGTGTTTCTTGTCAATAAGTAGGAAAGAAATTGTCACACGAAAGCTCAATTCAATTTGTTAAACGCATGGTAACAACACAGACATGGTTTCAAATTTCAAACAAGCAAAATGTTCAAAGTATGGTATTTTCTCAACCAAGTGAAACAAAAAAAGAAAGTAACCCAAAACTTAAACCAGCAAATGTTTTGTCCAAATACGTATAAAATTGAATGTTATTATTCTTCTTTTGAATACCTTATGGTCCTTATAGTTTATATTTAATTCAACATTCAGAATCAAACTAAGAAGTAACACTCTAAAAAATAATTACCATCTACTGAGAACTTAATATACTGTTTAATTATTGCTACTTGTTCTATGATGGAGATGATCAAATCAACAAAGGTTCTTATCTGACTTATGCTGAATACAGTCTACTCATAGTTATGTTGCAAGAAGTTCATTAATGTCTTTCGTTGCTACTCAAACAATAAAATCTGAGTAAATGATAGATTGCAAACAATTTCCACAGAGAGAAGGAGAGAGAGGGAAAAGTTAACTGCAGTTGTGAAGAGTGCTCTGCAGTTGCTGATGGAATTGTTGCTACTGGAACTGGAACTGCCAAGTTGGTTTGTACAAGAAAATGTTTCCTACCAAAAATTGAAATAGCATTTCCTTAGGTAATTTAATAAATATACTCACATTATGCTAGAATTTTCGATAATGTTTTATGATCAACAGAGGCCAATGGACTATAAATTTGTTTAAGCATCGTAATCAAGACAAGATTTCACCCATTTAGCTAAAATTGAATAAGAAACAACATCCAAATACAAAAGCTAAAAATGCAATATAGATATACTCAATCTCCTCTACCATAACCCTAGCCACATCCACATCCACATCCATATCCACATCCACATTAGTTACAAGCAAACCCACCAGTTACCACACTTCAATTAATATATGAAAAACAAATTAATATCTCCACAAAAAATGAAGGGAATTGAAACTCCTATTCTTATTAAAATGGTAGAAAATGCAAAACCCATCAAGAAATGGACTCAAAATTCACATAAAAGTAAGAGAAATAGCAAAACAAGTATGGCTTAGAAACCCATGAAATGCCTATGCATATGCAGGCAAGGGAAGGGCTGCTGCCTACATTCATCCACTAAAGTCAAACAAATTCTCCTCAAACATATTGCCAACTTAAATCTGAACATGAAATTCGATGTATCCTGATCTCCTCTAAATTCCAATAGAAAAGTCACCAACATCGTGAAAAAGTTGTATAACTAGCAGCTGGGAGAGGGAGAGAGACAAAAAAATGAGAAACTTGCACCAGTGTAAAATATCATTATTAGCCCACAATAATCTTAAAGTTTTTCGTTGGACCTTACTTCGAACCAAGCCCATCTCCAATCTACAGAAATTTTTAATGTTTTAGATTTCTATAAGAAAAGGTTTAGATTATGGATCAAACAGCTAGGTATATCCACATACATGTTTGCCGAAAGAAAGGAATTATATGTCGATGAACTGTTTGCTAACATTAGTAATGTGTTATAAAATGGAATTTCAATAAATGAGAAAATGAAACTGACATTATGTATGTGTAGACCCGACTTTCTTCGCGCGCCCTCTTTTCGGAGAGGCACGAATTGGTCTTACTACAATTTGGACTCTTGTCACGGTTCTGAATCTAATCTCACAAAGTGCAATGCGAGACTGATAAACACCAAAGAGTCCAAATCTGGCAAATCGTTTTGGAAAATCGATTTTGAATGAAAAAGTGCCAAAATGGACTGCTTTGCCAGATTACAGAATCGCCACCTAAATATTTTATTTTGAGAAATTTAGGAAACCTTGACTCGCACCAAGGGCCACGTGTTCGTCATCATCAAAGTTGCATCGGCTCGGAAACTTGGGTACGAAAGGGGAAGGTCATAACATGAGCACCGCCGCCCGCCCGATCAAAGATCGGTCTCTACTAAGCATGATATGTTGTTTTATAAACCTCATGTGCTCTTATCCGGTTATTATCTAACTTTACTACGTGATGCGCACAACATACAAGTATAGACTCAATCACGAGAATTGGAACAAAACAACTCATGTTTGTTTTTGAAAATGGTTTGAAAGTGCTACTCGTAAGTAGGCTA
The DNA here is from genome assembly GCA_030407325.1 of Camellia japonica. Classification (NCBI taxonomy): domain Eukaryota; kingdom Viridiplantae; phylum Streptophyta; class Magnoliopsida; order Ericales; family Theaceae; genus Camellia; species Camellia japonica. The sequence goes on along the minus strand of JAPPVO010000010.1, from coordinate 89,635,295 downwards.
AAGCGCGGATTTGTCACCCTCAAGTGGGCTTGAAAACATGATGATTTGCCACTTCGCAAAGTGGGCTTAAAACTCGCAATCATCGAGTTGTCCTAATTCAGGCAATCAAGCCTTCACCCACAGGCATTCAAGTAGTTAATCACTTAAGCAAATAGCCTCATAGCAAATATGCTATCATGGCAACACTTACACTCATGCAAGAATGCTAAAGCGTAAACACTTACAGTGTACTTCAAGCCAAAACAAAAAGCTAGTTAGAAATATGCATGATCCTAACTATACAAGATGCCTAATGCAACACATGCAATAATGCAACTAAATAGGCTCGGCTTTCTAAGATGGCATATGAATGCAACAGTTTGATACATGTATTCAAATGAGTATTGAAATACGATGCAGTTTGAATGATGTGCTGAGCCCGGTGTATGCAAGACAAATGAATGATGCACGTATGCAAGCATAAGGTATGCTAATTGAAAATGCAAGCATAAGGTATGCTAATTGAAAAATGCCCTAAAACTAACCATCGAAAGCGGTTAAGTAAAAAAGAGAAATAAGTGGGGTTGGAAGACATGCACACACACATGCACGCTTATTACAACAATACGCCCTCTCGAAGGAGGATCCGAATAAATAAGCGAACTAGCTACGCCAAGCTACTTATTACAAACCAACTAATTAACTAACTATTCTAGCTAATTAATTATTACAAACTGATTTGAATAACTAGCTATACTAAGCTAATTAGAATATTAGAAAATGAACTAAGCTAAATTAATTACAGCACATGTAATTAACTACGACTAACTAATAAAGCGATAAGGATGGCTTCGCAGATGAGGGAGGCATGCATGCTCGGTTGGCTTTGCCCCGAAAATTCACCACCTTGCCTCTAGATGCCTCTGTTTGCACATCTTTGGACCTCTAAAAATTGTGCCAACCTTCAGATTGCTTCTGTTTGATCTCAAGAACACACTGATGGCTGATCGGCTAGAAATTATGGCTATTGGCCACTACTTATGGCCGGTCGGCTGACTTGATGGTCGATCGGCTAGTACATGTGGCCGGTCGGCCACTGATCTCCTGAACTTCCTCCTTTTGCTGTAACAGAGAGCAAACAGAGGCATGACAGTGTGTTTGCAAGGAAATGTGCATACTGCTGCACTCCTTATCATGTCTCAAGCTCAAAGGGGTGTAGCACTTGGCTCTCAAGCCACCAACCAAGCACCTCAATGCATGATGGCCAAAGAGCCAAGCTTGTACAAGCTTAGTGAATGCGCACATAAGACTCGAAAGGCCGCCACCCTATCATGCATGATCAAGGGTGGCAACGACTAAGAATTGTGACACGTTTCATCACTTTGAGTATGAAACGTCCCACATTTCTTGTATTTGGATTAACATCCGATCCAAACACATGCAATGCAAACAACATGCTTATCTTGCATAAATTTTACTTTGCTTATTTTGTTTACACATTTTGGCTTACCAATTAGTCCTTTAACCGGTTAAGTTCAATGTGAAAGTCCTCTAATCGAAAAGATGGCCTCAGCCACAAACACCTTGAGCATGAAAGAAGCCTCATGCTTTTGGTTAGTAGAAACCCTCAAGAGAAGGCTAAAACCATTAGGTATGAATGCCTCAATTTCATGCTCAAGCCAACAAGGGGCTTAAGGCCACTTTCAAGGTGAATGAAAGTTTAAAACAATGGAGTGCAATAACACATATTTTAGCACTGAAATAGCATGCTAAGTGACTTAAAAAACAATGCAAACAACTCATGTAATGCATGCTCAAAAGCCAAATACATTAAACTAGTAAAGAGCATCACTCTAGAAGCATGCAATATCAAGCATAAACAACCAAACCAGCTCTAGACAGAGCTTAATCATGCCAAATCAGAGACTACAACATGTTGAAATTGAAGCTCGAATAGCAAGAAAAACATGTTCGCATGTAGGCTCACAAGTAAGGCATAGAGCGCAACTCTCAAAAGCGATGAAAGAGTGAAATATGTGAGAATGTGTCTACACTATATGCACTAAAATTGCATGTTAAATGATGCCAAAACATGCAATCATCACATACACAACATGTTAAGGGCTTCAAAACTCAAAGCTAGTCAAGACCATTTGCACTACAACCATGCAAAGCAAGCCTCAAAGGGCCAAGACCACTTAAAACAGAGTTAAAGCATGCTAAAACATTAGCAAAAATGTACTGGAGTCAAGCTAACACATGCTAGAATGATGGACTAACTCATTAGGCATTCAAGGCTATTAAGCAAGATTACAGTACAAGTGTAAGATATAAGCAACAAGTGGCCAAACCAGCCAAAAACAGAGTTAGAGCAAGTCTAAAAAGTCACAAAAACATGCTTGAACTAAGCTTCAAAAGGGAGAAACACATGCTCACTTGGTAGGCCATCAACACATGCAAACAAGACATAAGGAGAGGGGACCACCCCCTCCCATTTTGGACCTCAAGACCAACTTTTTGCCACTGAAAATCCCCTGGATTTCAATGGCTAAAAGGCCAAAAAGAGGTTGTTTGAAAAGCTTTGAGAGATGGCTCAAAAGGCTTTACAAGCCAAGGAGCAAAAGGAGGGGAAACACCCCCTAACCAAACAAGGCTTAAACCATCATTCTTAAACCATAAAAATAGAGTTTTTTGTATTTGAAAACCAGCCCCAAAATAGTCTAAAACAATGGAAAAATGATGGTGAAGCAAGTGTGCAAAACAAGCTTAAAGGGAGAGAGTTATACCTCTTGAAGCACAACACTTAAACAGCCATTTTCTTGGCTCAAATGACCTTCCAACAGCCCAAAAATAGGTTCCAAGGGACCTCAGCCCAAAGATATACAACTTTGGTTAAGGATGTCTAGGCAAACTAGAAGTGTTTCTCTACTTCTATGCACAAAAGGGCAAGAGAGAGAGGAATCTAGAGAGAGAGGCAGAGATTTTGCTCTGAAAATTTTCTAGAGAGAGAGGATTTTTTAGAGAGAGAGGCTCCCAAAATTGCTAACCTCCTAAAACAAGAGATATTACCTCTATATATAGCAAAAAGAGAGCATTTGGTCGAAAATATCTGATTTAGAGACAACTGGAGCATTTGGAAGACAGCTGGAGCAAAAGATCAGCAAATCCTGAGCTTTCTGGGCATTTTTGGCCGATCGGCCATCTTTTTGGCCGACCTGCTACTAATGATGGCCGACCGGCCACTTCCGTGGTCGACTGTAAATTCTGCTCTGCAGGTCCAACTTCAAATAGGCATATCTCCTTCATCTGGACTCCTTTTCAGGTCATGCTTGTGTCCAAATTGAAGCCCCGGAAGTAAGATTTTCAATGGTGGCAGCCTCACATCAAAATTCCAATTGTGTAAAAGGTTATGTCTCTTTTAGTGAAGACTGCTCAGTTTTGATCATAACGAATTGATGTCCAACTTCCAACAACCATATCTCCCCTATCCGGACTCGACTTTAGGAGATTCTTGAGTGAAAAATGAAGCCCCGGAAGTCTTCTTTCCAATGGTGGTGACCTCATAGCTAAAATCCAAGTGTGCAAACGGATAGGACCGATTTAGTGAGGGCCGATTGACTCTCCCTTAACGATTCATGCCCAACTTCTTCCCCAACTGGGTTTTCTTCTCTCATCTCCTATTTTCTTCAACTCCAAATCCGTAAACAAGGTGTTTTGAAAGATTTTTCAAAGATTTCATCTCTCTTTCATTCATTTCCACTTTGTCCTCGCTCGGTTTACCGAAAAATGCAACATTTAACGAAATGCGAGTCTCAGAACATCGTAGGAACTTTATTCCAAAAATATTTTGAAAGAGAGGATTTTAAGGTCTAAAAACCATTCAAAATAGTTTTGGTCCAAAATAGGGTGTGAGGTTAGGATTTGACTCTCCTCTTGTCAAAGAAATCGAACCTTTGCACTGCACACCTTTCATCACCAAGTAAACAATCAATAGAGCTCAAGTCTTAAGGGCGGTCAAAAATGGGTGTCTACAGTATGCGTGAATAATAAAAGTAAAAAAATTCAATGAATTTAACAAATTATGAAACTTGAGGCTTTAAATGGCAGAGCATTATAGTTGTTGGCAGCCTCAAATTGTAAGGATTGACACTGAAATAGATATGACAAATCCTACAATAACAATCCATTATACATCATTCTCAATCCGAACTGGAGGGCTCTTTGGATTTCTGAGCATAGTCCAGACAAGTAAGAAATTACTATTAGTTCAGTTCTAATTTCAATAACATCTCAGCACAAGCATTGCCCTAATTTTTAATTTCAATCACATTTAAATAACAATGCCCTAATTTTCAGCCTTTCCTATATGATTTCTGTGTATATATATCTGTATATATATGTATGTATGTGTGTGTGCGTAAACAGAAACAGAGAAAAAGAGAGGGAGACAGTGAGAAGGAGACATTCGAAATCGAGAGGGAGAGACAGATGCGAAATAGAGGACATACCTAGGAGGGAGACAAAGCGATGATCCCGCAACCCTTGCGGTGATGGCGATGGAGACAAAGCTATAGAGAAGAGGGCAGAGGCGTGAGTGAGACGCAGTCACAGATGCGTGGGTGTACCAGTATATAATCGATTATATTTGGGATCAAGGTTGTGTATATATGATTTGTGTGTGTGTATATATGTATATAGATATATGCATGTATGTGTGTGTGTGTGTGTGTGTGTGTGTGTGTGTGTGTGTGTGTGTGTGTGTGTGTAAACAGCGAGAGAGAGAAAGAGGGAAACTGAGAGGCCTTTGTGAGGATGAGACAGAAATCGAGAGGGAGATACAGAGAGATATAGGTGAAATAGAGGACATACCTGGGAGGGAGACGAAGTGGTAATCCAGGAAGCCTTGCGGTGATGGCGATGGAGACAGAGTAGTGACAGAGGCGGGAGTGAGAAAGGGAGGGAAATGGATTTCTATTGCAATAAAAATTAAACTTTTTACCAATTTATTCCAGACCAAAATTCAAATTTGGTCGGTAATGTTTTTAATATTCTCTCTTGAATTTTGTTCCACGTTTGGCGACCAAATTTCAGTCGGTAAAGATTTCAGATTTAGCGACCAAAATAAAAATAGTTGCCCAAAACCTTATTTTACATGACTAAAACAGTTTAGTAGCCAAAAAAGAATTAATAATATGTAAAGACTGTGCAATTAGCGACAAACATCATTTTTAGTCGCCCAAAATGATATTTTTAACGACTAACACGTAATTAGTCGCCAAAATGTATTTTACCGACAAAAAAGTAGTTAGTAGCTAATGCATGTACCTTTGGCAACTAAATATTGTTTAGTAGCTAATGTGTCTACCATTGTCCACAAACAAATTTTTGGTAGCTAATGTGTATACCTTTGGCGACTAAATTTAGTTTAGTCGGCAAAAGTAGTCGCTGAATGTGTTATTTGTTGTAGTGATAGTCTATCAGGTATTATATATTAGACCTCGGGTTAATTACAATAGTGTGGGTGGAAGTTTTCCTAGGGGAGTAGCAGCCACGGAGAGAGAGAGAGAGAGAGAGAGAGAGATTAATCAAAGAAAAAAAAGTGGAAGTGTTGTGTGTCGACTGTGCAAGCCGAGAGGAAAAGAGGAAAGTGAAGAAAAAAAAAAGATTAGGGTTTTATTTTGGTGGCTTCATTAGTTCTTTAAATAATTCTTTAATCTTTAAAAAAATATTGTGAGTATAAAACCCACTTCCCTCGATTTATATTTAATTCGTTGTTTTTATTTATTTTATTTGATGCTGAATTGATTTCATATTTGCATGTAGATGATTGATCGATTTTAATTATTTTGATTAGTTGTGTATGCCAGGTTTAGGGTTTTTGTATGGATTTATTTTATGGTTGTAATCACACTCATGGTTATATAAAATTAAAATTAATTAGGAACTCATAGATAAATTCTTTATACTCCACCATGACTCCATAGATTGTTGTTTTATTTGAGTGTTGGTGAGAAAGAGTTTTTTTAAAAAAGTGAGGATTATGAGATTTAGTTGAATGCCTTAGGTTTGGCATTGTAATGTTTGTTCTCACGAGTGAGATGTTTTGTATATGTATATTGTTGCCTCGTTCTCATGAGTAGACGAGTGCTTTGATTTACATGCATACATATATGCTAACCATCTGGGGAGTGTGGATCAAACTCGGGACGATATCCCCGTGCAAGTTTGGCTTCGGAGCAGTGTTAGGTATACGAGAGGCACATGGAAATGAAGGGCCGAAGTGGTGGAGTTAAGGTACAAAGAATTTAATTATGAGTTTATTAGTATAATGTGAATTGTATTGATTTGTACATGTTCAAAAATAGTAAACAATCTTGATAAATTATGAAATTTGAGCAGAGGCATGTATATATGATTCTAGATAACTGTAACATGCCCGGGGGGTACCCGCGCGCGTTAAACAGTTCGGACTCCCGAGATCTCTTTGATCTCAAGGTTTCACGAGTGCAATGTGAAACGTAGATGAAAGTCCAGATTTGGCAACTTTTATTGAGAATCCATTTTATTGCAATTTTGTTAAAAATGGACTGCGTCATCAGAACTCAGAGTCGCCACCTAATATTTTGGGAAATTAGGAAACCCATGACTCGGTGCCAAGGCCACTGTTCGTCGTAACCAAGGATGCTTGGCTCGGAACCTTAGGTATGAGAGGGGAAGGTCAATAATGAGCACCCCCGCTCACCCGATCAAAAGATCGGCCTCTACTAAACCATGATATGACTTTTATTTTCTTTATATGTTTATGTTCTGATTATTTTAGTAAATCCTAAAATTTACTATGTGAAGCATACAAGTATAGACTAGTTTGCTCAAATTGGAACAATTCAACTTCATGTTTGTTTTGAAAAGGGTTTGAATTTGTCACTTGACAAAGTGGGCTTAAGACGTACATTTATTGAATTATTCCAATTCAAACAACAAGCCTTCATCCACAGGCATTCAAACAGTTTATCACTTAAACAAATAGCCATATGGTAGGATGCTAAACATAATAAGAAAATCACACACAAATGGGATGCTAAAGCATAAAAACTCACAGATTGATCGAGTCCCTCGAACAGCTACAAAACAAAGTTAGTAAAATATGCATGATCTTATATACAGAATCCTAATGCAATTCACTCATGAGATGCACTAAAGATTTGGCTTCTAGAATATGGCATGTGAATCATCTTAAATAGCGCACAAAACATGGGATAATCAATTGAAGCATAAAGATGCAAATTTAGCCAAATCTTATGCATGGATCATGGATGTAAAGCAGGGATATGCATGGTATGTCAAGATATATACATACACACAGTTAGGGAAAGCGATAAAGAACGAGATAGAAAGAAGCGGGGTGGGGGGAATTATTACAACACCTTAAATATTACAGATCCGAATGAGGGAGAGAGGAGAGAAAAATAAAATAAAATAAAACCTCACAACACACTCAAAAATAAAAATAAAAAAATTCATCGCTAGCACAAAGATCCATATGTCTTCAATCTCTTAGACCTGCACACCTCAGCCCATGTCAAGTCATCTTCAATGGAGGTCCTGCCACTTAAGCCACTCAAAATTTGAAATTGATCAGGAACTTCAAGTGGGGATATATTCACTCAAATATTATAATTGAGAAATTTCCAGTGGGAATATATCCACTCAAATATACACCCATGATTCAGATTTATACACATAACCTATGTATAATTAAGGAAAATGGCAGATAACACCCTTGACTCACATATTATACATATAAATATATATACAAAAAAAATGGCATGACACCAATATTATACATATAAAATATATATATATATATATATAGAGAGAGAGAGAGAGGTGAGGGAGAGCAACCCGTGGGTTTGGGTGTGCATGGTGTTCATGCCCGTGGGAGAGAGTTGGGCTTGCATGGGTTTAAAGAGAGCTCGGGTAGAGAAGAGAGAGTCCAAGTGGGGTGAGAGTGAGGTGTTGCATGGTGAAGAGAGAGAGAGATGCCAAGGTGGTGTGGTGTGTTTTGAGTGGGTTGGCCACGGTAGTGTGCATGGTGTGGGTTTGTATCAGTGATGGAGGTCGGCTGGGTTGGTGAAGTGTTGTTGTGTGTATTGGTGAGTGTTAGTGAGATAGGAGAGGGAGTTGGAGGTAGGTCTCTGCCGTGGGTGTCTTAGAGAGAGAGAGTGCACGGTGCGTGTTAGAGTGAGAGAGTGCATGGCTGGGTTTGTGTTGGTGTGTGAGAGTGAGGGTGAGGTATGTGTTTCATCCGTGAGAGAGAAAGGGAGAGAGAGGTGCCGTGCTGGTGGGTGTATGAGTTGCATGGTTTATGCATGGGTCTGTTCTGCCGAGGGGTGGTGAGATGGCCACGGTGTGTGGTGAGTGTTGGTGTGCCGTGCTGGTGTGTGTTGGTGGTCCGTGTGGTGTGGTGGTGCAGTCTCAATAGTGAAGTTCCCCTCCTCTGTTGTGCCGTGGGTTGAGGATGTGTGTGTTGAGTGGTATGTTGGGTGATGATGGGTGTGTTGTGTGTAGGTGATGGTGATCATGGTGGTGGCTTGGTGTAGAGTGTGATAGAGAGAGAAAGGTGGGTGTGACTGCCGTGAATGGTGTGGCTGCTGTGAATGGTGTGGTGATGAGTGGCCACGGTGGTGGTGGTAGCTGGGTTGGTGTGTGGCCGTGGGTGATGCATGGTGCAGAATGGGTGATGCATGGTGTAGAGTGGGTGATGCATGGTGATGTGCATGCATGAGTGATGCTTGATAAGTTGTGTTGGGTGTATGCTCATGCATGGTTTTTGCCGAGGGAGAGGGAGAAGTGTGTGTCTTGGGTTTTAAAGAGAGAAGAAGGTGTATCTCTTTTTTCAAAAACTTGATGAGAGCCATTAGCCTGTTATGGCCCATTTTCTTGGACTCAAGTGCAGCACACTCATCAGATTCCTTGGTAGTGGCTTTTTCAATTATGCTGTATCTGTCCTTTTCTTCCCCACTTCCTTTTCTTTTTCATTTTTTTCCACCTCACCAACTCCTCCACCCGGATATACATATTTGTGAATCCTTTTTTTCTTTTCTTTTTCTTCCCTCTCTCCACCCACTCTCAATTATTCCTCCACCATCTTTTTTTTCTTTTTTTTGCTTTTCTTTACCTAAAAACACACTCACCAAAACTTTTGTTATTTTATTTGATTTTCTATTTTTTTATTTTTTTTTGTTTTATTATTATTATTTTTTTGTTTTAATCAATTATAAAACACACTTAAAATATATGCACACACCTAATTTAATACACACATATAAAATGATAAAACACTACAAATTACCAAAATATTAGTGATGGCCAAGATGGGTGAGGTTTGGAATTAAAATGTCAATTTGATTTTTCTGGTGAGGGTGGTCAAAATAAAGTGCCCAAGTCTTAGGGTTGGTCAAAATGGGGTGTCTACAATAACTTTTGTGTTTTAACTTTTTATTAAAAAGATCAATTAGAACTTATAATCAAATGATTTTGGTTATTGTAGTTTTGATTCATTTTAGCAATGCAGAGTTTAGAGGCTATTTTAACCCACGAAATGAGCTCATTTTTATTGGTTTCGCGTAAACTGAAGTAAAACGTTATTCTGAACATTTTTGTGTTTTGAACTTTTCCGAAAAAATTCATCTTACAGCAGTTTCTTTTCGTTTTCAGTTCTAAATTTTTCGATCAAATTTCGGTTAGGATTTTCTATTAAGTTTTTCTCTCAACCTGTTTAGTTTCTATTAAATTCGTCCTCTTAACCTTTTAGAAAATTTGATTATGTACAACTTTTGTTCTTTGAGTTTTGGTCAATTCGAGTTATTTAAGTATGAAACGGTGCATTTTTATACTTCTTTATTTTTTTTGCAGGATGGTGGGTCTTACTAACTTTTTATGCAGGGTTGACCCACCTTATTTTTATTTCTATTTTGTTTAATCCATACTCAAGTTATATTTTGTTGTGTACGGACAAGAAATTAAATGCCACCGTATCTTGAGAAACTATCCATTCGTCTCGGTGCGGATGGAACTACTTCTCTTGTCCCGTAACAAGAATTAAGTGTATTTTTATTTGTGTCTGGTGGACACGTGGATGTTAAATCTTGTACTCATACCAGTATGCTTGTATACTGACCCATTTTGTCTCTTGGCAACTTGGGTGCGTTCTGTTTGAGCGCAGTCGAGCTTCCTTTGCAGGATTAGTTAGGACTATGGCAGTGACAAAAAAATAACCATGATTGTAGGACATGTCTCTTGGATTTCTTTTGTTTTCTAGAGCTTAGGGTTGATATTAGTTTATGTATTTATTATTATTATTTTTTTTATGACTTTAGTATTTTGATAATTTGGCATGGTTTGTAACCTTACGTTATTTAAGTTATTTTAATTATTTATTGTTACTTTAATGTTAGAGGTATTGGTTAGTTATAAATTTATGGTGGATGATTTGGTTGGCGTTTTGTTATTTTTTTTTATTCCTTGTAATCTTTTGAGCATGAAATTTACTTAAACCCTTTGGAGACGTGAACGTTTAGATTTTGTTTCACCCCTAGGATTTGGATGATGGAATATTGACTGAATGTTTAATTGTCCAAATTTTGGGGCGTGACAAGAACTCGCTTCCTTGAAGGACTGGTCAGAAATCTTCCAAGAACTTATTCTGATCACTCCCCAATGATGATATTCACTCAAAGTAAATCTCCTTATAACCTTTCTTGTAAAATTTTCAAGTTTGAGGCTGCTTGGATCTCACAAGATTCCCTGTTGACCAAATTCGATAAACTAGCTCACAAGACTAGTATTTGGAATAGAGATGTGTTCGGTAACATTTTTCGTAGGAAAAGATGGTTGCTTGGGAGGATTGAAGGAATCTAGAAATCCCAGGCAAATATTTATTCCCATAACCTTCATGTGTTGGAAATGGATCTAATTGAATAGTATAATAAAGTACTTTACCAAGAGGAACTTCTATGGTTCCAAAAATCCAGGTCCAAGTGGATCACTCAGGGTGATAAAAACACCAAATTTTTTTATCTAACCAACTTGATTAAAAGGAGGAGAAGGAAGATTGATGTTTTGAAATGTGAGAGTGGTGTTTGGATTGATAAGCCTGAAGAGCTCAAGAAGATTGTGATGAATTATTTTACTAATCTTTTTGCCCATAATCCTACCATTTCTTTGAATCATTGGAATAGTTTGGCTACTTATGTTATTAATACTGATGAGAATCGTGAACTCATGAATGTGGTGACTAATGAGGATGTGTGGAGGGCAGTGAAAAACATTAAAGCTTTCAAAGAACCAGGTAGAGATGGCTTTCAAGCCATCTTCTATCATACTTACTGGAATGTGATTGGCCTTTCGGTGTGTGAGTTTATTAAAAATTGCTTTGCTAACCATTCTATTCCCACAATTATCAATAGAACCCCTGTTGCTCTTATCCGAAAAATTGACAACCCTGAGACCATTAAACAATTTAGACCCATTAGTTTGTGCAATTGACCTACAAGATCTTAGCAAAAATTTTGGTTGGTAGAATTCAACCTGTCATGACCCGAACCCGCCCTTATGGATTAAGGTCATAACTGGCAAGTAATCAAGGGATTACCTACGGTCTCAAACCAAATAAAACATATCTTATCAGAGTTGAGGGGCCAAAACGGAAGCAAACTTACAAATTGTCCATAGAGCTGTGCTTACTTGGTATAGCAAAATCATTCCAAAAGTATTTCATAATAACTCACACATACTCATCGAGTTAATCTATATCCAGGAACTTTCAATTATGCAGTCATCCAAACAAACTTATATACGAAGGTAATCCAACATTTTCGTCAACATAGCAAAAATATAACAAAAGAACAAAAGGGCGAAAACAAGTCTCGTGCGTGAGACGTATGGGCTGACTCCTCAAAACTTTGACTGTTTCTTACATACTTCACTGAGGCTGGGTTTAGACATCTCTTGGCTCGCCTACAGACACATGAATGAGAGTGAGTGAAAGCCTAGTGAATAATATCAATAAATGAGATACATGAACGGAATTTGAAACCAATACATCAGACGGCCTTGGGCCCAATTCATGTTTCTATCTAGTGTATCAAGCGACTACAGATCTAGACGTATCAAACGGCATCGGGCCCAATTCATTCATATCCGACGGCCTTTGGCCCAATCATTCGTATCAAACGGATATTTGTCCATAATTCAAATTAACAAACTTATGAAACTCAAATAGGAGTAAGCGATTGGACAAATAGCATACTTCAAAATATCTTTACTAAGATATTACTCACAGTGTTTTGCTAGTATATTCGTCCTTATGCTTGACCCTACATAATACATAACACATATAGAGTCACAAATGATTCAATCCATTCTTAACTCATACATTCCTCTTAAGCTTCTTTCTTATCTTCTTAGTCCATTTACAATGTTCAATGTATGCCTAAGAGTGCTTAGAAGTGAAAGAGAATGGAAATAAAACATATATTTATTTTTACAAAATTTCTGAAACAGGGCTCCCCGTTCGAGCGCAGTTTCTAACGCTTGAGCGGACCCATTTGGTCTGCAAAAGTACTAGTTGCCTCATTTTTGCGCTCGAGAGTGACTTTGGACGCTCCAGCTGAGAGTCGAAACATGTGACTGGCACTCGAGCGTGACTCTCCCCGCTCGAGCGGACATCAATGCCTGCAGAAGTTCTGGGAACTAACATTTCACACTTGAGCAGCGTTTTCCCCCCGCTCGAGTGGACATGCCAAATTCTGAAATTTCCAGCAACCAGTTTGAGCTTCAAACTTGCATTCAAATTGACATAGCTTGCATTTTATGACCCATAACTCTCATACACATCTACTAACATGATACAAACACCAATTTACTACATTATGAAGCTCAAATCCTATGAATCAATTATATGCATACCCAAATTATACCAAACTTACTTCCGACACATTAAATTCATGTATTCAAAACTCATACCTCTATGAATTGCACTTGCATGTGGGATATAATCTCCATTCTCAACTTAAATGATGAAGAGATGATCAAAAGCATGAACTTCAATCAAATTTCAACATGGATCATATACTTCATGCTCAAATATACAAATTCATGGCAATTTCTTGCATGCATGCTTATAATGATTTCATAATCATCCAATTCAACTCATTTTATGTTCTTGATCACCATCTAACTTTGAATTCACAAAATCACAAACTCAAACTCATGAATTTACTCACCTAGGGGCTCCAATCTTTACAAATGTAGTTAAATCTTGAGTGTAGCTTCCAAATTCATAAACTTTGGGCCAAAATACCCAATTCTTTCTTTTCCTCTCTCTAGAACCGACCCTGTCTCTCTCTAGAGTGTGATTTTCAGATTTGAGCTCAAAAGAATGAGGTTAAGTGTAATAGGGCCCCTTGTATAAGCTTTCTTAATCAAACTTGATTAGGATTAAGTAATGGTGCTTAATTCAATCAGTTTAAACTAATTAATTCATTCCAAATCAGTTTTCAATTAAATTTCACCATAGGCACTAAAAATTACGCTACTCACAATGGCATAATCAACTTCAGTTTCTTACGCCTCTAAGGCTTTCAATTTAAATCTTAAAGCAGAAAATCAAACAGATTTTCCTACGGTGAACAGATAGAAATACAAAAACACATATAATCACATAATTATCACACAAGACCATATCAAACATATAATCATAATCATAATCAAGATTAATTAGCATAATACGGAGCATGGTTATCACACGACCTCTGCTTTGCAAGCTTGTGAGACCTAATCAAAGTAGTTTTGTGCCTGGTAGATCCACCAGTGATAACATTATTATCACTCAGGAAATTATTCATACCTTAAGTTCTAAGAAAGGTAAACTAGGAGGTATGATCCTCAAAATTAACTTGGAGAAAGCCTATGATAATATATCATGGGATTTCTTAAAGCAAACTCTTGATGAATTTGGGTTTGATAAGAACCTTATTGAGATAATTATGTGTTGTGTTACCACTGTGAACACTGTTATTATGTGGAATGGGGAACCCTTGCAAGAAATTAAACCTTAGGGGGGGTTGAGGCAGGGAGATCCGTTATCTTCTTACTTGTTTTTGTTGTGCATGGAAAGATTGTCCAACATGATCAGTGCCAAAGTTGAGAAAAAGAAATGGAAAGGCATAAAGACCTTTGGTAGGGGCCCTTGCCTAACTCATTTATTTTTTGTTGATGATTTAATGTTATTTGGCAAAGCTGATAATGAGAACTTGCAATACAATCATGACCACAATGAAAGAATTTTGTGAGATCTCTGGGCTTAAAATTAATTCCCAAAAATCCAAGATTTTTGTGTCTACTAACATTGATAGAAGGGTGGCTAGAGAATTGAGCACTATGTGTGGCATTCCCCTAACTTCTGAGTTAGGGAAATATTTGGGTGTTTCCCTTATGCATGAGAGAGTTAGCAGAGGGCATTTTAATAACATTCTTGAAAAAATGCAGAAGAAGTTGGCTCGGTGGAAAACTAGTGTTTTGTCCATGGCTGATAGAACCACCCTCATTCAAGTTGTGAGTTCTACCATCCCTGTATACACTATGCAAACCACAACTTTTTCCTAAGAAAGTGTGTGATGATATTGATAGAATCAACAGAAATTTCTTGTGGGGTGATACCCCAGAGAGAAAGAAAGTCCACTTGGTGAAGTGGGATAAAGTTTGTACTTTGAAAAAATATGGTGGGCTTGGTTTAAAGAAAGCTAGAGATCAAAATATGGCCTTACTTTCTAAACTTGGCTGGAAACTTATGAACAATGAGAAAGGTTTGTGGACTGATGTTCTTAGAAGAAAATATTTGAATAGAATCCTCTTTTATAACTGGCCTAAAGGGAAGAAGGCTTCCCATGTATAGAAAGACATTCTCCAAACAAGGCACATTCTAAGAAAATAGGTGAAATGGAAAATTGGCAATAGTGATTTGGTGGATATGTGGAAGGATTGGTGGTGTGGGGACAAATCCTTTAAGGGATTAATGTCTAACAACCACCAATCCAACCATGCATTTATAGATAGCTTTGGTACTGTGGGTGAGTTCTTGAATGAGCAAAGATGGTGGAATGTGGAAAAAGTTTCCACTGTAATGCCTTCTAATATTGCCACCATCATTTTGGATAATCAACTTCCTCTTAACACTGTCACTGATAGCTTAAATTGGAATGGTACTCAATGTGGGGAGCTCTCAACTGCTTTTGCCTATGAATTAATCATTGGCAACCAAAGGTATGAGGATAATTGGAGCTGGATTTGGAAATTAAGGTTACCTCAGAAACTTAGAGGCTTTTTGTGGCTTGTTTTGCATGGGAAGCTACTAACAAATCAAATGAGAATGAAGAGGGGTTTGACTTCTGATCCCAATTGCCCTAGATATTGTGGGGTAGAAGATATGACCCATATTTTCAGAAGCTGCTACAAGCCAAAGAAGTGTGGTTGGCTTTATGTGGTAGAAATTGGTGCAGAGTAATGAATAGGAAGTCTTGGCAAGATTGGCTCATTTCTAATTCCAAAAATAAAAAACATTTTAATGATCAGGTAACTTGGTCTTCTGTGTTCATTGTAACTTTATGGAAATTTTGGAAAAATAGAAATGTTTTTATTTTCAAGAAAGTGTTATGTAGTTGCCAAGATAGCATTAAATTTATTCTTGATTATTCTAGAGCAATTGACTTGGCTTTTAATATGTCCATTACTAATCCCAGGCTGCTTTTCGACTGATATCTTGGATTTTACCACCGGCAGGAAAAATCAAGTTGAATATTGATGGAAGTAGGAAGATGGGAGGTGGAAGAGGTTTTGGAGGAGTCTTTAGAAATGAAAGTGGCACTTGGGTGTGTAATATGGCAAGATTGACAGTGGAACAAGCTTGGAAGCAGAATTGTGAGCTCTTTATAAGGGACTAACAGTGATACTTCAGAACGGGATGCATGAGGTAATCATTGAAACTGCTTCAAAGCAAGTTGTGTAGCTGATGGAAGAAGCCACAGATGATAAATTCCCTTACAAAGCACTTTTGGAGGATGTTAAAATTCTTTTCAGAGGATATGAATGCACCATACAACACAGCTTCAAGGAAGGGAATTTGTGCGCTAATGCTTTGGCAAAATTTGGAGCGAAGCAACCTGAATACATCTTGGTGGTTAATGAACCACTAGTGGAAATTAGGAGCATCCTTGTTAATATGATAGGCCTCTCCAAAGAGAGGGCTTAGCCTTTTGTTTTTTTTTTTTTTTTTGTTGTAAATAAAATAAAAAAAATAAACATTTTTATTAGAGAAAATCATTCTTTATTTTAAGATGACGCCTGCAGAGCACTATACTCGAGGAAGTAATTTGATAAAAGAATTAAATCTTAGGTCAAACTCATTTACAATAGTCAAGTTTGTTAGAAATGGTTTTGGGAAATTAAATTTTTCCTAAACTTTGGTCTATTTTTTAGGTGGGACCCATGTGTCAAAGTTGGCGAGTCAAAGTGGTAACACGTTCTATGTCGCGTTGTGATTCACGTAGTATATTTGGTTGCTTAAAACCACTATCGGGTAAATGGCAAATTGAAGCCAAAGTGAACTCCATGGAAATGAACTTTTGGTGAAAATTTTTTAAAGGTGTGGTTTAAGGCTTGTCCCACTTGATTTGCTGGGCAAACTTTGAGTGGTTTTATAAGGCTTGAGTTTGGAACTTGAGGTAGGCCCCAAGGGGCACCCAAGTTTTGTAGAGAGTGAGGTTATGGGTAAAGTGGGCTAGACCCATTGGACCCAAAATAAACATGCACGTGCCGTCGCCCGTTCGTCCGGTCGGGTGTGGTGTGAGGTTGGGTTGGATTTGTCCGGCCAAAAACATTTGAATTTTATTTTATTTATTTAGAAATAAAATTTGTTCGTTTTTTATTTCAAATTCTGGTTGGAAATAAAATTCAAATTTTGGTTTACACCTCTTCAGAAATTCTGTACAGTTTCGTATCTGTTTAAACCGAATCTGTTCAAATTCAAATCCACCCAAAACAGGTTTTTAACTATTTGAAATTCAAACCAAACAGTGCCTTACCTGTTCAAACAGATTTGTATCTGTTTAATTTAAATTGAACAGGTACTGTACCTGTTTAATTCAAACCAAACAACCACCACTCCACCTATATAAATAGGCAGTCCCTCATTTGGATTTTCACTCCAATTTTCGTTCTTCTCTGCTGCCATTTATCTTTGCATTTTGCTGCATTAAACACATTAATTTTCTGTGAGAAATAGTGTATACACAAAGTGTGCTCGTTGTGCAAATAATTTGTAGTGCTGCTATTGTTTGCTGTTGATCATTTTATCATGAGAGATAGACATCCACAATCCAAAAGCACCGTGGAGAGTACGAATCTGTCTTAAGGACACAGTGTTACTTGATCAAAAAATTAATTTGGTAAGTAATTAATTTATTTTCTGTTTTATTATTTTTCTGTTTCAGATTTTTATTTTGTTTTTGTAACAAAATAAAAATCTGTTTTATTTATTTTATTTTATATTCTGATTTGATTTTTGTAATCAAACAATCTCTCTCATTTCCTTGATTTCTTTTATATTCCGTTTTGTTGTTAAGTACACAAACATAATTTATTTTTTAAATACATTGAAGATTGTCCAACAAAGTTCAATTCTTGAGATACCCATTCCCTCAAACCTAACAAAAAAACATACCTAATTTCAGTTTTGTTGTTATTGTTATATGCAATAGAATGATTGTATGTTTAGAGTTTGTTTATTTTGTGACATTTTTTTGAGTTTATTTTTGGTTTTAGTGATTTTTTTTTAAAAATTAATTTTTAGATTTTGCTCAATGCGTCAAATTGAATTTTTTTAAAAATTTAGAAAAAAAATCTAAAAAATGCAAAAATAAATAAAAAACATACCTTTTTTGGGCTTTTTATTTATTTATTTAATAGAAATTTTCAATTTATTTTTAAGTTTTTACATTCTTCTACATTGAAAAAATAAAAAATTTTAACATAATTTTTAAAAAAATCACTAAAAGCCAAAAAAAAGAAAAACAATAAGATCCCAAACACAAAAACCAACCATCAAACTATCAAATTTCTATCCAATCTGAACCAACCCATTTTGAAATGGGTTAAAAATCGAAAAGAAACGGATTTGGGTCGAAACATGAACATTGGGCTACTTGCCCCGAACGCGAAAACATAATCAATTCATTCACTTCAGTTAGGGGTGTAAATCTGGCCCGACTTGGCCCATTCGGCCTCGAGCCCGGGCCAGCCCATGTCGGGCCTTGCGAGCTCCAGTCAAAATTTGGGTTGGGCAAAAAAATTAGGCCTAGGCCCAGGCCCAGGGATATTCAGGCTTTGGGCGGGTCGGGCCTCGGGTCAGCCCAGTGGGTCTGGGCTTGGCCTCGGGTTTGGATGGCCCTGACCATTTTTTTTAAAAAAATTTTTCTATCAAAATTTTATTATTTTTCATTAAAAAATATACTGGGCCTCAGCAGGCCGGGTTTTGGGCCGAGCCCTGAGTAAACCTTAAACAAGCCGATGGGATGGGCTAAGGGTTGAGCCCATGGTCTAGGCTGGGCTTTAAAATGATGGCCCAAGCCCTAACTTAGAAACTCAGACTAGGCTCAGACTCAGACGTGAGCCCAAACGAATCTAGACAGACCAGACCTATCTCAAACAGTGGACCGGCTTCGGATCGTCCACGGGTCGGAGCCCATTTTTACAACCCTAACTCCAGTCCATGGGATATTTTTGAGACTAGCCCTAACTTATGAAAATTCTAGGGCTTCCATAAACCTCAGTCTCAGCTCGATCGCCAATGGCGTTAACAGGAATTGCTCTTCAACTCAGACCCAAACACAGACCAATTCAAAACCCTAGTTTCATCTACTTCTTCTCATCTTCAACCTCCGACTCCAATGTCGAAGATCAAAACACCCCATCTTCATCCCAATCCCAATCCGAATCTTCCTTATATTCGTATGTCAGCTATGTCAAGGCTAGTCTCAAACAACAACAATCTCCACAGCAAAAATATCGACAACAACCTAGCAAGTGCTCTCTCTCCTCCCCCAAACGCCCTCAGAGGTCGCTTCTTTGGAAGATATCCGCAAGAACCACTCCGGGTTCCGCCGCCGCTCCGCCGTGGCGACGCTGGAGGACAAGTCGTCGTCGTCATCTCCGCCTCTTCCGCCGTCTCAGCCCATCTCGTTTCAGGAGCTTAGCAAGCGAAATGTGATATCCAAAGGCGAAAATTCCGTTAACGAAGCGAGTATAGGCGGCAGGTATGCCATTCGCGAGAGCTTGAAGCAGCACCGATCGAACGCTGGGAAGAAATCCGAAAGAACCTCTCCGAGTTCCGCCGCCGCTCCGCTGCCGTTCCGCCCGAGGGTTGATGGTATTATGACCTTCAAGGATTTGAGGGAGAGCCTTATCAAGTTGAAGTTTCCAGATTATGAGAAGACAGAGAGACAAACAAGTAAGTGTATTTCTATCAAATTGTTGAATTGTTCTGTCTGGTAACTAGGATTTGAACTTAATTCAACAGTACTTAATTAATTGAGCTTTGTTAAGGTACTTAGATGATTGATAAGAGTGTAGTTTTGTTGTTGTGATTGAGTTGGTATCTTTAATTCAATCCAATTGGACTCCTCAAATGTTGGAATGTGGTCCAATTTACAATTCATTATGACCATTCAATACTGATTGAAAGTTTTGTTCTTTTCACAATGTATCACTTGACTGAAGTTTCATTTGAGTTAATTTGCAAGGGCTTTGAAACTTATGCTGTTTACATTATATTTTGTTGTTACACTTTTTCCGTTGACATTACCAGTGCAATTCTGGCATTTTCCCAATTCAAAGTGCTACTGTTTAATGCTCGAAATAATAGTAGTTTGTTTTTAAAAAAATTCCAATATTCCTCTAGCAAGAGGGCTTCCCTTATTCATTTTGTCTTTCATTTTTCTTTGAATTGCATCGGATTTATGAATTTCATGATTTTGGCAGTTGTAATTTTCATCCTCCATTTTCACTCAAAATCCTCAACACTTCAGCAGCAGTTTAGTGCTACTGCAATTTACATTACTGTCTTTATTCCATTCCTAACAAATCTTTTGGCCCTGTTTGGAAAGTTAGGTTTGGGCTAAAATAGCCAATAAAATAAAATGTTATACTCAACCTATAATCATTTCACTTTTTCTCTTACAACTATCAAATCAATTATAAAAAAAATCAACTATCTTTCCAAACACAACTGTTTTAGTAAGGTTAAAATAGTCAAAAAATCAAAAAGTCAACTAACATAACCTATCCCTAACTAGGCCTTCATCTGCTTGACACGTCACTGATCTAGAAAGTGGGTCTAAAAAGTATAGTTGTATATCATTTTTCATCTCAAAAAACTTGATCAGTTGCCATTCCCAATGAAAACCGGAAAGAAAACGGATTTGGTTCGAAACCTGAACATTGGGCCACTTGCCCCGAACCCGAAAATGTAATCTATTCATTCACTCTAGTCCATGGGAAAACAGTGGATCTTGTTCAGGCTTCTGAAATTTCTAGGGTTTCCATAAACCTCAGTCTCAGCTCGCTCGCCAATGGCGTTAACAGGAATTGCTCTTCAACTAAAACCCGAACACAGAGCAATTCAAAACCCTAGTTTAGTTCACTACTTCTCATCTTCAACCTCTGACTCCAATGTCAAAGACCAAAACACCCCATCTTCATCTTCATCACCATCACCATCACCATCACAATCACAATCCCAATCCCAATCCCAATCTTCCTTCTCTTCGTATTTCAGCGATGTCAAGGCTAGTCTCAAACAACAACAATCTCCACAGCAACAACATCAAGAACAACCTAGCAAGTACTCTGTCTCCTCCGCCCAAACCCCCTCAAAGGTCGCTTCTTTGGAAGAAATCCGCAAGAACCTCTCTGAGTTCCGCTGCTGCTCTGCTGGAGGACAAGTTGTCGTCGTCATCTCCGTCTCTTCCGACGTCTCAACCCATCTCATTCCAGGAGCTTTACAAGTGCAATGTGATATCAAAAGGCAAAAATTCCACAACGAAGTGAAATGGAATGTCTAGAATGACTAGATTTTTTTTGATTAGTGAATGTATTAGGTTCCCTATTGTTTATAAATACTGCCATGTAGATGCAGAAGGAAACTATTTAAGATCTTCTACCTGTCTGTGATTTTAGTTTAGAGGAAGGTCAATCTATTGAAGTTAGTCTGAATTTTGTTTTAATTGCAAGTTTCATGCATTGTTAAACTAGGAAAAGACTTGATGTTGCGCATTTTGTTGTTAATCATGGGTTTCTTAATTGAATTTATTATCTTCTGTGCACAATTCTTGTCATTGTTTAATGAGTTTGAGCAATGGAGACATCACAGAGCATGGTAGACTAAGAAAACACTTTCTTGCTTGCACAATTCTGGTCTTTGTTTAGATGAGCCTGAGCAATGGTCACATGACAAAGCATTTTAGATTTCTCCCCTTCTAGAACCTGCCCTTTTTTGGTATAGAAGAAACAAACAGGGGCATATACCCTGATATGTTTGTATTATCTTTTATTTATGTTGGTTATTATTAATTAGTTAGTAATTAGGAGCCTTAGCATTAGTGAGTTAGTGGGTTAGTTGGGTTATATGTGATGTGGGGTTAGTGGGTTTGTAGGTAGTTATCTAGTTGTGTATTTAAAGAAGTTGTATTCAATGGAAAAAAAGTATGCTGGATGTTTTCTGATTAACTTATTGTGAAGTTTATTGAGGTCAGGTTCACCTCGAATTGAACCAACAGGAGGTCTCCCCCCTCGAAGTGGGTCTCTTCTTCCCTATTTCCTCCCTATTTTTTTTTTTTTAATTTGTGTTAATTTTGTTACGAAAAGTGTATGTAACAATTAGTATCAGAGTCATCGATCCTTGGCAATGGTAGTGGCTATACCACAAGATATCTTGGAGTTAATTCGTAAAGATTTACAAGAGATTAAGTTACTTGTCTTCAAAATGGTTGAGAGCAGCAAGCGATTTATGGATGTTCTAGATGACGTCAAAATATTGATCAGGACACTAAAGCATGAAAAAGCAAAGAAGATGGAAGAAAACAACATGAAAACGAATTTTGACAAAGCTAATTTCTTGATGGAGGAAAAAACAACAATCATTGTTGTTTTATCAAAGTCGCAAAAGAATGTTTTTACTACAATGCTCAAGATAAATATTTGTGGAAGTCTAATTCGACAAAAAGTTAATTTTATGTTTATTCAATTTTTGTTTAAAAAAATATGGGATCCAGGAGGATTTTGTATAACTTATATTTCAACCTTGAGGACAAGGTTGATTTTAAGGGAGTAGGAATGATACTTTCGTATTATCTTTTGATATTATATTTTATTTATGTTGGTTATTATTAATTAGTTAGTAATTAGGAGTCTTAGCATTAGTGAGTTAGTGGGTTAGTGGGGTTATATGTGATGTGGGGTTAGTGGGTTTATAGGTAGTTATCTAGTTCTGTATTTAAAGAAGTTGTATTCAATGAAAAAGTGTACTGGATGTTTTCTGATCTATGAAGCACGGGTGCGGGTATGATATAGGTACGCCGATACGGCAAATTCTTAAAAATGTAGGGTACGGGTACGGGTACGACTGAAATACGTCAATTTTTTTAATTTTCTTAAATTTATAGCTAAACATCCAACATACAAATCATAAGTTTTAATATCAAAACTAAAAAGAGAACAACTTGTCTAAAAAGTTATATAATTTTTTATTTTTCTTTTTTGATTGTCTAAAATAGGATACAAAAGAGAGCAAAATCATGACTCATGGGTAAAGAGTGTTGGAAATAAATTATTTGATATTTTCAAAATTGAAAGAAGAATAATAAAGTAGCAGTTGTAAATTAAAAAAAAAAAAAAAATCATTTTGCTGAACCGGTGCCGTACCCACGGCGTACCCATGCCGTACCCAAATGTATTTGCTGTACCCGCCATGTATTCGGTGTACCCGGTACACGTACAAGCCCCCGGTAAGTACCCGGTTATTGTACGGCACCATTTTTGGAGTACCCGTGCTTCATAATTTCTGATTAACTTCTTGTGAAGTTTATGGAGGTCAGGTTCACCTTGAATTGAACCAACAGGAGGTCTCCCCCCTCGAAGTGGGTCTCTTCTTCCCTATTTCTTCTTTTTTTTATTTGTGTTAATTTTGTTACGAAAAGTGTACATAACATACCCCTTCCAAAACAATCAAACTGAGAACTGATTCAACTACATAAAACAAACTTTAATGGAGAAGAGAACTAGACAAAAAACAAAAGAAAGATGCGACAGTAGATACCAAGCTAGCCAATTGACTAAACCAGAAATCATGTCAAAATTGACTACAACACAACAAACAAGATATCAATTATTCTGTTTTAGAATTCTTGTGACAATGTTATCCTTTTAGTTACATTGAATTTAGACCATTGTTATCTCCTAATTTAATAATGTACAGAGGTATGAGTAGTTTCTAAGGTACATTTTTTAACATTATATATTTGTAGTTTATTAAGCAAATTCCTTGTTACAGTTCAGAGGCTCGATATCTCTGGTCAGTTTGGTGGAACTCCAAACTTTATGCTTGCACCACCGAAGGAACAGTTAGTTGAAAAGGCAAGTATTGCTTTGTCTTCTTTACATTCTTTAGACTTTTTGGTTGTTTTGATGCCTTGAAATTTATTAATGAAAAACCTCTTTTCTGGACACCATTGATTTGTAATTATAATCCAATTCTACCAAGCTCCTAACCAATCAATCAATTGTCACATTCATGATTGGATCGAAGGTAATACTCATGCAATTAAACTAGATCTAAACAATAAACAAGGCACAAGGTTTAATTTGAAAAGTTCACAATTGGAGAACCTCTATTTGAAGAGAAAAACCACAGGCCAAAGGCCACTCAACAATCCACTATGAAATTGAATAATTATACGAGGGATCTTTTAATGAACCTGACAAATCTATGCCCAATAGACTTAAGACTCTTGTGCAGCCTCCGTGTTCATGTTTACCTTGAGATTGTCGATAACGTAGTCAAATGCACAGCAGATGAGCTATCATTGGAATCCACCAAAGCTTGATGGTCCAACCTTTGGAATCCACCAAAGGGGTTTACACTCGAAGTGAAAATTGAATTCTGTTTCCCTTCAAAATCTTCAATCCATGACTGGATGACTAGGTGATCCAAGGATCACTTCAATTTTTTCAAGGGATGATCTAAGATCACCCAAGGACTATTTTGAGCTAGTTGCGCACCTGTAGAGAGAGACCCAGCTAGCTCAGATTCAGATCTTCCTAACATAATAAAAACCAATTACAATTGAAAGAAGCTTTACACACGAGGAAGTGTCACATGGGATTGCCAAAACTAAGTCCTAGTCTAAAGTCCTAGCAATTTAGAATACTCATTTATAGTTTAGCTTGAAGAATGTTGTCTACAAGGATGAGCAAGTTTTGTACGGCCAAAGTTTTGCTTCCAAAAGTATGCATATAAAGCTGTGCTTTTGCTTTAGTAAATTAGAATATGGTGGTCTTATACACTGCATTACAATTCATATGATTTTTGGTGCAGTTTTTCCTTGGATGAAGAAAAAATAAAGAAAAAGAAAAAGAGTTTAAGAGATTTATTCAGCATGCATAATCTAGTCTAGGTGTATCGTTTTTGTGATTATTAAAAATAGAGGGAAAAAAAACAGAAACTCATACTGAAAACTGTTTTGAATTTTTTTTTCTTTTCTAAAACACCTTTTTTAGGACGCCCTTGTAAGTTATTTTTTGAATTTTTGAAAATTGTTGTAACACAACAATGAAAATGATGGGTGTTTTCGAACTTAGTTTCAATTTTTCAAAAACACAAAAAACAAAAATGAAAACATTATAAATTAAAATTATACCAAACTGCCCTTTATATTGTCCTTGAAAAACTAGATGGAAACACACTTTATATGATCTCTGTCTATTGGTTATTTTTTACATGAAGTTATTCAACCTTTTCTCATATTTTTGTTTTAGTTTGTACCCTTATGGAGTTTCAATTTTTAATCTTGTTCTTTTTTACAGTATTTCCATCCAGATGACATATCGTCTTTAGAGAAACCGAAACATGAGCTTCAGAAAGTCAGAGATGAATTTAAAACGTCCGAGTCAGATTGTGGATCTGCTCGCATTCAAGGTAATACATTTTAAACTCGTTTTTTCTCAAGGTTTGACATCTCCCATATAACTTGTTGCGTAGTGCCTTCAAAGCTTTACTTGATTTTAAGTAGTGAGTCTTGAAATTTTATTCAGCATTGTCGCATCCAATAAACCTCGGTTTCATGTATATCCAAATTCCACATATCTATGAACCATTCTTGGTCTGGAGTTGTATTGGATGGTTGAAAACTAGTTATATGGAAATTCTATATATCTATCAACCATTCTTGGTCTTTGAAATATTGTCGTACGAGCACCAGATGCTTACCTAGTAGTACAGGTACTTGTACTGTGTACACAAAATACATACTGGTACCTTTTGAATGTTGGGTACGGGATGGGTACGCCATGAGTATGTTTCAGGCACTTTTGTGGGTAAGTTGGGGCACGTGTATATATATATATATATATATGTTTACACACTAGTGAAACAAGGCTGTGCAAGGCAGGATCCGGGGGTACTGCTGTGAGTCCCTCACAGCAGTAACTGCTGCGAGACAAAACGACGCGGTTTTGTCTCTTAGATGCATATTCAAGTTTCAAAAAAAAAAAAAAAAAAAATTAGCCGGTGAGGGGGCTCGAACCCAGAGCACGTGAAGGAGAAAAACATCTTCAACCACTGCACTACTTAGACTACCATTGAATACCAAGGGGATATATTTTATTTATTACTTCAATATTTTGGACATATATTTTATTTATTTCTTTATGAAAATATCTTTCAAACCAACATAATTGTTATTTATTTATATATATGTTTATATACCTAAGTTAAGAATAAATATGCGTATACCAATTATTTTAAATGGTGTCATTAATAAAAAAATTTATATGTACATAAATCAAACTAGGTGGATGTCAACTAGGTGGGCACTATTTTTTTTCTCACTATAAAATTAAGAATAACATAGTAAAATGATATTAAATGACATTTACCTAGTTTGATTTATGTACATATAATTTTTTTCAATATTTTTTTTTCTCACTATAAAATTAAGAATTACATGATAAAATAATATTAAATGACATCCACCTAGTTTGATTTATGTACATATAATTTTTTTTAATATTTTTTTTTCTCACTATAAAATTAAGAATTACATGGTAAAATGATATTAAATGACATCCACCTAGTTTGATTTATGTACATATAATTTTTTTTATTAATGACACCATTTAAAATAATTAATATACGTAATATTTATTCTTAACTTAGGCACATAAACATATATATATATATATATATATAATTTTAACGGTAAATTACAAACACACCCCCTGAGATTTACTTAAATTACATTATGCCCCTAAAGTTTCTAATTTCATAACAAATAGGTCATTTTATTAATAAATCATCAAGTTAATTAATCGTTTTTAATAATATTAAAATTTTATTTCAATTAATAATTCAAATAATTTTATTATTGTATGGATGAACAGTTAGAAATTTCACTTTTTCAATTAATTCTGTTAAATAAAAAAATTCTGACAGTTAGATATTTGTAATTTTTTAAACTACAGAGGGTAATTCGTATTTTAAGTAAACATCAAGGGGTGTATTTTTAATTTATCCTAATTTTAACTAGGTGGACACTATTTTTTTTTCTCATTATAAAATTAAGAATTACATGGTAAAATGATATTAAATGACATCCACCTAGTTTGATTTATGTACATATAATTTTTTTTTATTAATGACACCATTTAAAATAATTGGTATACGTAATATTTATTCTTAACTTGGGCTATTTTGGGAAGATGGTTATAATCAGTTTTTTGGTGAAAAGCTGCTTATAAGCAACTTTTTTGTGAGAGAGAAAGTTAGTAATAATTAACTTCCCAAAATAGACCTTAGGTACATAAACATATATATAAATAATTTTTTTCATTAAAAACAATTATGTTGGTTTGAAAGATATTTTCATAAAGTAATAAATAAAATATATGTCCGAAATATTAAAGTAATAAATAAAATATATCCCCACACCATTCAGTGGTAGGCTAAAGCAGTGCAGTGGTTGAAGCCGTATCTTTTCTTCACGTGCTCTGGGTTCGAGCCCTTGCAGCGGTTAAATATATATATATATTTTTTTAAAACTTGAATATGCATCTAAGAGACAATTTGCATATTCAAGTTAAAAAAAAAAAAAAAAATATTTAACCGCTGCAAGGGCTCGAACCCAGAGCACGTGAAGAAAAGATACGGCTTCAACCACTGCACTGCTTTAGCCTACCACTGAATGGTGTGGGGATATATTTTATTTATTACTTTAATATTTCGGACATATATTTTATTTATTACTTTATGAAAATATCTTTCAAACCAACATAATTGTTTTTAATGAAAAAAATTATTTATATATATGTTTATGTACCTAAGGTCTATTTTGGGAAGCTGATTATTACTAACTTTATCTCTCACAAAAAAGTTGCTTATAAGCAGCTTTTCACCAAAAAGCTGATTATAACCATCTTCCCAAAATAGTCCAAGTTAAGAATAAATATTACGTATACCAATTATTTTAAATGGTGTCATTAATAAAAAAAAATTATATGTACATAAATCAAACTAGGTGGATGTCATTTAATATCATTTTACCATGTAATTCTTAATTTTATAATGAGAAAAAAAAATAGTGTCCACCTAGTTAAAATTAGGATAAATTAAAAATACACCCCTTGATGTTTACTTAAAATACGAATTACCCTCTGTAGTTTAAAAAATTACAAATACCTAACTGTCAGAATTTTTTTATTTAACAGAATTAATTGAAAAAGTGAAATTTCTAACTGTTCATCCATACAATAATAAAATTATTTGAATTATTAATTGAAATAAAATTTTAATATTATTAAAAACGATTAATTAACTTGATGATTTATTAATAAAATGACCTATTTGTTATGAAATTAGAAACTTTAGGGGCATAATGTAATTTAAGTAAATTTCAGGGGGTGTGTTTGTAATTTACCGTTAAAATTATATATATATATATATGTTTATGTGCCTAAGTTAAGAATAAATATTACGTATATTAATTATTTTAAATGGTGTCATTAATAAAAAAAATTATATGTACATAAATCAAACTAGGTGGATGTCATTTAATATCATTTTACCATGTAATTCTTAATTTTATAGTGAGAAAAAAAAATATTGAAAAAAATTATATGTACATAAATCAAACTAGGTGGATGTCATTTAATATTATTTTACCATGTAATTCTTAATTTTATAGTGAGAAAAAAAAATATTGAAAAAAATTATATGTACATAAATCAAACTAGGTAAATGTCATTTAATATCATTTTACTATGTTATTCTTAATTTTATAGTGAGAAAAAAAATAGTGCCCACCTAGTTGACATCCACCTAGTTTGATTTATGTACATATAAATTTTTTTATTAATGACACCATTTAAAATAATTGGTATACGCATATTTATTCTTAACTTAGGTATATAAATATATATATAAATAAATAACAATTATGTTGGTTTGAAAGATATTTTCATAAAGAAATAAATAAAATATATGTCCAAAATATTGAAGTAATAAATAAAATATATCCCCTTGGTATTCAATGGTAGTCTAAGTAGTGCAGTGGTTGAAGATGTTTTTCTCTTTCACGTGCTCTGGGTTCGAGCCCCCTCACCGGCTAATTTTTTTTTTTGGAACTTGAATATGCATCTAAGAGACAAAACCGCGTCGTTTTGTCTCGCAACAGTTACTGCTGTGAGGGACTCACAGCAGTACCCCGGATCCCGGATCCAGGCAGGCATGGGCGACTTGCACAATTTTTTTTTTTATTTATAAATTTTGATTTTACCTTTTGACTTTAATGTAGTGTTTGTTTAAATGGGAAAAAAAATATAATCGGATGCTTATCTTGTAAATATAAAAAAATAATAATTCCATTCTATTTCATTAAATTTAATGGCATTCGACCTTTATTTCAATTAATTAAGTATTATTTGAGATTATTATCCAAAAATAAGATTTTTCTTCTCGGAATTGAATAGAGTAGAAGATTAAATAAATCAATCTGTTCATATTGTAGATTTCGTTGAGCATATTATTCATAATATATTTTGAATTGTTCAAAATTGAACTTCATGTTATTTTTAAAAAACAAGAAGCCTTTTTATCCAATAATAATTGGAGAAAAAAAGAAAAAAATATCCTTCTTATAAAATAAGAAAAAATTATGGGATTATGTTCATAAATTTATATCCGAATGTTGAACATTTGTTCAAAAATTTATAATTGAACACCATTTGTGTTATTTTGAGAGTTTACCAAAAAATAACACCTCTATAAAAGTTGATTTTCCCAAAATAACCTTTAAAATTCCACCAAAAAAGGGGTAAAATGGAAGATTTAAAAACAAGGCAAGGGTAAAATAGGAAATTAAAAAAACAAGCTTTTTGGCTATTAGTGAAGCAACTCTTATATAGATAGGTATATATTTAAAATATAGGGGTAAATATTGAAATATTTAAAAATGTAGTGCATTTTTGTAAACAAAATTTTAAAAATACTTGGGTTGTTTTTTGGCTTCTCTCTGTGACTGTCCATCTTGAGAAAGACTGTATAATATGTCTCTGATAATAATTTTATATTTTTTGAGTTATAATTAAAAAAAATTATAAACAAATATTACATGGTATAACCAAACATTTTAAAATAATGTCATAATTAAAGAAAAAAATGACGTAATTAAGAGTGCATATAGTAGGAGAATTTTACAATACACACACCTTATTATATGCACTCTTAGTTACTTTATTTTCTTCTTTTGTTATGACTAATTTTCTTCTTTAATTATGACATTATTTTAAGATATTTGATTATATTTTATGTAGTATTTGGTTATGATTATTTCTTCTTCTTTTTTTTTTTTTAAAATTTTTTTAGGACTAAGAAATTATAAAGTTATGTTATTTTTTTTTTTAAAATTATAAAATGGATATGGTTCATACCCTTTTTGAGAGGCGTGTACTTTTTACCACCCATCTTTCCATCTTCCTCTTTATTTTTTTATATTTTTTTTCATTGACCCTCTCTTTCTTGGAGTGCCCATTTTCATCTTTGTTTTTTTCTACGATCTCTATCTATTGGTTCTCTGTTTTTTAATGTTTGTTACTTTAATTATTTTTGGAAAATTTACTCGTAAATTTTATTTAGGGGAATGTTGATCCATTTAGTCTTTTTTTTAATGAATTAATTAGTTTATTTTGTTTTGAAAAATTATATTTATTTGATTTGGTGTCATTTGAGTTGAAGTAAATGTTCTTTTGTGATTTATTTTTTTTTTAATTTTTTGATTCATTTTTGGAATGAGAATGAAAAGGTGAGGGGCAGAAGATTCTTTTGAGAGGGATTAGTAGCTGAAGTATTGGTTGTCGAGCGTAGAAATCTACATTTCTGGTAGTGTGATTTCTGTGTTATAGTGGAATATTACATTAGAGTGCTATGTTTAGAAAAAGTACACTAAAGAATTTTTGTGTATTACGTTGATTGGAGTGTTATGTTTGGAAAAAATACACTAAGAAGTGTTTTTGGAATGTTACGTTATTACGTTTGAGAAAAGTACACTAGGGTACATTTATTGGAGGGTTACGTTTGAAAAAAATACACTAAAGAGGTTTTTTTTTTAAATGTTACATTATTTCGTTTGAAAAAAGTACACTTAAGAGTTTTTTAGTGTGTTACATTAGAGTGTTATGTTTAGAAAAAGATTACCAAGGAATTATTTAGTGTTACATTGATTGGAGTGTTACATTTGGAAAATATACATTAAGGAGTTTGTATGGAATGTTACATTATTAGGTTTGAGAAAAATACACTCTCGTTTGGGAACCCTCCCTTTTAGCCAAAAAGTCAAAAAGTTACTAAATTAGCCAAAAAGCCAACAACCCATACCAAAAAGTCAAAGATTCTCTTTTTTCTCTACTTTTTGCACATCTTTTCGTAAAAAGTTAAAAAGTCATTTCAAACATACTAGTTTTTTTTAGCTCATATTTTAGCCAAATAGCCAAAAAGTTACTAAATTAGCCTGTTCCCAAACGGGGTGTTACATTGGAGTGTACGTTTTTAGATCGTTACATTGGAGTGTTATATTTGGAAAAAGTACACTAAGTTGGTGTTTGGTTGGGGGATTTTGGGAGGAATTTGGAACGAAAAAGGGAAAAGGTGTGTGAAACTAGGTGAAATGTAAGTATATTTTATTTATATTTCATATACCTTTTTCCTTTCTCTTTCTAAATCCATTCCCAAATCTCCCAACCAAACACATAAGGAGTTTTTTTGAAGTGTTACGTTTAGTAATTTTAACATTATGAGAAAACTCACGTTTGTCTCTCAATACATAATACACGCTCGTTTATATTTGACCATTTATATAATTCATACTAAATTGGAACCTTTGGATTCATAAGAAAAAATAAAGAATCAAATAGTTCATAAGATTGCTATTTGGAATTTCTTTGTACCTCATCCATTATTTTTTACATTTTATTTTGCAATTATTATATATCACGCACTACTACAAATTATAAACATATATTAATGTGTGAAATAATTGAAACTATTAAATGATGTGATATACATGGAAGAAAGTAGGAAAATTTTGTAAAATTTATGGGGTACTTACCAATTAGTCCTATTAATTAGATTTATTTACCTACAGGTCCTAACTAATAAATTTAACACTATAAAAATAAGAGAGTGATAAATTTATCACTAAAAATTTATTCATAAAAACAAAGAGACTGATAAATTTATCACTATAAATTTTTTCATAAAAATAAAAGACTGATAAATTTATCTTTATCACTTAATAAATTTATCAATAGGACTTAATGGGTAATAAGTCTCCAAAGTAGGACCTATTGGGTAATAAGTCTCCAAAGTAGGACCTATTGGTAGTTTACCCAAAATTTATTTGTTTACATTGCGTTATTCTTTTAAAAATGACACCAAAATTAATGAAGTTATTTGAACATGACTGTATAATTCGTTGAGTATCTGAATTGAAATTGATTTTTTAAGCAAATAATTTTAATTTAAATATACTTTAAAACTCAATAAATAAATTTGAATAATTTATTTCTAAACTCAACTTGATTATATACCATATAAAAAACCAAAATATATAAATTTGTGATTTTTTTAATTAAGGGTTGGGCATTTTTATGGTTCAAATATGAGCTTAAGGAGTTTGTGAAGCTCACTATGAGTTTCGTTTTGATAGTATAAATCATTCATTTTGTATAATTTTTTTGGTATATATTAAAAAAAATTAAGTCGATTCAATAATTGTAATTTTTTTGTCTTATTGTATTTATGTTCAAAAAACGAATGGCCTATTTTAAAAAATATATTTGTCGTCTATTTTTTCGGCCATAAACATTATAATTTAAAAATATTACAATTATTGAATCGATTTAATATTTTATAATAAATAATTCAAATTATTAAAATAAGACACGTAATGTCATCACTACGTGCTGAAATTCTCCCACATTGTATATTTTTTTTCACTCATACTGCTCTCTTCTCCCTCGTTCTCAATTGAATCTTGGTTTGGTCAAACCCTCACCAGCTCAACAACAGTCCTGGCTCGTCATCGTCGACAAAAGCACACTCCAGGAGGAATGCAGTGACAGTGAAGAGGATGGTTACCTGTTCAACGACCTCTGAAGTGGACGGTTACACACCCCAACGACCTAAGTAACAACCTCTGCAACAACCCCAACGACAGTTATGTAAGTCAACGATTCCCTGAGCAAGCTCGGACGAGGATTTTGTAGGCTGTTTCCCGTAGCTCCGAGTTGGACAGTTACACACCCAGTTAGCCGAATGGCTTGGAGAGCTCATTGGAGGAAGATTTGGGTGCATCACCAGATCAATTGTTTCTGATTACCATGTTGTTCTCTATTCGTAGATTGATGGGTGTGTGTATTTTTCAAAATAAATGGATGTTTATCATTTGCTATGTTTTGAAATTTAGGGGATAATTTTTTTTTTTCCTTTATTATATATGTGTTTTTTAATTTTTTTTTAAACTGAGAAAAAATCTATGATTGTTAACATATGAAGTTCAACAGCTCCTTTTTTTTTTTTTTTTGGGTTTGATTATATGTATATTTTTAAATTTTTTTAAACTGAGCAAAACCTATGATTGTTAACATATGAAGTTCAACAGCTCCTCTTCCTTCTTGAGCTCTAAACCCAGATTCAATTTTGAGAGAGATAAGAGAGACGTGAGTGAAAGGGGAAAAAAAAAAAAAACTCAACGATGTGGTTTTGGTAAGTTTTCATCTCTGCCCTCCATCTGGTGCACTTTTGACATGGCAGCCTCATAATAAAAGAATTACTGAATGTGGGCATGTTTGATTGAGTGGATTAGAGTATGGGATTAGGATTATTAATTTGTGAGTCCAATTATCTTATGTTTGTTTTAACATTTTGATTTAGAATTATTAATCTAATGGATAATTAATCTAACAAATTTGTAGGATTATTTGTAATGGGGTAGGGTTATTTGTAATGGGGTAGGGGTGAGATTATTAATCCAATGGATAATTAATACAATTGGATAGTAAATAATACACTAAGGGTGTGTTTGTTTGGATGGACTGGATAAGAGGGGATTGTAATCCATCGAACTATTAGTTCTGGATACATTGTCCCCGGATTATTTGGTTGGACTGGATTTATATCCTATATTTGTTTAGTCATAGGATTAGATGTCTGGATTGGATTATTTTTATTGAATCCAATGTTTGTTTGGGATATTATGAAAAATGATAAATGCTCAAATGATTATTTTATCATTTTCAATTATTTAGGCCAAGTTTGGCATCCTCAATATAATCCATCTTTTAATCTTTTTTCCATCACATCACCTCTCTACTTTTTTACACATCTTTTCGTAAAAAGACAAAAAATGCACTTATTTAGATCATCCCAAGTAATAGCAATATTAAACATAGCTTTAATATTTTAATTATGTTTAGCTAGATTAAATAAAAATTTATTTTATTTTATTTTTTGCACAATTAAATAAATTTATTTTTAAAAAATTAAATAAATTAAATAAAAATAAAAATATATGTTATTTTTTAATTAAAATTTTAAATAAATTTATTTTAAATAATGAAATAAAATAAAACATCTATTAAAATTTAAATAATGAAATTAAATAAAATATAAACAAAATTTAAAATAAAATATCAATAAAATATCTATAAAAAAATATTTTAAAAAATTAAATAAATAAAACAAAAATAAAAATTAAATAAAATTATTTTATTTTTAAGTTGAGACATTTAAATTTTTTTGAATTTTACTAAACATAATACATAATTAAATACTAGAGGGCAAAAATGTAATTTTATTGTCTAATCTCATGGGATGAGTTATTCCATGGTTTCTATCCCACCCTCCAATGGGATATGATAGTCTCATATTTGTGGAACTAATAGTCCGGAGCAAAATTTTTCAAACAAACAATGGACTATTAGTCTGGTGGGACTAATAGTCCAATCCCACACCCTAATCCTTCAAAACAAACACACCCTAATTTGATAATGTTGGCTACATATTTTGTAAAAGCCAATTATAGTTTGACACGTGGCAAAGCAAGGATAGTATGGGGAGACTGCTCAAGTCTTCGATCTTGATCGTACACGTGGCAGTGGAAATTGGTTCTCACGTGATCTGAGTAGCACAGGATCAATAAAGAGATATAAGATGACGTGGCTTCAACGGTTGCTCATATTCAAATTCAAATACAAGAGGGAAGTTCAACTGCAAGGAAAGGCGTAGTGGAACTACTTCTAAGGCAGCATGATCAGCAATCATGGAGGAGCGGTTCGACAGTTTGAAGTGCAGTTCGATGGTCATCCTTGAGGAGTATAAATAGCAAGGAGGTCCCCAGAAAAAAACCCCCAGACTCAGATCATACAAACCAGTCTTTACTTCATATTTTCTTTTCCAGTTTTACATTTCCTGTACTTTAATTTCCTGCACTTTAAATACCTGCACTGCACTTCGATTCGTAGGAGTAGTTTCAAGTAGAATCAAGTAGACTGTTGCTGTAAACCTCTTCGAGGCCGAGTTTGGACCATTGTAAGTGTTCATGTTAATGAAATACTTCGATTGTTCTCCATATTAACTGTTATTTCTCTTAATTTCTCCTAAGTCAAGCCACCAGTAAAAGTCCTCTTCATTGAGGCTGAAAGAACTAAAACACAATCGTCTGATAATTGGTTGGCAATTATAATTTCTGTAAGGACTGATTGATCCTTGCTGGCACGCTCGCATTTACAAAAATATCCTTCGAAAAGCCAAAAAGCCAACATATATTTTTGGCACGCCCGGTGGGACCTGTTAAAATGGCTAGACGAAGACGACAGGGAGAAAATGAACGCTTGGAAGAAGGCGTAGAAGGAGAGGTAGAAATGCCTAATCCAGAGGATAATGTGGTAACACATCCTGTGGAAACTCCCATGTTATCCGAACCTATGGTCGAACAGACCAGTACTTCGGGACAAGAACCATATGTTCATAATATTGGACGAAACCAAGGAATTGGACCATCCACTGTTCCATCTATTCAGCCAACCAATCCATGGGATGGCTTAGTAGATGCCATGGGACAACAATTGATGAACACAATGGAAAGGTGGGCAACATCCTTTTTGGATCGAATGAATAACCACCAACCAACAAACACAAGACATACAGAGGAAGTTTTAAATGTCCCTCAGCAAAGATTGGCTAGAGATAAACAGCCTATGCAATTTAATGGACATTCTAATGGTCAAACTAGTAACCAGAACTATGAGAGACCATCACCTCAGTCTTGGTATGAACCCATTTCGAGGCCTGTAGTAGGCCAAAATGCCTCGGTACTTAACAATGAAGCCACATAAGTTGGTGGATCTGGCCAAGTACAAGAAACTGGCGTAAGGATGGTTACAAATCCCATGTTCGAAGCCATACCTGGCACTAGGGGGTATAATAATCCCTTATTCGAATTTATACCCGGGGGGTTGGAAGGTTTTTCCACAAATGGAAGGGACACAACACCTGTCCCAGTACCTTTCGCAGGCCCTTTCGCAGGACAGGCTCAAAGGGGTTACCCACACCCCCAACAGCAACCTGCACCACAGGGGCAACCAGTCCCAAATTTACCACCTTATGGACCAAGAGGACCACAAGCACAAGGTTGTCCACCAAATCCTGTGTTTATCCCTCCAGTAGTGGTTCAACAGGCACAAAATATGGTCCCTAGGGACCAAATTGCTGATATTGTTAGGGAGATGTGTGAACCGATGGCTCGGGGGGTCCAGACTCCTGTATACACAAAACCATACCCAGAATGGGTGGATAGGGTACATGAATACCCAAGAGGGTTCAGAATACCAGATTTTACCCTCTTCTATGGAACTGGAAATCAGTCAACAGTAGAGCATATTGCTAGATT
Organism: Camellia japonica; assembly: GCA_030407325.1. Lineage (NCBI taxonomy): Eukaryota > Viridiplantae > Streptophyta > Magnoliopsida > Ericales > Theaceae > Camellia > Camellia japonica. The sequence goes on along the minus strand of JAPPVO010000010.1, from coordinate 89,598,489 downwards.
TGCTGCTCAATGCGGTGAATTCACTAATCATGACTATATGAAACTGAGATTGTTTCCGAATTCTCTAACTGGGGGAGCATTTGTATGGTACATCAACCTTACACTTGGCTCCATTCAAACTTGGCAACAAATGGAAGAGGCATTTCATACCCAATTCTTCCAGTCGGAGCCAGAGGTTTCCATGGCAGACTTGGCAAGATTGAGTCAAAGGCCTGAAGAAAAGGCTACTCAGTTTATTGCCAGATTTAAAAGGGCTCGAAATAAATGTAGAGTCATCCTACCAGAGCCAGAATTCGTAAAATTGGCTCAAAACGGTTTAGAGTTCAGGCTTCGAAAGAAGTTTGACTCAACCGAATTCAGGGATTTGGTCGAACTAACCTATAAGGTGTCTCGATATGTAGCATTACTAGAGGAGGAACAAGATCGAAATAATGCCTAATACCAGACATATTATAGAGATCCAAATTATGAGATCGATGCAGCAGAGATTGTGGGCAAAGAACCTGTAATTTGTGAAGCATTAATTCATAAGGATACAACCATCGACCAGCAGTTTAAAAAGAAAGACTTTCACAGAAAGTACTCTTTCGACCTAACAAAAGCAGATGACATTTTTGATCATTTGCTTGCAGCCAATTTCCTTAAGTTACCAAAAGGAGTAAAACTGCCATCTCCAGATGAACTTAAAGGAAAAGTATACTGTAAATGGCACAACTCTTGGTCTCACTTGACTAAAAACTGCATTGTTTTTCGAGACAGGATCCAAGAGCAAATTCGGAAAGGAAGTTTGAAGTTCCCACCCAAAACAGAAAAGGCCATGGGGATTGACAGTAACCCGTTTCCAGAAGTTAGAGAAAACGCAGCTAATGTGGTTGTACCAAACTTTCAGAATTTATCTCTGCAGGAATTAGAAGAGGTCAATGTGCAAATGCATATTGCCAACCAGACAACTACCAAGAAGGATACTAGAAACCCACCAGTTATTGGATAAGGTTTCTCACATCAGAAAGAACACTCTGATGAAGAAGCACTGGATGACGATTCCCTGGAAGCAGCTGTAATGCAAAGGATGTGTCCCAGATGCAGACTGAGCTACAAATGGTTGAAGGGACTTCCAATTGATGGGAAGCAATACTATAGGGATGTTCAAAGACGTCCTAAGTCAACCAATGCTTACAACAAAAGGCCGTATCCGGCTAGTGATAGGCAGCGACCATTAGTGGTTGAGCCTGCAGTAGACAGAATGCGTGATAAAGGCAAGAGGCCCTTGTATGAGTCTAGGCCACCTAACTACTACAGAATGGAGAGCAGCCATTCTGAAAGAAGATTGGAGAGAAGTTCAGGTTATGGGACTAAAGCTAGAGATTGGCCCCCTAGACCAACCTCATGAAAAGCAGAAAGTGGCTACCTCCATCGAAGGCCAGAATCAGGCTCGAAACATGAGACCAGATTCAAGCACTTACCTTCACAGCCAGCTTCGAAGATGGCTTCAAAGGTTGAAAAAAGCAGGTCAACATCTGAGTCAGCAAGTTCGTGGGTACCTGGGGTCCCAGATTGGTTTGTAATGCAGAACAAGCCTAGGGAGGTGCCTGCCCAAAGGGATGTTGGAAACCAAGGCAGGATGGTCAAGCCTCCTTTGGTGGCTCCGAACAACTGGGTATTGCTGAAACATCCAAAGACAAAGGGACCAGATATGGTTCCAGTCATTTCCAGATCACTGTAGACGTGCCCTTGGGCTTCACTCTACAGTTCGGACTCCCTTTTGTGTTACGGTTCTTAATCTGAACCAAAGAGTCCAACTCTGGCAAATCGTTTGAGAAAACAGATTTTTGAAAAGAAGTGCCAAACATGGACTGCTTTGCCAGATACAGAGTCGCCACCTAAATATTTTTAAAATGGGAAATTTAGGAAACCCTGACTCGGTGCCGAAGGCCACGTGTCCGTCATCACCAAATGTCCTTGGCTCGGGAGCTTGGGTACGATCGGGGAAGGTCAGCTATGAGCACCCCCTTTCGCCTGGTCCGAAGACCGGCCTCTACTAACCGTGATATCCGATTTTGAAAACATTACGTGCTCTTATCCCAATTATTAGCCTAGAATTACTATATTATGCGCACGGCAAACAAGTATAGACTAGATTGCCTAATTTGGAAACAAACATTGCATATCCGTTTGCTTTGAAAATGTTTCGGAATTTGCTACTCGCAAGTAGGCTAAAACACGGATTTCAATGAGTTTTCCCAACTCAAGCAATCCAACCTCCACCCACAGGCATTCAAACAGTGTATCTCATATAAGCACTTAGCCGCATGGTAAGCATACTGTCATGGCAACATTCACACGCATGCGAAGTGCTAAAGCATAAAAACTTACATCGTACTCCGTGCCAAAAACAATTACCCGGTTAGCAAACATGCATGACCTAGTTCATGTTAAGTGGCTAATGCAACACAGGCATAGATGCAATCTAGAGTAGGCTCGGCTAACCCTAAGCATGGCACGTGAAATGTTACAACTATCACGTATTCAAATTGGAATTGGAATTGAAAATACGATGCAGTTTGTATGATGTACCGAGCCCGGTGCATGTAAACAAATGCATGGATGCACGCATGCATTGCATAAGGTATGCTAATTTAGATGTGCCCTAATCTACCAACATAAGCGGGTAAATAAAAGGGAAGAAAGAAATGGGGATTGGAAGACATACACCCACTCACACACACTTATTACAATTATGCCCTCTCTCGGAGGGACCGAATAATAATACAGTCCAAAGAATAAATGAATAAATTATTACAAAATTCTAATTATTAAAATTAAATCAAGTAAATAAAAGAAAGGGGGCCTCAGCCCTGCCTCGGGATGCGCGAATGATGCATGCTCGTTGCGACTTGCCCGGAAAAGCCTACACCGTGCCACTGCCACCTCTGTTTTTACTGCCCCGTCTCTCCAAAAAATACCAAAGTCCCAGGAAACCTTCCTTGTGTTCTTCTGAGTGCCACCGGCTGGAGGAAACTACCACCGGCTTCTTGTGGTGGCCACCGGCTGCAAAATAGTCTATCGGCCAGAAATACAGTGCCGGTCGGCACTCTTTCCTGCCGGTCGGCACAAAATTCCTGCAGAAGACAGTTTGACAGCAACAGCAGGCAGCAGTGCATGGTATTGGATTTTTGAGCATATTTATGCATGGCCAATGCTCCCTATCATGAATGGGACTCAAGGAAACATGGCTCTTGGTTCTAGGGCTATCAATTGTGCACCTTGGTGCATGATAGCCTAAGATACCAAGGTTGCATTTCAATGTAAAAATGCATGCAACACAAACATGAGAATTAAGTCCCTATCATGTTAATATCAAGGGCCCTAATGACATGGGAATTGAGGTGTGTTTTGTCACTTAAGGTACAAACACCCCCCATTTCTCACACTTGGTTTGACACCCCAAACCAAGTAATGAAATGCAATTCAAGCAAACATGCATCAACAATGTATTATGGAACTAGGATGTTAACACATTAAGTACCAAATAACCAACACATTAGTCATGCAAAATTACACCTAAAACCCCCCACATGGCAACCCCAAAATGCCTTAAGTATGCAAGCATGCACAATGCCAATTCCTAGACATACTAGAGCACACCCTTAGAGCATGAAATAGGCTGCATATACAAACATTCAAACATGATTTATGGACTGAAATAAGGTCACAAATGATGCCAAATCATGAGGATGACCAATGTTGAACATGCTAGGGACCAAAGTACATAAGGCTTACAAGCCTAAAATACAAAACAACTATGTCAAGCACACCATGCATGACAAAATCAGTGGCTCACAGCCCTAAAACATGGCAAATCAAGACCAACATCTTCAAGATGCTAAGCTAAAAACATGGAGATACATGAGGCTAAACACATGGCATGTTTCTAAGCAAAATGGAATATTACAAAGCAAGTATGGGAAGCATGTTAAGGGCCACGAAACCAACCTTAGATAGAGATCAAACATGACTTAAAACACCCCAAAAAGTTCTGAAATGAAGCCAAATGCAAGCATGCACACATGCTACTTCATGAGCCAAAAATGGAAGCCAAAGAGGGACAAAGGGGAGAGGGGTATCCCTCCCCTATTTGAGACTTGAAAGCACCTCCCTCACCACTGAAAACCCACTGGTTTTCAGTGGTGAGAAGAGCAAAACACTGAAGTTAGACAATGCTCCAAGTAAAGGCACAAAAGGAGCCAAAACAAGGCCTAAAAGAGTGAGGCTTCACTCAAATACAAAAGTGACCTTAATGAAAGTTCTTAAGCAAGTAAAAATAAGGTTTTTTTTTATGTTAAACACAAATCCAAAAACACAAAGCAAGAGGGGTAGAAAGTTGTTGCAAAAATGGGGAATCTAAAGTAATGTTCTTACCCTTGAAGATCCAATGAAGAGCAAAAGGTCCAGCCCTCTTCTAGTGATCAAAACCAGTCCAAAATCACACAAAACAAACCTCCAAGCCTCCCAATCTCGGATTAAGGTGTAGTAGTGTGTGTAATGGTGCAAAAGTAAGGTGAAATCACACTTTTTGGTCCAAAAACACACACACAAGAGGAGAGAGAGGGAAAATATAGAGAGAGGAGATATATGACAGAGGTATAGATACACAAGCTCTGGTTTTTCTATCCCAAATGGCTAACCCCTGAGCAATGGAGAGGGGTGGTCTTTAAATAGGCCAAGACCAAGCCAAGACTTAATGGCTAAGCAAAGGAAAAGGCTCAAAGGGAGCAAGGGGGTGCAAGGCTTCTTGGAGAAGCCAAAACAGCTGGCCAAGCTTCTCTAAGAAGCTTGGCCAAAAGGGGTCAAGCTTCTAGAAGCTTGAAGGGGTTCAAAGGGCAAGGGGGTCAATCCTACGCACGGGGAGGGGTGATGGTGTAATCCAGCTGGCACAGCTGGCATGCACCATCCTCAGGGGGGTTCAGAAGGGTCACTGGCCAGCCAAAAACGTCACCGGCACAAAAAAGTGCCGGTCGGCAACATATAGTGCCGACCGGCCAAAGTTTTTGAGAAAACAGTGCCGACGGACAAAAGGGAGTGCCGGTGGGGTGTGGTGGCAGCCGGTGGGCTTCAGGGATGGCTAACAAGCCTCCCCCTACCCTCAAATGCAAAAACACAAGTGTTTGGTGCCAAAACCGAACACGAAGCAGTCGAGTCAAGAGGTCCTGAAACGAGGCGAGCTGCCGAGGCCTCCGGGAACTCGAGACGAACACAATCATGGATAATCACCGGGTGTCCAAGCGGTGACGCCCAAGTCTTGAGGACGGTCAAAAATGGGGTGTCTACAATCACAAAGGAGGAAAATTCAGCGCAGGTACACCCAGTACCAGCAAGATTTGAAAGAAAGTGGAGAGAGTTCTTCACTGGTTAAGACAGAAGGAAAGAAGACCTCGAAGTCAGACCATACTCCAAAACCGACTCTACAAAGCAAAGTGGTTTGTAGCAGAGAACAGTTGGCCCAGGTTCATTCTGAACTAAAGGCCAGAGAGAAGTCTAGTTTGGCAGGGTTGGAGAAGGCCCTGATGGAAAGTGCTAGCGAAACAGAAGAAGAGATTGACATGAGCCAAAAGAAGGAAATGCCAGAAGAAGACATGTTCGAAGCCTTCATGGCTGAACAAACATTTCTGACTGAAGAACCAGTTGAGAAAGATCCTTCGAAGGGATCAATTATCAATGAAGTGCCAGAGTACAGCATGGAGGATGCTGCTAAAGACACCAAGCAAGGTGGCCAAGAGGGGAAGAAGGTACAGCCAGCAATCCAATTTGGCTCATTTCCCCCAGTATCAGTCAATATGGTACACATACTGCCTCATGAGTTCCAGGCTGGAGATGAGGACCAAAGTGACCAAGACATGGATCCTATTCCTGTCTCTAGTGAAGAGTCACAAGTGAGTATGGTACAGGACGGTCCTGGAATGGCTACCCCCATGGAAACTGAATGTGAGAGCGAGGAAGAGGTGAGCATCAACCTCTCATATCCTTTTGAATATCCCTCGAATTCCATGACACAACATGTCAAGCCTTTGTACATCAAGGCTTTCTTCGATGGGATACAATTGAACCGAGTCCTGATAGACAATGGGGCAGCAGTGAACTTATTACCGAAATCTTCTTTGAAGAAACTAGGGAAAAAGAATCCCAGGTTGATCCTAACCAGCACAACTATCTCTGGCTTTGCTGGAGATAAACAGATGGCTCAAGGGATTCTACCCATTAACTTGAGCGTGGGAACCAGGGACTGCATAACAGCATTCTTCGTAATCGACAGCAATGCTAAATATAATGCTTTACTTGGGAGAGATTGGATCCACACTAACAAATGTGTGCCTTCCTCTTTGCATCAGAAGATCATGATGGCTTTGGGCAATGGAGAGACAGAGGAGATTGATGCAGATCCTCAACCCTTCATAGCCTGTGCAGACTTTGCAGAGGCCAAGCTGTATATTGAGGGAGTGACACCACTCAGTATACTGAGGAAAGCTGATGGCTCAGCCGAAGTGACGGCTGATGAGGAAGTGACACACCTGAAGCACTTAGTCCAAGAGAGTGCTGATGAAGAGGTTGTCGTTAAAGATGACAATGATGCCTGGTTGTAGGTAAGGAGATGAAGAACAAGAAGCCAAGTCTTTGGCTCTGATTAAATTCTCAACATTGGACGTAAAAGCAATAGTCCAGAAAGTACAGAAGCAAGAGAGAAAGGCCATGATAATTGGCTGTGAACAAGAGCAGCAACAGGTCAGAATTTTGACCCTTGGGAAATACTGTGCATTGGACATTGAAACAAAAGTCCAGGAGATACAGGAAGAAGATGCCTTGTGGACAGATTTTGTCTATGAGGAAGAGGGCAGAGATGTCGAATTAAAGAACCTAGGAGCAGAACAAGGTAAGAATGTTGCTTCGAAGGTTGAAGAAACCAAAGAAGCAGCTTCAATGAGTTCTCAGACACAAGACCCCTTAGAAGAAGTGAATTTAGGGGAAGGTTCTGTGCAGCAGCCCACCTATATAAGTGCTTGTTTGAATGCTCTGGATAGAGACCAGTTGTTGGTTGTTCTAAAGAAATACAAAGATTGCTTTGCATGGTCTTACAATGAACTACCAGGATTGGATAGGTCATTAGTGAAACATAGGCTCCCTATGAGGCCTAATTTCAAGCCATACAAGCAGAAACCTAGAAGAATGAGTCCAGAAGTAATTCAGAAAGTCAAGGAAGAAATTCTTAGACTACTCAAGGCAGGCTTTATTAGGAAGCCAGGTATGTTGAATGGCTATCTAATATTGTGCCTGTAGTCAAGAAGAATGGCAAAATGAGGGTATGCATCGATTTTAGAAACTTAAATCTAGCAACTCCCAAAGATGAGTACCCTATGCCTATAGTGGATCTGCTGGTAGACAGTTCAGCAGGACATCAGATTTTATCAATGATGGATGGGCACTCTGGTTATAACCAAATCTGCATTGCAGAGGAGGATATCCACAAGACAGCATTCAGATGTCCTGGGAATATTGGCACATTCGAATGGGTTAAAATGCCATTTGGTTTAAAGAATGCTGGGACTACATACCAGAGGGCTATGAACACTATCTTTCATGATCTCATTGGAGGGTATCTAGAGTGTTATATTGATGACATTGTAGTGAAATCCCAGTCCATGGAGGAGCATCTGTTTCATTTAGAAGCAGCTTTTGAAAGAATGATGAAGTTCAAGTTGAAGCTCAATCCTCTTAAGTGTGCTTTTGGCGTATCATCTGGAAACTTCTTGGGTTATGTGGTACACAAGAAAGGAATACAGATTGACCAGAATAAAGCAAAGCCATCATTGAAGTCAGGCCTCCATCAAGTAAGAAAGAATTACAAAGGTTCCTTGGGCAGGTTAACTTTCTTCGAAGGTTCATCTCTAACACTGCAGGGAAAACTAAAGTATTTTCTTTCTTTGTTAAGGCTGAAAGATGAAGAGGAATTTGTGTGGACAGCAGAGCATCAGATTGCTTTCGAAGGTATCAAAGCCTACTTGGCCAACCCTCCAGTGCTGATGCCACCAAAGGGGAACATGCCCTTGAAGTTGTACATAGCTGCAGCAGAAGATTCATTGGGAGCTTTTTTGGCCCAAGACAATGAAGAAGGCAAGGAGCAAGCCATTTATTACCTTAGTAGGTTTTTAAATTCTTGTGAATGTAAATATTCAGCTGTTGAAAAGCTATGTCTTGCTTTGTATTTTGCTGCGATGAAATTAAGATATTATCTTTTACCTACAACTGTCTTGGTAATTGCAACCACAGATTTGGTTAAATACATGTTATCCAGACCTATGTTGAGGGGGAGAATTGGCAAGTGGATACTAGCCTTGTCAGAATTTCATCTAGAATATGTCCCTCAAAGGGCAGTAAAAGGGCAAGTTTTAGCCAATTTTCTGGCAGACCATCCATCTCAAACAGAAAGCCAAGAGATAATGGAGCTTGGTATGGCTAATGTTGAGCCATGGCAGATGTGGTTCGATGGATCGAAAGCCAATGGCTTAGTTGGAATTGGTGTTGTGATTAAATCTCCACAGGGGGTAGAAACCACACATGGTTTCAGAGTGGATGAAGCCACTTGTTCCAATAACCAGGCTGAATATGAAGCCTTAATAGTGGGACTAGAGATTCTCATTGGATTACAAGTGCATGCAGTTGACATATTTGGGGACTCTCAATTGGTGGTTAACCAAGTGAAAGGGGTTTTCAAGTGTCAAAGCATAAGTATTTTGCCATACTATGTTGTTGCATTGCATTTGCTTTCTCAGTTTCAAATAGCAAATGTAACCCATGTTCCAAGATTCTTGAACAATAGAGCTAATGATGTGGCTCAGAAAGCTTCGAACTTCAAGAGAAGGGATAATACCCAAAGGGACATAAGCCAAACAACATATCAGAGATTAATACAACCTTTGAATAAAAGGAATGTGATCTTGGAAGTCAATCATAATGACTTACAAGAACAAGATTGGAGACATCCAATAATGCAGTATTTGGCTGGTCCATCTTCGAAGGCCAGCAGGAAAATCAAATTACAGTCTATGCAGTATATGATATATGGCAATGCTCTCTACAAAAGGGGGGGAGATGGCTTATTGTTGGAATGTTTAGGCCCAAAAGAAGCATTAACAGCTATGGCTGAGGTTCATGAAGGCATCTGTGGTGCTCATCAACCTGGTGTAAAGATGAGATGGTTGCTTCGAAGGCATTCCTACTATTGGCCAACTATCCTTAAAGACTGCATAGAATATGCAAAGGGTTGCCAGGCATGCCAAAAGCATGGCACAATAAGGCATGTGCCCATAACTGACCTACATGCAGTAGTGAAGCCTTGGCCATTCAGAGGATGGGCCATGGATATGATGGGAAAAATACACCCACCTTCTTCGAAGCACCATTGTTTCATTCTAGTGGCCACTGATTATTTCACTAAGTGGGTCGAAGCCAAGCCATATAAAGCTGTGGATCAAACAGAGGTCATTGGGTTCATTAAAGACTTGATCCATAGATTTGGCATCCCACAAACCATTACTGTGGATAATGGGACTGTATTCGATGGGAAAATGGTGAAGTCTTTTGTGGCAGAGTTTGGAATTAGCCTTGTTAATTCCACACCTTATTATGCACAAGCCAATGGTCAAGCTGAATCATCCAACAAGTCCTTGAAAAAAGGAATACAAAAGGTTGTGGAGGATAATCCCAGGGATTGGCATAACCTTCTGTTGGATGTCTTATGGGCTTACAGAACCTCCCCAAGATCAAGCACAGGAGTCACTCCTTATGCCTTAGTATATGGGCATGATGCAGTTTTACCTGTGGAAATTAATGTCAAATCTTTGAGGGTAAGATGCCAAGATCAGTTAGATCCTGAGCAATACCATCAAAGTATGTGCTTGGAGTTAGAAGGCATAGATGAAGCCAGAATTTTGGCATTAAATAGCATTCTTTTCCAAAAGAAGAAGGCAGCCAAGAATTATAACAAGAAAGTCAAACACATTGGCTTTGATGAAGGTGATTTGGTATGGAAAACAATACTCCCAATAGGAATTAAAAGCCATAAGTTTGGCAAATGGTCACCTAACTGGGAAGGACCATATCAAATTCATAGAGTTCTGCCTTTTGGAGCATACCATTTGAGAAATCTGAATGGGTATGTACATCCCAAAAAGATTAATGGCAGATATTTGAAGCCTTATTTTCCAACCATTTGGGAAACACAAGGAATAAAATAAATATTAAATACAAAAACACAAGACTGCTCGAATGATAGACAAAATTTGTTCTTTTATAAAGAATTAAGTACATTGTGCCACAAATTGGCCCAGAAATCATTACAATGTCTTAGTTGTTTTTGTACAGTAGATTTCCTATTGCTAAGTGAGGGAACTAGTTGAATAGCTGTAGCCATGTCTTCTTTGCGATCGGCCAGTTCTTGGTTAGTGATTTGCAATTTAGTGTCAGTTCGAACCAAGGCCTGGTTTACTGCAGCTAATTCCTCTTCGAGCTGAGCTTTCTTCTCCAGCAGTTGGACTCGAAAGTGGGAGGCAAAAGAGTGTTGTTTTTTCAGAGTTGATACTTCGGTATGCACCTGAGAAACAAAACTCTGGTCCCTAGCCAGCTTCTCGTCCGTAGCCTTAGCAGCATGACAGATGTTAAGATAGAAATCAACAGTAGCTGCTGCCTGAGATAGATGACTTGAGACATTCATGCCGGACTGCTCAGTAATCCTACAGCACTGAAGAAACCCATTTCTGATGATAGGCCTTTGTAGAGCCTCGAAGGGAATCCTTGAGAAAGAAATTAGCAGTTCTAGGCATATGTCTATATCTATCAAAGGTGCAGAAGGCTTGCTGCCGGAGGAAGAACTCTCAAAAATCTCTAGCAAGGAGTCAGCCAAGACTAGTGGCTCAGCTTCAGCATTGAATGATGAAGAGGTAGAGGGCATGTCGAAGAGACTAACCAGTCTGGCTTCAAAGATGTCTACCTCATCCATAGACAGGAAGGGTGCAGAGAGTGTTGTGGTGGAAGACACAAAGGACTGCATGGGGATAGGAGAAATGAAAGGAGCATCCTTGGCAGCCTCTATGGTCTTAGCCACCAATGAATCAAGAGAAGAGGGACTGGAAGTAGGCAAAGGTGATGAACTATGAATTGGAAGATTACCAGCACCCTCTATAAGGGAATCAACTGCCATCAAAGATGGAGTAGCAGTTGGAATTTCTGTGAAGGAAGAAGAAGCAGACTGAGGCCGATCAAAAGTCAAAAAGGGGAGATATGGTTTTAAGCCAAGAAAAAGAGATGCAGGGATGTTTGGACTCAAAGAAGGCATATTGAATATAGGCTTAGAGAGTGGGAGCATGATTTGGATGGTTTTCACATGTTGCATCTGGTCAACTTCAACTGAAATCGAAGGAGCCCTCGCTGGAAAGATGGATGCAATAGTTGTTGCTGCAAGAGGAAGAAATACAAAGGACTGTCAAAATTCAGTATCAAAAGTTGACAAAGAGAAAACAGCGGAAGTGCGAAAGAACTTACTTGTTCCAGAGGTATTAACACTGATGGGAGAGCTGCGAAGAGAATAATGCTCGGCAGTCTGTTGCCTTCTTACAGCTTCCCTTTGAAGTGCATCAGTAGTAGCAGCCTTATCTCTCAAAAGTTGTTGCTGCCGTTTCTTCTCGGCCCTCTCAAAGACAATTATTTCCTTGGAATGTTCCTGCTCTACTGCCTTGGCAGCTGCTTCATGAATAGGGTCTTCAACCAAGTCAGTGGCAGGAACAGTCACTTTCTTTCTTTTTCTTCTTGGCAGTGATGCTACTGGCTCATTTTCGATCCCCCTCTCTTCGATTTGGGGTTCAGATTCTTCACAGATAGGCTCTTTCTCCATTATTGTAGTGGTTGTCTCGAAGGAAGGAGGTTCGATTGTATCAGAAGTGGAGACAGCCACCTTTTGTCTCTTTGTTCTCTGCAAGAGCACTTCTTGCTCTTGCTCAACCTTTTTTTCTTCTTTCAGAGGTTCAGGTTCCTCAGGAGGAAGGACTAGCTTCCTTTTCTGTTTTTGTTGTTTCTTCTTGAGAAGAGCTAAAGTCTCAGCTCTCTTGGGGGATTCTTCTTGCGGAGACCCTGCACCAAAGAACACGAGTATAAGGGAAACGAACAAAAGATTCAAAAGAAAGAAAAAGGGAAATCTGAAAATACTTACCCTTCTTCGAAGCAGCTCTAGTAACTCTGGCTGGAGGGGATGAAGCTGCAGGAATAGTTATGACAACTTCAGGAGGAGGGGGGATGTCCTCAGCTGTTGCTGACTTGGCCTTTGGAAGGTACTTCCAACCCCACTAGCAAGTCATGAGGATGCATAGACAGGCGCACTTCCATATTGGCTGTCCACCAGTTCTGAAATCTTTTCAAAACCAAGCCAGATTGAAGAAAGGGAACAAATTGGAATTCATTCAAATCCTTCAACAGTTTAAGTATTGCCGTCTCTAGCTTGGATTTGGATATTCTCAAATCTCTAGCAGTAAGGTGGACGTTCGAGAGACTGCAAAGTGGAACAGGAATCCCTTGAGTGAGCCCAAATTGTCTTGCGAACTGGGAAGGGCAATACACCTCAGATATACATTTATAGGCTCGAGGGTGCAAAGTGCCAATGAACAATTCCCTTGGTAGCAGTATGGAAGCCCACATATCTTTATGAGGTGATGTGGAGCACTCTTTATCAGCTAGAAAAGTCCGCAGCCAGGTTGGTCCTCTATTGGCTTCGAAGGGACAAAAGAAGGAGGCAGATGGAGAAATAGGGAGTTGGTAAAAGAAGGTAAAGTAATAAACAAAGGAAGCAGGATAAAGAGCAATCTTAGCATACTTCTCCCCATAAGTGCTAGGATCCTGGACAAGAAATCTGAGGCATTTAGAATGCAGATCAGTAAAATAGGCGAAGAGCCAGAGCTGGAGCACCTAGAAGGGACCTCCTTGGTTAACATCAAGTGGTCTTTCACAAAATTGGGAGCAAGCTCTGTATATATGGCCTAACAGGTAAGGAGCAAGAGCTATATGCTTTTTCAAGACAAGTGCCTTTGCGAGGGGAGCAAACTCAGGCATAATCCTCTGAGATGATGTGCAAAAAAGAAATTTGCATAACCAGTACAAAATGAAGGAAAAGAATTCTCTGTCTTTCACAGGGCCTTCCTTTTTATTTTCAGCCTTTACAAAGTCACTATAAGAAGAGGTTAAGGCTGGAAGGGAAAATTTGACAGGAAGGTCCGGGTAGTTGGGAGTAAAAGGAGAGCCATGGGGGGAAAGCCCTAAAAGATGACAAATATCAAGAACGGTGGGAGCCATCATGCCACACCGAAATTGGAAAAAATTAAAAGCCATATTCCAAAAACATAAAGCGGCTGGAATCAAAAAGGGATCCTCAGGAATGATGAACCTGGAAAGGCGAAGAGCGTCGAGGATGTAAAGCTCTTGTAGGTCATCTTCTCTCGCAGGTACAACCCTGTCATACCATTCCTCCCATTCGGTTCTCAATGTCGGCCAGCAACGATGAGGCCGGGTCAGTCTCCAGTTGCTCCAGTCAAGCCCTCCTTCATATAGCAGAAGGTGATCCTCCAAACGAGGGTACAAAGCTGGAAGTTGGTCAGGAGCTTCCCGAAAGATGGGTCCTAGGACATACTCTTGTCGGCGGCTGTGGCGAGGAACGAAGAGACGCCCATCTATGTTGCTTGGCCCACCAGTCGTGAGCTTGGTGATTTCTTCATCAATACATTTCTTCAAAGCCATAGTGGGGCTGAGACGGTCGCCAGTGGGCACTTTTGGCGAAGAAGGATCCATGGATAGCAAGTAGTAAAGAAGAGTTAACAGAAGATCGGTAGGGTTTGTGTGTTGAAAGAGCAAGTAATTTCAGAATACGAAACAAAGGGGTTTTTAAAAGCTTTGTGTCTGGAAAACATATTGCATAAGTCGTTAAGTACTAAAAATACGAATACGAGGAGTCCCCTCCAAATATTGATAGTTTTGGAGGGAAGAGCGCATTCCGGATGATGATGTCAGCTTCGAAACAAGATATTTGGCTTCGAAAGCCAAATTTTGGTGCCAAAAATCAAACATCAACGGCTTCGAAATATAGAAGCCGGCTTCGAAGCATACTACATGCCTAAAGATGCTAAAATGCTCGAGTATTGGTCTACTTTAAAGGATTTAAAGACCTGTTTGAGGGTTATTAATCTAAGTAAACGACCTTCGGAGCAAATCCCAGGATTCCTTAAGGATGAGGAGCACTGTTCGAAGCATCAAAACCAATCATTGGTTTTTTATATATATAAGAAGGAAATGGTCTGTTAAACTAAAACAGCATGGACTGTTCTTTCGAAACAGAAGTGGTAAATTTAAAATTGACTGACTATATCAACCATGACCATGTATTGGTTAAAGTTGTTAAATTCAAAACACTAATTCCAGATGATATCAGCCAGAATTGTCAACTTTACTCCATAAATTGGAAAAAGACATGTTGGTTCTTTTTAGTGTTTCATTAAAAACAATTGAGTCCAGATTCGAAGGATGAGATTGTTCAAATCGAAGTCCTGAATTGGCTTTTAAAAGACAAAAGGAAACAGAATCAAGCAATGTCAGATACAGGAAAACTTTGTTTTCAAGCCAAGGCAATTACATCAAGTAACCCTATTTGGGTACAAATTCAAGCTCATAAAAATAAGGAATAGAATAAATGACAAGATCATGAAATTTGATCCAACAGTGATCAATAAATTTCTGTTCTTTCTTTATTGTATCTTCTATTTCTTCTAATGTTGGTTGCATGAGTTGGTGTGCTCTCACTTCGTAGTAAAGCTCTTCAGCCTTTGTTTCGAATGTTTCCTCTCTCAATCGTTGTTCCACTTCATCTAGGACCAAATCATCCCAATACGCAGAATCTTTATTCTTGAAGTCATCGAATTCTTCGATGAAGTTCTCTGCTTCGTACTGGGCTTGAATTCGGAGAGACGAAAGTTAGTCCAAAGATTGTGCAGTAACCTTGGAATTTCGATGCCAGTAGAGGAGTAATGGGAGTTGGTCCAGGAACGTATGAAGTTCTGCTTGGGCAAGGGGATTAAGGACATGGCTCCTAGTCAAAATGTCACAAGCCCATTGAAAGTTCTTGAGTGGGACTACGTCCTCAAGCACATTGAAAGGCAAGTGAGAGAAAGCTGCAAGCAGAAGTTGAGCCTGTTTCCGCTCAACTGGAGTAGGAAATGATGGAGGTTTGTAAGGTGAAAAGACTTCATTCATGGGGAGTGCAAGCCTCAGTTTTTCTGTCCAGCAAAGAGTTGGTGGAGGAGAAGGTATAGATGCTTCTGCTTCAGACGATGAAGAAGAAGGTGTGGATGCTTCTATTATGAAAGATGGCATGGGGGTGGAAGGAACAAAGGCATTAATATAATCAAGCCAGTCAGAAGAGTAAATCTTCGCCTTCTTGGCTAAGAAGGATGGGTGGTACCCTTGAGCTTCTTCTGAACATTGGGCAACAAGCACTGTCTTGGTAGGCATGGAGGATGTGTACCATGCCACAAGAAGGTTTTCCTCCAAACTACGTCGAAGGTCAATGGGTACGTAAGGGTAAACCACTGAACTTCGAGCATAGGGAGGAAACTCCAAAGGGTCAGTAAACTCAATAAAATGATGGTTGATTCGTTCCTTCAAATCATAAGTCTCAGGTGTTGACCAGCTTGTCCAGCCAGAGCCCCCAGAAGACGAAGAAGTTATATCTTCATCCCATGTAGATTTTTGTGAAGAAGAGTTTCCTAAGTCCATATTTGCAAATTGCTAAATCAAAGGTTTGAGAGCAGTTCGTTCGAGGTACAAGGGGGAGTCAGAGGAAGAACTTCTTGTATCTGTGTCTGCAACTTGTTGAATCGAAAGACTAAGGACAATGTATTCATGGTCCAAAGGTTGGTTATTTGCAAAAGCTTCCATGACCTGAATATAGAAATGCGGGTAAAGGTGGCTAATGAATGCGTGGAGGTTCTTTCGAGGGGAAACAGCATTACCCAATGGCTCTTCGGATGCTTGATCAATGGAAAGGGAAAGTGATTTAGCCATGGTTTGTTCGAATGCTAAGGTATTGGGACGTTCAACAAATTGAAAAAGAGTTAATGCAAATGACCACCAAAGAGATGACGGTTGTGTTTCCAGAAGATAAGATTCTATGCACATTCCAAAAGAGCGGGAAAGCTACGATCCACTAATATCACCAAATATTGGGTATATTAGTGCGGGGGATAATGTTGGCTACATATTTTGTAAAAGCCAATTATAGTTCGACACGTGGCAAAGCAAGGATAGTATGGGGAGACTGCTCAAGTCTTCGATCTTGATCGTACACGTGGCAATGGAAATTGGTTCTCACGTGATCTGAGTAGCACAGGATCAATAAAGAGATACAAGATGACGTGGTTTCAACGGTTGCTCATATTCAAGTTCAAATACAAGAGGGAAGTTCAACTGCAAGGAAAGGCGTAGTAGAACTACTTCTAAGGCAGCATGATCAACAATCATGGAGGAGCGGTTCGACAGTTTGAAGTGCAGTTCGATGGTCATCCTTGAGGAGTATAAATAGCAAGGAGGTCCCCAGAAAAAAACCCCCAGACTCAGATCATACAAACCAGTCTTTACTTCATATTTTCTTTTCCAGTTTTACATTTCCTGTACTTTAATTTCCTGCACTTTAAATACCTGCACTGCACTTCGATTCGTAGGAGTAGTTTCAAGTAGAATCAAGTAGACTGTTGCTGTAAACCTCTTCGATGCCGAGTTTGGACCATTGTAAGTGTTCATGTTAATGAAATACTTCGATTGTTCTCCATATTAACTGTTATTTCTCTTAATTTCTCCTAAGTCAAGCCACCAGTAAAAGTCCTCTTCATTGAGGCTGAAAGAACTAAAACACAATCGTCTGATAATTGGTTGGCAATTATAATTTCTGTAAGGACTGATTGATCCTTGCTGGCACGCTCGCATTTACAAAAATACCCTTCAAAAAGCCAAAAAGCCAACAGATAAGATTATTAATATCTCACTATTAATCTTGTGAATCAAACATGACCGTAGAACAATTCTCTATTTCAATTATAGATACTTAACGTTTTGTTTCCTAAATTTCTCAGTATTGTGCTGCCGTGTGGGGACCCCTTGGAGGTGGTGTTGGTGTGCATGAACAGTGGTGGCACATCACTTGTATGGGAGTTGAACAAAAACTAATTACAAATGATCAATCAAAGATCAAATAATTTGATGAATTTATCATTTGATGTCAAATTCAATCAAAAGATGGAGAATCAATTTGAAACTTTGATATACGACATTTTAGTACTTAAAATGGAATAGATGGAGTGGTGGGGGCACTCAAAATATGGAAAGAAACAAAACTACTCACATGAAATACCTAACTATAAATACATAGTTAGAAAGAGTATTCATTACTGGGTTGATCATATTTATAATTTTTATTTAAAGATTAAAATAAAACAAAATTTGGATATTAAAAAATTGATAGCCAAGTTTAGTGGAGAAAAACTAAGATAAGGTTGAGAGTATAAAGTGTGGCGGACCTAGGCTTGGGGGTTAGGATTTTAGGTCCCAAGTTCAAAATCCTTTGGGCCAATCTTTTGGGCGTAAGGCAGTTGGTTAGGAGGTTAGTCTCAAGTTGTTGCTATCATAGCATTTGGTGTGGGCCCAATGCTCCCTCATTGCTCGAGTCCTGACTTAAGCGGAGCTTGTTTTGGGATGTCGGGGCAAGTTTTCAGGTTATAGTCTTCTATCTCGGAACGGACAACAGGACACCTTGGTCATCTCTACAAGGGGCGCTGCCCTGAACCTGCGGGAGAGTGAGAGGATTTTCCTGTAACAAAAAAAAAATATTCTAATTAAATTAAACATAAGTTAAAAAGATCAATAAAACTTGTCAAGATAAGAAGTGTAAAACTTCATAAGATATTGGAGATAAAGTGAAATCGGTGAATGACCAAGTCATGTCATCGATTAGGCATGGTTGATAATGGGTGGCAAGCAGTAGCGTGCATAGGTCCGTAAGCACCAGAATAATGGTTAAACCATTTCCAAGAAGATATTTTATGGAAGATAATGCTTAAATAATGATACACAACTATATAAAAAGAGATGATTGAAATAAATAAATAAATAAATAACTATATAAAAAGAGAGTAAGAAGGAAAAAAGAGGTATGAAAAATCTTCGACACCATTACGATCATTACTAAATTAATTTCTATTACATTTTTCTAAATTAAAGCGCATATCACTAACTTGATAGTTGAAACGCCTTTCAATCTACCATCAATTGGACAAAGCTCGTTTGAAAATTGACTATTTTA
The DNA here is from genome assembly GCA_030407325.1 of Camellia japonica. Classification (NCBI taxonomy): domain Eukaryota; kingdom Viridiplantae; phylum Streptophyta; class Magnoliopsida; order Ericales; family Theaceae; genus Camellia; species Camellia japonica. Next base: position 89,580,056 of record JAPPVO010000010.1, on the reverse strand, counting down.
ATTGATTTTTTAATTTTTTATGAAAAAAATATATAGAAAAATTAAAAAAATAATGTGACAATTTATAGTGACTTTTTGGCTATTATAACCACTCTTCAAAAATTAATTAGAAAGACTCATACTATGCAAAATTATAGTGACTTTTTAATTTTTGGATTTATTACACTTTATGCCCTTAAACTATTGTCAAATTATCTACTTAGTCTATGAACTATTGATTGAGTCTAGTAAGTCTCTAAAGGATACAAATCCCAATCTATTTAGTTCCTAAACTATTGATTGAATCCATTAAATCCTTAAAGTATTTAATTCAAACCTATTTAGTTCTTGAAAAGATTTCAAAAATAAAATATAAGCCAATAAATATTATAAATTAATAAAAGACCTTATCCAGTTAAAATTTTATTTCAAAAAAACTTTAAATATATATTTTGTGCTTGAAAAGTGAGCGTCAAATCTTACGATGAATTTCTTTCATAAAGGTAAGGGTAATTATCTATAGTATTTTCTTATTTATCTTCTACAATGGCTACATACTTGTCTTTATTTAATATTATATATCAAATTTTATTTATAATTTATAATTGATTATTTTTATGTTTTTCGCTAAGTTCTTTTTATAACTTAATTAATATATTATTTTGTTCTATTATTATTTATAGTGAAGTGTTATTATTTAAATTATTTAACTCTACTTCTTTAATATGTCTAATACTCATAAACCAGAATCTATTAATCTAAATACACAACGAAATAAAACACTTTTTAAAGACAAAATAAAAATTTAAGATTTTTCTGTAATAAAATCTTAATTAGGTATGGTCTTTTACTAATGTATAATACTTATGGACATATATTTTATTTTCCTAATTCTTTCAAGGACTAAATAGATTTGAATTAAATATTTCAGAAACTTAATAGATTCAATCGGTAATTTAAGTACTAAATACGCTTTAATTTATATACTTTAGGAACTAAGTAAACTAAATCAATAATTTATGAACTAAATAGACAATTTGACTATAGTTTAAAAATAAAAAAATGTATTAAACCGTTAATTTTTTGACTTTTGTAGAAACTCAGAGGCTTGTATAAAATCATCTTGCTCTTGAAGTTCCTTAGCTCTCGTTTGGCATAAGCTAAACGGGGTTTTTTTGGGCTAAAATAATCACAAAAAGATAAAATAGATTTTTTAGCTCAATAAGACAACAATGTTACATCCAAACCATAATCATTTTATTTTTTTCTCACAAAAGTCAAAAAATTAAAAAGCTTATCTCAACTGAGACTTTTTAACCCCAAATTAAAATAACTAAAAAATTAAAAAATTAAAAAACTAACCCACATCCTAAACGAAACCTTGGAGTTCCAAAGAAAAACTCATACTAAAAATTCATAATACGCACCTCAGCCTTTTGAAGGAAGTGCCCTGCCAATTAATTAGAAAAAAGTATTGTATATTCGTTGTGTTTGGTTAAAAGATTTGGAAAAGAAAATGAAAAGAGTATATGAAATTAAGTAAAATATAGGTATATTTTATTTACATTTCATCTACCTTTTTCATTCCTCTTTTTAAATCTTTTCTCAAATATCCTAACCAAATATAATATAATTAAGACATCATTCATGCCTCTAAGAGTTACATAGAACACAATAGTAGGATCAATTGCATTGGGGCAACCAGAGTATTGAATACTTTTTCGTTGAGGGATCGTGCCATAAAGGATTTGACTTCTCTTTCGTCTATTAAATGAATTGAATTGTCCAATTTTATTGGCCAACGTTTGATAGAGTTGTGAAAAAGTGATTATAGATTATAATTTAATAGATTATGTCTTATAACTGTGAATATAAGCTGTTAACCTGTTTGGTGCAGCTGTGGGATTATGGATTTAAGCAGCAGAGTAGTGTTTGGTTAATAAGCTGTAAAATAATTTTTTACTGTATAATTGTCATTTCTGTCGTTATATGATATAAAAATAATTATTTTGTCATTTTTTTTCAGTTTTAATTTTAAAAAAATTATTTCATTAATAAAAGTAAATATAATTAGTATTAATTAGTATCAATTAACATAAAAATTGATACATTTAATAAAAATGTAATGGAAGTATTATTTTTACATTTTTTTTCCATTATAAATTAATTAGTATCAATTAATTGCTTAATTAGTATTAATTAATGGCTTAATTAGTCTCAATTAATACTAAAATTATTAATTAGTATAAATTAATATTAATAATTAATTTTTGTTAGTATTAATTAATATTAATATTAATAATCAACAATTGTTATTAATTAGCATCAATTAATAATTAATTCATTACAAAAGTATACAATATTAATTTATTAATAATTAATACCAATTAATATTGATTTTTTAATTAATATTGATTTTTTTTCTTTTTCTTCAGAAATATACAATTTTTTATTTTTTAATTAATATAAAAATATACAATATGAATTTATTAATAATTAATACCAATTAATATTTATTTTTTAATTAATATTGATTTTTTTCTTTTTTAATTAATATTAATATTTGGGTATTGATGAGGGCATTTAAGTAATTTTAGTTCCCCTACACCAACTGCGTGCTTAAGTTGAAAATTTAAACACTCTCTGACCAACTTTTGAGATGAGCTGAGAAATAGCTTGATTTAAGTTATAAGTTGGTTAACTTAAGCTGTACCAAACACAATATTTTAACTTAAATTAAGTTAAAAGTTGAAATAAGCAGCTTATAAACCCTACCAAACAGGCCTATTTTATGAGTTTGCCACTTGACCTCGTGTGATTATCAATTTCGTTTATACTCTGTACTCATATTTATTTTAAAAAATCAATAGATCTGATGACTATAATCATATATTTTTATAAAAAAAAATAAATCTATTTAATTAAATAAGTTATCATAGAACTTTTTTATTGTGCAATATTTAGAATGCCCTAAAAAATTGCAATTAAAGCAAAAGTTATCTTGTTTATACAAATTTAAGGATTTTAAATATTCTAAAAAGTTACAAATTATAATTTAAAAGAGCATACTTTTTTGTTTGTTTGTTTATTTATTTATTTTTTTTGTTCAAATAATATGAAAAATCAAATAAGCGATACTCTAAAATTGCTACTAAACACTATAAAGTACTTTTTTAATCAAATAAGCTAAATGAGTTGATTTTAAGAGTCATGGGGCCTATATGAGCATTCTATCCCACTAGGTATATATGTCAACTAGTAGATGAGTTAAGTAAATGGTTACATTTAAGAAAAATGCCTAAGACCCCTAGTGGGGGTCACTGGGGGGTCGTCTGTGTCAGCGTCTGATTGGTTTTTTGTTTCAGCAAATGGCCTGCTGCCACGTCACTGGGGGTCGACCCCCAGTAGGGGTCTGTAGCAGGGCCGTACATTTAATTGGTGAAGTTCACCTTCTTAGATGGTATTTTATTATTTAATAGTGAACCACATGTCAAAAACAACATGATATTATCATTACATTAAAATTTTACTCTAATTTATGTGACCAATTTTAATAGAAAATATATTATTATATCAAGAAAGTTAGAGATTTAACAATTGACTAAAATAATTAACAAGTTAAAAAAATTAATACAAAAAATCAATTCATTTTCTCTATATTTTGCATGTTATTCTTTTATAAAAAGTTAAAAAGTTACTTAAAAAAAAATTAATTTACAACCCAACCCTAAATCTCTCAATTTACTAACTCAACTTGAAAAAAAAATAAAATTAAATGAATTACTTCACTCTCTTGCCACGTTAACCTAGTAATTTTTAAATTTACACTACCGTCCACGTTGACTTTGTAATCGAAGCACAGCTAATGGGCAAGCAATCTTGGATTATAATAACACACATCCAAGCAAATGTTAAACAACGAAATAAGACCCTTTAACCTTTTGTTTTTTTGGCTTGACGCTGTGACTTGGTACAAACAAACAAAGAAATAATTAACTGGATTTTCTTCTCTCAACTCAAGGCTATTATACAAATTTACATGAATATCGTCGTCACCACCAAGTCAATCCCTTGTTTAACAACAGTATTACACGCGCAAAATTTTTATGTACATGATACGTCACTTGTTAGGAATACATTTTTCATTAAAAATATGAACTCATATGACAATGAAAGCATACTTGTGCGGACCATCCCACTGCCAAATGGCAACACTTATAAGATGGGTTAAGAGTTTTTAGAGGACCAATGTGGAACAGATTCGGATCCCTTATGTGGAGGGTAAAAACATTTACCCAAGGCCCAAGCAGATTGAGGTACGGTCCAAAGCATTTTTACCCAACCAAGGCAAAGTTCCAAGTAAAGTCCAGGTCCAAATCTTTGGAAAGTCCAGTTTTAAAGAAAACAAAGTCACGTGATAAGAAATTCAAACAATATTGCTTTTTGAGAAGAGATCCACAACACGAAGGAGAGCCTTTGAATCAGATAGAAATCAACAATGGAGATCAGAATTGACAGAAGAGAGGATACGAAATCAATCGACTCTGACAACTTGAGCATCCGATAAGGTAGATCTGACGATCAAATATGAAAGCCCATATCGGAACTAAATCCAGGCCATCCAAAATACAGCAACTCCGACAATGGCAGATCAAGACAACTTGTCCACTTGTTCGACCAGTGTCTGAAGGTATAAAACACCATTGGATCAAGATAGTCACCCAACGGTCAAGGTACTAGGCATCCACACTATAAAAAGGAGAAAGAAAACCTTTATCAGGGGGGACAAGAAAAATGTTTTCTTTCTAAAGTAACATGTTTAAGCTATATTCTAACTTGATCGTCGGAAGGTCCTCCCGACCAACCATGGTCGGGAGAGATCACTGACGTCTTGGTACTTGCCTTTTCTACAGAGCATAGGAAGGAGCAGCTCATCTTGATTTTCCTGTGGAGAATAAATTTCATCCTTCCACAATTGGCGCCGTCTGTGGGAAACTCGAGAAAAGATGAGTGCCCATCCCGCTCTAAACGAAATATCAAGTGACCCCAAAAATTTGCCAAACGAAAATATGGCTAGTGAAAATTTTGGGCATTTCATTTATTGAGCGGTCTTTAAACCTCTTTCCTTTTTGTTTGTCTCGTTTAAAATCTATTTGGATTTTTTGTTCGGATCCAGTTATTGAGACAATTGAAAAGGCGTTTCCTTGTTCTGGGATCCTTTATCTTAATTCAATACGAATAGCTTCACTGGATCCCGAAAACCAACAAGGTTGACTCATTGAACAACTAATGGTAGAGGTGGAGGCCCTCAAGGAAGAACTATGCGCGAACTGAAGAAGGCCTACTGAACGAGCCAGAACCGTCGATCGATAAAAACGACCAAATCTCCATCAGGCCACAAGCCAAACCGCCAGCAGCAACCCCGATCGAACGTAGAAAAAGCGTCAGGTCACTCGGAAGGATTCTTTGGATAACCCGGAGAATGACTTGCGAAGCTGGCTTGATGGTTGAAGCGGAGGCCATCCAAAGCCTGTCAGATGGAAACTCTTCACAGACGATTTACATCCCCCTTCTTCCAAGCAATAGATAGTGCAGATCCGCCAAAGAGGTTCACTCCGCCAAAATTCAACTTGTATGATGGCAAAGGGGATCTGACCAGCCATAGCTAACATTATACACAAGCCATGACATTATGGAGCAACAATGGCCCGATCATGTGCCAAATGTTCATGTGCCAAATGTTTTCCTCAAGTTTAGGAGAAATGACGTTACACTGGTACTATAAATTAGAAGCGTGATTCATTAGTGATTGTGCACAACTACAACAAGCATTCGTCACACTTTATCATCAATAGTTAGCCGCCAAAAAAGGTTGATGTGCTCCTCACAATGAAGAAAGATGATACGGAAAGGCTATGGAAATATTCCAGTAGATATTGGGCAGCTTAAAACGAGATCGATAACTGCAATGAATAACTAGCAGTAGCCTCATTCAATTTAGGGTTGCTACCCGAGAGCTAGCTCCGACAGTCTCTAACGAAAAAGCCACCAACCGATGTGGGAAGCCTAATGAGATGAGTGGAACAGTACTGTAAGATTGAAGATGACATAAGAGGCACCAAGAACCGAAACCTGTTCGGATCCCAACTAAGGCTCCAAGGAAAAATGAGAAGAAATCTCTGGACAACAAAAGAAATGAGTCTAAAGCAATCGCCGATCAACTGAAAATTCGAAAAGAAGCCTTCCGAGCAATTATCACCACTTTCAATGAGCCGATATATTGCTTGATGTCAAAAATCCAGAACGAACCTTGCTTTTCTTGGTCTCCCCAAATGATCGGCGACCCATCACTTCGCAATAAAAGACTGCGTTGTTCTTACCGTAAGGATCATGCGCATTTCACAGAGGACTGCAAAGCATTAAAGTAATTTTTGGAGGAATTGGTACAAAGCGGACACCTACAATCTTATGTTGACTCGTCCATAGATTGAAAGAAGAAGATTAGGGACAAAGGCGGGGAAACACAACCCACTGTAACTATTAATATGATCTACTCGGTTCCTACGAAAAGGTGCATAAGTCAAGAAGCAACACCAATGCCCTGAAGAGAAATAATGTCCTTGTCAGGGGTAGGGTAGCTGCTAAAAGGGTTCGTTCATCAGTGCAGATTTGTTTCTCTAATGAGGATCTATCATGGGTCCATCATCCCCATAATGATGCGCTGGTAGTAACACTACAAATCGAGAAATTTGCTGTTAGAAGGATATTGATCGACCAGGACAATTCAGCCGAAATCATGTACTACGGACTCTTAAAAAAATTGAGGTTGTCCCATGAAGCCTTGTTTGACATGGAATCCCCACTCTATGGCCTCAACTCGAGTCCAGTATTTCCTCTAGGACGAATCTTTATACCAGTCAGGGCTGGAGAGACAGTCCACCAAGTCAAATTCCAGGTGGTTAATGTGCCATCCCCTTACAATGCGATAATGGGCAGAACTTGGCTCCATCAAATGGAAGTTGTCCCATCCACCTTCCACCAAGTTCTATGGTTTCTAGAAGTTAACGACATCAGGACAATCCGGGGGGATTAGACAATGGCAAAGCGATGTATGGCAGTGTCTTTAACACAGCCACTGGAAATTCGGACGATTAGCTCGGAAGAGGAAGCTGAACCCCAGGTTGGTGCTAAGAGTGCTGAAGAACTTGAAAGAGTGTCAATTGATCCTAAAGATGAAGACAGGTTCTTTCTCGTAGAAAGAAACCTTGCCCCAAAAGAAAAATGTCAGTTGGTGGATTTCTTACTCCACTACAGGGATATATTTGCCTGGACACCCTATGAAATGGAAGGCATCGACCCAAGGGTGACAAGCCACAAATTACACGTGGGTCCGAACTCACGGCCAGTGATACAGAAGAATAGGAGGTCCACACCTCAACATGTCAATGCTGTCAAAGAGGAAGTGACTAAGTTACTTGAGGCGAATGTCATTCAGGAAGTTCAATATCTGGAATGGTTATCCAATACTGTAGTCGTTAAGAAAAAGAATGAAAAATGGAGGGTATGTGTGGATTTCACCGATGTAAATAAAGCATATCCCAAGGATAGCTTTCCTCTACCAAAAATTGACCAACTCGTAGGACCTCCGGACATGAAAAAATGAGTTTCGTGGATGCGTATCGGGGATACCATCAGATTGCAATGCATCTGGATAATCAGGAAAAAACCTTATTTATCACACTTATCAGGTTATTTTGTTACAAGGTAATGCCTTTCGGTCTTAAAAATGCCTGAGTAACATATCAATAGCTGGTCATGAAGATGTTCTGCAACCAAATTGAACGGAACCTTGAAGTATACATTGATGACATGGTGATCAAGTAAAAAGAAGCTAAGAACCATCCCGATGACCTTCGTGAAACCTTTGAGGTACTCCGAAGGTACAAGATGAAGCTTAATGCGACAAAATGTACCTTTGGAATTGGATCCGGAAAGTTCCTAGGGTATATTGTCATTAATCGAGAAATAGAGGCCAATCTTGATCAAATCCAGGCATTGATTAACTTAACCCCTCCCTTGATTGTTAAAGGAATCCAAATGCTCACTGGGATGGTAATAGCCCTTAATAGGTTCATTAGCCAATCCTCCGATCGATGCCGATCATTTTTTCAACTGACCAAGAAAAAGAACCAATTTGAATGGACCTCGGAATGCGACCACGCTCTGCAAGAACTAAAAGGTTACCTAGCAAAACCACCTTTACTCACTGGCCCTGACGACGCGGAAAGATTGTACTTATACCTAGCAGTCTCCGATCATGCCATAAGCTTGGTGCTCATAAAAGAATCTACGGATGGACAAATACCAGTCTTCTACGTAATCAAAACATTACTCGACGCGGAGACTAGGTATCTGCCCCTAGAAAAGTTTCTCCTGGCGTTGGTCATTTCATCCTGAAAATTGCGGCACTACTTCCTGGTCCATCCTATCATCGTTTACTCGGCTTTTCCACTTAAGCGAGTACTGCATCAATCCGACTCTTCGGGTCGCATTTCCAGATTGGTCATCGAGCTAAGACAGTATGATATTCAGTTTCGGCCTAGGACTTCAATCAAAGCGTAGGTTTTGGCCAATTTCATAGCTGAATTTTCACCAAGGCAAGTACCATAGAAGGCGAAGTAGGGATCACACCTTTCACCGACATTGCATGGATATTGCGTTGCGACCGGGCTAACAACATTATGGGTGAAAGAATTAGATTCGTGCTGATCACACCTCACCAAGAAGCAGTTGAAGTCTCCGCTCATTTGGGCTTTTTGACTACCAATAATGAATGCGAATATGAAGCTCTCATCAATGGCCTCACGATCGCAAAAATGTTAGGCGCTAAATCTATATGTGTTTAGTCCGATTCGCAATTGGTCGTCAAACAAATGAACGAAGAATACGCAGCTTAAGACGAACGAATGATAAAGTATTTGGCAGTAGCAAAAGCCGCAGCCAAGCAATTTATTTCTTTTGAAATTCAACAGATCGAACGAGGCCAGAATAGTCATGTTGATGCACTGGCTAGTTTGGCCACGGCAATTGCACAGATAGAACGACACATGATCGAGGTCGGCGCCATTTCCTCCTCTATCATCGCCAGAGAAACAGCATGCCCCATCAACTCTGATAAAAGTTGGATGACCCCTCTTATCCAGTATTTGTTTGACGGTACCGTGCCCCCGACGGCAAGGAGGCCTATCGGATTAGGCTGCGAGCTATGCGTTTTTGGCTAAACGATTCAAAACAGTTGTTTAGAAAGTCCTATTTAGGCCCCTACCTCAAATGCCTTCATTCCGATGAGGTCACAAGTGTATTAGATGAGATACACGTTGGTTCATGCGGGGCTCATGCAGGGGGCAGATCATTGGCTCATCAAGCGATCACACAAGGGTATTGGTGGCCCTAAATGCAACATGACACACAACAACTCGTACAAAAATGTTCGACATGCCAAAAGTTTTCACCAATCATCCGGCAACCCTCTGAAGAACTCAATCCCGTTTCAAGCCCTTGGCCGTTTGCACAATGGGGATTGGATCTCGTAGCAACAGATTATTTTACAAAATGGATTGAGGCCAAACCATTGGTCACTATCTGGGACATTAATATTTGGCGATTTTTATGGCGAAACATTATCATGAGGTTCGGGATACCAAGAGTACTTATATCCGACAACGACACGTAATTCGATTGTCAAATGTACAAAGAATTATGTGCCCGATTGTAGCTTGCTTTTCGTGCTCCTCGGAGGGGTTTAGTCTCCTTGGATACGATAGCCCTACAATTTGGACTCCCATGGTTCTGAATCTGGTTTCACAAGTGCAATGTGAAACAGAGAAACACAAAAGAGTCCCAATGCGGCAAACCTTTTTAGAAAATCAAATTTGAATCAAAGATGCCAAAAATAGATTGTATTGCCAGATTTTAGAGTCGCTATCTAAATATTTTTAGGAAACTTAGGAAACCCGTGACTCATGCCAAAGGCCATTAGTTCGTCATCACCAAAGTGTCTTGGCTCGGGAACTTAGGTATGAGAGGGGAAGGTCATAAATTGAGCACCCCACTCACTTGATTAAAGATCGGCCTCTACTAATCATGATGTGATTTTTATTTACATTATATGCACTTGTTCCGATTATCATACTATCTTTACTATGTGAGGTACACAAGTATAGACTATTTCACAAAATTTGAAATGCTTTGATTTAATGTTTGTTTAAAAAGTGTTTTGAATATGTGTCACTTGAAAAAGCGAACTCATATGTGCATTAATCAAGTCATCCCAATTTAAGCAATTCGCCTTCATCCACAGGCATTTCAAATAGGTATATCAACTAAGCACTTAGTCTCATGGTAGTATGCTACATGAACATACATGCATATGCTAAAGCAAAAATGCTCAACTTGTACTCAATTGAGGCAAGCCAAAATAGAAGAAAATAGTTAGAAAAATGCATGTTCTAATATGCAAGTGACTAATGCAACACATGCAACATGCAATTAATAGGCTCGGCTACTATCATGGCATGTGAGTCAATTCAAGGCATGCGATAAAGCACGTATTTAAGTAAGGAATTTGAAATTGACATTAGTTAGTATGATGAGCTGAGCCCGTATGCATACAAACTGAATGGATGCAAGTCATGAAAAATACTAATTAAAACATGATGCTATACAACCACAGTAAGCGGATAAATAAAAAGGAGAAAGAAATATGGGTTGAAAAATATACACACATTATTACATATTTGTCATTGCGCATGAGAGTCTAAAATGTCCAAGTATTCGAATTAACTACTTATTACAAATCTAAATGAATAATAAATAAATAACTATCTAATTTATTATAACAATAATCCAAGAAATAAACCAATGATTGCACATAATGTTCCTCAGAAACTGCTCTGTCTGCCTTGTTAGGAAACTGCCTTGTGTTCACTCTTAGCCACTGCTCTGTATTTCTCAAAACTGTTCGATGTTCACCCTCAGACACTGCTCTGTATTTCTCAAAACTACTTTGTGTACCATACATTGGAGCCTGGCCGGCCCCTAATGAGACCCGGCCGGGCCCAAACAAATCCAGCCATGCCTTATTTTGTTGCAGAAAAAATGTTTTTGTGCTCTGAGGTGAAAACAGTGCAGACAGAGCATTTCTAAGCCATGTTTGTCTTTTCTGCTCTGCTCTATCATATAGAAACTCAAGAGATGATCGGATTCGATTTTGAAATGATTAATGGTTGCAAGTTGATTGCTTGATGGTTTTGGACACGATGGGACAAAAAATTAATTAATGCAATGAAAGACATACTACACCTCCCTCCTATCATGAAATTAATTCAAGAAGGGAGGTAGACACGCCTCGAGAATCATCAAACATCACAAATTAGTATGTGATGACTGTAGAAGTGATGGATTCGGCATAACGTCCGACCGAATCCAACCAATTTTATTAATCTTCTTTATGTCGGTTTGATCGATTTTAAGCCGATTTTATTAGCCTCTTTCAACTTACCATTCCTTTCTTTAGTCATTTTGTCTAAAAATGAGTGTTATGTCCACTAAGTGTAAAAGCAATAAAGATGAACAAGTATCGACTTAACTCGAGAAATGAGCCTTTCAAGTCCTTTTCTTTGGGGGAAATTACAAAAGAGGAGTCAAACTCATTTACGAGCGATAAGGGATTTGGAGTCAAACCCAAAATGAGTGATAATGACTAGTCAAGCTCAAAAGAGCGATAATGACATAGCCAAACCCACGATGAGCGATAAGGACTCTAAATCCAAACTCAATAGCAAGCTATAATGAAACCTTCTTTTGTGATTTCCAAGGGTCTAACTAGAAAGTTAGTCCCTTAGAAGTAAATACACCGGTGATAAAGAGGAGTGATAAACAAGAGGTTGTGTTTAGCATAAAAGAGAGATGCAATACCTTTGGTAATGAACCTCTGAAGAGATTAAACCATTAAGCATGGAGGGTCTTTTTTTTTATGATTGAACAACAACCTTTTATTAAACACAACTCTTTAATCAAAAAAACGAAGAATGGAAGGATGTTACAGAGATGATTATTACAAAAGTGGGACTCTTTACATGAAAACTAGATAAACAAAACTATCAACTCGAATGACTCGATGTCTAAGGCCTAAACAACAGAAGCCGTGAGGATTTACAACACAACAAGTATAATATTCAAAGCATAAACTATTTAAATGAATTAAACAGCCCCTAAAATATCAAAAAAAATAGTGACAAAACTATGTTTAAGAGAGCACAAAAGATAACCAAAAACAAGGAGATACAAAGCTAGTAAGCAAAACTAAGAAGGGGTGGCTAACCTCTCCACTTTTGGGACTTCATATTTTTTAGCCTTTTCAAACTCTGAAAATCAGTATATAAAGACAAGAAAAATAGAGGAAAAGAATAGAAGAAGGTGCAAAATTATACCTTTTGAAAAGAGAGGTAAGCTCTTAGTTAACAAACTTGATTCTAAACAACCTCAAGTTTTTGAAATATGTTTTGAAAGTTTAACAAAAAGCTTCAAGAGCAAGCTCTAATGGTGTATGTATTGTGTATGTATAGCTAAAAGGTGATATGAAGTCAAGGAAGCCTTTGGAAGGAAGATGGATATTCTTAGCTCTCAAAACATTCAAAGGCTTTGGAAATATTTCCTAACCCTCTAGGTTCTGAAAATATGTTTTGAAATCTCTACAAGAAAACTTCAAATCCAAGCTTTAATGATGTATGGAGGGTGAAAGTTGATTTGAAGAACAAAAGAAGCTTGAAGGTTCAAGGATAACTCATCAATGTCTAGCCTCTTGGAAGGTTTTTCAAACCTTAAAATCTGAAGTGAGAGGTCCTATTTATAGAGTTTGAGCCAAATTGGTTGAAAATATCTTCAAAAAAAATAGCTGGCGAATTCCTGCCAGCTGTCTTGTTTGTCGCTAATGTGACCTGGCCGGGCCACAAAACACACAGTCGGGCCCAAAAATGAAAAGCCGGGTCTAAAAGGCACTTATGGACTATTTTTCATTGAAACCCCGGTCGGATCTAAACAAACCCGGCCAGGTCCAAAAGGATTGTTTTCAAACACGAATTCAAATAGGCATATCTCCCTTACCCGAACTTAGTTTTAGGTGATTATTGAGTCTAAATTAAAGCCCCAAAAGTCTACTTTCCAATGGTGGTGGCCTTATAGCTAAATTCTAAGTATACAAAGAGATATGCCTAATTTAGTGAAGGCTGTTCATTTCTTTTTTAACGGTTTGACGCTTAACCCTTTCCTAAACTAGTTTTCTTCCATCCCCTCTTATTTCTTTCAACTCCAAACCTATAAATAAGGTTTTTTAAAGATTTCAAAGAGTTCACCTCTCTTCCATTTATTTCCACTCTGTCCTTACTCGTTTTACTGAAAAGTGCAATAATTTAATTGAAATGTGAGCCTCGAAACATCGTAGAAAAATTTGAAAAAAATATTTTGAAAAGAGGGTTTTAAGGTCTAAAATAGTTTGGCCAAAATCGGGTGTAAGGTTGGGATTAGAGCTTGAATCCAAATTTCTTCGCTGAGAATTCAAAAGATTGCACAGTGCAACTTTCATCATTGGGTGTTTGGAATAGAGCGCCCAAGTCTTACGGGTGGTCAAAAATGAAATGTTTACAATTACCCCTCTTTGACAGAGCTTGAATAGTCATGAAGTGACATAAGTGAATGTCAAAGCCTGAAGACGACCCATTTTGACAAGGTCGTAAAACTTAGGCAAACAAACAAAATGCAGATGCAATTAGTTGAACCTAAGGGTTGTTTACGTATCCCGTTATAAGGAATCAAACCAGCGTAGTTTAGGGACAAAATGTAAATGATACACAATATAACGAAATAATCAAATCACAAGCAGTGCATAACACACGAATACCATAAAGGAATGGAGATGCAAAACAAACCAAGTCTAACATAGAAAAGGTGCCGGAACCCTCAGGCAACAATTCTTGGTGGAATAGGTGCGTGCACATACAGAGTTATGCTTTAATACTGGAAAAGGTATGAGCACATGCCAAACTAAGTTTAACACGGAAAGGATGCAGGTAATAAAATGGTATGATGTAATGGATGTAATGGATAATGAAATAGATGCATGCGATAGATGCTATATGCAATGCGATAGAAGTACTAGATAATAGAGGCAATGTAGCAGCTAGGAAGTGGTGTTTTCGAAAGTACCTTACAGGGGTAATTGGTGATGACTCATCTTATGCTACTGGGGATTTTCCTATTCTTCTTGGTTTCAAGACTTCTTCCTTCAACTTGCGCTTCCAAACCACAGGTACTACTTTTCTCCTTGGCTATCTTTGCACCTTTCCCTATTCTCCAACAGGGTGACAGACTAGGTTGGTTTAGTATCTAGAATTAAGGCGCATATAAACTACCTCAACCTATGGGGCTGCCATATAGATTTCAAGCCAAGGATACATCCTTGGGTATTTAAACCAGATTTTAATCTCGGGAATTCTAAACCTTTGCATTCTAGGCATTGCCATTCGAACTCTAGTTTCCATCGTCTTAGTTGATCTCCTAGGAACTCGTTACAAACACAGTCAGGTGGCTATACCAGACCGCCTGAAGTCATTCGGGCACGAGAAACACCAAAAGAATTGCACCTTTAGAGGATTTAAGGTCTACTAGACCTAGTGAGTGCACAAGATAGTGCAGGTGAGGTGCACAAAATAGTGCGGGGTGAATGAATGCACAAAGCAATGTGATACCAGTGCACAAGACATTGCGATATGGGTGCACAAAACAGTGCGATATGGGTGCACAAAACAATGCGATACAAGGTGAATACACAAAACAGTGCGATACAAGGTGCACAAAATAGTGCGATACAAGGTGAATACACAAAATAGTGCGATACAAGGTGCACAAAATAGTGCGATACAAGGTGAATGCACAAAACAGTGCAATGCAAGGTGCATGCGATACAAGATGAATGTACAAAACAGTGCGATGTAAGGTGCACAAAACAGTGTGAACTCAAGTTGGACAAAACAGTGTGATACAAAGTGCACAAAACAATGCGAATTAGGTGCACAAAATAGTGCGATACAAGGTGCACAAAACAGTGCGATACAAGGTGAGTGCATAAAACAGTGTGATACAAGGTGAGTGCACAAAACATTACGATACAAGGTGAGTGCACAAAACAGTGCGATACAAGGTGAATGCACAAAACAGTGCAATACAGGTAAATGCACAAAACAGTGCGATGTATGGTGCACAAAACAGTGCGATACAAATTAAATACACAAAATAGTGCGATACAAGGTGCACAAAGCAGTGTGATACAAGGTGAGTGCACAAAACAGTGCGATGCAAGGTGCACAAAATAGTGCGATACAAGGTGCACACAATAGTGCGATACAAGGTGAGTGCACAAAATAGTACGATACAAGGTGTACAAAATAGTGCGATACAAGGTAGAATGCACAAAACAGTGCAATGCAAGGTGCACAAAACAGTGTGATACAAGGTGAATGTACAAAACAGTGTGATGCAAGGTGAATGCACAAAACAGTGCGATACAAGGTAGAATGCACAAAACAGTGCGATACAAGATGAATGCACAAAACAATGCGATGCAAGTGCACAAGACAGTGCGATACGAGGTAATGAGCAGTACGTAAAGTAGTGCATCATGTACCTTATGAAATGTAAGTTAACTTGCCACAATTTATTTGAAAATTTAACTAAAAAACACCAAGGGAGGTAACCCAACAAAACTCTATTATTACAAGTACAGACAAAGTCAAGAGCAATAACAACCAAGCATGGAGTTCAAATCAACCAGGGTGTATGAATACTCAGGTATAATACAAAGCAAACATATTAATCAGAGGGAATATGGCAATCCCAAGAGTGTTTTGAAATGGTCGGAGACAGCTTGCAAAAGTTAAATCATATCAGAATCATAATGGAGGTAAACTACCCTGATCTAGGAAAAAGTGCCCGATAAATGGCTCTGAGTGGATTGAGAGAAAGGTTGGGTTCATACCCCTTGTTCAATTGACGACCCGATCAGATGCACTGAAAATTGCCCCTAATGTCCAGTTATTGGCCACCGGTTGGGTTCATGCCCCTTGTTCAATGGATGGCCCAATCAGATGTACTGAAAATTGCCCCTAGTGTCCAGTCACTGGCCATATTTTTCAACATTATGCAGGCACGTGTGATGGGGATCATCAGATCCTGGAATAGTTGCTAACCAGTTAGACTCATGCTTCTTTTCTGTTCTAGCATGTTGAGAACTTACTCTAATCCCCTCCAAAGCAATGACGGATTCCTTATATACACTTTGCAATGATCATGAATGCGATGCCCCTTGTATGGGCATTCTCAGTTTGTTTATGAATTCCACGTATGGACTTATTTTTTAGTTCGGAGCAAACATTCATGTATGGAATTTTGACCATGCCACTCTATTGAACTTTTGAGCGACAGACTCACTAGGGTGACTCGATGAAGAGCGTTGACTGAGACAAACACGTTATGGTGAGTTGATGAAGAGTGCTTTTAAGCGACAGATAAGGGTGTTCATGGATCCAAATCACCCGATAAATTCGAACCAAACCGTCTGAACCGACCTAAGTATGGGTGGTTTTGAGAATCTCATGATCAGCAACGGTTTGAATTTAGAAAATTTGTTCAAATTTCGATCGGGTATCGGGCTCCGCATATAAAAAATCATTTAAACCGTCCGATCGACCTGTTATTATACAAACTACACCTGCAACTTCACATTTAAAACAGTAAGTTATGTTTCCAAAGTTTGACTATGGTTCTAGGATTTACTTTCCTAAGACAAGTTTTATCACTTTAGTCTAAATATTCAGACTTTATACCCACCTACTCTCTCTAACCTTTTTGTCTTCCTTCTTTTTCATTTCTCTCTCTCTCAACTTAACCTTTCATATCAATGTAGTGGGTTACGCAGCAGCTAGTGGAGTCTTTGACCTAAGCCGTCATGTCCGTCTCTATCTCTCTCACCCTCTCATCTACCATCTTCTTTTCTCTCAAGTTTGAGATGTACCACACCCAAAACCCAGAAGCCATTGAACCATTTCTCTCTCTTACAGTTTCATCTGTCTTTCTCTCTCTAATCTACTAATCGAACCCAAAAGCCATCATCATCTTCGAGTCTTTGATCTACCACAATCGAAACCCTTGTGGCGGAAGATCAAGAATTGTACATGGCGGTGATGTTTAGTAGAGATGACGGTGACATTGTGCCATGGCAGAAAGATACGTATCTTTTCTCTGTTTTTAATTTTTACTTCATTCTTTCTAGTGTGTGTGAGAAAGAGTTTGTTATCTCTGAGATTTGTATAGTATACTACTATGATTGTGTTATGTTGCATATATGTATGTTTCTGTGATTTGTGTAAGAAAGGAAGGGACAAAAGCCATGGAATTGAAGCAATGAACGGAAGATTAGTCGACTGAAAACTGCCCGCCAAACTGTGTGCCTGATATGCACGGTTTCAACCAATATTTGGGTCAAAATTGGATGACCACTTCTGTAAATCGATGAGATTGGTTCGAGTGACAGTTCAGTGGTAAAACTGACTCGACTCAACCCGTGAACAGCCCTAGCGACAGACATGTTATGGTGACTCGATGAATAGCATAGACTGAAACAAACACCAGGCACGACACAACATAACTCACAATTGACCTAAAAGCAGAAAAAGACTCAATGTAACTGATCATTCATAGTGCCCCTAGTACTATTTATGCTCCATTTAGAAATCAATTTCACAAAACCCGAGTTTCAATTCCTTTTTTGCTCAAGATAGAGATTCTACTGATAAGTTCAAGTATTAAAAATTGCTCCACTTGTTGATTCAAGCTAGTTCTTTCTTACCCAACGCAAGTATGATATGTGTAGCAGTCAGTGTAACTCATGGATTGATGCAAAGCTGACGACTTGAATTGGGCAGGATGATCGGGTTGAGATGAATAAGATGGATATGGTTGAGACAGTAATTCAGAATGAAGTTGCCTGTGCATGCCAAGAATGGGAATCAGGTCAACGTAGTTCATGATTAAGGTTCACTCGAGTTTTGACACTCTCCTTTTGCGCTCTAACTTTTGCCAAAGTCGCTTAACCTTGTGAGCTTTATTTGTTTGATTTCTCATTTTTTATGCTCTAACTTTTGCCTAGGTCACCTTTTCGGGTTTTCGACCTAGCGAGCCTCTCAAGGATAGCATTACATCATTTGCAGTTGTAGACACCCCATTTTTGACCGTCCTCAAGACTTGGACGTCACCGCTTGAACACTCGGTGATCATCCATGTTCGTGTTCGTCTTGAGTTCCCGGAGGTCTCGGCTACACGCCTTGCCTCAGGATCTCTCGACTCGACTGTTTCGTGTCTGGTTTTGCACCAAACACTTGTGCTTTGCCTTGGAGGAGCAGAGAATGGCTTGTGGGCCATCCCCACACTCCGCCGGCCATGGCTTGAGGCCACCGGCTGTGTTTTGTGGCCACCGGCCAAATGTTTGGCCGGCTGGCACTATAGATGGCTGGCCGGCTATCTTTTTTTTTGGTCAATTGCATGTTTGGCCGGCCGACTACTGTGCATCTTCTTTTGCAGATATTTTCATGCAGCTGGCATGCACTTTCACCCCCTCCATACACGTGTATGGAGGGATTTCCTTCTTGTTAGCTTCCCTTGAAAGCTTTACAAGACCAAATTGCCTATAAGAGGGAGCCTCTTCTCTCTTGTTTGGGGGTTAGACAACTTAGACAACATTTTCAGAGCTTGAGCTTTAGGGTTAGGGTTTACATATATCCTCTATCTCTATATCTCTCTCTCTTGTGTTTAGTATGTGTTTAGTCTCATTTTTGTGCACAAACACCCACCATCACACCTTTTCTTGGTTGCTGAGGTACCAGAGGTCTTTCCTTGAAGCTTTTGGACTGGTTTGGAACCAAAAGAGCTGCTGGAACATTGTTTGTGAAGAGGGTCTACAAGGGTAAGACTTTTGTCCATTTTTTCCCTATTTTTGCATACTCTTTTTGCCTATCTTGCAACTGTTTTTGAGCTTAACATATAATATAGAAAAGTCTTGTTTTTGTCTGCTCTAAATAGTTTGTTAAGGGTGTTTTAAGCTTTGGGGTTGTTTGACCCCTCTTAAGGCTTGTTTGGCCTTTGTTTTGTGCCATTTTGGTTGAGCTCCGGGACCATTGTGTTTGGGCCTCCTCACCACTGAAATCTTGAGGGATTTCAGATGTGAGGATGGTGCCTTGAGGTCCTAAGAAAGAGAGGGCCACCCCCTCTCCTTGTTGTCCTTGAAAAGGGCTATTTCTGCCTCTTTAGTGAGCACCATGTTTAGGTTCATGTTGGCCATGCCTTGACTGATTTTCATGCTTATTATGTCATAATATAGCATTGTGTTTAGTTGGTTTTGGTACACCATGCTTGCTTAGCATACATGCCTTGTAATGCCATGATTTGCCTCAATACATGCATAGCATTTAGACTACCATGCTCATGTATTTTGGCCAAGCTTTGTGAAGCTTTTATGCATATTTTAGTGTGCTTGAGGACTGTTTTTGGTTGTTTGGGTCATCCATGATTTGCTTTGTATAGCTACCATGCAATCCCTCTTGTATGCCTTAAGCATTGGCCCCTCTAGCATGCCATCCTTGCTTTGTTTCAATTGTTTGGAATCACTTAGTATGTTATTTCAGACCTCATGATGTGCTTATATGCTTGCATTTGATGTCCCTTTAATGTTTCATAAGGTGGTCATCTCATGCTCCATGTTTAGGCCTCCATGCATGCCATCCTGTTTAGGCCCCTAGGATGCCATGTCATTGTGTTTTTAGTTATGTTTCAACATCCTAAACCTCTGATTTTGGTCATTCAATTCATGCCATGTTTGGTTTTGCTAAAGGTAGTTCAATATCTCCTTAGCTTGCCTTGAGTTTTGGACCTCTAATTGCATGCTTATGCTTGTCTTGTTGGCTTGGTTTGGCACCATTTTAACATGATTTTCAGAGCTTATGTTGTATGTCATTAGTCCATGTTTTTGTGCTTACAAGTTATCTTTATGTGCTTAAGTGTTGGACCATATTTGCATGCATGTGTGTGCGTGTGTTGGACCTCACTTCCATAGTATCGGCCACTGATTTTGGCATGCTTGCGAGCTATCCATGTTAGTTTAGGACCACCCCTTTGCATGTTTTGTATGCCCACCTTGTATGTTGTTGCATATTTGTGTGTTATTGCATGATTGGAGTTGCATGATTGAATGAAGTCACATGCTTGCTTGCATGCTTGAACACCCACATTGCGCCTTGCATACTTGTTAGTTGCATTGTCTCATGCTTTATGTCTTGCATGACCATTGTATGCCTTGTATGCTTCTTAGCATTGTCCATGTTGCATACTAGTCAACATGCTTAGGATTGCATTATATTGGCATGCATGCTTTGCCTCTTGAATTGCTTGTGATAGAGGTTGAGTTCAATTTGCTTGATTATGTGCACTGCATTCCATATCAACATGCACACTTGATTCTTTGGGCCATCATGCATGGGAATGCGTGATTGGTGGTCCGAGAATCGAGGCCCATCCTCCTTTGAGTCATACACATGATAAGGAGTGTGGTTGGTGCATACATTGCTTGACATGCATTGCCATGCCAAGTTCTGTCCTCTGCTGCTGTCAAACCAGTTTTTGCAGGAAGATTTGGCCGGCCGGCCATCTTCAGTGCCGACCGGCCATCCATTGTTGGCCGATGGAGTATTTTGTGGCCGGTGACCATTATACATGGCCGGTGACCAATCCCTTTAGCCGGTGGTGTTCTACAGCACTCAGAGAAGCAACCCTGGGACTTGTGCAGTCTTCAGAGGAGGATAACAGCCCAAGCAGAGGCATCTTGTGCATGACAGTGACTTCCGAGCGGAACCGAGCGCGCATGCATTAGACTCTCTTCCCGAGGTTGCTGTTTGCTATTTTCATCAAATTAGTTAATTTGTTAATTGATTAATTGGTCTGTAATGTTTTTATTAGCTTGTAGGTTAATTAATTGTATTATTCTTTCGGTCCCTCCGAGCGAGGGCAAATTTGTAATAAGTGTGGGTGCGTGTGTGCATGTCTTCCAACCCCCACTTCTTTCTCCCTTTTACTTACCTACTTTGGTGGTTAGTATTAGGGCATATTTAAATTAGCATACCTTATGCTATGCATGCGTGCATCCATACATTTGTCTTGCATGCACCGGGCTCGGCGCATCATACTAACTGCATAAGTATTTCAAATCTAACTTGAATACATGCTATCTTTGCATTTTCGCATGTCATTCTTAGATTAGCTGAGCCTATTCTAGCGACATTCTGTATGCGTTGCATTAGCCATTTTAACATGAACTAGGGTCACGCATGTTTGCTAACTAGTTTCTGTTTTGGCTTGGAGTACTCTGTAAGTTCTTTTGCTTTAGCATCCTTGCATACGTGTGAGTGTTGCCATGACAGCATGATTACCATGTGGCTAGATGTTTATGTGATATAAACTGCCTGAATGCCTGTGGGTGAAGGTTAGATTGTTTGAGTTGGAACAACTCATTGAAATTCGTATTTTAGCCTACTTGCGAGTAGCAAATTCCAAAACGTTTTCCAAACAACCGGATATGCAATGTTCTGTTCCAAATTAGGCGATCTAGTCTATACTTGTTTGCTGCGCGCACAACATAGTAATTCTAGGCTAATAACCGAAATAAGAATACATAACGTTTTCAAAAGAGGATATCACGGTTAATAGAGGCCGATCTTCGGATCGGGCGAGAGGGGGTGCTCATAGCTGACCTTCCCCAATCGTACCCAAGTTCCCGAGCTGAGGCAACTTTGGTGATGACGGACACGTGGCCTTTGGCACCGAGTCAGGGTTTCCTAAATTCCCCCATAAAAAATATTTAGGTGGCGACTTTGTATCTGGCAAAGCAGTCCATGTTTGGCACTTCTTTACAAAAATCTGTTTTCCAAAACGATTTGCCGGATTTGGACTCTTTGGTTCAGATTAAGAACCGTGACAAATTGAGTCCGAACTGTAGCATTGAGGTCCCTCGCGGACATGTTGATCAATAGTCATTCTTGCCCTAACAATGGAACTGGTTTCACCTTGATTTGAGCTTGGTTCTCCATTCTCTTATGCATGTCTTCTTGTTTTCTTTTGCTCCTTTCAGAGTTGGTTCTTCTCATGGTACTTCCTCGCATTGGCTTTCCCAGATTCAGACAAAAGTTCCTTTCCTCATGGTTGATTAGATTTCATTCCAATGAATACCCCTGGCTTGATAGTTGACTTCTCTTCTTTTTTTTTTCTTTTTTTTTTTTGGTTTCTTTTATCAATTTCTTTTTGAAGTAATGAAAACACCAAGGGGAGAAATTCTACGACTGTGAGGTTTGAAAGCCATTTTGTACTTGCAGGTTTGAAAGCCGCCTTGTGCTTGCCAAAATGATCGCCTAACGGTGAAGAGAATCACTAGAACAATGTAGAATACCACGCACAATTCTAAACCTATCTTTGCAAGTTTTATGAAGAAAACAACTGAAGAAGCAGCTTAAACTTTTGAGATCATGAAAGACTTTGTGCTGATAAGGACTTTGCACCAATAGTTTAATCGAAATGCGAGCCTCGGAACATCATAGAAACATTTGTAAAAAATATTTTGAAAAGAGGGTCTTAAGGTCTAAAATAGTTTGGCCAAAATTGGGTGTAAGGTTTAGGATTAGAGCCTGAATCCAAATTTCTTCGCTGAGAATTCAAAAGATTACATAGTGTAACTTTCATTATCGGGTGTTTGGAATAAAGCGCCCAAGTCTTACGGGCGGTCAAAAATGGGATGTCTACATCGATACAGAATCAAGGCCTATTATTCCACCGCAATTTATCCTCAGAGTAATGGGCAAGCTGAAGCTTTGAACAAAACTGTTTTAAGTGGTATTAAAAATGGTTGGAGGCATCTAAAGGGCGATAGGCCGAAAAGCTCCCAGCAATACTTTGGTTATACCGAACAATGCCCCAACATGCAACAGGCAAAACACCTTTCTCCTTAGCCTTCGGGGTAGAAGCCGTCATCCCACTGGAGATCGACTTTCCGACAGGATAGTCTTACTTAGTGGAAAGTGGTGCAAACGACGAACTACTCCGAAGGGAACTTGATCTCGCCGAAAAGAAACGTGAAAAGGCAATGTTGCACCTGGCAGCATACCAGCAAGACATAGCTCGGGCTTACAATAAACGAGTAAAGCACGAACGGTATGTGGTAGGCGAATATTACTTCTAAAAAAAGTCCTCCCAAACGCGAAAATCTGCCAATGGCAAACTTGGACCAATTGGGAAGGACCATATCACATCATCGATCTCACCAGTGAAGGGGCATACGAAGTAGCCGATCAACGTGGGAATGTTCTCCCGAGGCCTTGAAATGCGATGCATCTAAGGAAATATTATCATTAAACCTTGTAACTATAATATAATAACGCTCAACTATGAAGCATAATGAATAAACACAAGGTTGCATCATAAAATCCTCTTCTTATTGACCAAAGCTCATTACGTTACATTTTTAATTTCATAAAAATAGGGAATAGACAAAATTACAAGATTATGAAACTTGCTCCAACAATACTTGATAAATACATATTCCTTCTCTAATTTATCCTCTATCCTATCAAACTGAGGTTTTCTAGTTGTTGGTCCCTTATTCGGAGAAAGAGTTGTTCGGCCCTCATTTCAAACTCTATTTGCTTTAGAGCCATCTCTATCTCATCCATGTCGACATAGTCCCAGTATGCCGAATCCCTATTCTTGAAATCTGCATAGTTCTTGAGAAGATTTTCCGCTTCATACTGGGTATGGACGTAGGTAGCAAAAATCTCATCTAATGCTTGGCAGGTGGTCATATTATTCTTATGCCAGTAAGGCGGGAGTGAGAGTTGCTCTAGGAAGGTATAAAACTCCTCTAGAGCAATCGGACTAAGAATATGGCTTCGTGAAACAATATCACAAGCCCATTGTAGATTCTTTAAGGGAACATCATGATGAAGAACTTCGAAACATAGATGGGAAAAGGCCGTAAGAATGATGTAGGCCTTATACCGTTGATAATTAGAAGGGGGAATCGGGCCTTGGTAGGAAGAAAAGTGTTGTCTTTCAAAAAGCGTGAGTTTCAGTCCCTCAATCTAGTTCGTATTCTAAGGAAGAGCAAGTGCAGCATGGTCCAAACCAAAAGAAGAAGGATAATGAGGTTCATTTACGCATTTATGCCAATTAGATGAAGAGAGCTTTGTCTTCTTGGCCAAGCGTGACGGGTTGAGTCCCAAGCCTTCAACTAGATTCGGGACCTTCCGTACTATTTTGGTCGGCAGGGTCGAGATATACCACACCGAAAGAAGATTGTCTTCCAAGCAACGAATATGGTCAAATGGAACATAAGGGTATACCACCGTACTATGAGAAGATGGATGAACCAAGATCAGATTATCAAACTTCACGAATTTATGGTGCATTGGCTCCCTTGTTTGGGGATGGGATGGTTCTGGCCAGGTATCCCAGCTTGTGGCAGCTGAAGCTGGGACTGCTTTATCCCAAGTTGACATCTCAAAAGAAGAAGAAGAACCTCCAAGATGCATGCAAGCAAGCTATTGTTCGAGGTCCATATGAATAGATTGTGGCTGGCAAGGTTTGTACTCCGTTAACTTCCATAACTTGTATAAATTGAGGAAAGTAAGTACGATTAATTAATGTGGGGGTATTATTTCAAGGCTGGCTGTCCATTTCCTCCGCCCCTTTATGTGCGTAAGGGAGAAGAGGGGTCGAAAAGGAAAGGTATTCTACCCTTTGTCTGCTCAGTTAGTACAACCAAAAGTTCAACAAAAGAAAATACGAGTATGATATTATGCATGCCTTTTATGCGTCAAAAGCGCTTTATAAGATATATGGACATGCAGATCATTAAAAAAAAAAGGGTAAACAAAACAAAGCGACACAAGACACAAACAAAATGGCTCTTGAACAAAATCTTTACAAACTGTCTAGCTCGGAAGGAATAGGAATCTCGGGATTCGGCAGAGGAACTTGGGCGTATAACTCAGACGACTCTGCAAACCCCATCCGTTTCATTGTCAATCTCTATCTTTCTCGAAAAAGAAGTTTTCTAGTTTGTTCATCTGGTTGGTATACACAGTGTTTGCTTCATTTCAAGTGGCCTCAACACTCACCTTCAGCTCTATCTCATATTGACCCTTCATTGTCTCCATGGTGATCCTCAAAGCCTCATAATCCGACCTTAATTTATCAAGCTGACGGGTAGTCGCTTTAACATTTTCTTCGGTCAACATCTGGCCTAATTCGACTATTGCGATTTTGTTCTTAGCTCATACCAACTCCTCATTAGAATGCTCTCTCTCGGCCAACATTTGTTTTCTTTCATTGGTAATAAGTCTTCTTTCTTCTTCAATCTTGCATTTCTCTTCGTTGTACCGATCCTTCTCCTAGGTTAGCCAAACCCCTATCTCCATGAATTGGTTGACGGCCTGTATCATTATGCTCGTTAAAATTATAACAGATAACCAAAATCAAAAATCTACCGTGATGAGCTTACCATTACTAAATTCTGAATTCCTTGACCCAAAATTTGTTGGTTAGATTGTCCCTTCAGAAGTCGAATATCTTCTGGAATACGCATACCTCACGCCATAGCGAGGGCAACCCCAACATCAGTAAATACAGAATCAAGCGTATTTAAGGACTGACCCCCTATCATTGGTTGGAAAATATATTCAATCGAGCCCTCCATGACGTTTTCCATATGCTCTTCGCTTGCCTGAACACGTTGACAACTTAATGACAGTCTTGTCCCTCCGGGCGGATGATCAGCTGATCTGCGTAAACCATGATCACCGGAGTCTTGACTGGCCCTTCAAGCAGCCTCGGATTGCTTGATCAGCTGTCGCCAAGTAGACATATCGGGCGCTGAAGACTCTGACGACCCAGTCAATAAAAGAATCACTTTCGGCCGACGAATTCCTCGGTCTACTTCTCATAATAACAGAGTAGGCTACGGTCCTATCTCTCAATCTTCGGCAGGGGCCTTGGGAGCAAGATCGGACATAGGAGGCACGACTACTCGTGGCAGAAATTGGTCAATCAACACCTCGGCCAATCACGAGGTGGCGGCGGAACACCTCCAAACTACTTGCAACGCTTACAAATTTACACCCCAGTGTAGACACCTCATTTTTGACCGTCCTCAAAACTTGAATGTTCGTGCAGGTACATCCAGTGACGAGTTTGATTGCTCGTCGAGCGCTCGAAGTCCACAGTGGAACGCCATAGGTTTGAGCTTTCCAAACCCTGCATCAATTCTATCTCATTTTTGAACCATGTTTTGGTCCTTCCAGCATGTTACTCTTGGTGTACTGCCAGCCATGGATTTTGACCTGCCGACCATTGATGAGCCCTGAAGGCCATCAATGAGCCCCTACCGGCCACCACTGATGGCCGGCCACCAGTGTATCAATAGATATTTTCTTATATTTCGTGCCAGCTGTTTGCACAGATTGGAGCATCTGCTTGCACGTGGATGGTTGGATCTTTTTGAGAGGATTTTGTATCTTCTATATATAGAAGCCCTCCTCTTGCATGCTAGAGGTTGGAAAATTTTGAAGACAAAAAATTTCTCTCTCTCTCTCTCTCTCTAGAACCCTCTCTCTCTAAATATTTTGCCTTAAAAGCCTAAATTCTTTACACTTTTGCTTGTGAGCTCTTGATCAAACTTGATCATCTTGGTGTTGAGGTTGCTTGAGGTCCTATTTGAGCTTTAGAAGAGGATTTTTGCTTGGTTTGGCTTGCTTTTGTTGCCTAAATAGCATATTGTCTTCAAAGAGGTAGAATACTTGTATTTTAAACATAGTTTAAATACTTGTTTGGCCCCCTTTGCATGCTATTTTGAGGCTGTTTTTAACCTCTAAAATCTCTATTTTTATGATTTAAAATGGTGGTTTGAGGTTTGTTTTGGAGTTAGGGCTGGTCCACCCTTCTGGTAGCTTGCTTGCTAAAATGTTACGCCATCTTTCAAAGCTTTTAAAACAACTTTTTTTTGGCCTTTTAACCACTGAATTCCAGGGGATTTTTAGTGAGAAAAACTTTGTTTTGAGGTCCAAAATAGGAGGGGGTGGCCTCCCCTCCTTGTGTCTTATTTGCAAGTGTAGATAGCCTAATATGTGAGCATGTTTTTCTACCTTTTTGTGACTTGATCTCAGCATGTTTTAGGCTCTAATTTGGCATGATTTAACTCTATTTTGAGCTGTCTTGGACGTATGAGCCTTGTCTTACATGGTTGTAGTGCAAATGTCATCACCAGCTTAGTGTTTTAAGGCCTCTAACATGGTTTGCTTAAGATGATTGCATGTTATAGCATCATTTTACATGTGATTTCAGTGTATATAGCTCTGTCACACTCTCACTTATTTCACTCTTTCATCACTTTTGAGAGTTGTGCCTTAAGTCTTATTTGTGGGCTAACATGTGAGCATGTTTTTCTAGCCATTTATGCTTCAATTTCAGTATGTTTTAGCTACTGATTTGGCATGATTTAGCTCTGTCCAGAACTGGTTTGGTCAGTTGAGCTTCATATTGCATGGCTATAGTGTAGTGCTCTTCACTAGTTTAGTGTTTTTGGCTTTTAAACATGTTGTGCATGAGTTGCTTGCATGTTGTAATATCATTTTTCATGCCATCTCAGCACTAAAATATCTGCAACCTCTCTCATTTCTTCACTTTTCATTTACTTTGAGGGTTGGTTAGCCTTAAGGTTGTGTTTAAGCTTGAGATAGAGCTTGTGCTCAATGGTTTTAACCCTCTTTTGAGGGTTCCTCCTAACCGACGGCATGATCTCTCTCATGTCTTAAACCATCTTTTGGTTGACCCCTCTCTCATTAGAGGACACTCATCTTGCACTTAACCGGTTAAAGAATGACTTGGTAATTCTAAAATGTGTAAATAAAATCGAACAAGTAAAACATGACCAAGATAAGCATGTTGTGTTTGCATTGCATGTGTTCAATCGGACGTTATATTGAACACAAGGAAGATTGGAACATTTCATACTCAAAGTGATGAAATGAGCCAATCTCCTTTGTCTCTATTGCCTTTGATCATTCATGACAAGGTAGTGGTCTAGAGTCTTGTTTTTGTGTATTTATTGAAAGTGTACAACTTGGATATTTGGCCATCATGCATTGAAAATGCTTGATTGGTGGTTTTGGATTCAAGAGTGCCACTCCTTTGATGTTTTGAGATGATAAGGAGGGGCACAGTACAAACATACCCTTAGAAAACCCTCACTTTTCCTCTGTTTGTGCTCTGTTGTAGTGTGGTGACTCAGAGCACCAGTGGCCGGCAGTAGCTCACTGATGGCAGGTAGTGCCTCATTTTTGGCCGACAAGGCATACTTTTGGCCGGCAGGGGGCCGACAACTAGCATTCATGGCCGACAGGCCACTGGTGCAACCCTTAGCATTGAATTGGTAAGTTGGAGCAAAAGGTTCTGGAGTGCAATCAACCCTGCAAACAGAGCCTCTCAAGAGCAAACCGGAAGGCTTTTCGAGGTGAAAACCGAATGCATGCATCTTCCACGTCCTAAAGCAGAGTTGAGGCAGTGTAGTTTAATGCTTTATATGTTTAGTGTACATTGGTTTTGTGATTTAATTAACTAGTTGCTAATTAGTCAAGTGTTGCAATAATTAGTCTAATTAGTTTAATTAGATTAGTTTCGCTTAATTAGCTTAGTTTAGATTAGCTTAGCTTATTCATTCAGACCTTCCTTCGCGAGGGCGCAATGTTGTAATAAGTGTGCGTGCATGTGCGCATGTCTTCCAACCCCACATCTTTCTTCTTTTTATTTATTCGCTTTTGATGGTTAGATTAGGGATTATTTTCAATTAGCATACCTTATGCTTGCATATTTGTATCATTCATTTGTCTTGCATGCACCGAGGCTCGGCGCATCATTCAAACTGCATTGTTAATTTCAATACTTTTTTGAACACGTGTTTCAAAGCATGATATCAAAGTGTTGTAAATCATATGCCATATTAGTAGCCGAGCCTATTAAATGCATATTGCATGTGTTGCATTAGGCATCTTGTGTAGTTAGGATCATGCATTTTTCTAAGTAGTTTTTGTTTTGGCTTGGAGTACTCGGTGAGTTTTTATGCTTTAGCATGCTTGCATGAGTGTGATTGCCGTGTTGCCATGAGGCTATGTGCTTAATTGCTAAACTGCTTGAATGCCTGTAGATGAAGGCTTTGTTGCTTGAATTGAAACAATTCGATGATTACGCGTTTTAAGCCCACTTTGTGAAGTGGCAAATCATGTTTTAAGCCCATCATGTTTGATTGGCAAATCTGTATTTTAGCCCACTTGAGGGTGGCATTTTCAAACCATTTTCGAAAACAAACATGACTTGAAATGTTTCAATTCTTGTGATTTTAGTCTATACTTGCTTGTGTGCGTCACATAGTAAAGTTAGTTTAATAATCAACAAGAATACATGAGGTTTATGAAATAACATATCATGATTAGTAGAGGCCGATCTTTGATCGATCGAGCGGGGGTGCTCATTTCAGGACCTTCCCCTCTCGTACCCACATTCCTGAGCCGAGGCAACTTTGGTGATGACGGACACGTGGCCTTTGGCACGAGTCAGGGTTTCCTAAATTTCCCAAAAATAAAATATTTAGCTGGCGACTCTGTAATCTGGCAAAGCAGTCCAATTTTGGCATTATTTGATTCAAAATTGATTTTCCAAAATGATTTGCCGGATTGGACTCTTTGGTGTTTATCAATCTCACATTGCACTTTGTGATAGATTCAAAACCGTGATAGGAGTCCGAACTGTAAGACCAATTCGAGCTCTACGAAAGGAAGGCGCAAAGAAAGTCAAGTCTACACCCAGGATTCATTTTGCCGATCCAAACAGCAACATAAAAATGACAGTTACACAGTCATGACAATTATTACGGCTCTCCAGCACCCAACCTTTGGGGTACAGTTGCGGCACCCTTAGCAAAAAGGGGAGAGGCAAATTCCTAACTCCCAGAGACCATGACCACATCCTCCGATTCTACATCAAAGGTCTCTGGGAGCACCCGAATAAGTGATCTATCTCGATCACGGCGCTTCGACGTAAGAAAGAATGCCCCTGAGGAGCTTAATACAGACTATAGCAATATTGTAACTCTCTCAAACCCAAATCCAAGCTTAACATGTTGTTCAGCGCGAGCATTGCATTTATAATCTTAAAGACGTTCGTTGTCAACAAAAAATGTGGGACTCTATAATGAGAAAGGATCTCGCGAAGTCAAGGGTGAAGGGAAAACCTAACTCCGCCATCTACTATAAAGGATACTAACCATGGAACCCTCTCATCATTGGCGAATAAGAAATTATCATCCAGACGAGGCGGTTCTATATTCACGCTAACAGGAATATCGCAAGTAGATCAAAAATGGGATATACCTTCAGAACTACTAAGTAAATACACAAACTTCACCATCTCGACACAAACCTATGGTAAAACTAACACAATAAAAAAAAAAGGGGGATACACGAACACTTACAATTTAGAAGATGATTTGAACAACGGAAATGGTGGACAGGTGTCACCACCAGAAAAATCTTCGATTGAGATAGCTATGGAGGTGCAAAATCCCGACTATCAATGCGAATGATTTAAGCAAAGGGAGAGTAAACGGCGTTCCTTTTTGACGCAAATGTCGCCTCATTTAGATAAACGTGTCCTCGCATTTAATGTCAAATATTGATAGACGTGTCGGATTGTCGACACATGTCCATATGACGTCAGCATATTGGGAACCTAAAAACAAAAACCCTAACCCTAACCGTGTCCGACAAAGATATTACGCCGATCTCTTGCTTCGCACAAGGAACGGGTCCATGAGGATTTTCTTTTGAAACCTATCCGAGGGATAATACATCGGCTAAAACGTATGCCGATGTTTGCTTCGCGCAAAGAACGGGTCCATGAGGACCCTCTCTTGAA
The DNA here is from genome assembly GCA_030407325.1 of Camellia japonica. Classification (NCBI taxonomy): domain Eukaryota; kingdom Viridiplantae; phylum Streptophyta; class Magnoliopsida; order Ericales; family Theaceae; genus Camellia; species Camellia japonica. The sequence continues at coordinate 89,548,910 of JAPPVO010000010.1, read as the reverse complement.
ACCTATCCGAGGGATAGTACATTGGCTCAAACGTATGCCAATCTCTTGTTTCGCGCAAGGAATGGGTCCATAAGGATCCTCTTTTGAAACCTATCCGAGGGATAGTACATCAGCTAAAACGTACATCGATCTCTTGCCTTGCACAAGGAACGGGCCCATGAGGATCCTCTCTTGAAACCTATCCTAGGGATAGTACATCGGCTAAAACATACGTCGATGTCTTGCTTTGCGCAAGGAACGGGTCCATGAGGATCCTCTCTTGAAACCTATCCAAGGGATAGTACATCGGCTAAAACATACGTTGATCTCTTGCTTTGCGCAAAGAATGGGGTCCATGAGGATTCTCTCTTGAAACCTATCCAAGGGATCATACATTGGCTATACGTTACGCCAATCTCTCGCTTGGTGCAAGAAGCAGATCCATGAGGATCCTTTTTTAAAGTTAAGTTGATCAATGGTATAACAGCTAAATGCTCTACCAATCCATTGCTCTAGGCGAATCTAAGGATCCTCTCTTAGAGTCTACACAAAGAATAATACTTCGACACAAATTTAAACTTAAATGCATATAAATCAAGTAGCATGATCATGTCATCAAACACAAACCTACTAACTCAAAAAGAAAATTTTTGATGCATAGTCTTTATAAAAATAAAAATAAAAAATGTTTCTCCTAACCTTCTCCTAAGTGCTGCCAGTCTCTACTCCCTTGGCGGTATTCTGATGATCAGCGGCTTCGGGGCATGGGTAAGAATCATTTTTTCTCAACTCAGAGTTTATTAGAACATTCGTGGCCTCAAGTGCCGATGTTCACCATCCTCAAACAACATGTTCTCAAGCTTGGCAAATTACACTTCATATACGGCAGTAGCCTCGTTGCATCCCTCATCTTTTGTTGCTTTTACCGCACAAGCCAGATTCTCCTTCAACGCAGCCAGTGCTTCGGCAAGTTGTTCCTTCTCCCTCTTCAAAGCACTGATCTCTTATTCCATAGATGTTAACTTTAAATCCATGGCTTGAAGCTTTGAATCAAATTCTGCTACCTTGCCCTCGGCGTTTGTTGCTTTCAGCTCAAGCTCTTTGGTCTTCTCAACCAACTGGTTAGTTGATGTCCTCAACTTATCTGTCGCCCTGACCAGTCTGTTGTGGCACACCATGGCCTCGTACGTGGAAAACAGATCCTACATACAACCATTCAATTCAAGCAAATCATAATTAACCAATCAACCAATATAAGTGCACAATCAAACAATGAAATGGAAACACAAGCACTTACTACTAAAGAAAAATGCAGAGCCTGTGAAAAACAGCAACATCTGACTGTTCGGCTAGGTGTGCAATGTTAACCAGTAAAATCGAGCTACGAACAATCGTAGTGGCAACTTCAGCACTACCCATATCCGAATCTGCATTTGTCAGTTACCGATCCTTAAGGGTAGGTGCCAGAGTAATCGAAGAAATAATGAGTGCTGGCTCAGAAGCAAAGGCTGGAGATGACACTGTGGCAGCTGCAGAAGGATCAGTGTGACTCTTTTTTCGTACTTCGGTTGATTGGTCGGACAATCATTTGCCCAATCTTTGGGTGAAAGGAATAGGGTCATCAGAAACCATTACAGGATTGGGGGGAGAATCCCCTACTATAACGATTGGCGAATGCTAAGGCTGATCAGTGGTTGCAGGATCAAAAGACGTTTGAGAAGTAGACGTGGCCGCCGCAGCTCTTTCACGCTTTCTAGTTGCCGCAATCTCCAAAAAAGTTCTTTGGCGACATGCTGTCGGATATGGTGGCCTTCGAACTAGATGATTCTTCTTGGGATTCTTCTTCAGGAGCGACCTTTTCAACGTTCCCTCATAAGTGAGGAAGGATGTAAAAATCAAAACCACCGTCAGCACCAAGATGTATGCCATCTGTGGCTATTACTGTTTCGTAATGAGGAACATATACGAACAAGACATGAGCAGAACCTTGCCCTTGTTGCTCTGGTGGCCCTTTGTATGACTAAGCTTTCTGCAGAAGAGAGAGGTTTACTTGATCTTCCCGCTCGCTGGGATGTGTAAAGACTTCGGAAGCTGCGGCAAATGAACACAACTATTAGTAAAGTTAGATGGCAAGACAAATACTCACAAAGACAAAGCAAAAAAGGTAACATATAACCTGGACGGCCAGTGATCTTAGGGACAAGTTAGATCTTATCAACTCCAGGAGGAAATTCCCAGTTCCCCTCTATTATTACAAACACATCATTTACATCTTTGCCAGAATCAGGAAGCATCTGAACAAGTTAGCGCTTCACCGATCTGGGTTTGAAGTAAAATTTTATTCTTTTTTTGGTGGTGGGAACAAAATTATAACAGTACCTAATTTCAGATAGACCTAAGTTGATTCTGAGAATGTTGTTCAGGGCCACTACTCCCATCACTATCCTAAAGAAATTAGGGGACAGTTGGGAAGGGGGTACCCTATAAAAATGAAGCACCTCTCGAAGGAGGGGATGCAGAGGGAATCTAACTCCCCCCGCTATTATATCTATCAATGGAAGAGGAATTTGTTCTTTAGATCCCTCTCACAAACTATCATCGGAGGTAGGAAGGTGAATGACGACATCTTCAAGGATGTTGTACGAAACCCTGAACTCAGCAATGCTGTCTCCAGATTCAAAAAAGGACCTTAATCGATTCATTTCAATCAAACAAAAGCTAACAAAAAATGAGAAATCGCAAGAACAAAGGGGATGAAATTACAAGTAACTTCTACTGAAGGATGAAGAAATGAGTATAGGAGTTGAGGACATGATGCGATGGGAGGTGAAAAAGAAAAGGGCCAAATCTTCGATTAAATACGTTAGAAGCAAAATGACGCATTGAAGAAGGAAATGACGGGCGTCATTATTTAAAAAAAGATACTCAACGGATGCGTGTCACGAGTGGCGCTGTTTTCCCAAGAACCTACTAAAGTCGGCTAGGGCACCATGCAATTCATTAAAAAGAAATGTCGAAAATGGGACAATTATGGAGGATAAAACATTGACCCAAAGCCCAAGCAGATTGAGATACAGCCCAAAGCATTTTTACCCATCCAAGGCAAAGTTCTAAGTAATGTTCAGGTCCAAATCCTTGGAAAGTCCAGTTTTAAATAAAACAAAGTCACGTGATAGAAGATTTGAACAATATCGCTTTCTGAGAAGAAATCCGCAACACGAAGGAGAGCATTTGGATCGGATTAAAATCAACGATGGAGATCAGAATTAACAGAAGAGAGGATACGAAATCAGCCGACTTTGACAACCTGAGCATCCGATAAGACAGTTTCGACGATCAAAGATAGGAGCCCATATCCAAACTAAATCCAGGCCATCCAAATATAGCAACTCTGACAATGGCAGATCAAGACAACTTGTCCACTTGCGCGACCAATGTCTGAAGGTATAAAACAACATTGGATCAAGATAGTCATCCAACAGTCAAGGTACCAGGCATCCACACTATAAAAATGAGGAAGAAAACCTTTATCAGGGGGGACAAGAAAAATATTTTCTTTCTAAAGTAACATGTTTAAGCTATATTCTAACTTGATCGTCGGAGGGTCCGCCTGACCAACCATGGTCCGGGAGAGATCACTGACGTCTTGGTACTTGTCTTTTCTACAAAGCACAGGAAGGAGCAGCTCATCTCGATTTCCCTGTGAAGAATAAATTTCATCCTTCCACACTTACATTAACCCTCCAAACGTATGGGTCTACGTGGTGGAGTTAGGTTTTCTATAGATGGCACCATTTATGCAAAGTACATGGTTTTGTTTATCCTTCAAGATATATAAAAGGCCTATTGGAAGTTTGTAGGTATGTCACATTTATAAAGTGAGTAAAGAACTCCTATTCCTAGGGAAGTAATGTAGGACAGACGCATAGTTTTATTTATCCTTTATTAAAAAAGGCCTCTTGGAGATTTGTGGGTATGACACACTTATAAGGTGGGTCAAGAGTTGTTAGCGGTCCGATGTGGGACGGATTCAAATCCCTCACAATACTCATGAAAATATGCACACACAAAAGAAACACACAATATTTAACATGGTTCGGCCCAATTGCCTACATCCACGGAAGATAAATAAATCAACTATAAACATAAAATAGAGAGTATATGTAAGATAACCAAAATACGCAAAACCCACAATATTGCCCAACTCCATGTCAAGGCAGTTTAGCCATTGCTCACACCGATATTATTGTATGTTTCTCTCACCCATGTACAACTCTATTACATATTTTCCTCACCATTCTCTCTTACCCCCATAGGAGAGATTCCTTCCCTCTCTCACTCTCAACTTAACCCATAAACCCATATTTATACACAAAACAATATGGTTGAGGAGATACACAAAATTAATACACCCTTTGATCTTCCCTATGGTGCCAACCAAGCATCCACCCTGCGATGCCTTTTTATTACCCAAAGCCAATTGTTTGCAATAACCATACAATGAATCAACCATGCATGCATCACATTTCGGCACACAAAGCAGAAGGCAAAAGAGATCATGTCCCAATGATGTGTGCTTTGCCTTATCATTTTCCAAATTAATTACCCATTTAAACTAAGCAACAAGTCAGCTACTTATACCAACCATGCCTTATTCAAATTTATGCGACATATCCCACATGGCTCCACAAAAAAGAATTCCATGAAATGTATTTTTCTATTTCATATTGACAGAAAAATCCCAACATTTTGTGCACAAAAATTCTGTGTAAAAAATATTTCTCTTCATTTAATTATCATCTTTTTTTACTCCTTATCACAAACGAAAAAGCTTTTTGCAAAAAATTATTTTGGCTGTAGCTTATGAGAAAACTTGTATATTTTTACTTTTATTTTAGTAATTACTGGAACAATCTTCAGTGTACAATAGGAAAAACATAAACAAATAAAATAAATTTGATTACAAAATTTATTTACCCAAAACAGATTGGAATTTAGATGATCAAGTCGAGTGTGTGACACTCTGTCTTTAAGGACAAATTAGGCGCTGCACAAGTGCTTATGGTTTGAAGGCGTCTATAACGCCCGGTATTTTATACCATATTATTATTTACCAATCTATTATTATTAAGTTGTAATGCCCCAATATTTTATACCATATTATTATTTATCAATCTATTATTATTATTATTATCAAATTCCATAACATTAATGTAAATGAGAAGTAAAGTAAACAATCTTATAAGCTGAAATCCGTTACATTTTCATATATTTCTCTTGGAATTCTTTATAATAATACACAACATACAGAAATATAAAATTCACATCACCTTGCCATAAGGGCTTACACATTTCAAGGCTAAGGGCCTTGGTTACAACAAATAAAATCTTATCTCGACAAATAAGCTCGATAGTTGTAGGCAAACAACACCAAAGAAGCTTCAACGTTCCATATAAAATTCCATTAACTTGTCAACGATATGATGATTCATCTTCATCATGTAGAATTTGAGGATATCTAGCCTATAAAAATGGAGTGAGTTTTTACGCCTAGTAGGAAATAAACTTAACAATATATGTCAATGTTCGATATGATTATACTTATGCCATACCATGCCATGCATACGACTCGACTTCGTTTTGAAACTCAATTGTGAAATGCATAATTTGTAATCCATGTTTGATTCAACTCATTAACCATTGTCATGATTAAAGAACTTTTATTTTGTAATAAACTCCACTTTACATATCTCAAACACTCCCCACATTTATCGGCCACCAAATACAGTAGGGCGAGTGGGTACCTCTTACTTTTGAAAACTTTCACATTTATTGGCCACCAAGCATGGAGGGACAATTGAACACCTATTTCATTTTAAAAATACCTTCACATTTTTTGGCCACCGAGTATGTAAAGGCAATTGAACACCCATCAATTATTTCAACCATATCCCCAACATTTATCAGCGGTTAGCAATGAAGGGCAATTGGGCACCTTTACCAAAATACTAATAACATCTCCACATTTTTCGGCCTCTGAGCATGGAAGGGCACTTGGGCACTTCAACATACACAACGCATTTCCAAAACCACATACACACTTTTAAATAACTTAACACTTAATCTGAAATTATGTGAATGCAATGCAATGCATGAGTTTTCATTCTAATTTATCCAAAATTTCATTTAATAGCACAAGAGTTCATCAAGTAAAAACTAATGAAATGTTCACACTTTCATGACTCCAAGTCCTTCTCATTACCAACCATAATCCCAAGCAAAATATTAACATTACATCCTTCTAACACTTCCATAGATCCTTCATAATATCATCATAAATCAAAAGTTCATCTTACTCACATATAATCAAAGAAAATCAATTGTAATTTCAACATAAGGTGCCAATTGGTTCAAACCCTCTTTTAAACAAAATTCACAAATCTAAGGTTTCAAGAAAAAATTTGTTTCCTCATTTCTTTATTAAATCCACAAATCATCATATATTATTTATCAATGTACCAAAACATTTTACACATTTCAAAAATTTGAGTGAAAACCCCATTTGTCTAACTCATAATATCCCCAAATCCCAAAATGTCACAAAATCACACAAAATCATAAATATAAATGGTTAAGAGAATCCCCCACCTCAAGAAGGTGAGCAAACAACGAAGACTCAAGCAAAAACTCTGATGAAATCATAACCCAACTAGTCAACACCACGATGTACATTTCTCCTTCACTCTTCTTGAAAGATCTATGGTGAATACTTAGTAAAAAGAGGTAAAATATAAGGTTTGAGGGCTAGGACATGGAGGAGTGAGAGAGAGAAAAGAGAGAAAAATGTCAAAATATGAGCAAAAAATGGGTTTTATACTGGCTAATCTTGAACAGACCACTCGGGCGATGGAACATGTACTCGAGCACTAGAGACAAAAGATCGATCGAGTGAAAAAACCTTTGCTCGAGCATAAAGCGCGAACTCCCATAAGTTTAGACTGCAGACAAAAGTATTGGATGCCCTGAAAGACCACTCGAGCGAACACTTCTTCGCTCGAGCGATGAAGAAATTTTTTAGGCTATTACAATGACTATCTCTCAAGATACAATGATCTTCACAGTATTGAAGCAACATTATAATCAATTATGCACAGTGAACCAGAGCCTATGTTCTATTACTCTATTTGTTTCTCTCTAAAACCAATATGAGGAATAATAATGCAACAGGGGAGAAAAATATGATGGAATTGAATGAATTGAACTGCTAAAAGGGTCTAAATTTATAGATCTCGTGGTGGCTGTTTAGAAGGGTTCGAAACCCTTCGAACAGATGCAAGTTTGAATTACCAGAGAGGAAAAGAGGTGATTGGAGAAAGGAGGCACACTGGTTGGATTTGAATTTTGCAAACTTTCAAACCAATTTGTTTTAGAAATTTAAAATTTTCCACAAAAAATTCATTTGGTAGGACTTAACCCATAACATGCACCTGTGCCCAGCCTAGTCAGTTGGACAGCAGTGACGATGCTTTGTTCATAACTCCCTGTAGACACTCCATTTTTGACCGCCCTCAAGACTTGGGTGCTACTGATAGTTTACTTGGTGGTGAAAGAAATTGTGCAGTGCAAGGGTTCGATTTCTTCGGTAAGGAGAGAGTCAAATCCCAACTTCATACCCCTTTTGGACCAAAACAATCTTGATCAAAAGGATTTTTAGACCTTAAAACCCTCTCTTTCAAAATATTTTTGAAAATGATTCTACGATGTTCCGGGGCTCGTATTTCGTTAAATGTTGTGCTTTTCGGTAAACCGAGCAAGGACAAAGTGGAAATGAATGAAAGAGACATGAAATCTTTGAAAAATCTTTCAAAACACCTTACTTAGAGGTTTGGAGTTGAAGAAAAGAGGAGAGGAGAGAAGAAAACTAGTTTGGGAGAAGTTCAGCATGAATCCGGGAAGGATCGAAACTGAGCGGCTTCACCAAAATAGGCATAACTTTTTTCACAGTTATAATTTTGATGTGAGGCTTCCACCATTGGAAAGCTTACTTCTGGGGCTTCAATTTGGGCACAAGAATGACCTGAAAAGAAGTTCATATGAAAGAGATATGTCCCTTTGAAGTTTGACATGCAGAGCAGATTTTTGCTGTCAGTCGGCCACAAATATAGCTTGTCGGCCAGAAAAGTGGATGGTCGGCCAGTACAAGTGGCCAGTCGGCCACTATGGTCCCAAACTTAGATATTTTGAAGATCTTTCCCCCCCAGCTGTTCCAGACTGTCCTAGATATTTCTGAATTGAGATATTTCGACCAATGCTCATATATTGCTATATATTGAACCATATCTCTTGTTTTGCAAGGTTATAACATTTAGGGAGTCTCTCTCTCTAAAATCTCTCTCTCTCTCTACAATTTTGGATCAAAAATCTCTGCCTCTCTCTCTAGAGTTCTCTCTCTCTTGCCTTTTGTGCATGCAAGTAGAGAAATACCTCTCTTTTGCCTAGACATCCTTGATGAAAGTGGTTCATCTATGGGTTGAGGTTGCTTGAAGCTTACTTGGAGTCTTGTTTGAGCTCTAAAAGGAGGATTGAGCTTGGTTTGGTGCCTCTTTTGTGCCTAGTATGTGTTTTGCTTCAAAGGTAACCTTTTACCCCATTTAAGCTTGTCTTGCACTATTGTTTTGCCATCTTTCTACACTGTTTTTGGGGTGATTTTGAACTGAGAAAATCTCTATTTTTTAGTCCTAAAAATGATGGTTTGGGCTTATTTTGTGTTAGGGGGTTGTCTCTCCCTTTTGTTCCTTAGCTTGTGTAGCTTTTTGTGCCATCTTTCAAGGCTTTCAAACCAAAATTTTTGGCCCTTTTTACCACTGAAACTCAGAGGTTTTTCAATGACAAAAACCATGTTTTGAGGTCCAAAATAGGAGAGGGTGGCCTCCCCTCCTTGTCTCTCTATGTCGTGCCTTGTTAGCATTACAAAGGAGCATATTTTTATGGCTTGTGTTGGCTTAGTTCAAGCATATTTTTGGCATTATTTTGACATGCTTAAACTCTGTTTTTGGTTGGTTTGGCCACTTATGGCTTGATTTTGGTACTTGTAGTGCAATCCTACTTGTTAGCCTTGCATGACTCATGAGTTAGCCCATTAACCTAGCATGCATTAGCTCTACTCCAGCATGTTTTTGGTGTTATTTTGGCATGCTTTAACTCTGATTTTGGTTGGTCGGGTCACCTCTTGCTTGATTTTTGTACTTGTAGTGCAAATCTTGCTTACTAGCCTTGCATGCTTGATGTTTTGGTTCATTATTCTAGCTTCTTTTAGCTCTATTTCAGCATGCTTTTGGCCTTGATTTAGCATGCTTAAACTCTGTTCCAAGTGATTTTGGTCATGTATGGCTTGCCTTATAGGGCTATAGTGTAATTGGCTTCACTAGTCTTGAGTTTGGAGGCCCTTAGCATGCTATATTTGTGATGTGTGCATGATATGGCATCATTTGGTAGGTAATTTTAGAGCTTATATCTTTGCCATACTTCCACTTAAATCACTCTTTCAATGCTTTTGAAAAGTTGAGCATTATGCCTTATTTGTGAGCTAATACATGAGCTTATTTTTCTTGCCATCTATGCTACAAGTCTAGCATGTTTTTGCCACTATTTTGACCTGCCTTAGATCTGTTTTGAATGGTTAGGGTCATTTGAGCATTGCTTAGTATGGTTGTAGTGTAAAGGGCCTTGACTAGCTTTGAGTTTTGGGGCCTTTAACATGTTGTGTATGTGATGTTTGCATGGTATGGCACCATTTGGCATGTAATTTCAGTGTATATAGTGTAGTCACACTCTCATACACTTCACTTCTTCATAGCTTTTGAGGGTTATGTATCATGCCTTGCTTATAGGCCAACATGTGTGCATGTTCTTCTAGCATTTTGAGCTCCCATTTCAGCATGATTAGGCCTCTGTTTTGGCATGTTTAACCTCTGTCCAGGGTTGGTTTGGTCATTTGTGCTATGTATTGCATGCCTCTAGTGTTATGTTTTTTGCTAGCTTCAATGCTTTCGACTCCGAGCATGTCTTGCATGCATTATTTGCATGATTTAATGTTGTTTAGCATGTCATTTCAGTGCTGAAATATGTGCTATTACATTCCATCTTTCATTTGTTACATCGCTTTCGGAAGTAGTCTTAAGCCCTTTGTTGGTTTGAGCACGAAATTGAGGCGTTCATGCCTAATGGTTTTAGCCTTCTCTTGAGGGTTTCTACTAACCAACGGCATGATGCTACTTTCATACTCAAGATGCTTGTGGCTTGGACCATCTTTCCCATTAGAGGACAATCACATTGAACTTAACCGATTAATGGACTAATTGGTAAGTTAAAATGAGTAAACAAGAATTGAATCAAGTAAAACATGCCAAGATAACATATGTGCGTTGCATTGCATGTGTTTGGATCGGACGTTAATCCAAACACAAGGAATGTGACACGTTTCATACTCAAAGTGATGAAACGTGTTGCGTTTCTTGGTCATTGTCACCCTTGATCATGCATGATAGGGTGATGACACTTAGAGTCTTATGTGTGCATTCACTAACATTGTGCAAGCTTGACTCTTTGGTCATCATGCATTGAGATGCGTGGTTGGTGGCTTGAGAGTCGAGTACTACGCTCATTTGAGCTTGAAACATGATAAAGAGTGTGGAAGTGCATACATTTCCTTGCAAATACACTATCATGCCTCTGTTTGTGCTCTGTTGCAGCAAAAGGAGAAATTTCAAGAATCAGTGGCCGACCGGCCACATGCCCTAGCTGACCAGCCACCCAAGCCAGCCGACCAGCCATCAATACTGGCCGATGGCCATCACTTCTAGCCGATCATCCCTCAACATGTTCCTAGGATCAAACAGAAGCAGTCTGGAAGTTGGCACAATTTTCAAACGTCCAAAAGAGTGCAAACAGAGGCATTTTGAGGCCAGGCGGTGGATTTTCGGGGGCGAAGCCAACCGAGCATGCATATCCCCCTCGCTTCTCGGGTCGTTCATTCCAATTGCTTAGCTAATTAGTTTATTAGCTTAGTCATTTTGTAATTAATTAGTTAAAAGTTCAATTAATTAGTTCAGTTTGTAATTAATTAGCTTAGATTAGCTAGTTATTCAATTTCAATTGTGTTATAATTAATTAGCTAGATTAGTTAATTAGTTGGTTTGTAATAGTTAGCTTAATTAGCATAGCTAGTTGGCTTGTTTATTCGGACCCTCCTACGAGAGGGCATATTGTTGTAATAAGGATGCGTGTGTGTGTGTATGTCTTCCAATCCCCACTTCTTTCTCCCTTTTACTTATCAACTTTTGATGGTTAGTTTAGGGCATATTTCAATTAGCATACCTTATGCTTTGCATACATGCATCATTCATTTGTTTTGCATGCACCGGGCTCGGCGCATCATTCAAACTGCATTGTATTTCAATACACTTTCTTGAATACGTGTTCCAAAGCATGTTATCAAGTGTTGCATTCATATGCCATCTTAGATAGCCGAGCCTATTAGTTGCATTATTGCATGCGTTGCATTAGGCATCTTCGACATAGCTAGGATCATGCATGATTTCTAACTAGTTTTCTGTTTTGGCTCGGAGTACACTATAAGTGTTTATGCTTTAGCATCCTTGCATGAGTGTAAGTGTTGCCATGTTCAGCATGCTTGCCATGAGGCTATTTGCTTAAGTGTTTAATTGCATGAATGCCTGTGGATGAAGGCTTTATTGCTTGAATTGGGACCATTCGACAAATGTGAGTTTTTAAGCCCACTTGAGGGTGGCAAAATCATCATGTTTTAAGCCCACTTGAGGGTGGCAAATCCGCGTTTTAGCCTACTTGCGAGTAGCACTTTCAAACTATTTTCGAAAAACGAACATGAGATGTTTTGTTCCAAATTGAGTGATTTAGTCTATACTTGTATGTTGGGCGCATCACATAGTAAGGTTAGCTAATAAACCGGAATAAGAACACATGTGTTTTCAAAATAACATATCATGTTAGCAAAGGTCGATCCTTTGATCGGGCGAGTGGGGGTGCTCATTTCAGGACCTTCCCCTCTCGTACCCAAGTTCCCGAGCCAAGGCGACTTTGGTGATGACGAACACATGGTGTAGACACCCCATTTTTGACCGCCCTTAAGACTTGGGCGTTACTGATGGTTTACTTGGTGGAGAAAGGTGTGCAGGGCCAAGGTTTAGTTTCTTCAGCAAGGAGAGAGACAAATCTCAATTTCACACCCCATTTTGGACCAAAACATCTGCGCGGCTTCACCGAAACGAGCATAAATTTTTGTACAGTTGGAATTTTGATGCGAGGTTTGCGCCATCGGAAAGCTAACTTCTGGGGCTTCAGTTTGGACACCAGAATGACCTGAAAAGGGGTTCACATGAAGGAGTTATGTCCATTTGAAGTTGGACCTTCAGCGTAGATTTTTTTGCCACCAGCACCATTGATGAACAGTGGTCGGTCGGCATGGTCGGTGAACAGTGCTCGGTCGGCGAGGTCGGTCGGCATGGTCGGTGAACAGTGCTCGGTCGGCGAGGTCGGTCGGCATGGTCCGTGAACAGTGCTCGGTCGGCGAGGTCGGTGAACAGTGCTCGGTCGGCGAGGTCGGTCGGCATGGTCCGTGAACAGTGCTCGGTCGGCGAGGTCGGTGAACAGTGCTCGGTCGGCATGGTCGGTGAACAGTGCTCGGTCGGCCATCAATTTTTTTTTTTTTTTTTTTTTTTTTTTTTTTTTTTTTTTTTTTTTTCGGCTGAAGCTTCTCCGGGAAGTTTGAACATTTTGTTTTAGCTTCTTCAGGAAGCTTGGAATCTTTTGTTTTAGCTTCTTGAAGAAGCTTGACCCTTTTGCTTAGCTTCTTTGAGAAGCTTTGACCCTTTCTGGTGGCTTCTCCAAGAAGCCTTGGCCCTTTGTCCTCTATAAAACCAACCCTTGAGCTCCATTTGCAAGGGTTAGAAAAATTTGTTTGGAGCCTCCTACGTTCAATCTCTCTCTCTATATTCCAAGCACCAAAACCCTTTATTCTTGGATCCATTTTCTACTCCATCTCCAAGCCAACCAACCCATACTCCATACCAGCAGTTCGGAGGCCATATCCAGAGGCAAGGAGCATCTTTTCTCAAGCCAAGAGTTGATAAAAGACTAATCTTCAAGGGTGAGTCTCATTTTCCCTCTTTTTGCTCTTTTCTTGGTCTATATTTTAGCTCCTTATGCTTGCATAGTTGGGCTCCGACCCTAACTGGAACTAGGCTTATTTTGAGCCATTCTTCATGTTTCATTAAGGGCTCAACACTGTTTGAGCCCCCCATGTTGCACTTGCTTCAATACCCTCTTGAATGCCATTTTCTTGCATGATATTTCTGGCTTGTGAGTGATCTGTTTCTGAGCATGATGTAAACTGTGAGTGGGCCTATTTTGATCTCCTATTCAACATTGAAGAAGGGCTCAACCCTGTTTGGCCTCTCTATCATGCACTTGCTTCATAATTCTTCCAATTTACCGTAAACTTGCATGATTTGTTTGACCTACATGTAGTGTGTTTTGGAGCATGTCATGAACTGTGAGTAAGATTATTTTGTGTCCCTCTACAACATTGTATAAGGGATCAACCTTGTTGGGGGTCTCCATGTTATACTTGTCTTTATATCCCTCTTTGACCCCCATTGTTGCATGCTTTCTTAAGCTTATCTAGCTTCTGTTTTCGGCCATTATTAGAACTGGAAAGAGTCATATTTTGGCCTTCTTGTCATATTTCATTAAGGGTCTTTGCTGGTTTGATGAATTTTTAGGGTACCTCATGTTATAGCCTTATGTATCCTCAATCTTGCATGGCATTTTTAACATGTTTTCATACTGATTTGGGGGATGTCATCTACTGTAAATGTTCATATTTTCAGTCCCTTATCAGTGTTGTAGAAGGAAATTTTTCAGTTTGAGCATCGCATACATCACTTGTTTCAATACCCCTCTCTTGGCCCCATTTTTGCATGCCATTGTTGTCCTATCTATGCTCACTATTTCGCCATGTTTTGTACTGTAAAAAATGCTATTTTGGGGCTGCCTTGCTACTGTTTCGCATTTCATGTACCAATTATGCATGTTTAGTATGGCTATAGGCTATTTCGGGCGCCTAATATCGCATTTCGGGACTATTCCGTGCATTTGGTGTCATTTCCCCACCTTTTGGGACTGTTTTGCATCATTTGTGAGTGCTGAAATTCCATTTGCATGTTTGCATATCATTTGCTATGTCATTTGCATTGCGTATGCCGCCGCCTCGGTTTGCGCGCCCGTGTGCGCGCATTTCGAGGCACCTTTTTTTATCCGACGGCCTCCCGTGTGAGAGTGGCCGAGGTCCTCTCACGTTGGTATAAGTCCATTCTGCATTCCGTATGCCATTTTAGATCTGTTACATTCCGTATGCCATTTTCTCGGTTTGCGTGCCCGTGGGCACGCATTTCGAGACATCTCATTTTAGTCTCATTGTATATCATATTCCATGTTATTTCATGTCTTAGGGCCATCGCCTCGGTTTGCGTGCCCGGGTGCACGCATTTTGAGGCACCTCATTCTCATAGCATTGTGCATGCTAGAATTGTATATTAGCTGCATTTCATACATATCATGCATATCGCATCGTGTTCGGGATAGGAGTTAGCCCGGGCACGGGAAACGAGGCACGTTTCGTACTCCAAGTGACGGAACGGGTCTCAATTCTCCAGTCACCGACACTCCGGATTATCCATGATGGGGTTAGGTTTTTGTTGTAGCATTCATCTGCATTGCACCCTATATTGAGTTGTGCAATCCGATTCCTCGGCCATCATGCATCGATATGCGTGATTGGTGGCACGAGGATCGAGGCATGCATATATTTGTGAAATACATTGCTATGCCCTTTTCCTGCTCTCTGTTGCAGCAAAATCAAGGATCAACAACTTTTCAGAGTTTGGCACGCATTTCGAGAAAAGTGCAAACAGAGGCTAATTGGGGCATCCCAGTGGATTTCCGCGCCAGAGCAGCCCGGCATACATTATTCATCAGAAGCAAGGCAGTCCCTGGCTTGCATGCCAGTTTTACTTTTTTGTAGTTAATCTGTACATTAATTAGAAATCTGTATTATTCTTTCATTTCGGACTGTATTATTATTTATTCGGACCCTCTGTGTGAGGGCATAATTGTAATAAGGGTGTGTGAGTGCGATGTATGTCTTCCAACCCCCATTTCTTTCTCCCTTTTATTTACCCGCTTACGATGGTTAGATATAGGGCATATTTCAATTAGCATACAGTATGACAGCATGTTTGCATCATTCATCTGTTTTGCATGCACCGGGATCGGCGCATCATACAAACTGCATCTGTATTTCAATTCCAAATTGAATACGTGATAGTTGTAGCATTTCACATGCCATCTTTAGAATAGCCGAGCCTGCTATAGTTGCATTTTGCATGTGTTGCATTAGGCATTCTGTATACTTAGGATCCATGCATGATTTCTAATCGGTTCCTGTTTTGGCTTGGAGTACTAGGTGAGTTTTATGCTTTAGCATCCTTGCATGCGTGTGAGTGTTGCCATGATAGCATGCTTACCATGAGGCTATGTGCTTATGTGATATATCTGCCTTGAATGCCTGTGGGTGGAGGTTGAGTTATCTGAATTGGAGCAATTCATTAACTGTTTGTTTTAAGCCCACTAGATAGTGGCAAAATCATGTTTTACTAAGCCCACCCGAGGGTGGCAAATCCGCGTCTTAGCCTACCTGCGGGTAGCACCATCAAACCATCTTTAAACAAACAAACATGAGATGTTTAGTTCCAATTCAGACGATTCAGTCTATACTTGTTTGCTGCGAGCATCACATAGTAACCTAGGCTAATAACCAGAATAAGAACTCACAAAGTTTTCAAAAAACAGATATCATGGTTAGTAGAGGCCGGTCTTTGACCGGGCGAGAGGGGGTGCTCACGATGTGACCTTCCCCAATCGTACCCAAGTTCCCGAGCCAACTTTGGTGATGACGGACACGTGGCCTTTTGGCACCGAGTCAGGGTTTCCTAAATTTCCCATTTTAAAAAATATTTAGGTGGCGACTCTGTTATCTGGCAAAGCAGTCCATGTTTGGCACTTCTTTCAAAAAATCTGTTTTTTCTTCAAAACGATTTGCCGGATTTGGACTCTTTGGTTCAAGATTAAGAACCGTGACATTTGAGTCCTTGAACTGTAGTGACCCCAATATGAACAGAACGGGACCTAACCCTCCCGGGGCGTTCGGGGGACGTCTACACATGGCCTTAGGCACGAGTCAGGGTTTCCTAAATTTCTCAAAAATAAAATATTTAGGTGGCGACTCTATAATCTGGCAAAGCAGTCCATGTTTGGCGTTTTTTGATTAAAATCGATTTTCCAAAACGATTTGTCGGATTTGGACTCTTTGGTGATTTATCAGTCTTACATTGCACTTTGTGAGATTAGATTCAGAACCGTGATAGGAGTCCGAACTGTAGTAGCTAAGAACCCAATTCGCGCCCTCGCCGAAAGGGGGGCGCACGGAGAGAGTTTGGGCAGTCTACACTCCCTTTCCACAAAACTTGGGTGCCTTTGAGGCCCTTCCAAGAATATATAAACTCTTTTCTTATTTTAATGTAGGACAACACAATTTGAGTAACCCATGTTGTCTCTTCAACTTCCAACTTCATGAAGCCGAAAATGACGTCAACTTTCCATTCACTTGGAAATGGTTTTGATGAGTAGACTTCGAGGTGTGACTCACCAAGCGGTAAGGAACACATCACTCCTTGGACTCACCTCAAAAAATGTATGGGTCCTGCTAGAATTTGGGCTCAAAGTTAGCCAAAATTAAGTCTATAAAAAAACAAATTTCCTACCATGAATCCTTTGTGTTTAGGAAAAAGTTGGCAAGTCTTAATTAGGATTGTAAGAAAAATTGATATAATTGAATCGACCATTTAAGCCCGACTGAAATTTCTATTTTTGGTCTATTTTTCATAACTTATGATTTATTTCGATTTTGAAAATTTTTACATTGGTATAAAATATTATATTTAAAAAAATTATATTTTAAGTTTTTAAACACTAGAACATAAGTAACTAATAATATATCTTTTGTAATAAAAATTAGGGAGGAAGGGTATAGAATAATTTTTACCGTTATTTATTTATTTATTTTCAATGTGAGATTTTACAAACTTTTATTAATTCTTCAAAATCTCATGAGAATCCTATTCATCGATAAAATAAAATCATATCATTCGGTTTGTTTCGGTTTGTCAACTAACAAAATTGAAATTTTCAATTCGGTAATAAATTCTCATTTAATCCCAACCGAATCGAATCAGTTACACTCCTAATATTAACTCAAATTCCACCTATTAAATAATTATTGAACAATTGTGTTGATGGTTCAATATTTTGACAAATTTCAAAATTTCAAAATTCTTGTGACATATTATCTCGCTGGGCAACTTTGAATAAAAGTCAAAAAATAAATAAAAATGTTAAAAAAGCCAATAAATTATATAAAAATGTCCAAGATTTTATTTTCTCTTTAATTTTAATACATTTTTTTTGTAAAAAATTAAAAAGCCATCCCAAGCAACATGTTCCCAAAGGAATACTTAATAGTCCCACAAACTCTAACAATTTTGAACCACCAACTTCCTATATAATTTTAGATTGTACAACATTGTTGCACCCATTAATGTCTCATAAAATTTTAAACTAGACTTTGGTCTAATTAAAAAGGAGTTTAGCCCATTCTATAGAAAAATTATTAGATGGTCTAGGGACACTATATGTGGTTATATCCCTGGTTAATTACAAACTATCATGTCTTTTCATAATTCTCAATCATCTAATATAAAATTGTGAATTTCATCTTCTCTACCAATCACAATACACATAGAGTACCACGTGACACCACTCCTAGACCAACCAATAACTTCTCCCTTTTATAAGCCACTGATTGTAACTACCACTATTGCTATGGTGGGTGCAAAATCGTAAACTCTTATTGCATAGCCTCTTCTATTTCAACTAGAGGTTGTGTGGCTACTTTATGGGCCCGTTTGTTTTTAGAGGTAGAATGGAGGAGATTATTAGTGAGGGGACTATTCGTGAGGAGACAAAGAAAAATTGTGTTTGTTTGATAACCAATGGACTAGTAATAGTTCATGTTTGTTTTGAGAGATATGAGTGGGGAGCCTCTATTTGCACACCACCAAAACTCTCATCCCACACAAATACTTAGTTCACACCACACACACATTTTTTTAAAAATATTTTTCTCTCAATTCACACCACCAAATTCCTAAAATACCCTCTTCAACCCTAACCCCAAATCATTGTCACTGACGCCACTTCCATCGCCGGCTCCGACATTAAAGTCCTAACCTTAACCCTGACCCTAACCAGCGTCGATTACCCCTTTCTTCTGCCGCCACCCTCTCCTCAACCATTCTCCTCTTCCCATACTCCGCTGCTTCTTCTTCCACAGCCTTCTTTCCCTTACGTCGCAGCCCCTTCATCATCGATTCACCATTTCGCTGCTGCCCCTCACATTTAGTCGCAGAACCCTCTCTAGCTCCCCTTTCCTCGTTTCAAAACCCTAGCGTCCACTGCCACCACCACCACCTCTCAATCGCGATCTCTCTCTCGTGCGCGATCTGTCTTTGTGTCTCTCTACGGTTGATGAAGGCTTGAGATGGAGGTAGAAATGCATTGTGATGGTGGATCTGGGTGGGTTCACTGCGACGGCGAGGGTGGAGGCGAGGCTGTTAACAGTGGCAAAGGGAGAGTAGGGTTGTTCGGAGTCATCGGTGGCTAGAGAAGGGGGTTGCGGTGGTGGTTGGAGGTTAGCGGTGGTGAGGGATAAGGGCTGTATTTGGGAGGTGCTGCGAGGGTTGAAGATGCCATAGTAAGCGCAGGCACCGACTAGGGTTTGAATGGATGAATATTTGTCCTCTTTGGTAATTTTCTTGAGTGGCAAATTCATAATTAAAAAAATTTGAAAGTTGGTGTGGGATAAGAGTTTTTGTGGTGTGCAAATAGAAGCTCCCATATGAGTGGGATTAACCATGTAAAAGTACACAAATACCCTTATTGTAATAATGCCAAGTTTGAACTTATACCAACTAATAAATGCATTATCCAATTAAACTATTCAAAAACTAAAATTAAAATTACATAATTGAAAATAATAAAGAATTCAAATATTAATCTATTTTTTATTATTATTATCATTATTATTAAAGAAACCAACCAATGGTTTCTCCAAAACCAGCCCATGGTTTTGGAAAAGGTTCATCCCATTAGTGTGGACTTGGCCTTGTTTTGCAAATATCTTGCTTTTCCACTCTGGTTCTTTTTCTACCTCACATGTCTCTCTCTTGCTCAAGCTTTGCCATTTGATGACCACAAGTTCAAGCTGATTGGAGCTCTATCAAGCTGATCTCAGCTCTATCAACTATGATCTCAACCTTCATATTCGTCAACAACGATGTTGACCTTCAAATTCAAGGTGAGGCGAACTTGATGAAGACCAGAGTGCTAGATCAGTCTTCTCTCTTGGTGATCTTGTTGTGATTTTGTTGATTTTTTTATTATTATTTTGTTGATTTTGAGAACTTGTTGGATATTTGTAATATGTTTATGAATTTGTTGATCTTTTTTGTTATTATTTTTTAATATATGTGATTTTGAAAATTTGTTAAAAATTTTAAAAGCAGTTGAATTTTTTTTTTTTTTTGTGGAAATTATTAATTGTTTCTGAGTGTGCTAAAAAATTTAAATGAGGGATCTGTTTTTCAGTTTGATGACGTGGTGGATAGTATGGTCATTTACATTATAATCTCAACGGTTTCTTTTTTCAATACCAAGTCCCATGAGGGATTCTTAATCTGTTCGTTTGAGAGGTTTCATAATCCGTTCGGACTATGACTTTGGTGCAATATTGTCAAAACAAACATGATATTAAAGAATGGCTCCTCATTGTTAGTCCAATACCAACCCATATCACGGAAAACAAATGGGCAGTATGCGTGTATTGTTAAATCTATAAAATATAAGTATTAACTTTGATTTAAAAATAGGGTACTCCGTTTATAAATTTACCTTTGAATTTTTTGTTTGGTCAAAAGTCCAAAAGCTAAAATACTTTGTCAACCATAAGAATACGCTTACACGAAATGATCAAAATATTCATGTATATATGTTGAGGATTCGAACGCTTGTTTATCTCCCAAACATCTCTCTCTTGTCTTCATTTCCTTCATCGCATCTCTCTCTTCCTTTCCCCCCCTCTCTCTCTAGGTTTGAGTGATTACAGTCTGACAGAATTAACAAATCAATAATGGCATCCGAGACCAACACTCCCAAATTCGGATCAACCACTTCAAATCAACATCTTAATTCTTTATTCACTTACACTGCTTCTTTTGTGATTTCGATAGAAGACAAGATGAATTGCCTTTCGAAATCATTTGTTTAAGGGAATTTTGTTTTTGTTTTTGGTTTTACGAAAACCCTACAGTAGACTTACTCATTTATGTCTTCGATGGTTTTCGCTTTACTTCTTCCTCAAAATGATCTCTTTATCTTTTTCTCTCTAATTGATAGTGGTGAGGACTCAGTCCGTCAAATCAAATATGGTCCATGGCAATGTCCATGCCCTATAACTTCTCTAGAAGATTCTCCACATCAGGAAGTGATTGAAGCACCAACGATTGCACTGGTGACTGGTATATCGATCGCCACTAAAGAAATCGCTGGAAAATACCATCATCTTTGGAATTTGCAAGTACATTGCCATCTCCAAGATTTTCTCGAAGTAGTGCAAGTACATCACTAACACAGTGTCGTGAGCGGCTGTGGCAAAGTGATCCAACCACCATCAAGACCCAAGACACAAGTGAGATGTTTAATTTTGGGATCTTGTCTTGGGTCTTCTTTCTTAGCATCCAAACACACAAAGCTAATAGAAAAATATGTATATTTGTATATGTATGAAATAGATTGCAACATATGTTGTGTATGTATCAGTTTTTGCCATATACTATGTTGTTGTTGTTGTTGTTGTCGTCGTTGTTGTCGAGAAACTGATTGCAACAAATTAAAAAAAAAAAAGAAAAGACAAATGGACTTTTCTCTCTCTCTCACTCCCTCCCCGCTATGTATATCTGTGTATTTACGCAGATAGGACCGGTACTGCAGATCTGTTCAAAAATGGTTTAGATCTATTCAAAATGACACAGATATTTCAACAGATAGTGTTTTTAACAGATAGATTACATATATATATAATAGATAGGTTTTAAATTCAACAGACAAAAAAAAAATTCAACAGATAAGAAAAAAAATTAACAGATAAAAAAATTTGAGTAAGTAGTTAAAAAAATTAAACAGAGAAAATATTTGAATAGATAGTCAAAAAAATTCAACAAATAGATTAGGGGTTAAAATTAGAAATAAAATGTTTTCCAAAATAATAAAATATACTTCTCACCATAATATTTTATAAAGAGTGTACTTCTCACCAATAAAAAATGCTTATGAGACCTAATAACTTATACACCTTCCTTAGATTGGACTTCTCAATAATTTTATCTTAAAAAGATATCTATTTTGTGTCGCTCAAATGATAAAAATATTATTTTTAAGACTAAAAGTCTGGGGTTCAAGCCTCAACTATATAATTTTGTGCCTTCACTTTATAATGAGATTTACTTAATATTTTGTTTAATTAATATGTTTATTGATAAATTAATTAGTATTTATTATAACATTATTGCTCATGTCATAAGTAGAGAACTCATCATAAAATCTAAATGTGACCCATAATTAATTAAACAATTTGGACAACAACAATTCACATTTCTATGATGAACTACTATAATTTGGACAACATAAAAATTATGGCATTGACTTCGAATTTTTTTTTCTTCTACTCTTGAGTTTAGTCATGCATAAACCTTTATTGCTCCTATTAGCACCTTAGGATTTGGACACTTAGGTTGGCATGAGGTGACACCTTAAACCTATATCAACTGTCTAAGTCAGGCATGAGGGAGATATGTCTAAGTCAAGATAACAATGTGGCAGTGACAATGCCACAAGACTCAAAGACAAGTGATGCTTCATGTGGGCAAATGCAAGACTAGACTTGTCTTAATGCTGCTGGCAGCGTGGACTTGTTAGGTCAGACAAATCAGTGGACTTGACACTTGGTGGTGGACCAAGGGTTGGCACTAGCATGGGCTAAGCAAACCAAGACTCAATACTTTGTGGGTCAAACTCAGGAGGGTTTAAGGCTGACATGGATGGCAGTTCGTGGCAATTATACTGGCATGATGCAAAGCTGAAAGACATGGCAGTCATTGTTAGTTATGCTTGCAAGGGGCCATGACACAACATATTGGAATGATGGATCTAGCCCAAGGCAGTTCCTGGCAATTACTGGCAGTTATTCCTACAGCAGCCTTTGTTGGTTTGAATTTACCCTACTAGTTAGGGGTGTCAATTGCTCATAACTGATTTGTAATATGCCTTTAAAATACCAAGGCATTGAGAGTTTTAGGTAGTGTGTGCAACCTGCACAAATGTTCTTGTATTCTTATATTATTTTTGGGGTGTTTGGTAAAACTTTTTTTCAACTTAAATCAGTTTTTGGCCTAAATTAAGCTATATTGGTGTGTTTGGTACAACTTATGGGCATAGATTATGGCTTAATTTAAGCCAAATTCGGCTTAAAAGTTGAAGTTGCTCTTGGGGTGCTTAATTTTACGGCTTATGCGGGAAGCTGTTTAGTCTAATATGTAATGACTTAAATGCCCGTCTTATATTTCAACTATTACCAAAAACCCACCTATATAACATTTGTTCTCAAGCACTGTTCACTCAAAAGGGAGAGACATAGGTGATTTCTGGCAAGTGTGATTTTCAGTGAACGCGATTTCCGGCGAAGATGATTTCTAGCTCTCAACACTGTTCTTAACTCTCTCTCTCTCTCTCTCTCTCTCACACACACACACACACACACACACACACACACACACACACACGAACCAGACCTCTCACTCCCTCCCTCCCTCTCTCTCTCCATCGCGCATGTCGTCAGCGACTAGGGTTTCTCTCTCTCTCTCTCTCTTCCTCTCTCTTTCCATCGCGATCTGAAACTAGAAATCATCTCTGCCGTTTGCTTTCTTTCCGCTGCCTCCCGCACCTACATCGACAGCTGGTCATCTCTACCGATCGCTGTTCGCCGGCTGGGTTGAAACCTTAGCACCGGCGACTGGGTTGAAACCCTAGAAACAAATTGAAGAAAAATAAAAAAAATCAATATTAATATTAATTAAAAAAGAAAAAAATGTATATTTTTGAAGAAAAAGGAAAAAAAAATATTAATTGGTATTAATTATTAATAAATTAATATTACATATTTTTGTAATGAATTAATTATTAATTGATAACAATTGTTGATTATTGATATTAATTGAGACTAATTAAGAAATTGATACTAATTAATGATTTTAGTGTTAATTGATACTAATAAAAATTAATTATTAATATTTATTGATACTAATTAATAATTTTAGTATTAATTGATACTAATAAAAATTAATTATTAATATTTATTGATACTAATTAATAATTTTAGTATTAATTGAGACTAATTAATAATTTTAGTATCAATTGACACTAATAAATTTTAATTATTAATATTAATTGATACTAATTAATTTTATAATGGAAAAAAATTGTTACAATAATACTTCCATTATATTTTTGTCAAATATATCAATTTTTATATTATTTGACACTAATTAATACTAATTATATTAAATTTTATTAATAAAATAATTTTTTTAAATTAAAATTGAAAAAAAATGACAAAATTATCATTTTTAATCATATAAGAGCAAAAAGGACAATTATACAGTAAAAAGTTATTTTACAGCTTATCAACCAAACACTACTCTGATGCTTAAATCCATAATCTCACAACTGCACCAAACATGTTAACAACTTATGTAATAAAGGTTGGAAATGATTCCCATAATATGTTTGTGTATGCTTGTTTATTTACAAATATCATTGTGAGTAATTTGTGCATATTTGACTCAGATTAGATGGTGAGACTTAGGCCTCGTTTGGAAACAGGCTTTTTTAGTAATTTTTTGACTTTTTTGTTAAAATATAATGTTAAAAAAATTAGTATGTTTGGTATGACTTTTTGATTTTTTACGAAAAAATATACAAAAAATAGAGATAAAAGAAAATTTTTAACTTTTTGATATAAATTATTGATTTTTTAATTTTTTTAATAACTTTTAAATTTTTTAACTAAAAAAATTATTTGCCAAACGAGGCCTTAGTGCCATCGTAGGCTGAGATCAAACTTGAAAATTTGACCCTATGACAGCTCCCATGATTGACATCACATGCTGCAACGCCTAAATCAACTTTTATTTATTTTTGAATTTTTTTATTCAATTTGTTGGATGTTGAGCTAGATGAAATAGGTTCATTTTGAGCCAAGGTAATTAACCAGACGCACTTCTAATATGTCCGTGTATTTATTTTGGTTGCATTTGATAAAATTTTTTAAATATGATTAGAGAATAAGAGATATATTTTGAATTTGTGAGTTTTAAAATTATGATTTGAATATAAAACATTTGTTTGGTGAATGAGTTTTGAAAAAAAATTTTGAATTGAGTGAGCAATTTTTTATGTGACATATGATATTTGATACACAAATTTACAATTCATAATCAAACACATAACTCAAAATTCTATTCAAAACTCATAAAAAAAATTTAAAAATTCTGAATTTTTTTTTATTTAAAATATAAAAAACATGTGGCACTTGTAAAAAAAATAATTTGCACTGTTCCGGTCAACCATCCGGATGTCTAGGAGAACGACCGGTTAGCCCAAATTTTCCCGCCTTGGACAGAGTTTTCAAAAGTAAATGTGAAATTAATTTTTAAAAATTATAAACAAACACCACGTGAAACCCAAAAAGTGAAACTAAAGTCCCAAAATTCTACCAAACAGAGTCTTTCTTGTTCAAAGATGCACTTCGCCACTGGTTGAACATGTGAATAAGGCCTCGTTTGGGAAGGGGCGGTTTAGCCAAAAAGTTACTGAAAAAGTCAAAAAGTCAACAACTCATACCAAAAAGTCAACAATTCTCTTTTCTCTCTACTTTTTACACATCTTTTCGTAAAAAGTCAAAAAGTCATCCCAAACATACTAATTTTTTTAGTTCATATTTTAACTAAATAACCAAAAAGTTACTAAATTAACTTATTCCCAAACGGGGCCTAAGTAGTGAAAATTAAATTAGCACCTTAATTTTTGACTGATATGGTCTCTATTAATTGTTGCAATAGAGTCATATTATGAGAAAGAAATTATTTAACATGTTAGTCTTCTTTTTTTTTCTTTTTTTTTTTCTTTTTTTCATAAATATAGTGAACTCACTTGTTACCAGAGATTTGTCGATTCTACAATTTGTTAGACTATTGTGAAATTCACAAAGCTCTCATCATATCCGGTGCATTGGACAAATGTTTTCTTTTTTTTGTTACAGGAAAATCTTCCTACTCTCTCGCAGGTTGAGGGCAGCGCCCCTTAGTTCAGGGCAGCGCCCCTTGCAAAGATCACCAAGGTGCCCTGTTGTCCGTTCTGAGATAAAAGACTATAACCTGAGAACTTATCCCGACCTCCCAAGACAAGTTCCGCTTAAGTCAGGACTCGAGCAACGGGGGAGTATTGGGCCCACACCAAGTGCTGTGGGTAGCAACAACTTGAGGCTAACCTCCTAACCAACTATCCTACGCCCAGGAGATTGGCCCAAGAAATTTTGAACTTGAAACCTATGGTCTTAACCCCCAAACCTTTACCAAGTTGTTAAACACCCTTGGATTAAGACAGACGTTTTCATTAGAGAAAACAATTCTCTATTTAAGGACGCCTAACAAACACAACAACTGACTTAATAAAAAAATCCACTCAAACCTTTAAAAAAACCATTCCCAATTTCAGGTTAATTTTTACTGTAATATGCAATAAAATGATTAATTAGAGCTAAACTGGCCATCAACCCGACCTATCAAATTTACATCCAATCTCAACAATCCATTTCTGAAATAGGCTGAAAATCAGGAATGTTAAAATTATCAAACCCAATCAACTTGTTTGGTTATGATTCACTTTTCAAAAAATTAAATTTTTTGTTTTTGATTTTTTGTTCTTGTTTTTATTGAATTTTTTAAATTTTTATATACACTTAATATAAATACATTTAAAAAGTATAATATTTGTGATTTTTTTAAAAAAATTTACTAAATATCAAAAATATTTAAAAAAATATAAGAATTCAATATATTTTTATATTTTTATGTATTTATTTGATTTTTTAAAATATTTTTTTAATGAATATTTTAGTTTTTAGAAACATCTAAGTAAGACACATATAAAAAAGTAAAAAATTACTTAAAATTTTAAAAATATTCACTAAAAATAAAAAATAAAAAAAACAAAAATAAAAATCTAAATTTTTTAAAAATTAAATGTAGAAAATTGAAATCAAATACAGTGATTCTTGTATTTATTTCAACTTGATTTTAATAAAAAAAAATTGGAAGAGTATTGGTAGGGTAGAGTATAGTATAGGAATAAACAGATAATATCAAAATTAAAGTAAAATATAAAATTATATCATTAAAATAATAGAATTTAAAATTAAAATTTCATATGTATTATTATAATTAAACATTTTTTAACAATCAATCAATCAACCAACTTATAGAAGGTTGGTTTAATAGTAGACTTCGGTTAATTTTTTCAAAAACCTTGATCAGTTGTCATTAGGGTTGTGCAAATACCGTTCAATCTGTTAAAATCGCATTGATCTATATCAATTCGTACCGTTCTAACCGTTAATCGCAGTTTAAACTTTAAAATTTATAATCCGCCAACCGAATCGCTTCGCTTCGTTATAATTAATACATATATATTTTTCAACTTTTAATAAAATATCAATATAAAAATGAGTGTGAGAGAGATTTAAGATATGAAATTTATTACAAATTAGTGATTATATATATGAAATATATTATGTAAAATAACTTTGTATTATATATCTAAAAAATATTATATAAATTAGTGTTATGTATTATACAAATGTATGATAATTAGTTAGAATATTCTTCAATCTGCCAATCCACCAAAAACTGTCCAAACTAAAATTTGTCAATTCATTAATCCACTAATTCGCTATTCGATTTGTAATTTTACTCTTAAACCGCCTGAACCACTGCACCCCTGTTGGCTACATATTTTGTAAAAACCAATCACAATTCGACACGTGGCAGAGTAAGGGTAATATAGGAAGACTAGTCAAGTCTTTGATCATGATCGTACACGTGACAGTTAATATTAGTTCTCACGTGATCTAAGTAGCATTGGATCAGTAAAGAGATGTAAGGTGACATGACTCCAACGGTTACTCACATTCAAATTCGAATATAGGAGGGAAGCCTAACTGCAAATGATGGTGTAGTGAAACTACTTATAAGGCAACATGGTCAGCGATCATGGAGGAGCAGTTCGACGGTTTGAAGTGCAGTTCGAAGGTCATCCTTGACAAGTATAAATAGCAGGGAAGCCCCCAGAAAAAACTTCCAGACTCCGATCCAACAAACCAGTCATTTACTTCATATTTTCTTTTCCAGTTTTACATTTCCAGTTTTTACATTTCTTGCACTTTAAATACATGTTCTTTACATTCCTACACTTTAAATTCCTGCACTGCACTTCGTTCATAGGAATAGTTTCGAGTAAATTATCGCTGTAAACCTCTACGAGGCTGAGTTTGGATCATTGTAAGTTTTCATCTTAATGAAATACTTCATTTGTTCGTCATTCATCTGTTATTTTGCTTAATTTCTCCTAAGTCAAGCCACTAGTAAAAGTCCTCTTCATTGAGGCTGAAAGAACTAAAACACAATCATCTGATAATTGATTGGCAATTATAATTTCTGTAAGGACTGATTGATCCTTGCTGACACGCTCACATTTACAAAAATACCCTTCGAAAGTCAAAAAGCCAACAACCCCCTTAGGCCTCGTTTGGGAACATGCTTTTTTAGTAACTTTTTGATTTTTTTGCTAAAATGTGATGTAAAAAAAACTACTCCCTCTGTCCCAAAATAATGGTCCCTTTTGGGGAATCCAACTTTTTTGGTAGTACAATTATTATTACATTTGAAAAAAAAGTTGATTTTCCAAAATTACCCTTTTGATAGTACATTTTTTAGGAATATCAATATCATAATTGTACTTTTTATATTGTTTATTAATTTAAAAGAAGGGCAAAATAGGAAATTTATACTCCCTCTGTCCCAAAATAATAGTCCCTTTTGGGGAATCTAACTCTTTTTGATAGCACAATTATTGCATTTGAAAAAAGTTGATTTTCTAAAATTACCCTTTTGATAGTACATTTTTTGAGAATATCAATGTCATAATTGTACTTTTATATTGTTTATTAAATTAAAAGAATGACAAAATATGAAATTTATATTATTTTTGTACTTGATTTTTGAAGAGGGACTAATATTTTGGAATAATGAAAAATGGAATAAGGGACTAATATTTTGGGACGGAGGGAGTATTATTTTTGTACTTGATTTTTGAAGAGAGACTAATATTTTGGGACAATGAAAAATGGAATAAGAGACTAATATTTTGGGACGGAGGGAGTAGTATGTTTGTGATGACTTTTTGATTTTTTACAAAAAGATGTGCAAAAAGTAGAGAGAAAAAAGAATTTTTGACTTTTTGATTTTTTTAGTGACTTTTTGATTTTTTTTGACTAAAATAACCACTTGGCAAACAAGGCCTTAGATGCCATTTCCAACGAAAACCGGGAAGAAAACGGATTCGGTTCGAAACCTGAACATTGGGCCACTTGCCCCAAACCCGAAAATCTAATCAATTCATTCACTCCAGTCCATGGGAAAACACTGGAGCTTCTTCAGGCCATGAAAATTCTAGGGTTTCCATAAACCTCAGTCTCAGCTCGCTCGCCAATGGCGTTAACAGGAATTGCTCTTCAACTCAGACCCAAACACAGAACAATTCAAAACCCTAGTTTCATCCACTTCTTCTCATCTTCAACCTCCGACTCCAATGTCGAAGATCAAAACACTCCGTCTTCATCACCATCACCATCACCATCACCATCACCATCACCATCACCATCACCATCACCATCACAATCCCAATCCCAATCCCAATCTTCCTTCTCTTCGTATTTCAGCGATGTCAAGGCCAGTCTCAAACAACAACAATCTCCACAGCAACAATATCGACAACAACCTAGCAAGTACTCTCTCTCCTCTCCCAAAACCCCCTCAAAGGTCGCTTCTTTGGAAGAAATCCGCAAGAACCTCTCCGAGTTCCGCCGTCGCTCCGCCGTGCCGACGCCGGGGGACAAGTCGTCGTCGTCGTCGTCATCTCCGCCTCTTCCGCCGTCTCAGCCCATCTCGTTTCAGGAGCTTTACAAGCGAAATGTGATATCCAAAGGCGAAAATTCCACCAACGAAGCGAGTTTAAGGGGGAGGTACTCGTTCGATGCCATTCGCGAGAGCTTGAAGCAGCTCCGATCGAACGCTGAGAAGAACAATCAAGTCAGCATTAACGATCCGATGTCGCTTTCGAAGTTCAAGGAGAGTTTCAAGTTGCGGCCTGTTGATCCGAATGCGAGGGACTCGACAGTTATGATTGGGGGGAGTGATGAGCTTCCGGCGTCGGTGTTTGCGAGGGAGATGAGGGAAAAGAAGGAGCCAGAGTCACCTGCGATGAAGACGGAGTTTGTGAAGAGTTATTCTCAAGAGGAGTTGGGGATGAAGTTGAGGAAATTGAGGCCGGAAGCTAAGACAGAAAATTGGTTTTCATTGGGGGAGTTGAATGAGAGGCTGATGAAGTTGAGAGAGATGGAGGAGAAAGAAACAGAGTTGAAAGTTGGTGGTATTTCCTTCAGGGATTTGAGGGAGAGCCTTGAGAAGTTGAAGATTTCAGATAATGAGAAGACAAAGAGACAAACAAGTGAGTGTATTTTTATCAAATTGTTAAATTGTTCTGTCTGGTAATTAGGATTTGAACTTAATTCGATAGTACTTAGTTAATTGAAGTTTGTTAAGTCACTTAGATGATTGATAAGAGGGTAGTTTTGTTGTTGTCATTGAGTTGGTATCTTTAATTCAATCCAATTGGACTCCTCAAATGTTGGAATGTGGTCCAATTTACAATTCATTATGACCATTCAACACTAGTTGAAAGTTTTGTTCTTGTTACGATATATCATTTGACTGAAGTTTCATTGCAAGGGCTTTGAAACTTATGCTGTTTACATTATATTTTGTTTGCTGCTGAACGCCAGTTAAGGATTTTGAGTGAAAATGGAAGATGAAAATTGCAACTGTCAAAATCATGAAATTCATAAATCCAATGCAATTCAAAGAAAAATGAAAGACAAAATGAATGAGGGAAGTTCTATTGCTAGAGCAATATTGGAAATTTTTTAAGAACAAACTACAATTATTTGGAGCATTAAACAGTAGCACTTTGAATTGGAATTTACATTACTATCTTTATTACATTCCTAGCAAATCTTTTATGTAGACAGAACCTTTGGTTAAAGTTTTGGAATGTCTTTTGGATGAGTGAATGTTTTAGGTTCTCTATAGTTTATGAAGACCGCAATATAGATGCAGAAGGAATCTACTTCAGATCTTTTATCTTCTTTTTTTTTCATTTAAGTTTAGAGGAAGGTCAATTTATTGAAGTAATTTTGAATTTTATTTTAATGGAAAGTTTCATGCATTGTTAAACTAGGAAAGTACTTGGTGTTGCACAGTTTTTCATCAATCATGGGTTTCTGAATTGAATTTATTATCTTCTGTGCACTGTTCTTTTCATTGTTAAATGAGCTTGAGCATTGAAGGCATCACAAAGCATGGTAAAATAAGAAGACACTTTCTTGCTTGCTCAATTCTGGTCTGTTTTTTAGATGAGCGTGAGCAATGGTCACATTACAAAGCTTCTTAGTTATCCCCCTTCTAGAACCTGGTAGGGAATTAGGGAGCCCACAAGCGTACAAGAATACCAGCCCAATCCATTAGGAAGAAACTCTAGAGTCCACAAACGTCATATTAAGACCCAACAAACATTATTTGGAACTTATAATCACTTAAAAGCTTAAGCATATAAATGGGCCCATCTAATGTATATTAAGACTCATCTCTTTTATTCTTTATCCGATGTGAGACTCTACTTTCACACATGCTCTAACAATCTCCCCCTCATGTGTGAACCAAACATTGGGCCTCCCCATGCTCCCCTTCGAGTCTTGATCTATCATCAATAAGTTCACCGTAGATCATTACGCACTCCCCCTTAGTCTTGAGATCATTACACACTCCCCCTTAGTCTTGATCTATCATTAATATGTTCATCATAGATCATTACACACTCCCCCTTAATCTTGATCTATAACTCTCCAACATCGAGTCTAGCTTGGGCCACTTGCGCACACTCCATTATGAGCCACCATACTCCATTGAGAGTCACTTTGTCACGGTCCAACCTTACCACGTGCATCAAGAATTTTCTTTACTCCATCAAGAGTTATCATGGATTTTTCATGGTCTATCAAGAGTTTTTGTGCAAGCCCATGTATACTAACATCAATACTTCAAGAGAGAATCATAGATCGTCTGTCATCGGCTCTGATACTAGTTGTTAGGGAATTAGGGAGCCCACAAGTACATAGCAATACCGGCCCAATCCATTAGGGAGAAACTCTAAAGTCCACAAACGTCATATCAAAGCTTAAGCCTATAAATGGAGAGCCCATCTAATATATATTAAGATGTATCTGTTTTACTCTTTATCCGGTGTGGGACTTCACACATACTCCAACAGAACCCACATTTAAAAATATATATATATTGATAATTAAATAAACAGGGGCAGAAACAAACAGGGGTATACACCTTCCAAAACAATCCATCTGAGTACTGACTCAACTATACAAACAAACTCTAATGGAGAAGAGAACTATACACAAAAATAAAAGCAAGATGCAATAGTAGATACCATGCTAGCCAATTGACTTATAATAATGCTACGGTGACCATATTTTCTTACTATGATTTGTTTACCATCTCATATGTCAATATTGTATTGATAGAAACGTGAGTGGTTCGGACCCATTAAACCAATATAATGTTGACACATAACATGAGGTGGTTAACAAATTGTGGTAAGAAAAGATGATCAGCCTTGCATTATTGATGGGCTAAACCAAAAATCATGTCAGAACTATCTTCTGTTTTAGAATCCTTGCATAAATGTTCCATCATGATTAACAGTAAGCAGTATGTCACATGATATCCATCTGCTTGAGAAGGTTATATTATATTAAAGAATCTGTACTTACGTAGAATTTGGACCATTGTTGTCTACTAATTTAATAACGCATATAGGCATGAGTAGTTTCTAAGGTACATTTTTTTGCATAATATATTTGTAATTTATTAAGTAGATTCATTGTTACAGTTCAGAGACTTGATATCTTGGGCCAGTTTGGTGGAACTCCAAACTTTATGCTTTCACCACCGAAGGAGCAGTTAGTTGAAAAGGCAAGTATTGCTTTTGTCTTCTAGTATCAATTTTAATATTCTTACTTTTTGATTGTTATAGTAATTTCATTGGACGACTACAACTTCACATCAACATGTAAGGTGGTCCCCATTCCATTGTTTGCTAATAAATACTCTTTAAATAATATCTTTATAGTATGACTCACTTTTTCGGACTCATACTTATCTAAAATGTGAGATGCATTGTCAGATGCCTAAATAAATCTTGGCCATAGCCATACCTCAACAGCTTTCAAATTTGACGCGCGAAAACCTTGAATGGATTTTTGATGCCTTAAAATTATTTGGAATACTCATTTATTGTTTAGCATGAAGTATATCTCTGTAAGGGTGAGCAAGTTTGTATGGCCAAAGTTTTGCTTCAAAAACTATGCATATAAAACTGTGTTTTTTGCTTCAGTAAATTAGTTTATGGTGGTCTGATACATTGCATTACAGTGAGTTCATATGATTTTTGAGGCAGTTTATGCTTGGATGAAGAAAAAAGAAAGAAAAAGAATAAGAGTTAGAGATTTTTTCAGCATGCATAATTTAGTGTCCATTTTGTGCTTCTTATCTTTCAAAGAGTCGTAGGGCACATTTGGCATCGTTTTTGTGAACTGATTTCAAACAGAAACTAATGCTGAAAACTGTTTTTGGAAGGAAAAAAAAAGAGTCTAGAGTGCCTTATTTTTAGGAAACACTTTTAAGTTGT
Source organism: Camellia japonica (assembly GCA_030407325.1). NCBI lineage: Eukaryota > Viridiplantae > Streptophyta > Magnoliopsida > Ericales > Theaceae > Camellia > Camellia japonica. The sequence continues at coordinate 89,515,451 of JAPPVO010000010.1, read as the reverse complement.
CTTATGAATTTTTGAAATTTGTTGTTACAGAAAATGAAAGTCATGGATGTTTTCAAACGTTTCATTATTTTAGTTTTTGAAAACATGAAAAACGAAAATGAAAATATTATAAATGAAAATGATACCAAACAAACCTTTATCTTCTCTTTGAAAAACTGGTCAGAAACACAGTTTATGTTATCTGTGTCTATCGATTATTTTTACATGAAGTTATTCAAGCTTTTCTCATATTTCCGTTTCAGTTTGTACCCTTGTGAAGTTTAAATTTTTAATCTTGTTTTATATAGTATTTCCATCCAGATAACATGTCGTCCTCAGAGAAGCTGAAACTTGAGCTTCAGAAAGTCAGAGATGAATTTAAAATGTCAGAGTCAGATTGTGGATCTGCTCGCGTTCAAGGTAATACATTATAAACTTGTTTTTTCTCAAGGTTTTACATCTGGGGAAGATTGCATATAATTTGTTGCATGGTGCGTTGAAAGCTTTACTAGCTGTTTACTAGTGAGTCTTGAAATTTTCTCTCGCATCGTCACATCCGGGAAACCTTGCTTTCATGCATTGGAAATTCCATATATCTATTAACCATTCTTGGTCTAAAGTTTCAATATTAGAATCTTTGTTTGTTAGGTCACCTTCATATTGCTTATGAATGGTAATCTGAAAATGTGGTCGTATAGGTACCGTGTACTTACCTGGTACAAGTAAGCGTACCGGATATGTGAAATACCTATCCGGTACAAGTACACGTACTAGATATGCGAAATCCCCATCCAGTACTTTTTGAAAGGTGAGTACGGCATGGGTATGAAGTGGGTACATTTCGGGTACTTTTATGGGTACATTGGGCATAATTATTATTTTTTTTACAAATATAGAGGTACTAGAATAACTATATTGTGTCTATTCTTGAAAACTTTAAAAATAATGTTTGTGCAATTATCACAAATCTTAATAACACTCAGGGTGCTATTTTGGCTTATTCTTCTCTCCGACTGCACCTCTTTCCATCTTCTCTGCATTTTCTCTCTTGGAATACACGTCTTTATCTCTGTTTTTTCTACACTCTGTCTATTATTCTTTGTTTTTTTAGTTGTTACTTGAATTATTTTCTACATTTGATTTTTCTAAATTATTATATGTCACACACTACTACAAACTATAAACATATATATATTTTTTGGGCGTACGCTGCACCCGTATCCTACTTTTTATTTATTTATTAATTTATATGTCTTGCCATATCAACATACCCGTAACACATCCATACCCGCACACCCGTGCTTCCTAGCATATTGCAAAGGCTCTCAACACTTCATATATTTTGCTTCTACAGCAGTTGTAGGACATTGGAAATTGGAATAATCAACCAAGAGAGGGATGATATACTATTTTGAAGCATAGAACTTGAAATAAACAAAAAAAATTACTGAAAACTTCTTGTGGTTATCTTATACCTTTAATTTGGCTTGTAGGGAACTACTTAATGGAGATGTGTAACATTTTGTTAAGCTGTGATTCTGTTTCCATAATCCATACCATGTTTGCCATGGGTTCATGTATAAATAATTACTCCTTAACTCTTATTTCGCAGTGGCACAACTGACAACAAAGATCAAACACCTGTCCACAGCTTTACACAAGAAGGTAACTATGTGGATCCATTCTCTATATTTCAGCACATTTTTCAGTTTCCAATGGTTTAACAAGGAGGTCAATCTATATATATATAAAGGTTTAACAAAGAGCATTTTATAAAAATGTTGTGGAAATTTTCATTGGTATTCTTGACCACGCTGTACATTGTTGCTATCTTTGATTTTTAAGTGATTGTTTTTTTCGAGAAGCGATGGTTATGGGTGGGATGTGGATAATTCATTATTGAGTTGCCATTTGATGATAATTTTTAGTCTAGTGCTGTCTAATAAGAGCGTAAACAAAAGTAACTTCAAATTGCTTCACAAAGTAGAGCCTTGATTCTGGAGCAATTTGGCCCACCATATCTTTTTGCTTTTAATATGTAGCCAAACATACACTAAGTAATTGCTAGCTAAGTACTTTAAGCATATTGAATTGTTGTACATATATCTTTTTCTTGTTGATTGATTCTTTTAAGCTCAGCACTAAAGATAAAATCTTAGATCAATAAAACTAATGGTAGAATGGCTTTTATAATAAAGTTGCCATTGCATGTTGTCTTGTTCCGTCAGAAGATAATAGATTCAAATCTCATGTTTGCTTGTCATCCTGATGATGGTTTAAAACCTTCAATTATGATTATATTTCTGTGATTTTCTTTGTAGATATGTTGGTAAATGATCTGCTTCTGCAAATATTCTAATTAAATTCTACATCCTACATCCTAAATCATTCAATATGATTCTGCTGTAGCAATATATCATTCTAATCCTTATATGAATTGCTCTTCGTATCTCCACATTCTTAGGTTTTTTCATGGATGTATCTTGATATCTCCTGATTTTTTAGTAATTTTGATGCAAGCCCAGTACTTAAATTTTGTTATAAACCTTGCTCTTCTTGTATTGCTGTTTCTGAAGTTTCCTTCTGCTTCTTACAAGATGCTATTTTTTATTTTATCTATTTATTTATAATAGGACAAGCATTCTCGAAAGGGTCTTCAAGAAATGGTCCAAAGGAGGAAGAAGTTGTTGAAGTACCTACGAAGAACTGACTGGGATTCCTACAGCCTTGTGCTTTCTAAACTCGGTCTCAGGGACAACCCCAATTATAAGCACTAGATAAGCATGTAGCAAAAATCTGTTTTGTTTGCAATTGTGATTTTTAATTTATTCGATTCACAATATTTCTTCCATTTCGCTTTTTGGGAAGATAAAATTGGAGATGCTTTAATTGTTTCCGACCCTATGACCTTTTTACTGAAAAATTAGTTGTAGTGTGATCTGTGCCCCCAACATAGTTTTTTAATACCCCATTATAGATCACATATAAAATAACAGCCAAGTTATAAGAAGGCAGGAATTGCTTGAGGAGCTGTCTAAAGATTGTCTAATGAATTTGTTTTAAGTTTTTAGATTCATTTGCTGTGATGAATTAGTCTGGAATGATTTCTAATGTTTTTGAGATGCTGAACTCTTCGAAGAAGTTCAGGAAGGGCATTGATTGTTTCATTTGAAACTGTTATAAGTTGCATTTTTTCCTCCAAATCAGTAATATATATACCTAAGGATCATCTGGCAATCTTGCAATCTTTTCTCTATTGATTGATAACACACTTGCTAGACACGAAGTATTGGTTGAAGAATAACTGTATCAAGGAGATGACATTTATTCGAAGAGCCACTGGAATGTTCCATTTGAGATCATGAAATTTGCTCATATAGATTGATGAGAGATGAGTTTTGCCTCATAAATTAGCAAATTAAAACATTGTTAATGCCATCTAAGTAATTTCTGGCCAGAGGGCATTCTAGTGACAAATAACTTGGAAGTGGTGTTGTACAGGAAGTTGAGGCATACGTAGTGATTGTTTGTCTTATCCTAATTCTTACCTTTGGTTGTGATTGTCTTATCCTAATTCTTCCTTTGGGTAAACTACACGCCCGCCCCCCCCCCCCCCCCCCCCCCCCCCCCCACTTTGGTCTTTTCATATTTTAAATTTAGGATTCGTTTGGAAAAGAGGCTAAGTTTTTGACTTTTTGGCTTTTTATCTATTTTAACATGGAGCTAAAAGTCTCGTTTATGAAGATTTTTTTAGTTTTTTTGACTTTTTTTTTAGAGAAAGAATATAATAATTATGGACTAAATGTGATATTTTGTCTTATTGAACTAAAAAACTTATTTTGTTTTTTTTGTGGCTATTTTAGCCAAAAAATTCCAAACGAGCTCTATTAATAAAATTAGGCCTCGTTTGGTAATATCACTTTTTAGTCTAAAAGTTAAGTCACTAAAAAAATTAGAAAGTTAAAGATTTCATTTTTTTTTTTACTTTTTGCACATCTTTTTATAAAAAATCAAAAAGTCATTTCAAACATATTAGTTTTTTTTACATCATATTTTAGTTAAAAAGTTAAAAAGTTATTAAAAAAGTATGTTCCCAAACGATGCCATAATTTAAATTTAAAATTAGACAAAAATATCACGACAATTGTTATATAATATAGAAAATATATTATTATATTGATAATTGAGTTTGTGTTAAATGTGTGAATTATATATAACAAAATATTTTTATATCATGTGATTGTTAATGTGTCATTTTTATCTAATTTTTAATTGAAGTAAATTGGAAAAAAATTAAAACATAGAGGATAAAAGTAAGAAAAGATAAATTTTAAAAATCAAAATGAGAAAGTGACTAAAATATAAAGTGGAGAAAGTACCTAATACAAAAACATAGTTGTTGCCCACACCTAATTTTTTGAATCGGACTGGCTTCCCTCAAGTCTGAGATCAGACTGGAGAATATTGTTGGGCGCCCACTCAGGGGCTCATCATGGGTCTTGTTTCAATAATCTGAACCGTCAATATATAAAACTCGTTGAGTATTATACGCTTGTAAAAAATCACGTTGATCGGATATCGATAGGTACGTGATAATGTGTCTTACAAAATCATCGCTAAAATCCTTGTTAATCGAATCAGACCCCTTCTTCATAATCTTATCAGTCCTAGCCAAAGCAGTTTTCTTCCTGGTCACACTACTCATGATAACATCATTATAACCCAAGAGATACTCCATACCTTACACCATAGAAAAGGTAAACTGGGTGGCCTTATCCTTAAATTAGACCTTGAAAAAGCCTATGATAAGATTTCTTGGGATTTCCTCCGTGATACCCTTTATGAATTTAAATTGAATCATCACTGGATTGATCTTATTATGTCCTGTGTTTCTTTCGTTAGATTTTCTTTGTTATGGAATGGGGAAACCATGGATGAATTTACGCCTGGCCGAGGCTTGAGACAGGGTGACCCTCTATCCCCCTAGCTTTTCGTTCTCTATATGGAACGTTTGTCCAATATGATTCGTTGCAAGGTGGAGAACAAGCAGTGGAAGGGTCTCAAAGCAGCTAGAGAGGGGCCAACTATATCTCACATTTTCTTTGCGGATGACCTCCTCCTTTTTGCTCAAGCTGACCAGCCCAATTGTGAGACCATTATGACTACCATCAATGAATTCAGCCTCATATTTGGCCAGCAACTCAACTTACATAAATCTAAAATGTTCATTTCTCCAAATGTGGACAACAGGAAGGCTAAAGATTTGAGTCTGTTTTGTGGAATCGACCTTACAAAAAATTTGGGCAAATATTTGGGAGTGCCCTTTCTCCACAGTAGAGCTCATAAGGGTATGTACAATGATATTTTGGAGAAAGTTAAAAAAAAACTCTCCACTTGGAAAGCCAATAACCTTTCCCTAACTGGTCGAACTACCCTTATCCAATCAGTAACCTCAGCCATACCTTCTTATATCATGCAAACTAATAAATTCCCTCAGAGTGTGTGCAAACAACTTGACAAACTCAACAAAAATTTCCTTTGGGGAGACCAAGTAACTAAGAAGAGAATCCATCTTGTTAACTGGAGACAAGTTTGCAAGAGTAAACAAGAGGGAGGCCTTGGCATCAAAAAAGCTGAGGACCAAAATCTTGCCCTGCTAGCTAAGCTTGGTTGGAAATTAATAAGTGATAAGGAGTCTATCTGGTCTGCTGTCCTCCGAGGCAAGTATCTCCAAAAAGTTTCTTTGATGGATTGGCCTAGTAACAGAGTGGCTTCTCATACTTGGAGAAGCATCATCAAAACCAAGGACATCCTTCAAAAAGGTGTGAAGTGGTCGGTTGGTAATGGCAAGAATATATCCTTCTGGAATGATTGGTGGTGTGGTGAGGCCACTATTGCTTCCCAATGCCCAGGTGATCATACATCTACCCAATTTGAAAGTTGCTGATGTTATTACTGAAGGTAGGTCTTGGAACATTGATACAATTCCTGAGCCCATCCCACAATCCATCCTGCTTGACATATCCCAAATCCATTTGCCCCAATTTGTTGAAGTTCTAGATAACCCCCACTGGAAAGGAGCCCTTACTGGTAACTTTACTGTAAGTGCAGCCTATGACCTCTTAACACACATAGAACAGGACAGTGAGCAAGTTAATTGGCAGTGGATCTGGAAACAAAAATTTCCACAAAAACTAAAGGGCTTTTGCTAGCTGCTCTTTCATGAGAGACTGTTGTCCAACCACCATAGAAAATCTAGAGGCCTGACAATGGATGAAAGTTGTCCCAGGTGCAATTCAACTCAAGAAGACCTATGCCATATTTTCAAGGATTGCCCTAAAGCTAAGGAGATTTGGCTAGCCATTAGAGACCATAGATGGCTTCAGACCAGTGAACATCAACCATGGAATTTGTGGCTCCAAACTAACCTGAAATGCAAGGAGAGAACAATTTTCCAAATCCCTTGGGGTATGGTATTTTTATACACTATGTGGAAAATCTGGAAAGACAGAAACAATTTTATTTTCAGGCATGAAGATTGCATTGTATATGAAGCTATCAGATACATTCAACAACAGGCCATTGAAACCTATGAAGCTTTCCACTCTGATCACCTTACAGGCCAGTTTTTACACCATAATACTAACTGGCTTTTGCCTTTTGCAGGTACAATTAAACTCAACTCTGATGGATGCTCCAAGGGCAACCCTGGACCAGCTGGTTATGGAGGTCTATTCAGGGATGAGAGAGGAGCTTGGGTTCATGGCTATCATGGAAGACTGGAGGAAGCCACCAGTTTGGAAGCAGAACTTTGGGGAGTGTATAAGGGCCTCACCATCATCCTTGAGAAAGGAATGAGAGACATTGTTATTGAGACTGATTTTGTGCAAATGGTCAAACTCCTCCATGAAGACTCTAGCCCAACTTTCCAGCATAGGGCCCTTCTTGAGGACTCTAAGTTCCTGCTGCAGAGGTGCAAATGCACCATCCAACACATCCTCAGAGATGGAAACAAAGCTGCAGATGGTTTGGCTAATTTAGGGGTGACTCACCAAGAAACTTTTATTTTTTTTGAATGACCCACCTAGTGAGATTGCTAATCTGCTTGTTGCAGATATACTTGGATCTTCATTTGTGTAATCAAGGCTTCATGCCTTTACTCTTTGTTCTCTTATTTCCTTTGAATCGAAAAAAAAAAATCAGTTTTGTATAATAAAAAAATAGACGGTGAAAAAATAAACGGTTGACAGAAATTTGATCCAATGAGATAGCTATCGATATACGATCAATGTAATTTTTTATAAACATATAGTACTTGATGAGTTCTATACATTGAACGGTTTAAATTATCAAAACAAGACCCGTGATGGGCTTCACAGGTCCAATAACACTATCTAATCTGGTCACGAATTAAAGGAAAGCCCAGCCCTTTTTGAATTTAAATGATATCAAGTATCAAATGACATAATTAGAGTGATCTTTCCTTATACTAATGTTAAAGTTATCAAACCTAATATATACCGTGAGTATATGCAAATTACTGAAAAAATCAAGAATCTAAATATTACGGGAATTAAAACTGATAAATATAAGTATTAGGGTGAATTACACTTGCATCCACTTAAGATTTAAAAAAAAATACAATTAACTTTGTACTTTTGACAAAATCATGCAAGTTTTTTTTTTCTAGATTTTAATTCACATAATATTTGGCATATTTTTCATTAGTAATTCGTTAATAATATAAATGAAGAAATGATGTTATCATTTTGTATTTATTTACTATTGGCATTAAATAGTTTTAACCATACATAAAACAAATATTAGTATAACTAAGCCAAAAGAATAAATATATATATATATATATATATTTTGTAATTTTCAGGGAAGAGTGTAATTTATCTTTTAAGCAGATTGATTGTTTAAAAAAGAATAACAATACTGCAAACTCAAATTTATAAGTTCAAAATTTATCCCCAAAAAAAAAAATAATAATAATAAAATTTAGTGGTTAAATTTATTTTATTGATTCTCATACTTTAATTTGTAAATTAATTATCAATTGATAAGGTGGGTTGGTAGGTAGCATTTTTGTTAAGAATAATCAAAAAAAATTGTAATAATGATTTTAATTAGACTGGTTTACAGGGAGCATGCTACGAACAGTTTGAAATCCTAACAAAACCCTAAGCTAGGGTTTACCCTCATTCATACTCACCTTTCTTCCCCATTCATATATTCATAATTTTTTTTTTTTATATTTAAATTAGCATATCACCCGTAGTATGTATGGGTTGTGTTTATAATTATCTATATATGTGAATTGCAATTTTTGAATGTCTTTTTTTTTTTTTAAATGTCTTCTTTTCTTTTTCTTTTTTATATTATATTAAAGTTTAATATTTTAATAATAATCATATGTGTTGGATTTTTCAAGAAATTAAATGTCTTCTTTTTTTATATATTATATTAAAGTTTAATATTTTGATAATAATTATATGTGTTGGACTTTTCAAGGAATTTTTTTTATGCTTATTCTTAATGCATTAAAGTGTTATGATGAGAGATAATAATAACAATATGTGTTGGAACTTTTCAAAGAATTCATATGTTGGACTTTTCAAGGAATTTTTTTTTATACTTGTTCTTAATGCATTAAAATATTATTATGAGGATAAGGCTTGGGGGTTGGGAGAAGTTAACAAGTGCTAAGGTTTTTTTTTTTTTAAATCAAAAAATCAAGAAATTTATATTGGGATAGTCGGAGCTCCCACAAGGCGGGGAGGTTAGAAACCCCTTTTTCGTTAATATATACTAGCCTATCACCTGTGCTATGCACGGGATAATTATAGATATTTATATTTGTTTTAGATTTTTTTTTAATATATAAATATGTTTTTTAAGATTTTTTATAAAAATAATTTAACAATCTTATCACTAACCATAGTGTATGAGAGAAGTTGAAAAGGGTACTGCAGTAACTATACATGGATTATATCTATAATTATTTGTATGAGGGGATTTTAAATGCTGATCAGGAGAATTTGACCAAATCAATAAATGCAGGCATGTGAAAAGACATGTGGATTGAAAAAAGTTAATAAATGCTGATAAGGAGATTTTGACCAAATCAATAAATACTGAGTTTTTTTTTAATAAGAAATTTAGAAAATTTAGATTGGGATATTGAAGCTCCCACAGGACTTGGGGTTAAAAACTCCATTTTGCTTAATGTATAACTAGCCTATCACCCGTGCTATGCACGGGATAATTATTGATATTTATATTTGTTTTAGATTTTTTTTAATATATAAATTATGTTTTTTAAGATTTTTTATAAAAATAATTTAACAATCTTATCACTAATCATAATATATGGGAGAAGTTGAAAAGGGTACTACAGTAACTATACACGGATTGTATCTATAATTATTTGTTTGAGGGGATTTTAAATGCTGATCAGGGAATTTTGACTAAATCAATAAATGCAAGCATGTGGAAAGACATGTGAATTAAAAAAAGTTAATAAATGCTGATCAGGAAATTTTGACAAAATCAATAAATGCTGTGTTTTTTTTTTTAAAATAAAAAATTTAAAAAATTCAAATTGGGATATTGAAGCTCCTACAAGCCTTGGGGGTTAAAAACCCTCTTTTTAAATGTCTTCTTTTTTTCCTTTTTTATATTATATTAAAGTTTAATATTTTGATAATAATCATATGTGTTGGACTTTTCAAGGAATTAAATGTTTTTTTATTATTATATTATATTAAAGTTTAATATTTTGATAATAATCATATGTGTTGGATTTTTCAAGAAATTTTTTTCATGCTTGTTCTTAATGCATTCAAGTGTTATTATGAGGGATAATAATCATATGTGTTGGGACTTGTCAAGGAATTCATATGTATTGGATTTCAAAGAATTTTTTTTTTTATATTTGTTCTTAATGCATTAAAGTGTTATTATGATGGTAAGACTTGGGAGTTGTGAGAAGTTAACAAATGCTAAGATTTTTTTTTTTTTTAAATCAAAAAATCAGGAAATTTAGATTGAAAGATTGGAGCTCCCACAAGACTTTGGGTTAAAAACCCCCTTTTGCTTAATATATAGTATAGATATAGATAGTATAGATAGATAGATAGATATAGATATAGATATAGATAATATAATATAGATAGATAGATGTCTTGAAATTTTCAAGGAATTTTGTTTATGCTAGTCTTTAATGCATTAAAATTTAATTATGATGAAGTTCTGACCAAATCTCCCAAAAGGCATAGGGATCGGAAGAAATTAATAAATGCTGAGGTTTTTTTTTTTAAATCCAAAAATTAAAAAATTAGGATTGAAATATTGGAGCTCCCACAAGGCTTGTGGGTTAAAAACCTCATTTTGCTTAATATATAGTATATAGATATAGATACTAGCCTATCACCCGTGCTATGCACGAGATAATTATAGATATTTATATTTGTTTTAGATTTTTTTTAATATATAAATTATGCTTTTTAAGATTTTTTATAAAAATAATTTAACAATCTTATCACTAACCATAGTGTATAGGAGAACTTGAAAAGGGTACTGCAGTAACTATACATAGATTGTATCTATAATTATTTGTTTGAGAGGATTTTAAATGCAGAGCAGGAGATTTTGACCAAATCAATAAATGTAGGCATGTGAAAAGACATTTGGATTGAAAAAAGTTAATAAATGTTGATCAATAGACTTTGACCAAATCAATAAATGCTGAGTTTTTTTTTTTAAATAAAAAATTTAGAAAATTCAGATTGGGATATTGAAGCTCCCACAGGCCTTGGGGTTAAAAGTCCCCTTTTGCTTAATATATAGTATAGATATATAGATATATAAATTATATTAAAGTTTAATATTTTGATAATAATCATATGTGTTAGACTTTTCAAGGATTTTTTTTATGCTTGTTCTTAATGCATTAAAGTGTTATTATGAGAGATAATAATCATATGTGTTAAGACTTTTCAAGGAATTCATGTGTTGGACTTTTTAAGGAATTTTTTTTATGTTTGTTCTTAATGCATTAAAGTGTTATTATGAGGGTAAGACTTGAGAGTTGGGAGAAGTTAATAAATGCTAAGTTTTTTTAAAAAAAAAATCAAAAAATCAAAAAATCAGAAAATTTAGATTGGAATATTGGAGCTCTCACAAGGTTTGGGGGTTAGAAACCCCTTTTTCCTTTATATATACTAGTCTATCACCCGTGCTATGCACGGGATAATTATAGATATTTATATTTGTTTTAGATTTTTTTTAATATATAAATTATGTTTTTTAAGATTTTTTATAAAAATAATTTAACAATCTTATCACTAACCATAGTGTACGGGAAAAGTTGAAAAGGATACTGCAGTAACTAAGCACGGGTTGTATCTATAATTATTTGTATGAGGGAATTTTAAATGCTGATTAGAGGATTTTGACCGATTCAATAAATGCAAGCATGTGGAAAGACATGTGGATTGAAAAAAGTTAATAAATGCTGATTAGGAGATTTTGACCAAATTAATAAATGCTGATGTTTTTTTTTTTAAAATAAAAAATTTAGAAAATTCAGATTGGGATATTGGAGCTCCTACAAGGCTTGGGGGTTAGAAACCCCTTTTTTCTTGATATATACTAGTCTATCACCCGTGCTATGCACAGGATAATTATAAATATTTATATTTGTTTTAGATTTTTTTTAATATATAAATTATGTTTTTTAAGATTTTTTATAAAAATAATTTAAAAATCTTATCACTAACCATAGTGTATGGGATAAGTTAAAAATGATACTGCAGTAACTATGCATGGATTGTATCTATAATTATTTGTATGAGGTGATTTTAAATGCTGATTATTGAATTTTGACCAAATCAATAAATATATGCATGTGAAAAGACATATGGATTGAAAAAAGTTAATAAATGCTGATCAGGGAATTTTAACCAAATCAATAAATGCTGAGATTTTTTTTTTAAATAAAAAATTTAGAAAATTCAGATTGAGATATTTAAATAAAAGTTAATAAATGCTGAAGTTAATAATGCTATCTAACTAACTACAATCACATTTTTCTCATAATAAAAAAAATTAATTGAAAAAAAGAACCATTAAAATAGTAAATAAAAATATTATTTAAAACCACTGAACAAACTACAATCATATTTTTTCTTTTTGTGAGTGTTTATGTTTATCTAATTTCAATCATATTAAAAAATCAAATTATAAACAAACGGAGATAATTTCAATCATGCAAATCACAATTTTTTTAATGCTATCTAACTACAATGACATTTTTCTCATAATAAAAATAATAATTGAAAAAATAACCATTAATATAGTAAATAAAAAATATTATTTAGAACCATTGAACAAACTACAATCACATTTTTCTTTTTGTGAGTGTTTATGTTTATCCAACTTCAATCATATTAAAAAACAAAATTATAAACAAAAAGAGATAACTTCAATCATACAAATGACAATTTTTTTAATACTATCTAATCATCATCAATAATTAAAAAAATCAATCACAAATTAAGTCAATTGATAATTAAAAAACACAATAATTTTTTTTAAAAAAACATAGTGAGTTAAAAAGATCAATTACAATTTTTTTTTTTTGTCAAAATACAATCTAATCATCATCAATAATTGGTACATTATGTGACCCTAATGAGTACAATCCATTTTGTTTTTCAAAAAACACAGTGAGTTAAAAATTAAATCACAAATTAAGTGAATTGATAGTTAAAAAAACAAAATAATTTTTTTTCAAAAAACACAGTGAGTTAAAAAAATCAATTACAATTTTTTTTTTCAAAATACAATCTAATCATTATCAATAATTGGTACTTTAAAAATCAAATCAGAAAAAAAAAATCAAATCAAATCACAAATATTTTTATGATATCTAACTACAATCATATTTTTTTCATAAATAATTGTAAAGAAAAATCATTGAAACAGTAAATAAAAGATTAAATCACATTAAAAAAAAGAACCATTGAACAACCTACAATAACATCACATTTTTCTCATAATAAAAATAAATAAATAAATAAATGAAAAAAAGAACCATTGACTAACTACAATCACATTAAAAAAAAAGAACCATTGAATTAATTACAATCACATTTTTTTCTTTACGAGTGTTTATGTTTATCTAATTTCAATCATATTAAAAATAAAATTAAAATAGTAAATATAGCGATCCCGGTTTTCCCTTCTTTGTTTATTGTATTCCGGACTCGGTTCCGTGGATGTTGGGTGTTGTCTTATTCTCATTCTCATCCTTTACTCTTGTATTTGAGTCTTGGGTTGTGTTGGGCAGGTTTGGTTGTATTTCGAAACCAAGAGTTGATGTCCAGTTTTTGGCCTTCACGCTCGAGCGGAGATTTTGACGCTCGAGTGGGCCCTTTGTTGTTGCTTCTCCGCTCGAGCGGGCGTTTTGACGCTCGAGCGTGATTATTCATCTCTCAGCATTTTGTTCTGCAGGTTATCGGACGCTCGAGCGTCCACTTTCACGCTCGAGCGGGGACCATCAACTGCAAAACTTCTGGAAGTGTGCATTCGACGCTCGAGCGGCGCTTTTGACGCTCAAGCGTAAGTCTGTGTCTGACGCTCAAGCGGGGCGTTCCACGCTCAAGCGTACCTATTTGTATATCAGTCCATGAAATCACTTTTTGGATCACTTTTTCGACTTCTCTCTCTCTCTCTCTCTCTCTCTCTCTCTCTCTTATTTTTCAAAACCTAAACTTGAGAGCTTCTCACTCTAGACCCCAACTTCTCTCTAAGTTTTGATCTAGTTTGAGTGATCTTCTTCCCTAGTTCCTTTGCAAAAAGTGTAGAGCTTGCCTTGATCTTCATTTCAATCCGAAAATCTTATAGTTTGGAGCATTTTCGAATTTCTTCATCATCCCTTTGGGTCTCTCCATTTGAGGTAAGGATAACTACTCATTTTTATGATCTTTAACATAGATGTTGGGCATTTTGTATAAGTGGGTTGATTTGGGAAGTTAGGGTTTGAGATTTGAAATATTGAAAAGTGGGGTTTTGTTCCTTTTGAACTATACATGTGTATATGGGTCTTAACATGAGGTTGTGAATGTTTATTAGTAATATTTGGACCATTGGGTCAATATTGGAAAAAAATGGGAAAATGCCATATTTGGGTTTTATTGGGTCATTAGTGTAATTAATGACTTTCATTGTGAAAGATGAAATTGAGATGGAAATGATGAAATTGGCTTAAGATGAGATTGAATGGTGGAGTTGGATTTATTAATCACTCACCTTTGAAAATATAGATAAATTATCTGTTTGATGCATTTATTATCTGTTTAGAAATAATTGCTTTGGGCTATCGGTGGAAGATAGTCTCAATTGTTGTAGACACTACATGATGATTAGGTGAATTAAAACTAATCGGTTGAATATGTCATTGAATATGACGGTAGGAATAATACATCAAATATGTGTATTGATTGATCATGTATATGATAATTGTTTATATACATTGTATTGTGTGGGAGGAGACAGGGGATGGACTCCTAAATCGGATATTATTTGGGAGGAGATAGGGGATGGAATCCATTGATACAACAAATATGTGTATCTATTGCGAAGTATGGAAGTGTTTTAATATGACATTGATACAGCAAATATATGTATCTATTGTGAAGTATGGAAGTGTTTTGATATGAGTTATCTCATAAAAAAAAAAAAAAAGAAGTGCTTTAATATGAGTCGTAGTCTCATTATATTGTTGGCCAGGTTCTGAACAATGTTATGAATTGAAAATTTGATAAGTAAAGGAAAGTAGAATGAAATATGGACACATCTGTCATGGAATTGGATTGTGTTGTACGTTGATTTGTATGAGTTAAACATTTATCAAATGCTAATGTTTTAGTTATTGCTCATATTATGTTTAGCGTATCTCTACTGGGCGTTGGCTCACCCTATATGGGACATTATTTTCAGGTGCAGGTGATATGCCGCCTCTAAGGTCTTAGCTTGGGAGGTTGTAGAAGTGGAAGACTTATCTTTTTGTGATTATTTTGTGCATTACATGTAAATCAAGCCAAGGGCTTATTTTGTGTTTTGAGTTGGTACTCTTTTTTTTGTAACCAAGTGTTGGCTTGGAAAGTTGTAAGCCCGTAGGATATTTACTTTTGATGTCAACATGTAATACTTTTGTAATGAATACCCTGATAAATGGAATTATGCTTTATTCTCTTAAGTTTATGGATGTCTTGAAAGTATGATATTTGGGTTTATTTTGTGGACGTTATAACTTGGTATCAGAGCATACCGGGTTTGAATACTTTGGGTACGTGGGAAGTGGTTAGTATGACAATGGGTTTGTCTCGCTTGTTAGAGACTTAGATGTAATGTTATGTGCTTATGTGATAACATGTTTATGTGACTACTTAGGTATGAGATTTAATTTTTAGGATGTTGATTGGATCCTTGGGTTTCTGTGAGTCTTGTTGGAAAAGCACTTGATCAATGCTATTTCTAACCGGAACTCTAGTAACGCCTCGGGACTGTCATTATCCGGAAATGAAATTCGTAAGTGCTTATGTGATTATGTGCTTACGTAGACTGAATTACAGTTGTCCATGCATTAGGACGCGAGTGTTATAGCTTCGGCACATTTATGAATATGCTAATGTTCTTCGTTACCTTTATTAGGATGTCAGGATGAGGACGTGGTGGTAGGCGAGGTAGGCCTAGAAAGCAGGAGATGCATATACCGGATGAGATTCCGGCGCAGCAGGAGGGTATTGGTCAGGCCAATAGCCGAGCCAGTAGGTCAGCAGGCTACGGGCGCCTTAGCCCGTGAGATAACAGGCTCATTGAGGGAATCCATGGACATTCTCAGAGCTGAGAATCAAGTCCAGGCCCATGTTGCTGAGGCAGGGCCTTCTTTTCTGAAGAGGGAGTTCTTCCAGTCTATCCCGGACAAGTTTGTAGGTGATCCGAAAGAGCCACTTAAGGCTGATGAGTGGCTTGAGCAGATGACGAAGACGTTTGAGATGCTTGGCATCGAAGACGGGGCCTTGAAGGTGACCTTGGCGTCTTTCCAGCTGAAGGGAGACGCGGGTCAGTGGTGGAAGTTCGTGCGAGGTCGTATTAGTGGCACATGGGAGGCCTTTGTAGATGCTTTCTAGGAGAAGTTTTTATCTCCAGCTGTTAGGGAGAAGTTGAGGGACCAGTTTTGTTAGCTCAAGCAGCTGAGTATGCCTGTGGCCGAGTTTGAGGCCGTATTTACCAGTCTATCTAGGTTTGCTCCTGAGCTAGTGGCGTCTGAGGAACGTCGTTGTCTTGAATTCGAAAAGAAGCTGAGGCACGGGCTTAAGACTAGAGTTGCTGGGTCCATGACTCGGGAGTATGGACGCCTTGTGGATGCCGCGACGCATCTTGAGATTATTATGCAGGAGCAGGAGGAGAGGATGAGGGGCTCCAAGAGAAGTCAGGATAGCCAGGGGGATGACAGGAATGCAGAGGGGTTCTAACCCTGAGCAGTCCCAGGTTGCTTTTGTGAGATCGACCTTTCCAGTGCCGAGTTCAGGCTCTGGGAGAGGCAGTCAGGGAGACATTACTTGTTACAAATGTGTCAGCTG
Source organism: Camellia japonica (assembly GCA_030407325.1). Classification (NCBI taxonomy): domain Eukaryota; kingdom Viridiplantae; phylum Streptophyta; class Magnoliopsida; order Ericales; family Theaceae; genus Camellia; species Camellia japonica. The sequence continues at coordinate 89,498,817 of JAPPVO010000010.1, read as the reverse complement.
GGCCACAAGTCTCCAGCTTGCCCGCAGAGGGGAGGAGGGCAGAGAGCAGCTTCATCTTCGGCTCGACCTCAGAGCCAGAGTCAGGGCAAAGGCCAGCCGCTCTCTTGTTACCAGTGTGGTCAGGCGGGGCACCTGAAGAGGTATTGCTCGCAGTTGAGTGGCACATCTGGTGCGTCTGGTTCGAGGCAGACGCAGAGTTTTCAGCCAGCACAGTCAGTTCAGGCCTCGAGGGCCAATCAGGAGGCTTCATCGTCTCAGTCTGTGCAGCAGTCTTTTGCTCCGAGAGGTGAACAGGTAGATCAGAGACCTTCTAGGCGCATGTATGCTGTTACCGCGCAGGATCTTGTACCGGCCCCATCTGTTGTGAGAGGTACCTTTTTGTTTTCCAACTCGGTTGCTAATGTGTTGATTGATACGGGTGCATCCCATTCCTTTATATTTGCTGCATTTGTATCTGTTTTGGGGTTGGAGTTGGCACAGTTAGCTTCTCCTATTTGTGTTGTATCACCTGTTGGGGGTGAGTTGATTTTGAAACAAGGGTGTCGGGGTTGTGATATAGAGGTCGCCGACCGCCAGCTTCCATTCTCTTTTGTAGTTATGGCTATGTCGGGTTTTGAAGTGATTTTAGGTATGGACTAGTTATTGTCATATCGGGCTGTTATTGATTGTTACAGCCAGAGGGTCACTGTATGTACCTTGAGCGGGGATTGTTTTCACTTCTTGGGGGATCGGGTTGGTAGTGTTTTGCCATCAGTGTATGATCCGCGAGGGCGGAGTGAGCTTAGTTGTCTTCTCACTAGCTGTATAAGTAGTGAGTGTGATGAGACCCAGACTGTATTGCCGAGAGTGGTTTGTGAATACTCGGACGTCTTTCTTGAGGACCTTGTTAGTTTGCCACCCCATCAAGAGGTGGAGTTTTCTATTGATTTAGTGCCCGGCACGGCACCGATTTCCATGGCACCTTATCGTTTTGCCCCAGTCGAGCTGAGTGAGTTGAAGATTCAACTCCAGGAGTTGCTAGATAAGGGTTTTATCCGCCCTAGTACTTTGCCGTGGGGAGCACCGGCCCTCTTTGCTAAGAAGAAAGATAGTGCCTTGAGACTTTGTATTGATTACCGAAAATTGAATCGGGCTACGGTTAAGAACAAGTACTTTATGCCTCGTATTGATGATTTATTTGACCAGTTGAAAGGGTTCCGTTGTTTCTCTAAGATAGATTTGAGATTGGGTTACTATCAGTTGAGGGTCAGGGAGGAGGATATCCTGAAGACGGCATTCCGTACACGGTATGGCCACTATGAGTTTCTGGTGATGCCTTTTGGGCTCACCAATGCACCGGCAGTGTTTATGGATTTGATGAACCGGATATTCCGGGAATTCTTAGATCGTTTTGTAGTCGTTTTCGTGGACAACATCCTGATTTATTCACCTTCTGTAACAACCCTCGTCGCTGATTACTGATTAACCGCTGATTACTGCTAAACTAAGACTGATTATGATTGGTAATTGAACTGATTGAAATACTGGACTGACTGACTGAAATCCAGAACTGACTGACTGACTGTATCTGTTTAAACGCATTGTCTATCTGTTTGACTGCCAAATTATCTGTTTATGTTATATGCATTACACTGCAAATCGAAGGCCTTATCGGCGGCCGAATCTGAAATTGATTAATGTTTTATGACCACGGGAATTTATATGATTTTATGGCATATTTATCTAAAATGTGATTTGGTATGACTAAATTAGATTAAATAGTGGTAAATTACAAGAGTTGGACTTATTTACTATTCTACCACTTAGTGGCCCACTATATGGACCATCTTTGAACCATATTACACTTCATTCAAAACATTTCCTCAGCTCATTTTGAGAGCATAACCGAACTAGAGAGAGAGAGAGAGGAGATAGCTTGATTTCATTGTGAATTGGCTTAGAGAACTTGAAGATTTGAAGTGTAGATTGCCCATTTGAGCTTCCTTTCTTGAACTACAAGACTTAAGGTAGTGTAATTACCCTATTGTTTATGAATTGAGCTTGTTCTTGCATGATTCATGTCAAAAGTAGTGATTTGAGTCTAGAACTAGCTTAAGTTGTTGAAATGAAGCTTAATTGTTGCATGCATGTTCATATTGCTAAGTTTTGAGGTTGTAGTTCATAATTCCTCACATGCATGTTCATGTTTTGAGAGTAGATCATGGATTCATCATGTTTTAAAAAGATTTGGCTCACTAGAGCATGAGATTGAAGCTTTGAATTGAGTTTAATTCATGCATGTTTGCATGTTCATCTTGTTCATGAATATGGGTTTGAAATTTGGATTTAATTGACTCACCCTTGGGCTTTGATTTCACAAATTAAGCTTTGAAACTTGTTGTATATTGAGTTTTGATGTATTTTCCAGAAATTGGGCCCAAGAGGTCGAGTTTTGAGCTGTAGAATGCTTGGTTTGAGCTTGGGAGGCAAATCTGGAAATTCCAGAATTTGGCTTCTTCGCTCGAGCGAAGGATTCTACGCTCGAGCGACCAACGTTTACTCTGAGCACCGCTCGAGCGAAGGAATGGTGGCTCGAGCGTAAATTTCAAGCTCTTAGAATCTTGGTGCACGCAGACGCACGCTCGAGCGAGAGAACTTACGCTCGAGCGAGGATTGTGTCTTACGCTCGAGCGAGCATCGAGCGGAGTTTTCTAACATCCAGCACTTTTTGCATTTCTGCAGACCGCTCGAGCGAGGAAGTCCACGCTCGAGCGACCATACTGTTTTGACAAGCTCGCTCGAGCGAGAGAAGCCACGCTCGAGCAAGACCCCTGTTTTCTGAAAATTCTGAAAAATGCTTTTAAAGTGCATCTGTACATCTTCATCCCATCCTAGGCATTCTTAGGCCTAGTTTTAGACATCTTAATGAGGATATAGAAGTGGAACCACACCGAGGCAAATTAGAGATTAAGTTATCATCCTTCCCAACTGTGTAGCTTAGTGTGTGTTCAATCTGTAAACTGTTTAGGGTTGGCTTTCCGAGGGGACGCTCTAGCTTGCCGTAGCCCAGAACTCTGTGAGTAAGAATTGTGTAAAGATATGTTCAAAATGATTATCTTTTGAATACTGAACTGTACTGTTTTCTGAACTGTTACTGTTAACTGAATGAATGTATGTGCTATATTCTGAACTGTATTGTGGCATCCTTAGCAACTACTGTTACTGACTGTTACTGTTACAGAGATCTCTATCGGTTCCCTCATTAGAACCACTACTGTTTACTAATTGATGGCCATCATTTACTATTCGGTCTTTTGAGACCTACTGTTCACTGTACTTTTATGCTAATGGATGTACCACATATAACTGAATGACTGATATACTGAATCAATGAACTGTTTTCATTACTGTAAGGACATTCATTCTTAACCTCTTTACGCATTATGTTATTCACTGGGCTTTAGCTCACTGCTCATATATATATGTAGGTGTACAGGCATCGGACCAATGCTAGAAGCGTCGGCGTAAACTCCAGTTTTGTCAAGCCAACCACTGTGCCTCACTGCGAGGTTCCAAGCCCGTTCAAGCTATGGCTTAGGGGTGTTTTTATTTCCCCTGTCTGTCTCTGTGCCTATTTTGTGAAACTGTATAGACTGATGACACTGTACTGTACTGTTTAATAGGGATTTGGTCCCTATTCTGACTGGTTGTATATATTGTGCATACTGTTCTGTACTGAATTTAAATATATGTATGAAGTCTTTTTGCATACAGACTGTCGCAGCTCATTGGACATTGTTTATTTACTGTATTGGCTTCCGCCATGCCCCTGTACTCTATTTTACTATTCTACTATTAAGCAGGCCTTCGGTAATCTCGAATTACTGGCCGGTTACGGTGCTAAACCCATAGGGACGGGTTTGGGTCGTGACACCTTCTGAGAAAGAGCACGAGGAACACCTGAGAGTGGTGCTTGAGTTGCTTAGAGCCCATAAGCTGTATGCCAAGTTCGGGAAGTGTGAGTTCTGGCTAAGAGAGGTAAAATTCTTAGGCCATGTAGTCTCCGGGGAATGGGTGTCTGTTGATGCATCCAAGATTGGGCACAGCCTAAGAGTGTTTTTGAGATCCGCAGTTTTCTAGGATTGGCTGGGTATTACCGCCAGTTTGTGAAAGATTTTTCCAGGCTAGCTTCGCCGTTGACTAGATTGACGCGGAAAGGGGTCAGATTTGTATGGAGTGAGACTTTTGAAAAGTCGTTCCAAGAGTTGAAGGTTAGACTTACCATCGCTCAGGTTTTGATTATTCCGGAGAGAGGCTTGGGTTATGCGGTTTATTGTGATACTTCACGAGAGGGTTTGGGTTGTGTGCTAATGCAAGAGGGGAAAGTGGTAGCCTATGGCTCGCGGCAGTTGAAAATACACGAAAGGGATTACCCTACACATGATCTAGAGTTAGCAGCTGTGATTTTTGCCTTGAAGATTTAGAGGCACTACCTTTATGGTAAGAGGTTCGAGTTGTTCTCAGATCATAAGAGTTTGAAGTATCTGTTTACATAGAGAGACTTGAATTTGAGGCAGAGAAGATGGATGGAGTTCATTGAGGATTACGATTTCGAGTTGCACTATCACCCGGGAAAGGCCAATGTTGTAGCCGATGCCCTTAGTAGGAAATCCATTAGTGATGTAGCTTGTATAGCCATCCGGGAGTGGGAGATGTTGGGTGCACTTGGCGAGTTCGATTTGCTTTTGAGCGAATCCGTTGAAGCTGCGGCCTTGTTTTCTGTAGTTGCGTAGCCTACACTTGTGAATCGAGTGTTAGAGGCACAGAGAGGTGACCTTGAGGTAGAATCTCTCCGAGAGAAGATCTCCAGTGGAAAGGTTGAGAGGGGTTTGGCTGTGTATCCCGACCTGAGTGTGAGATACCGAGACCGTTTGTTTGTGCCAGAGTCTTGCTGGGAAGAGGTACTCCGAGAGTTTCACCATTCACGCCTTACGGTGCATCCGGGAGGCAATAAGATGTATCGTGATTTGGGTCGCCAGTTTTGGTGGCGAGGTATGAAAAAAGATGTGGTAATTTTTGTGTCTAAGTGCCTTACTTGTCAGCAAGTGAAGGCCGAACATCAGAGGCCAGCGGGTTTGTTGCAACCCTTGCCTATTGCTGAGTGGAAGTGGGAGCATGTCACTATGAACTTCGTTGTAGGTCTTCCAAGGACTCAGCGGGGTAGTGATGCTATTTGGGTGGTTGTAGACCGGTTGACTAAGTCGGCGCACTTCATTCCTATGCGCGTGAGAGATTCGATAGATCATCTTGCCGACTTGTATATTCGAGACATAGTGAGGTTACACGGGGTCCCAGTGTCGATCGTCTCAGATAGAGACCCGCGTTTTACTGCTAGGTTGTGGCAGAGTTTGCAGAGTGCCTTGGGTACTAGATTGACCTTTAGCACGGCTTATTATCCTCAGACTGACAGGCAGTCCGAGCGCACTATTCAGATCCTTGAGGATATGTTTTGAGGTTGTGTTCTTGACTTTAGTAGGTCGTGGAAGAGGCATTTGCCCTTAGTGGAGTTTGCCTACAACAACAGTTTCCAGTCGAGTATCGGTATGGCACCGTTTGAGGCCTTGTATGGCCGACCGTGTAGGTCTCCAGTTTGTTGGGTCGAGGTGGGTGGTGCACCTTTGTTGGGCCCGGAGTTGGTTCGGGAAACAACGGAGAAAGTTGAGCTTATCTGTAGGAGACTTGTTACAGCCCAGAGTCGCCAAAAGAGTTATGCCGACCGTAGGAGGAGGCCTTTGGCATTTGAGGCAGGTGATCATGTCTTTCTGAAAATATCACCTAGGCGGGGTTTGATGAGGTTTGGGAAGAGTGGGAAGTTGTCCCCTTGGTTTATTGGTCCCTTTGAGATCCTTGAGAGGATTGGCGAGGTTGCCTACCGTTTAGCTTTGCCGCCGCAGTTGTCCGGAGTGCATGACGTGTTTCATGTTAGTATGCTTCGGAAGTACGAGCCGGATCCATCGCATTTATTGGATTTGACCGACTTAGAGGTTGATGAGGATGCCTCGTATGAAGAGAGACCGGTACGGGTCTTGGATAGACGAGAACAAGTCTTGCGAGGCAATACGATACCCTTGGTGAAGGTTTTATGGAAGCATCACGGAGTGGAGGAAGCCACTTGGGAACGTGAGTGAGGTCCGTGAGAAATATCCGAACTTGTTTGTTAATATTTAATTATGTATTGAGAATTTTGTTGTATTGATGAACCTTAAGAGCATTGAATATGTCTTAAGTTGTAAAACATTGTACATGTTTTGGTTTATGGAAATTGTTGAATATGCCTTGAAAAATGGAAGTTTACTTTAACATTGCATATGTTAATTATGTTCGAAAATGCAGATATATTGTTGGCATTGAATATGTTATAGAATTGTGGAACATGGTATTGGAATTTGTTGAAATTCAAGGAGTGCATATTGATAATGCATGTTATAGAATATGTTGTAATTTGCCCCTTGAGAAGGGATGGTATGACTGGTGATGGGTCAGGTTGGTAAATATTGAATTGTAATATTGTTGAGAATTGAGAAACCATGTTTTTGAAACTTGTAACTAATTTCGGGGATGAAATTCCTTAAGGGGGGGAGGTTATAACGATCCCGGTTTTCCCTTCTTTGTTTATTGTATTCCGGACTCCGTTCCGTGGATGTTGGGTGTTGTCTTATTCTCATTCTCATCCTTTACTCTTGTATTTGAGTCTTGGGTTATGTTGGGCAGGTTTGAAACAGGTTGGTTGTGTTTGGAAACCAAGAGTTGATGCTCAGTTTTTGGCCTTCACGCTCGAGCGGAGATTTTGACGCTCGAGCGGGCCCTTTGTTGTTGCTTCTCCGCTCGAGCGGGCGTTTTGATGCTCGAGCGTGATTATTCATCTCTAAGCATTTTGTTCTACAGGTCATCGGACGCCCGAGCGTCCATTTTCACGCTCGAGCGGGGACCATCGACTGCAAAACTTCTCTAAGTGTGCATCCGACGCTCGAGCAGCGCTTTTGACGCTCGAGCGTAAGTCTGTGTCTGACGCTCAAGCGAGGCGTTCCACGCTCGAGCGTACCTGTTTGTATATCAATCCGTGAAATCACTTTTTGGATCACTTTTTTGACTTTTTCTCTCTCTCTCTTACTTTTCAAAACCTAAACTTGAGAGCTTCTCACTCTAGACCTCAACTTCTCTCTAAGGTTTGATCTAGTTTGAGTGATCTTCTTCCTTAGTTCCTTTGCAAAAAGTGTGGAGCTTGCCTTGATCTTCATTTCAATCCGAAAATCTTGAAGTTTGGAGCATTTTCGAATTTCTTCATCATCCCTTTGGGTCTCTCCATTTGAGGTAGGGATAACTACTAATTTTTATGATCTTTAACATAGATGTTAGGCATTTTGTATAAGTGGGTTGATTTGGGAAGTTAGGGCTTGAGATTTGAAATATTGAAAAGTGGGGTTTTGTTCCTTTTGAACTATACATGTGTATATGGGTCTTAACATGAGGTTGTGAATGTTTATTAGTGATATTTGGACCATTGGGTCAATATTGGAAAAAAATGGGAAAATGCCATATTTGGGTTTTATTGGGTCATTAGTGTAATTAATGACTTTCATTGTGAAAGATGAAATTGGGATGGAAATGATGAAATTGGCTTAAGATGAGATTGAATGGTTGAGTTGGATTTATTAATCACTCACCTTTGAAAATGTAGATAAATTATCTGTTTGATGCATTTATTATCTATTTAGAAATAATTGCTTTGGGCTATCGGTGGAAGATAGTCTCGATTCTTGTAGACACTACATGGTGATTAGGTGAATTAAAACTAATCGGTTGAATATGTCATTGAATATGACGGTAGGAATAATACATCAAATATGTGCATTGATTGATCATGTATATGATAATTGTTTATATACATTGTATTGTGTGGGAGGAGATAGGGGATGGATTCCTAAATCGGATATTATTTGGGAGGAGATAGGGGATGAAATCCATTGATACAACAAATATGTGTATCTATTGCGAAGTATGGAAGTGTTTTAATATGACATTGATACAGCAAATATATGTATCTATTGTGAAGTATGGAAGTGTTTTGATGTGAGTTATCTCATAAATAAATAAAAAAAGAAGTGCTTTAATATGAGTCGTAGTCTCATTATATTGTTGGCCAGGTTCTGAGCCATGTTATGAATTGAAAATTTGATAAGTAAAGGAAAGTGGAATGAAATATGGACACATCTGTCATGGAATTGGATTGTGTTGTACGTTGGTTTGTATGAGTTAAACATTTATCAGATGCTAATAATTAGTTATTGCTCATATTATGTTTAGCATATCTCTACTGGGCGTTGGCTCACCCTATATGGGACATTATTTTCAGGTGCAGGTGATATGTCGTGTAATGCCCTCAAAATAATACATAAAACCCATCACTAAAGACATGAATTGATACAAGAGAAATCAACTATTTCTATTCATCAGATTAGTTCTTACAAAAGTATTACATGTTAACAACAAAAGCAAATGCCCTATGGGCTTACAGCTTTCCAAGTTAACACTTGGTTACACACAAAAAGAGTACTAACTCTATACAAAAGAAGCCCTTGGCTTGATGTACATGTAATACAAACAAAAGAAACAAAAGAGTCTTCAACTCTCATCCTCATCATCCAAGCTATGTCCTTGGAGGTGGCATGCTACCAGTACCTGAAAATGATGTCCCGTATAGGGTGAGCCAATGCCCAGTAGAGATATGCTAAACATAGTATGAGTAATGACTAAGACATTAGCAATTGATAAATGTTCAATTCCCATAAATCAATTCATAACCCATTTCTTATCCACTTCACAATTTATATCAACGGCTCAGAACCTGGCCAACCACTTATATGAGACAGTGACTCATATTAAACGTTTTCCATTTACAATAGATAAACATAATAGTTGTATCAACATCTCAACAGATAAGCATACAAGCTGTATCCCCTTTTCAACAGATAAGCGTATTAGCTATATCAACACGTTAACTGACAGGCATATAAGCTGTATCAGTGGAGTCCATCCCCTATCTCCTCCCCATCAATAACCGGTTTAGAGGTCCATCCCCTATCTTCTCCTAAACCGTGGAGTATATCCCCTATCTCCTCTCACACAACACAATATATATATATATATATATATACACAAAGGTCATATACATACTCAATCAACACATAACGTTAATGCATTCTTTCATCCGTCATACTCTATGACTTATCCACTTGATTAGCTTCAATTTGCCTAATCATCATGCATTATCTACAACAATCAAAACTACCCTCCACCGGTAGCCCAAGCAAATATTTCTAAACAGGAAATAAAAGCCCCAACAGATAAAATAATAATATTTTCCAAAAGTGAGCGATTAATAAATCCAACTCCACCATTTCACAATATAATGAATCAATTTCATTAATTCCAATTCGATTTCATAAAATCCATAACTTTCCAAATTAATTATACCAATTAATTTATATACAAATTTGGGTTTTCTTCCCCAACCCTCAATATTAACCCATAGGTTCAAATATCAACAACCGACACCCAAATCATCATTTTGAGACCCAAAATACAAGTTTAAGAATCCAAATTAATAAACCCTCTATTATACCATTTTGAAACCCTAAGTCCCAAAATCAACCAACTTCAACACTTTACCAAAACAACCAAAAGTCTAAGTCAAAGACCATAATTGTGAGTAGGAATCCCTACCTCAAAAGATGGAACCCAACGAAGAAGATGAAGAAAACGGAAATGCTCCAAATCGCAAATTTCTCGAATCAAAAGATAGCGCTCGACGATCAACAACCTTTTTGTAAAGGCCAAAGGTGAGGAAACAACTCTTACTAGATCAATCCCTAGAGAGAAGGGAAGGATTTAGAGAGAGAAGCTCAACAATGGAGTTTTTGGAAAAGTAAGAGAGAGAAGAGAAGTGAAAAAGTGATTTTTAAAAGTCAAAACACGGAGCTTTAACCGAGTCGCCCTGCTCGAGCGTCCAAACCCCCGCTCGAGCGGCACTCACAGACTCCCGCTCGAGCGGCCAATACCCTGCTCGAGCGTCGGATGCACACTCCCAGCACTTTTGTAAACAGGTTCCTCGCTCGAGCGCTCAACTCCCCGATCGAGCGGTACACACAAACTCCCGCTCAAGCGGCCAATTCCACGCTCGAGCGCCCAACACTACACAGGAAATACTGGATGGGTGTATTCCCCGCTCAAGCGTCCCAATCCCCGCTCGAGCGGACCTGAAATAAAAGGGTCCCCGCTCGAGCGTCAAAAGTCCCGCTCGAGCGGACAAGCCAAAATCTGGGCAACTAGACTTGGTTCCTAAGCTCAACCAACCTGTTCCAAACCTCCCCAACACAACCCAAGACTCAAATATAAAGAGTAAATGATGTAAACAAGATATACACAACAACCAACTCCACGGAGCCTAAGTCCGGATACAACAAATAAAGAAAAGGGAAACCGGGATCGCTATAACCTCTCCCCCTTAAAGAATTTCGTCCTCGAAATTAAACACAAGTTTTTCGAAAAACAGGTTTTCTCCATTTCCAACAATATTACCACATAATATTAGACATTCCGACCCACTACCGGTCAATCCCATCTCTTCTTAAGAGGTATTTCACATTATGCATAACAACCTGCATTATCAACATGCCTTACTTTGAAATTTACCAATTTCAATTCATTTTCCACAATTCCATAACACATGCAACATTAATATCATGCTTGCATTTCCACAATATACTTAACATATACAATGTTAAAACAAACCTCCATTTATCAAAACATTAACAATGTTTTACAACTTAAGACATGACTAATGCTCTTAAAGTTCAATATTATTACAAAATTTCAATACATGATTACACATCAACAAACATGTCCGGATATTTCTCGCAGACTTCCAACTCACGTTCCCAAGTGGCTTCCTCCACTCCGTGATGTTTCCACAAGACTTTCACTAAAGGAATGGTCTTGCCTCGCAAGACTTGATCTCGCCTATCCAAGACCCGAACCGATCTCTCTTCATACGAGGCATCCTCATCTACCTCTAAGTCAGTCCAATCTAACACATGGGACGGATCCGGCTCATACTTCCGAAGCATACTCACATAAAACACGTCATGTACTCCGGACAACTGCGGTGGCAAAGCCAAACGGTAAGCAACTTCCCCAATCCTTTCAAGGATCTCAAAGGGGCCTATAAACCGAGGGGATAACTTCCCACTCTTCCCAAACCTCATCAAACCTCGCCTAGGTGATATTTTTAAGAAGACATGATCACCTACCTCAAACACCAAAGGTCTCCTTCTACGGTCTGCATAGGATTTCTGACGACTCTGGGCTGTAACCAGTCTCCTACGGATAAGCTCAACTTTCTCCGTCGTCTCTCTCACCAACTCCGGACCCAACAGAGGTGCGTCACCCACCTCGGCCCAACAAACTGGGGATCTACAAGGTCGGCCATACAAGGCCTCAAACGGTGCCATACCGATGCTAGACTGAAAACTGTTGTTGTAGGCAAACTCCACCAAGGGCAAGTGCCTCTCCCAGGTCCCACTAAAGTCAAGGACACAACCCCGAAGCATATCCTCAAGGATCTGAATAGTACGCTCGGACTGCCCGTCAGTCTGAGGATGATAAGCTGTACTAAAGGTCAACTTAGTGCCCAAGGCACTCTGCAAACTCTGCCACAACCTAGCAGTAAAACGAGGATCTCTATCTGAGACGATCGTCACTAGGACCCCGTGTAACCTCACTATGTCCCGAATATACAAGTCGGCAAGGTGATCTACCGAATCTCTCACGCGCATAGGAATGAAGTGCGCCGACTTAGTCAACCGGTCTACAACCACCCAAATTGCATCACTACCCCGCTGAGTTCTCGGAAGACCTACAACGAAGTCCATAGTGACATGCTCCCACTTCCACTCGGCAATAGGCAAGGGTTGCAACAAACCCGCTGGCCTCTGATGCTCGGCCTTTACTTGCTGACAGGTAAGGCACTTAGACACGAAAACTGCCACATCTCTCTTCATACCCCGCCACCAAAACTGGCGACCCAAATCCCGATACATCTTAGTACCCCCCGGATGCACCGCAAGGCGCGAATGATGAAACTCTCGGAGTACTTCCTCTCGGCAAGACTCCGGCACAAACAAACGGTCTCGGTATCTCATACTCAAGTCGGGATACACCGTCAAACCCTTCTCAACTTTCCCACTAGAGATCTTCTCTCGGAGGGACTCTACCTCAAGGTCACCCCTCTGTGCCTCTAACACTCGGGTCACAAGTGTAGGCTGCGCAACAACAGAAAACAAGGTCGCAGCCTCAACAGATTCGCTCAGATGCAAATCGAACTCACCAAGTGCCCCCAACATCTCCCACTCCCGGATGGCTATACAAGCTACATCACCTATGAATTTTCTGCTAAGGGCATCGGCCACAACATTGGCCTTCCCCGGATGATAATGCAACTCGAAGTCGTAATCCTCAATGAACTCCATCCACCTCCTTTGCCTCAAGTTCAAGTCTTTCTGTGTAAACAGATATTTCAGACTCTTATAATCTGAGAACACCTCAAATCTCTCACCATAAAGGTAGTGCCTCCAGATTTTCAAGGCAAAGATCACCACTGCTAACTCTAGGTCATGGGTAGGGTAATTCTTCTCATGAATTTTCAACTAACGTGAGCCATAAGCTACCACTTTCCCCTCTTGCATCAACACACAATCCAAACCCTCCCGTGAGGCATCACAATAAACCGCATAACCCAACCCTCTCTCCGGAATAATCAAGACTGGAGTGGTGGTCAATCTAACTTTCAATTCCTGGAATGACTTTTCACAAGTCTCACTCCATACAAATTTGACTCCCTTCCGAGTCAGTCTAGTCAACGGTGAAGCTAACCTGGAGAAATCCTTCACAAACCGACGGTAATACCCAGCTAATCCCAGAAAACTGCGGATCTCAAACACACTCTTAGGCTGTGTCCAATCTTGCACTGCCTCAGTCTTGGATGTATCAACTGACACCCCTTCCCCGGATACCACATGGCCTAAGAACTTGACTTCTTCTAGCCAGAACTCACACTTCCCAAACTTGGCGTATAGCCTATGGGCTCTAAGCAGCTCAAGCACCTATAAAGACTGCCGGTGCATTGGTAAGCCCAAATGGCATCACCAGAAACTCATAATGGCCATACCGCGTACGGAATGCCGTCTTTGGAATATCCTCCTCCCTGACCCTCAACTGGTGGTAACCCGATCTCAAGTCTATCTTAGAGAAGCAACGGGAACTCTTCAACTGGTCAAATAGATCATCTATACGGGGCATAGGGTACTTATTCTTAACCGTAGCCCGATTCAACTTTCGGTAGTCGATACACAATCTCAGGGCACCATCTTTCTTTTTAGCAAAGAGGGCCGGTGCTCCCCACGGCGAAACACTAGGGCGAATGAAGCCCTTATCTAGTAATTCCTGGAGTTGAACTTTCAACTCAACCAACTCTGCTGGAGCAAAATGGTAAGGCGCCATAGAGATCGGCGCCGTGCCGGGCACTAGATCAATAGAGAACTCAATCTCTCGATGAGGTGGTAAATCTACGAGGTCCTTGGGAAAAACATCCGAATACTCACAAACCACCCTCGGCAGTACACTCTGGGTCTCATCACACTCACCACTCTCAAAGCTAGCAAGTAGACCACTAAGCTCACTCCGCCCTCGCGGATCATACCCCGGTGGCAAAACACTACCAACCCGGTCCCCCAAGAAATGGAAGCACTCCCCGCTCACGGTACAACAAGTGACTGTAATGACCCAGAATTTTTTTTTTTTAAAATAGCCAGTGCATAATTTAATTGAGCAAATTTTCGAATTTAAGTGCTGTGTAAATTCTGTGCAAAAACAGTTCAGTTTTGTATTTTTTAAAAATAGTTACCGATCTCAGAAAATTATGAAATTTTTTTATGTTGTTCACATATGAGTCTAGCACGTCGGGTAAAAATTTCAGAATTTATTGATGAGTATTTATTTTATGAAAATTTGCGAACTGATCGGTGTTCGGTCTAGTGTATAGCAGAATTTGAAAGTGAGTTTTGGGTGTTTGGTCCTTTTTAATTATATGATTGATAGTAACCACTTTGGGAGTTGTTATTATTTATTATATAGGATTATATTAAATATTTGATAGTTGATTTTATGGTGTGTCCCATATGGTGAAAAATTATATATTTTTATAGTGAATGAAATTGGTGTATATTTCATAGTGAGCAAAATATTATATTTTGTGGTGAGAAAAAAATTTATATTATTTTGTAATTTATGTTACAAAATTTTGGAGGTATAATAGTTATATATTTTATATTAATTGGTATGATGTTTAGTTGGTAAGGAGGCAAAACCCACATGGGGTTGTCCCCCCATGCCTCTCTTCCTTTCTTCTTTTGCTTTTCTTTTTCTTTTGCTTCAGCAGAGACCCAACTCTCTATCTCTCTCCCTCACCGTCTCTCTCTCTCCTCCATTGTTACTCAAGCTTTGAGCTTAGAGTGGGAGTCCTTAGAGTGAGATTTTGCAAGAGTGTTGTAAATGAAAGTTGTAGAGCTCATCGTAATCTTCGCAATGGTGTTCTCGGATTCATGATCGGATGACGTTTGCATTTTTAGATTTGTTTTTCTTCATATTTGAGGTAGGGACTTTCTTCATATTTTTACATTAAAGCTATATTATGGTTATTTTGAGAAAATATATCATTGTAAGAGGTATTGCATATAGATATATTTTCAGATTGTTGTTTGGTGATTTTTGGAAGAAAAATTAAGTTGAAATGTTAAGAATGTTGGTATTTTGAGATTGATTTTAAAAAAAATCATTTTGTGTTGTTAATTTTGTAAAAGAAATCCGAAAATAGAATTTAATAGTTATATAGATTATATCTACATCATATTATGGTTAGATAATTTATTTTGAGAAATTAAGGTTGAAATATTTATCTCATCCTTGAGTTTTGGAATTTATTTTTTTGAAAAAAATAAATTGATATTGAGGAATATTGTGTAAAGTGTTAAGTAGAGATTTTTCCTACACTTCTTTATGCACTTTTGCTTGATTATATGGAGTTTAGAGTTGTATATGAGTTAATTAGAATTTTTAGAAATTTTGTGTTTTATTTGCTTAAAAGAGAAATTTTAAAGAAAATAAAAAGTTGGTGCCCAAATTGCGAAAGTGTAAACTTGGAATATGTTTGTAAGGTTATGAAAGAGTTATGTTTTTAATTTGAACAAAAACGGACTTCGATTCGATTGGTTTTGAAATTTTTACCGGTTTGTGGCCAAAAGAGCATTTTTAAAGAAAACAAAGGAATTACGTTTAACTTTCGGGGCTTTCAATCAAAATAGGATGTCATAGTTGAATAATGCTTGGAGAATGAGTTTGGAAAGAAAATGATATTTTCTTGGGCACTAACGGTATTATTTTACTTAATGTATTTATTGGAATAAAACCGACACGGTTAGAAATGGACCTTGAGAGGTTACCGGACGTGATTGTGATATGAAAACTAGTGTAGTTGTTCTTATTTAATAAAATGTGGAATATGATTGGTTTCTAAATGTTGGGAATCATGGGAGATTCTAAGTTATAGTTATATGTTGGATTATATACCCATGTTGTTATCTTTTAATTAATATGTTAGAGATAACTATTTTGGCCATCGGTGAAAATCTACCATGTTGCATTTAAATGAGGATTTTGATCAAAATGGTAATATTTAATAAGTAGGGATTTTCTTTAAGTTATATATATGTTTTTGCAAGATCTAGATGATTTTCGAAATCATCCTTTGATTAATTTTGAAAACTTGTTGTTGATTTAAGAAAAAGAGTGCTTTTCAAAGTGGGTTTACTAGAAATTTGGGGGTTTTTGGAACTATGTTGATGAAAGGGAGATGTTTTGGTGAGATCTTGTCAAATATTTGAAGATGGATGGTTTTGGTGAGAAACCTAGAAATTTGGAATTTTTAAAAGAGAAGTTAAAAATCCATAGTTGATATTGCTATATTTATTTTAAATGCTAAAATAAATGATGTTTGGAAAATTTCTTGTTTATATTTTATAAATGTTAAATTTTGAAGAAGTATGAGAATTGTTACTCACTTTGGAAATTGTTATTTGAAAGTATTGATATAGTCTTGAAGTGACTAAGTTGTGGGAAATGTTTGAAAGGTGGGAATTATGCTATCCCTTGGATTAATTGAAATAAATGTATATTTATTCATCTTGTGAAATTGCATAGAAAGGAGAAATGAGAATTTTGATCACAATGGCAGTATTGTGTGGAAGAATTGGAAATGGAAGAATTGTTGCATTGTATTGTTATGGTTGCATTGTCATATCAAATCATTTGATTACATTGAACTTTGAAAGTTGATTTGAAAACTTGCATTGAGAAAGAATGTTGAGAAATGAGTTTTCATGAAATGGTTTTTGGGTAAATACGGTGGTAAGTCTTGACAGGTAGTGTGGATTATGGGTGTCGAGCCTTCCAGCTTGTGACTGGTAAAAATGACGGAATGGGTGTCGAGCCTTCCAGCTTGTGACTGGTAAAAATGACGGAATAGGTGTCGAGCCTTCTAACTTGTGACTGGTAAAAATGACAAAGAATGGGTGTCGAGCCCTCCAGATGATACTGGTAAAAATGACAAATTGGTAGTACTTGTATAGTCTACTTGCAGACACTGACCTAGGGATTACCAGAGTTGTATTTACCGCCCCTTGAAATAAATTGTTAAGTTTTGAACAATTGAAATTGCATGACATCATTGAGCATGATGGTTTTCAAAGAATGAAAATGTGATTTATCTTCAAAAAGGACATAGTATGGCATATGCATTCATCTCATAAGATTGTATAAAAATGGATTTGATGAATTGTTTAATTATTTGATTCAATTCATAATGAGATAATTGAATAGATTAAAAAGAATGTCATGTTACTATTAAAGCATGTTTATTTATTTAAGTTGACTGGTTGGGATTAATTAAATAATAAAATATGGATTTTTTTTTTGAGATTATGTGATAAAACCTTATGATTTTGACATGATATGATTTCACGAATATATATGAGTATCTTTGTACTCTTACATCCTTTAATGTTTTAATATGAGATTGCTCGGTGAGTTTTGCTCACCCCCTGCCTGTACATGTGTACAGGGAATGCTTTTCGGAATTGAAGATCAAACAATGGGTTTTAACATTTCATAAGTGTAATGTAGAAATGGATTGTACTACTTCATTTGTTGTTTGGCTGAGTGCTATCTTTTTGTAAAGAGTAGTGTTCTCTCTTTTATTGTAAGCCTTAGGGCATTTCTTTTATTTGTATGTAAATGTCATTGTTGTATAACGAGAGGGAATATGTATATTTAATTATTCACCATTTCATCAAATGATGAAATGTTATTTGTAAATGGACTTAATTAATGAATATTGGTAAGGTTATCCGAGTAATAAAATATGGGGCGTGACAGTGACCCTCTGGCGGTAGCAATCAATAACTGCCCGGTATGACGATAACCAGTCCATACCCAAAATAACATCAAAGCCCTTCATGGGCATAACTACAAAAGGAAACGGAAGCCTATGATCGTCAACCTCTATATCACAACCCCTACATCCGTGTTTCAAAATCAACTCACCCCCAATAGGCGACACGACACAAATAGGAGACGCTAATAGTGCTAACTCCAACTCCAACACAGATGCAAATGCAGCAGATACAAAAGAATGAGACGCACCTGTATCAATCAATACACTAGCAACCGTGTTGCAAAACAGAAAGGTACCTCTCACTACTGATGGAGCCGGTACTAGGTCCTGCGCGGTAACAGCATACACGCGTCCTGTAGGCCCCTGTTCCACCTGCTCGCCTCTAGGAGCATACGACTGCTACACAGACTGGGATGATGAAGCTCCCGGATTGGCCCTCGAGGCCTGCACAGACTGAGCTGGCTGATAACTCTGCGTCTGCCTAGAACCAGACGCTCCTGAAGTGGCACTCAACTGTGGGCAAAACCTCTTCAGGTGCCCAGGCTATCCACACCGATAACAAGACAAAGGCTGGCCCTTGCCCTGACTCTGGCCCTGAGGTCTAGCTGAAGAAGAAATAGCTCGCTGACCCCCTCCCTTCTGCGGGCAAACCGAAGACTTGTGACCCAGCTGGCCACATGCAAAACAAGTCAAGCCTCCCTGACTACCTCTCCTGGAGCCTGCACTCGGTACCGGAAAAGTCGATCTAGCTAAGCCACTCTGAGACTGCTGAGGGTTAAAACCCCTCTGTCTCCTGTCATCACCCTGGCCCTCTTGGCTCCTCTTGGAACCTTGTTGTTTCTCATCATCCTCCTCCTGCATCATAATTTCCATATGAGCAATCTTGAATTCTCAATAAATTTACTTAGTTATACAAAAATCTAATGTTATAGTACAATCTTGAATTCTCAATAAATTTTCATATTTTCTATAAAATAAAATGACAATAAAAAATAAAAAAATCGATATCAATTTTTTTACTTCAATTTTATGGTTTTTATTGAAAAAATAAAAATCCAATCAAAATCCTTGGCACATAATGGGTATAGATACTTCGATTGCAACCATCATCACAAATAATTATTCTCTATCATGTAAATTTATAAACAAACACATAAATCTCACTAAAACTGAAACCAAAACCAAACCAACAATAGATAAAGAGAATCACACAAAGAAAAAAATAAAATTTAAAAACAAATAAATTTATGGAGTGGTAGGATATTACCCCTCAACAACTTAAACCTCGCCTCGTCTAATCTGTCAGCTTCTCTAGCAGTGCTTGCGAAGTCTAGGAGTTGGGATGACCAATCAGATTATTCTTTAAATAAGACTTAAAAATTGATTAATTTGTCCTATTAAATAATTTAAAATTTTGATAGATATACATCAAACAAATGGATAATTATATTATTAAATCATAATTCAAATTTAGATATTGTCATATTTTTTTGAGATTTATATCTAAATTCTTATCTTTTTTATTTTTGTGTGGTTTCTATTTTTTTTTTTTCAATTTATTTAAGATGGAGTTGTGGGTTTATATATTTTTTAATTTAATTTATCTCTGGTTTCTATTTGTTTTTAATTATTATTATTTAGGTAAGTTATAATGTGAGCTAGATATGTGATAGACATGTGAGTTTTATTGATTTAAAGTAGGATGGTGTGACATATATTATATTTGTTTAGATAGACTTTAAAAAAATTTAAAATTTAAAATTAGATATTGAGAGGTAAAAGAAAGATTTTAACTGAATAAATAAAAATTATATTTATTAATTTTATTTATTTGTATATCTGATTTTTAATTTTTATTTTTTTGTTGTGTTATAATATAATATAGAAGATATAGATAGATATCTACAATTCTCATGAAAAATATTATTTGATTTTTTAAGGGAGAGAAAAGGAGGGCAAGTTTTAATATTTTCTTTTGAAAATCGATGAGAGAAATTAGAATGGAGAGATTATGAAATATTTTTGTTATCTTTTCATTTGAAAACCATAAATTAAGGGATAATTATTATTTCTAAAATAATTAAATAGGTATGGGAGAAGTTGAAAAGGGAAAATAATTATTATTTCCAAAATAATTAAATAGGTATGGGAGGAGTTGAAAGGGTGTGTATAAGAAGTCAAAAAGGCTTGGGAAAAGTCAATAACTGTTGAGTTTTTTTTTTTTAAAATCAAAAAATTAAAAAATTAAGATTGAGACATTAGAACTCCCACAAGCTTTGTGAGTTAAAAACCTTCTTTTTCTTTATATAATACTAGCATATTACCCGTGCTATGCACGGATTGTGTTTGCAATCTATACTATATATTAAGTAAAAGAGGGTTTCTAACTCCCAAAGCCTGTGGGAGTTACAATAAGCCAATCCTAATTTTCTAATTTTTTGTATTGTAAAAAAAAATTAACCTCAGCATTTATTAACTTCTCTTAACCTACAAGACTTTTTGACTTCTTTTATAATTACTGCAGTACCTTTTCCAAAACAAATAATTTGTATATGAAAAAAATATATAAATATCTATATCTATATCTCTCTATTTATTTATATCTATCTCTAACTCACAAGTTTTGTGGGAGTTCCAATATCTGAACCTTAATTTCTTAATTTTTTTGATTTTTTTTGAAAAACAAAACTTAGCACTTATTAAATTTTTTCAAGTCTTTTTAATTTCTTCAATACACACACTCTTTTTAACTTTTCACATACTTATTGTAAACAGTGAGCCTCTTTTTTCTTTTTCTTTTTTTTTCTCTTGCTTGACTTTTCACTTTTATACTTTCAACTTCAGTGACCACGTATGCAAACAGTAAGTCTTCTTTTTATTTTCTCCTTTTTGACTTTTCCTTTTGTTTAATGTTTTACTATTGTAGTTAGATAGCGCATAAAAATATTTGTGATTTGTCTAGTGAATAAAAAATTATAATTTGATTTTTTAATATGATTGAAGTTAGATAAATATAAACCCTCACAAATAGAAAAATGTGATTATAATTAGTTGAATGATTCTTTTTTTTTTTTAATATGATTGTAGTTAATTTAATAGTTCTTTTTTTTCATTTATTTATTTTATTATGGGAAAATGTGATGTGATTGTAGTTTGTTTAATGGTTCTTTTTTTTTTAATATGATTGTTGTAGTTAGTTCAATGGTTTTTTTTTTTAATTTTATTTAATTTTTTTATTTACTATTTTAATTTTATTTTTAATATGATTGAAATTAAATAAACATAAACACTCGCAAAGAAAAAAATGTGATTGTAATGTGATGTGATTGTAGTTTATTCAATGGCTTTTTTTTTTTTTTAATATGATTGTTGTAGTTAGTTCAATGGTTTTTTTTTAATGTTATTTAATCTTTTTATTTACTATTTTAATTTTATTTTTAATATGATTGAAATTAGATAAACATAAACAATCACAAAGAAAAAAATGTGATTGTGGTTAGTTCAATAGTTTTTTTTTTTTTAATGTGATTGTAGTTAGTCAATGGTTCTTTTTTTCATTTATTTTTTTTTATTATGGGAAAAATGTGATGTGATTGTAGTTTATTCAACAAATCTTTTTTTTTATGTGATTTAATCTTTTATTTACTGTTTTAATGGTTTTTCTTTACAATTATTTATGAAAAAAATATGATTGTAGTTAGATAGCATAAAAATATTTGTGATTTGATTTGATTTTTTTTCTGATTTGATTTTTAAAGTACCAATTATATAATGATTGTATTGTATTTTGAAAAAAAAAAATTGTAATTGATTTTTTTAACTCATTGTGTTTTTTGAAAAAAAAATATTGTGTTTTTTTAACTATCAATTCACTTAATTTGTGATTGGATTTTTAACTCACTGTGCTTTTTGAAAAACAAAATGGATTATACTCATTAGGGTCACATAATGTACCAATTATTGATAATGATTAGATTGTATTTTGACCCCAAAAAAAATTGTAATTGATCTTTTTAATTCACTATGTTTTTTGAAAATTAAATTATTGTGTTCTTTTAATTATTGATGATGATTGATAGTATTAAAAAAATTGTGATTTGTATGATTGAAGTTATCTCCTTTTGTTTATAATTTGATTTTTTAATATGATTGAAGTTAATTCACAAAAAAAAAAAATATGATTGTAGTTTGCTCAATGGCTCTAAATAATCCCAATCTGAATTTTTAAAATTTTTTATTAAAAAAAAAACACTCAGCATTTATTGATTTGGTCAAAATCCTCTGATCAGCATTTATTAACTTTTTCAATCCACATGTCTTTCCATATGCCTGCATTTATTGATTTGGTCAAAATTCCTTGATCAGCATTTAAAATCCCCTCATACAGATACAATCTGTGTATAGTTACTGCAGTAACATTTTCAACTTCTCTCATACACTATGATTAGTGATAAGATTGTTAAATTATTTTTATAAAAAATCTTAAAAAAACATAATTTATATATTAAAAAAAAATCTAAAACAAATATAAATATCTATAATTATCCCGTGCATAGCAAAGGTGATAGGCTAGTTATCTATATATGTGAATTGTGATTTTTAAATATTTTTTTGTAATTCTTTAAATGTCTTCTTTTTTTCCTTTCTTATATTATATTAAAGTTTAATATTTTAATAATAATCATATGTATTGAACTTTTCAAAGAATTAAATGTCTTTTTTATTATTATATTATATTAAAGTTTAATATTTTGATAATAATCATATGTGTTGAACTTTTCAAGAAATTTTTTTTATGCTTGTTTTTAATGCATTAATGTGTTATTATGAGGGATAATAATCATATGTGTTGAGACTTTTCAAGGAATTCATATGTGTTGGATTTCAAAGAATTTTTTTTATGCTTGTTCTTAATGCATTAAAGTGTTATTATGATGGTAAGACTTGGGAGTTGGGAGAAGTTAATAAATGCTAAGATTTTTTTAAAAAAAAAATCAAAAAATCAAGAAATTTAGATTGAGAAATCGGAGCTCCCACAAGGCTTGAGGTTAAAAATCCCCTTTTACTTAATATATAGTATAGATGTGTTGGATTTCAAAGAATTTTTTTATACTTGTTTTTAATGCATTAAAGTGTTATTATGAGGGTAAGACTTGGGGGTTGGGAGAAGTTAATAAATGCTAAGGATTTTTTTTTGTAAATCAAAAAATCAAGAAATTTAGATTGGGAGATTGGAGCTCCCACAAGGTTTGGGGTTAAAAACCCCCTTTTGCTTAATATATAGTATAGATACTAGCATATCACCCATGCTATGCTAGTATCTATACTATATATTAAGCAAAAAGGGATTTTTAACCCCCAAGGCCTGTGAGAGTTTCAATATTCCAATCTGAATTTTCTAAATTTTTTATTTAAAAAAAAAAAAACTAAGCATTTATTGATTTGGTCAAAATCCCTGATCAGCATTTATTAACTTTTTTCAATCCACATGTCTTTCCACATACCTGCATTTATTGATTTGGTCAAAATCCCTTATCAACATTTAAAATCCCCCATACAAATAATTATAGATATAGGCCGTGCATAGTTACTACAGTAGCATTTTTAATTTCTCTTAAATACTATGGTTAGTGATAAGATTGTTAAATTATTTTTATAAAAAATCTTAAAAAACATAATTTATATATTAAAAAAAATTTAAAATAAATATAAATATCTATAATTATCCCATGCATAGCACGGGTGATAGGCTAGTCTATATATAAGGAAAAAGGGGTTTCTAACCCCAAGCATTGTGAGAGGTTCAATATCCCAATCTTAATTTTAAAAATTTTTGATTTAAAAAAAAAAATTCAGCATTTATTAATTTGGTCAAAATCTCCTGATAAGTATTTATTAACTTTTTCCAATCCATATGCCTGCATTTATTGATTTGATCAAAATCTCCTAATCAGTATTTATTAACTTTTTCCAATCCACATGCCTTTTGAGAGCTTTGGTCAAAATCCCCTCATACAAATAAGGGGTACTTACCAATTAGTCCTATTAACTAGACTTATTTACCTACAGGTCTTAACTAATAAATTTAACACTATAAAAATAAGAGAGTGATAAATTTATCACTAAAAATTTATTCATAAAAACAAAGAGACTGATAAATTTATCACTATAAATTTTTTCATAAAAATAAAAGACTGATAAATTTATCTTTATCACTTAATAAATTTATTAATAGGACTTAATGGATAATAAGTCTCCAAAGTAGGACCTATTGGGTAATAAGTCTCTAAAGTAGGACCTATTGGTAGTTTACTGCAGCACCCTTTTCAATTTCTCTCATACACTATGGTTAGTGATAAGATTGTTAAATTATTTTTATAAAAAATCTAAAAAAAATATCAATATATTAAAAAAAATGTAAAATAAATATAAATATCTATAATTATTCCGTGTATAGCACGGGTGATAAGCTAGTATTTATATATGTGAATTGCGATTTTTAAATGTTTTCTTTTCTTATTTTATTTTAAATGTCTTCTTTTTTTTTCTTTTTTTATATTATATTAAAGTTTAATATTTTGATAATAATCATATGTGTTGGACTTTTCAAGAAATTAAATGTCTTCTTTTTTTATTATATTATATTAAAGTTTAATATTTTGATAATTGTAGACGCGCCCACGGGGGACCTCGCTACAGCTCGGACTCTCCTTTGTTTTTTGTTTGGATGGTGCGGTTCTCAATCTGAACCAAAGAGTCCACCTCTGGCAAATCGTTTTGAAGAAAACAGATTTTTGAAAAAGTAGTGCCAAACATGGACTGCTTTGCCAGATTACAGAGTCGCCACCTAAATATTTTTTATGGGGGAATTTAGGAAACCCTGACTCGGTGCCGAAGGCCACGTGTCCGTCATCACCAAATGTCTTGGCTCGGGAGCTTGGGTACGATCGGGGAAGGTCAGCTATGAGCACCCCCTTTCGCCCGGTCCGAAGACCGGCCTCTACTAACCGTGATATCCGATTTTGAAAACATTATGTGTTCTTATCCCAATTATTAACCTAGAATTACTATGTGATGCGCACAACACAAAAGTATAGACTAGATTACCTAACTTGGAAATAAACATTGCATATCCGTTCGTTTTGAAAACGCTTTGGAATTTGCCACTCGCAAGTAGGCTAAAATATGGATTTCAATGAGTTTTCCAACTCAAGCAATCCAACCTCCACCCACAGGCATTCAAACAGTTTATCACATAAGCAACTAGCCGCATGGTAGATATGCTGTCATGTTAACATTCACACGCATGCGAGATGCTAAAGCATAAATACTTACATAGTACTCCAAGCCAAAACAGAAGCTTATCAGAAATCCATGCATGGACCTAAGCATACTGAAATGTCTAATGCAACACATGCAAAGTTGTAATCTAGGCAGGCTCGGCTATCCTAGACATGGCATGTGAAATGCTACGACTATCACGTATTCAATTTGGAATTGAAAGTGCGATGCAGTTTGTATGATGTACCGAGCCCGGTGCATGTTTAGACAAATGCATGGATGCACGCATGCATTGCATAAGGTATGCTAATTTCAAATATGCCCTAATCTACCATCGTAAGCAGGTAAATAAAAGGAAAGAAAGAAATGGGGGTTGGAAGACATACACACACCCACGCACACTTATTACAGATTTGCTCTCACACGGAGAGACCGAATAAATATTACAGTCCGAATAATAAATAAATAAATTATTACAAAACTTCAAATTATTTAACAAATAAATGCAAAAAGGAAAGGTGGCCACAGCCGCCCGCCTCGGGATGCGCGAATGATGCATGCTTGAGCCCGCCTTGCCCGGAAATCCGCACCATGCCACTGTTGCCTCTGTTTCACTGTCCTGCTTCTCTGGAAAATTGCAAAAAGTCCTGGGACAGGCTCCCTGAATCCTAAGGATCATCACCGGCTGGATAGAATGTCCACCGGCCGTGTATAAAGTCCACCGGCTGGAAATGAAGCTATCGGCAATAAATACATTGCCGGTCGGCACTCTATACTGCCGGTCGGCACAAAATTCCTGCTGAAGACAGTTTTGACAGCAACAGCAGACCAGCAGTGCAAGGCATAGAATTTCTAGGCAAATGTATGCATGGACACACTCCCTATCATATAATGGACTCAAGGGAGCATGGCCCTCGACCCCCGGGCCATCAATCACGCATTTCAATGCATGATGGCCCGAAAGCCAAGTTAGCAACTTTGATATCAAATGGAATGCAAGCACAAAACAAATTAGAGGGCCCCCAACCCCTATCATGATTGGTCAACAGGCAAGGGATGCATGCTCAATAAAATGCAACCTAGGCATGGCGGCTAAGTATGCAACATGAACATGCAAATGAGCGATGTATGCTAGGCTCGCAACCTAAACATGTAAACAAACATTGCATGCGACAACATGCAACGATGGACTTAAACTAACATGGATAACTCGCAAGCATGCCAAAATCAGCGGCCATGAGATGAAAATGAGACGCCTCAAAATGCGTGCATACGGGCACGCAAACCGAAGAGATGGCATATGCAATGCAATGGGACTAAAATGGCATATGCAATGCAATAGGGACTTATACTAACATGAGTGGACCTCAGCCACACTCACATAAGAGGCCGTGAGATGAAAATGAAGTGCCTCGAAATGCGTGCACGCGGGCACGTAAACCGAGGCAATGGCGTGAAGGCATGAAATGGCATGGCAAATAATATGCAAACATGCTAATGGAATTTCAGTAGCTAAATGAGGGGCGAAACAGCCCCGAATCATGGCCAAAGTACACCCGATGCACGGAATAGTCCCGAAACATGAATTTTAGCACCCGAAATGGCCTATAGCTATGCCAAATATGCAAGATATGAACATGAAGTATGAAGACAGCAACTAGACAGTCCCAAAACAAGCATGTTCATAGTACAAAGCATGGCAAGACAGCAAGCACAAGTGGGACTAACATGGCATGCAAAAAAATGGCTCTTCACGGGAGGCAATGAGGCAAGTGATAGATACAATGCTCGAACAGAAAAATGTCCTTCTACAACACTGAATAGGGACCAAAAATATGAACATTTACAGTAGATAAAAAGTCCCAAAACAGTATGCACACATACTCAAAATGCAATGCAAGATTAAGGCCCACAAAGGGGTATAACATGAAGTACCAAAAGGATGCACCAAACAGCCAAACACCCTTCATGAGACATGTAGAGGGGGTCAAACTAAGACCCTTTTCAGGCCTGTCGAAGACCCAAAAACAGAAGCATGGTAGGCTAACAAAGCATACAAAAATGGGGGCCAAAGAGGGGGTATAATGGTAAGTACTACATGGAGACCCCCAACAGTGTTGAGCCCTTCTTCAATGTTGAAGAAGGGCTCAAAACAAGCAACTTTGTAGTTTACATCGAAGCTCAAAAATACATGCAACTATGGCTTAGATATGAACCAAGAAAATGCTAGTTTGAAGGAAATAGACACTTACCCTTGAAGACCAATTAACCTACAGGTTTTGATCCAAGAAAATGAACTCCTAGCCTCTGCAAATGACCTCCAATGTGCTGGAAATGGAGTGGTGGTGGTGGTGCTAGGTGGTGGTGAAGAAATAGCCCAAGATCAAGGGTGTTTGGAGGTGGAATGAGAGAGATATATTGAGAGATGGAGGGATGTATATGTATATATCAGATATACATATATTTCTCTGGTTTTTTGTTCCAAAGTCTCCAACCCTAGACAAAGGAGAAGGAATGGTGCTTATATAGGCAAAGAAGACTTAATGGCTAAGCAAAAGAGGGAGGTTCAAGAGGTGCAAGAGGGTCTTGGCTTATCAAAGAAGCTTGGACAGCTGGTAGGCTTCTTGAGGAAGCCAAGACAAGGGGTCAAGGCTTCCTCAAGAAGCCTTGAGCAAAGGGTGCAAAATAAGGGCCAAAAGGTGGTCAAGGATGCAAAATAGGCACATGGATGCACGTGGATCTGATTCCGTGCATCCCAGCTGGCACAGCTGGTATGCACCAGGCTTGGGGGGTGCAAAGGGTGCAAACCGGCCAGAAAATTCGATCATCGGCCAAAATAAAGTGCCGGTCGGCACTATATAGTGCCGGTCGGCTAAATAGAGTGCCAATGGATGATTCCTTGGTCAAAAAATGGCCGGTGGGCATGCAAATTGAAGCCCCGGAAGTTAGCTTTCCAATGGCGCAAACCTTGCATCAAAATTCCTCCTCTGCAAAAAGTTATGCCCTTTTCCGTGAAGCCGCGCAGACTCGATCCAACCGGGATGATGCCCAGCTTCAACCCATCATATCTCCTCCACCCGGATTTGGCTCTAGGAGATTCTTGAACCAAAAATGAAGCCCCGGAAGTCTTCTTTCCAATGGTAGTGGCCTCATAGCTAAATTCCAAGTATGCAATTGAATAAGCCTGATTCAGCGAGAGCCACTCGACTTTCTTCTACCCGGATTCATGGCGAACTTCTTCTCCAACCTATTTTCTCCCCTCCTCTCCTCTTTTCTTCAACTCCAAACCCCTAAACAAAGTGTTTTGAAGGGTTTGCCTCTCTCCTTGTCGAAGAAACTGAACCTGTGCCCTGCACATCTCTCAACACCGAGCAAACCATCAGTAATGCCCAAGTCTTGAGGGCGGTCAAAAACGGGGTGTCTACAATAATAATCATATGTGTTGGACTTTTCAAGAAATTTTTTTTATACTTGTTCTTAATTAATTAAAATGTTATTATGATGGATAATAATCATATGTGTTGGGACTTTTCAAGGAATTCATATGTGTTGGATTTCAAAGAATTTTTTTTTATACTTGTTCTTAATGCATTAAAGTGTTATTATGAGGGTAAGACTTGGGGGTTAGGAGAAGTTAATAAATGCTAAGGTTTTTTTTTTTTTTTTTTAAATCAGAAAATTTAGATTGGGACATTGGAGCTCTCATAAGGCTTGGGATTAAAAACCCCCTTTTGCTTAATATATAGTACTAGCCTATCACACGTGCTATGCACGTGATAATTATAAATATTTATATTTGTTTTAGATTTTTTTAATATATAAATTATATTTTTTAAGATTTTTTATAAAAATAATTTAACAATCTTATCACTAATCATAGTGTATAGGAGAAGTTGAAAAGGGTACTGTAGTAACTATGCACGGGTTGTATCTATAATTATCTGTATGAGGAGATTTTAAATGCTGATTAGTGAATTTTGACCAAATCAATAAATGCAGGCATGTGAAAAGACACGTGGATTGAAAAAAGATAATAAATACTGATCAGGGGATATATATGTGAATTGTGATTTTTAAATGTTTTTTTTTTTCAAATGTCTTCTTTGTTTTCTTCTTTTTTATATTATATTAAAGTTTAATATTTTGATAATAATCATATGTGTTGGACTTTTCAATAAATTAAATGTCTTGTTTTTTTATATTATATTAAAGTTTAATATTTTGATAATAATCATATGTGCTGTACTTTTTAAAGAATTTTTTTATGCTTGTTCTTAATGCATTAAAGTGTTATTATGAGGGATAATAATCATATGTATCGGGACTTTTCACGAAATTCATATGTGTTGAACTTTTCAAGAATTTTTTTTTTATACTTATTCTTAATGCATTAAAGTGTTATTATAAGGTTAAGGCTTGGGGGTTGTGAGAAATTAATAAATGCTAAGATTTTTTTTTTAAATAAAAAAATAAGAAATTTAGATTGGGATATTGGAACTCCCACAAAACTTGTGGGTTAGAGATAGAAAAAAATAAATAGATAGATATAGATATAGATATTTATATTTGTTTTAAATTTTTTTTAATATACAAATTATTTGTTTTGGAAAAAGTACTGCAGTAATTATAAGAGAAATCAAAAAATCTTGTGGGTTGAGAGAAATTAATAAATGCTGAGATTAATTTTTTTTTTTTAAAAAACAAAAAATTAGAAAATTAAGACGGCATATTGGAGCTCCCACTGGCCTTGGGGGTTAGAAACCCCATTTTGCTTAATATATAGTACTAGCCTATCACCCGTGCTATGCACGGGATAATTATAGATATTTATATTTGTTTTAATTTTTTTAATATATAAATTATATTTTTAAAGATTTTTTATAAAAATAATTTAATAATTTTATCACTAACCATAGTGTACATGAGAAATTAAAAAGGCTACTGCAGTAACTATGCACGAGCTGTATCTATAATTATTTGTATGAGGGAATTTTAAATGTTAATCAGGAATTTTGACCAAGTCAATAAATGCAGGCATATGGATTGAAAAAAGTTAATAAACAGGGGATTTTGACCAAATCAATAAATGCTGAGTTTTTTTTTTTGTTTTTTTAAATCAAAAATTTAGAAAACTAAGATTGAGAGATTGGAGCTCTCACAAGGCTTGGGGTTTAGAAATCTCATTTTCCTTAATATATTTACAATTCTATACTATATATTAAGCAAAAGGGGGTTTTTAACCCCCAAGGCCTGTGAGAGCTCCAACATGCCAATCTTAATTTTCTGATTTTTTGATTTTTTAAAAAAAAAAAAAAACAAATCTCCATCCATCATTTAATTTGGGCCTTTTTGAAAACCTAATCCCTATTTTGAAAATCTAAGTCCTACTAACTTGGATATTCAAATCTTAATTTTTAATTTTTTTTTTCCAAATAAAAAAAAAACTCCACTCATCATTTAATTTGAGTCTTTTCAAAAATCTAAACCCTACTTTGAAAATCCCTCTCCTATATATATCTCCCTCTTGCCTCACTATCTTCCATCCTATTACAAGCATCACTACTACTACTATCTCTTCTGTTTCAAATTCAATCTCCATAGAGAAATACTCTCTCTTCCTCTCTCTCTGTGATCTACAATGGCCCAATTGAGCTCATTCAAGGCTTTGACAGTTTTCTTGGTCATCGATATCTTCTCTGTTATTGGATCGTTGCAAGACTTCGAAATGGCTCCAGCACCGTCACTGTCAATAGACGCTGGATTTGCTTACTTATTGCCGATATCTGCAGCTATCATCTTCTCTTCGATTGTTTTGTCTCTTCTCGCGCTCATGAAGCACTAGATCTCCGATTCTTAAAACAAACATACATATATATATGGAATTATTTGGGATTATTTGTTGGAGTGTGATGAATGATTTTTTATTCTTTTTTTTAGTTAGTTCAAGAGAGGAATGATATGAGAGTGATTATGTACATGTTTATGTTAAAAACATTATTTAATCACAGATTTGTTTTATATTTATTGGTTCATATGTAATATACATATATGGTTTGATTTGTTTGGTAGAGCATTTGTATACTTCTGTTATCATTTTTTACGCCGTAGCAGCTTCTTTGTCCGTACCTCATTTTTTGGTTATTAATTTATAAAAAATATTATGCACCCACCCTTATCAATCTATAATTTATTCTGAATATGTATTTTTATATTAGGGAGTTTATGAATAAAATGAATTTAAATTGTCAATATCTTTTTCTAAATAAATTCTAAGTTTACAAATCTAAATTTGTAATAATGTTGTTAATTTACCGAGTCACGTTGTCAAAAATCAATTCCGAACGGTATATCTAATTTAAATAATAAGATTTTCTATTTTTTTAATTAAAAATAGAAAAGATAATTTTTTAAATACATTGTTTAGAATGAGCAACATGGAAATGAAAATAGAGAACAAATTTTTATTTATTAATCTATGATTTTCTAATAGATTTCCTTTTTATTTTTCATGTTTTTGTCTGTCTCCAATTTTTTAATAATTAAATCATAGTAAACCCCCTGAATACTATTGAAATCACACTACACCCCTTTTATCTTTTCAAATGTAAGTGATTATCACTGTTAAATGTAATGATTAAATTACTAAAATACCCTTATTTAGTTAGCTCATTTTCTACTTAATTTAGCAGAGAATTGAATATAAACAAATGGAGAAAAGGTAAAAAATTAAAAAGATATATTAACATAAAAAAAAAAAAAAGATAAGTCATACTATTAACCAAAGAAAAATGATTTGTGGCACTAATTTGTTGAGCACTAATGGCACTAATTTCCTATTTTGGTAAGTTTGTTTTTTTTTTTTTTTTACCTGATATAGAAATTCGGGGCATTAGTGCCCCTGAATTTAGTGCCACAAATCACAACTGTTAACCAAATCTCTCCATCTAAAAAGAGTGTAATGTTATATAAATTTTTTATTTGTATATAATTTTCATACATAGCGATTTGATTTATTATAAACTTTTCACTAGAAAACAAAATATCATTAT
Organism: Camellia japonica; assembly: GCA_030407325.1. Lineage (NCBI taxonomy): Eukaryota > Viridiplantae > Streptophyta > Magnoliopsida > Ericales > Theaceae > Camellia > Camellia japonica. Next base: position 89,466,885 of record JAPPVO010000010.1, on the reverse strand, counting down.
AATAATGATATTTCCGTATTATTTTTATCAATTTTTTTTATAAATTTTATATATATTTAAAATTTTCCAACTAAAAAAATTGTAAACACAACAAAGCACAAAAGACGAGGCGGTGCTGCACCGGAAGTTCCAATGTGTGAATGAAGGACCATGGTTCAATCCAAGTCTCAAGGAGTGTGAATGAAGCACCGTGGTTTAATCGAAGTCTCAAGGAGTGAATAAATTTAATTTTAAATGGGTCAATTATAAATACATTTTTTTGATATTTGATTAAAATATAAATCGCCTCGCATAGTTTTGAAAATTATATTTCACTCTAGAAGTTTTTAATTTTATAACAAATCACCCATTTTATTAATATATTATCAAGTTAATTAACAATTTTTAATGATGTTGAAAATATGTTTTAATTCATAATTTAAGTAATTTTATTATTGTATAGGAGAGAAATTATGATTTTTTTAAAAATTAATTCTGTTAAATAAAAAATTATAACAAAAAAATGTTTATGATTTTATAAATTATAAACGACAATTTATATTTTAAATAAATATTCTGAAATGTATTTATAATTTTCGAGCTTTCGAGCTCCAAAACATTAATCTTAAATTTAAGTCTGAAATTTCCAATGGAGTCTTTAGCTTTTCCAATGAAGCCTTGAAGACAGAAGGGGCATATTAGTTCACTATGGAGAGACCTAACGCCTCCATAGCTTTGTTGTGCTATGGTTATTTAAATAGAGGCAAATGCTAACAATTCAATAGTTTAGAATATATATATCTATCTATCTATACTATATATTAAATAAAATGGGGTTTTTAACCCCAAGCGTTGTGGGAGTTTCAATCTCTCAATCTAAATTTCTTGATTTTTTGATTTAAAAAAAAAAACATTAGCATTTATTAACTTCTCCTAACCCCCAAGTCTTACCCTCATAATAACACTTTAATGTATTAAGAATAAACATAATTTTTTTTTTATTATTGATTTGGTCCAAGCCTTATGGGAGCTCCAATCTCTCAATCTTAATTTTCTAAATTTTTTATTAAAAAAAAAAAACCTCAGCATTTATTGATTTGGTCAAAATCTCCTGATCAGCATTTATTAACTTTTTCCAATCCACATGCCTGCATTTATTGATTTGGTCAAAATCCCTCATTAGCATTTAAAATCTCATCACACAAATAATTATAGATACAGTTTGTGCATTGTTATTGTAGTAGCTTTTTAATTTCTTCTGTACACTATGGTTAGTGATAAGATTATTAAATTTTTTTTTATAGAAAAATCTTTAAAAACATAATTTATATATTAAAAAAAATTAAAACAAATATAAATATCTATAATTATCCCGTGCATAGCACGGGTGATAGGCTAGTATCTATCTATGTGAATTGCGATTTTTAAATGTCTTTTTTTTTTTTCCTTTTTTATATTATATTAAAGTTTAATATTTTGATAATAATCATATGTGTTGGACTTTTCAAGGAATTAAATGTCTTCTTTTTTTTATTATATTATATTAAAGTTTAATATTTGATAATAATCATATGTGTTTGACTTTTCAAGAAATTTTTTTTATGCCTGTTCTTAATGCATTAAAGTGTTATTATGAGGGATAATAATCATATGTGTTGAGACTTTTTAAAGAATTCATATGTGTTGAATTTCAAAAAAAAAATTTATACTTGTTCTTAATGCATTAAAGTGTTATTATGAGGGTAAGACTTGGGGGTTGGTAAAAGTTAATAAATGCTAAGGCTTTTTTTTTTTTTTTTTAATCAAAAAATCAGGAAATTTAGATTGAGAGATTGGAGCTCCCACAAGGCTTGGGGTTAAAAACCCCATTTTGCTTAATATATAGTACTAGCATATCACCCGTGCTATGCACGGATTGTGTTTACAATTATCTATATATGTGAATTGCGATTTTTAAATGTCTTCCCTTTTTTTTTTAAATGTCTTCTTTTTTTTCATTTTTTATATTATATTAAAATTTAATATTTTGATAATAATCATATGTGTTAGACTTTTCAAAGAATTAAATATCTTTTTTTTATTATATTATATTAAAGTTTAATATTTTGATAATAATCATATGTGTTGGACTTTTCAAGAATTTTTGTTTATGCTTGTTCTTAATGTATTAAAGTGTTATTATGAGGGATAATAATCATATGTGTTGGGACTTTTCAAGGAATTCATGTGTTGGATTTCAAAGAATTTTTTTTATAATTGTTCTTAATGCATTAAAGTGTTATTATGAGGGTAACACTTGGGGATTGAGAGAAGTTAATAAATGCTAAGATTTTTTTTTTTAAAATCAAAAAATCAAGAAATTTAGATTGGGAGATTGGAGCTCCTACAAGGCTTAGGGTTAAAAACCCCCTTTTACTTAATATATAGTATAGATAGATAGTACAGATATAGACTAGCATATCACCTGTGCTATGCACGAGATTAATTTTTTTTTAAAAAAAAACTATTTATATTGTGTCAAACATATTTATAAATTGGTAGCATAAAATATATGTAATTTTAAAAGAAAATGTTGACATTGCATAATTAAAGTAATAAAAATAAGAATTTATTACATTTGTTTGAAATTCACTGAATAAGTAAAACAAAAAAATAACTAAAATCTAAATTGTTGTGGGCTTTCCCTCAGCATTCCTGCATTGTCAACATGATAGTTAGTATTATAATTAATGAACAATACATATATTATGTATTTATAAAATGTTATAAAGTAAAAATGTTATACTTACATATATATATTTTTTTAACCTTTTGAAAGGTATAGTGTAACGCCCTCAAAATAATACATATAAACCCACATTCTTAACATGCATCAACATAAGAAAATAAAGCATATTTCTATTTATCAAAGTATTCATTACAAAAGTATTACATGTTGACAACAAAAGTAAATGCCCTATGGGCTTACAACTTTCCAAGCCAACACTTGGTTACAAAAAGAGAGTTCTAACTCATACACATTAAGCCCTCGGCTTGAGTCTACATGTAATATCAAAATAACAAAACAACCAAAAGAGTCTTCAACTCCCAAAACCTTCCAAGCTATGTCCTTGGAGGTAGCATGTCACCTGAACCTGAAAATGATGTCCCATATAGGGTGAGCCACAGCCCAGTAGAGATATACTAAACCAAATATGAGTAATGACTAAAACAATAGCATTTGATAGATGGTTAACACTTATAAACCAATTTATATCACAATACAGTTCCATGACAATCATGTCCATGTTACATTCCACTTTCCTTTACTTATCCAAATCATTTCATAAACATGGCTCAGAACCTGACCAAACAATTTAATGAGACTATAACTCATATAAAGACACTTCCAGACTTCACAATTTACATGAGATTACAACTCATATTAAAAACACTTCCAAACTTCAAATGATACACATATTTGCTGTATTAACACTTCAATTTAATACACATATTTGCTGTATTAATGAAGTCCATCCTATATCTCCTCATAAACAGGTTTGAGAGTCCATCCCCTATCTTCCCTTAAACCATGGAGTACATCCCCTATCTCCTCCCACACAATACACATATTCTAAGTATATAAACACTCATCATATACAAGGATCAATCAATACACATATTTGATGTATTATTCCAACCGTCATATTCAATGACATATTCAATGTGATTAGTTTCAGTTTTCCCTAATCAACATACAGTGTTTACAACAATCAAGACTATCCTCTACCGATAGTCCAAAGCAGTTATTTTTAAACAAAAAATAAATGCATTAAACAGATATAATATCAACATTTTCATAGGTGAGTGATTAATTTATCCAACCCCACCATTCAACTTTATAATTCTCCAATTTCATAATTTCCAACTTAATTTCATATTCCCACAAATTAATTATTCAAATTAATTTATCACATAGCTAGGGCATTTTTCCCTAATTCTCAATATCAATCCTAAGGTTCAATTTTATCAATATAACAACAATAATTTCATTTTCCAAGGTTTCATATACCTATGGGATTTAACATTTTGAAAACCTCTATTTATAAATTACGAATCAAACCTTAACTTTTCCCAAAATTACCCAACAGCACCAACTAACCAAAATGACCAAAAATTATGACAAAACTCATAAGATGGAGTAGGGTATCCCTACCTTGAAATGGAGAGACCAAAGGAGAAGATGATGCAAACTCGAAGTGCTCCAAATCCACTATTTTTCAGATTAAAAGGAAGCCCATACCACCTTCTATCTTTCTTACAAAGAACTTAGGGTAGAAACACACTAAAAATAGATGAATCTCTAGAGAGAAGTTATATATATAGAGAGAAAAAGCTGCTGGTCTAGGGTTTGCACCAAAAGAAGAGATGAAAAAGTGAAGGAAGAAGAAGCTGCTGCGAACTAAAATATACGAGGCTCGCTCGAGCGAAGAAGTGGTCGATCGAGCGACCAGACACAAAGATAGCTCGCTCGAACGTAGAAAGCCTCGCTCGAGCCAACAATTCGAAGCTTCAGGTCTGCAACCAGAAGCACGCTCAAGCGAAGAAAATCTCGCTCGAGCGAAGAAACCCAAAACATAGACCTCGCTCGCTCGAGAGAAGGTAAGCTCGCTCGAGCCAAGAAATGCAACTCTCAAGTCCAGAACTAGACGCAGACGCAGGCTCGAGCGCAAGACTCCTCGCTCGAGCCACCAGACACATCACCCAACTCTCGCTCGAGCGAAGGAACCCTGGCTCGAGCGAAGGATCTAAAACACAGAGCTCGCTCGAGCGACAAAAGCCTCGCTCGAGTGAAGAAGCAAAATTCTGGACAGCAACTATTGGTTTAAACTCACAACCAACCTGTAACAAACCTGCCCAACACATCCTAAAACTCAAATACAAATATAAGGAATTAAAGGATGACAACAAGATATATACAACAACAAACTCCACGGAACCTAAGTCCGGAAACAACAACCAAAGGAGGAAAAACCGGGATCGCTATATATAGACATTCTTTTGACCAATCTACATTTGAAAAAAATAACCGTTGAACTAACTACAATCACATTTTTCTCTTTGTGAGTGTTTATATTTATCTAACTTCAATCAGATAAAAAAATCAAATTATAATTTTTTTTTTTGGCTAGACCAAATACAAATCGAAAAAGGAGATAACTTCAATCATACAAATTACAAATATTTTTATGCTATCTAACTACAATCATATTTTTTTCATAATAAAAAAAATAATTATAAAGAAGAACCATTAAAACGAGTAAATCACATTAAAAAAAAAAGAACCATTGAACAAACTACAATCACATCACATTTTTTTCACAATAAAAAAAATAAATGAAAAAAAAGAACCATTGAACTAACTACAATACAATCACATTAAAAAAAAGAATCATTGAACAAACTACAATAATATCACATTTTTCCCATAATAAAAAAAATAAATGAAAAAAAAAGAACCATTAAACTAACTATAATACAATCACATTAAAAAAAAAAAAGAACCATTGAACTAACTATAATCACATTAAAAAAAAGAACTGTTGAATTAACTACAATCACATTTTTCTCTTTGTGAGTGTTTATATTTATCTAACTTCAATCATATTAAAAAATCAAATTAAATTTTTTTTTTGGCTAGACCAAATACAAATAAAAAATGGAGATAACTTCAATCATACAAATCACAAATATTTTTATGCTATCCAACTATAATCATATTTTTTTCATAATAAAAAAAATAGTTGTAAAGAAGACCCATTAAAACAGTAAATAAAACAATTAAATCACATTAAGAAAAAAACCATTGAACAAACTACAATCACATTACATTTTTCTCATAAAAAAAAAAAAACATAAATGGAAAAAAAAGAACCATTGAACTAACTACAATATAATCACATTAAAAAATAGAACCATTGAACAAACTACAATCACATCACATTTTTCCCTTAATAAAAAAAAAACAAATGAAAAAAAAACCATTAAACTAATTACAATACAATTTCATTAAAAAAAAAAGAATCATTAAACTAACTACAATCACATTAAAAAAAAAAAGTATTGTTTAACTAACTACAATCACATTTTTCTTTTTGTGAGTGTTTATATTTATCTAACTTCAATCATATTAAAAAATCAAATTATAATTTTTTTTTTTTACAAATCACAAAAGGAGATAACTTCAATCAAAAGAACCATTAAAATAGTACACAAAAGAAGAAATTGCTAAACCAAATACAAATTATAATTATTTTTTTTTGGCTAGACCAAATACATCAAAAAAGGAGATAACTTCAATCATACAAATCCAAAATATTTTTATACTATCTAATTACAATCATATTTTTTTCATAATAAAAAAAATAATTGTAAAGAAGAACCATTAAAATAGTAAATAAAATGATTAAATAATTATGAGGGGGTTTTGACCAAATCTCCCAAAAGACATGGGGGTTTGGAGAAATTAATAAATACTGAGTTTTTTTTTTGTGTTAAATCAAAAAATTAGAAAATTAGGATTGGGATATTGGAGCTCCCACAAGGCTTGTGGTTTAAAAACTCCCTTTTGCTTAATATATAGTATAGATAGATAGATAGATATAGATAGATATATAAATAGATATAGATATTTATATTTATTTTAGATATTTTTTTAATATACAAATTATTTTTTTAATAGATTTTTTATAAAAATAATTTAACAATCTTATCACTAACTATAATGTATGAGAAAAGTTGAAAAGAGTGCTGCAATAACTATGAGAGAAGTCAAAAAGACTTGTAGGTTGGGAGAAGTCAATAAATATTGAGGTTTTTTAAAAAAAAAATCAAAAAATTAGAAATTAATATTAGAATATTGGAGTCCTCACAAGGCTTGTGGGTTAGAAACCCCCATTTTCCTTATATAATACTAGCCTATCACCCGTGCTATGCACGGGATTATTATAAATATTTATATTTGTTTTAGATTTTTTTTAATATATAAATTATGTTTTTTAAGATTTTTTTCTTATCACTAATCATAGTGTATGGGGGAAGTTGAAAATGGTACTGCAGTAACTATACACGAATTGTATCTATAATTATTTGTATGAGGGGATTTTAAATGCTGATCAGGAGATTTTGACCAAATCAATAAATGCTGAATTTTTTTTTTAAATAAAAATTTTAAAAAATTCAGATTGGATTATTGAAGCTCCCATAGGCCTTGGGGAGTTAAAAACCCCTTTTTGCTTAATATATAGTATAGATATAGATAGATAGATAGATATATCTTTTTATTTTTCTGGTTTTTATTCGGGTATTTTTTTTTTCAATTTATTTAAGATGGAGTTGTGGATATCTTTTTTTTTTTAAATTTAATTTATCTGTGGTTTCCATTTGTTTTTAATTATCATTAATTAGGTAAGTTATGATGTGAGTTAGATATGTGATAGACATATGAGTTTTATTGATTTAAAGTTTATTTAGATAAACTTTAAAGATTTTTTTTTTTAGTTTTTTAGTTTTTTTTGTTATGTTATAATATAATATATAAAATATAGGTAGATGTCTACAACTTTAATAGAAAATATTATCTGATTTTTTTGGGAAGAGAAAATGAATGCAAGTTCTAATATTTTTTTTTGAAAATTTGTGAGAGAGATTAGGAGGGAGAGATTATGAAATATTTTTATTATTAAATAAATAAATCAGTCAATAGTTTTTTTTAATCTATTTTGTAAATTAAAAATCAATAATTTTGAAAAATTGATTAATTTGTCCCATTAAATGATTTAAAATTTTGATAGATATACATAAAAAAAAAATACATAATTATATTATTAAATCATAATTCAAATTTAGATGTTATATCTTTTTGAGATCTATAGCTAAATTCTTATCTTTTTTTTTTTTTTTGGTGTAACCATAGTGTATGGGAGAAATTGAAAAGGGTGTTGCAATAATTATGAGAGAAGTCAAAAGGGATTGTGGGTTGGGAGAAGTCAATAAATGCTGAGGTTGGGTTGGAAGAAATTATGAAATAATTTTTGTTATTAAATAAATAAATCAGTCAATAGTTTTTTTAATCTATTTTGTAAATTAAAAATCAATAATTTTGAAAAATTGATTAATTTGTCCCATTAAGTGATTTAAAATTTTGATAGATATACATAAAAAAAATACATAATTATATTATTAAATCATAATTCAAATTTAGATGTTATATCTTTTTGAGATCTATAGCTAAATTCTTATCTTTTTTATTTTTATTTTTGTGTGTAACCATAGTGTTTGAGAGAAATTGAAAAGGGTGTTGCAATAATTATGAGAGAAGTCAAAAGGGATTGTGGGTTGGGAAAAGTCAATAAATGCTGAGGTTGGGTTGGAAGAAATTATGAAATAATTTTTGTTATTAAATAAATAAATCAGTCAATAGTTTTTTTTAATTTATTTTGTAAATTAAAAATCAATAATTTTAGAAAATTGATTAATTTGTCCCATTAAGTGATTTAAAATTTTGATAGATATACATAAAAAAAATACATAATTATATTATTAAATTATAATTCAAATTTAGATGTTATATCTTTTTTAGATCTATATCTAAATTCCTATCTTTTTTTATTTTTATTTTTGTGTGTAACCATAGTGTATGAGAGAAATTAAAAAGGGTGTTACAATAATTATGAGAGAAGTCAAAAGGGATTGTGGGTAAGTCAATAAATGCTGAGATTGGGTTGGGAGAAGTCAATAAATGCTGAGGTTTTTTTTTTTTTTTTAAATCAAAAAATTAGAAAATTAGGATTATGAGATTGGAGCTCCCACAAGCCTTGGGGTTAAAAACCCCCTTTTGCTTAATATATAGTATAGACTAGCCTATCACTCGTGCTATACACGGGATAAATATAGATATTTATATTTGTTTTATATTTTTTTCCATATATTAATTATGTTTTTTTAAGATTTTTTATAAAAATAATTTAACAATCTTATCACTAATCATAATGTATGAGAGAAGTTGAAAAAGGTACTGCAGTAACTGTACATAGATTGCATCTATAATTACTTGTATGAGAGGATTTTAAATGCTAATCAAAAGATTTTGACCAAATCAATAAATGCAGGCATGTGGAAAGACATGTGGATTGAAAAAAGTTAATAAATGCTGATCAGGGGATTTTGACCAAATCAATAAATGCTGTGTTTTTTTTTAATAAAAAATTTAAAAAATTCAGATTGGGATTATTTAGAGCCATTGAACAAACTCACAATTACATTTTTCTTTTTGTGAGTTAACTTCAATCATCTTAAAAAATCAAATTATAAACAAAAGGAGATAATTTCAATCATACAAATCACAATTTTTTTAATGCTATCTAACTACAATGACATTTTTCTCATAATAAAAAAAATAATTGAAAAAAATAAACATTAAAATAGTAAATAAAAAAGATTATTTAGAACCATTGAACAAACTACAATCACATTTTTCTTTTTGTGAGTGTTTATATTTATCTAACTTCAATCATATTAAAAAATAAAATTATAAACAAAATGAGATAACTTCAATCATACAAATCACAATTTTTTTAATGATATTTAATCATCATCAATAATTAAAAAAATACAATAATTTATTTTTCAAAAACATAGTGAGTTAAAAAGATCAATTATAATTTTTTTTGGGGTCAAAATACAATCTAATTATCATAAATAATTGGTAGATTATGTGAACCTAATGAGTACAATCCATTTTGTTTTTCAAAAAACACAGTGAATTAAAAATCAAATCACAAATTAAGTGAATTGATAGTTAAAAAAATACAATAATTTTTTTTTTCAAAAAACACAGTGAGTTAAAAAAATCAATTACAATTTTTTTTTCAAAATACAATCTAATTATTATCAATAATTGGTACTTTAAAAATCAAATCAAATCACAAATATTTTTATACTATCTAACTACAATCATATTTTTTTCATAAATAATTGTAAAGAAAAACCATTAAAACAGTAAAGACAAGATTAAATCACATTAAAAAAAAAAATCATTTAACAAATTACAATCACATCACATTTTTCCCATAATAAAAAAAATAAATAAATGAAAAAAAAGAACCATTGACTAACTACAATCACATTAAAAAAAAGAACCATTGAACTAACTATAATTACATTTTTTTGTTTGTGAGTGTTTATATTTATCTAACTTCAATCATATTTAAAATAAAATTAAAATAGTAAATAAAAAGATTAAATAACATTAAAAAAAACTATTGAATTAATTACAACAATCATATTAAAAAAAAGAGCCATTGAACAAACTACAATTACATCACATTACAATCAGATTTTTTTTCTTTGTAAGTGTTTATGTTTATTTAACTTTAATCATATTAAAAATAAAATTAAAATAGTAAATAAAAAGATTAAATAACATTAAAAAAAAAACCATTGAACTAACTGTAACAATCATATTAAAAAAAAGAGTCATTGAACAAATTACAATCACATCACATTTTTCCCATAATAAAATAAATAAATGAAAAAAAAGAACTATTAAACTAACTACAATCACATTAAAAAAAAAAAATCATTCAACTAATTATAATCACATTTTTCTCTTTGTGAGGGTTTATATTTATCTAACTTCAATCATATTAAAAAATCAAATTATAATTTTTTATTTGCTAGACAAATCGCAAATATTTTTATACGCTATCTAATTACAATATTAAAACAGTAAACAAAATGAAAAGTCAAGAAGGAGAAAACAAAAAGAAGACTTACTGTTTGCATACGTAGTCACTAAAGTTGAAAGTGTAGAAGTGAGAAGTCAAGCAGGAGAAAACAAAAAGGAGACTCACTGTTTGCAATAAGTATATGAAAAGTTAAAAAGAGTGTGTAAATTGGAGAAGTTAAAAAGACTTGGAAGAATTTAATAAGTGCTAAGTTTTTTTTTTTCAAAAAAAATCAAAAAAATTAAGAAATTAAGGTTATTGGAACTCCCACAAAACTTGTGGGTCAGAGATAGATATAAATAAATAGATAGATATAGATATAGATATTTATATTTATATTTGTTTTAAATTTTTTTTAATATACAAATTATTTGTTTTGGAAAAGATACTGCATTAATTATGAGAGAAGTCAAAAAGTCTTGTGGGTTGAGAGAAGTTAATAAATGCTGAGGTTAATTTTTTTTTTAAAAAAAGAAAAAATTAGAAAATTAGAATTGACATATTAGAGCTCTCACAGGCTTTGGGGGTTAGAACCCCCTTTTGCTTAATATATAGTATAGACTAGCATATCACTCGTGCTATGCACAGATTGTGTTTAACCACTTTTTTTTGTTTTTGTTTTTGTTTTTTTTCTCTTTTTTATATTGTATTAAAGTTTAATATTTTGATAATAATCATATGTGTTGAACTTTTCAAGAAATTCATATGGGAAAAAAATAAAATTAAAAAACAAATAAATTTATAGAGTGGTAGAATATTACCCCCCAACAACTTAGACCTCGTCCCACCTATTCCGTTAGCTCCTCCGCCAATGCCAGCGAAGTCTAAGAGTTGGGATGACTAATCAAATTATTCTTTAAATAAGACTTAAAAATTGATTAATTAGTTCCATTAAGTGATTTAAAATTTTGATAGATATACATAAAAAAAATAGATAATTATATTATTAAATCATAATTTAAATTTAGATATTGTCATATCTTTTTGAGATCTATATCTAATTCTTATCTTATTTATTTGACCTTGTCTATTACATTAATAGACAAATTTATTTTGAAATATAGAATACATTTGATCCCGAAAGTCATTATTATAACTCACTTTTTGATATTTTCTTTTAGTTGGGAAATTCAATTAACCTTCCCCCCGCCCCGGATTTGGTGAGCATAAAAAATGTGAATTAATATGATTCATCTTTAGTTGTGGCAGTGGGAGTTGATAAAAGTTATTACGGTAAAATTAAGATTATAATCTATCTATGTATTTATCTATATCTTTATAATAGCATATCACCCCGTATTATGCACGGATTGTGTTTCACCACTTTATCTTTTCTTTTCTTTTTTAAATGTCTTTTTTTTATATATATTATATTAAAATTTAATATTTTGATAATAATCATATATGTTGGACTTTTCAAGGAATTTTTTTTATGCTTATTCTTAATGCATTAAAATGTTATTATGAGAGATAATATTTATATGTGTTGGGACTTTTCAAAGAATTCATATGTGTTAGACTTTTCAAAGAAGTTTTTTTTATACTTGTTCTTAATGCATTAAATTGTTATTATGAGGATAAGGCTTGGGGGTTAAGCGAAGTTAATAAATGCTAAGGTTTTTTTTTTTTAAATCAAAAAATCAGAAATTTTATATTGGGATATTGGAGCTCCCACAAGTCTTGGGGGTTAGAAATCCATTTTTCCTTAATATAAAAAGCTAGCTTATCACCCGTGCTATGCACGGGACAATTATAAATATTTATATTTGTTTTAATTTTTTTTAAATATATAAATTATGTTTTTTAAGATTTTTTATAAAAATAATTTAACAATCTTATCACTAACCATAGTGTACAGAAGAAATTAAAAAGGCTACTGCAGTAACTATGCACGGACTGTATCTATAATTATTTGTATGAGGGGATTTTAAATGCTAATCAGGAATTTTGACAAAATCAATAAATGCAGGCATGTGGATTGGAAAAAGTTAATAAATGCTAATCAGGAAATTTTGACCAAATCAATAAATGCTGAGGTTTTTTTTTTTAAAATCAAAAATTTAAAAAATTAAGATTGAGAGATTGGAGCTCCCATGAGACTTGGGGTTTAAAAACCCCATTTCTTTTAATATATTTACAATTATCTATATATGTGAATTGCAATTTTTAAATTTTTTTTTTAAATGTCTTCTTTCTTTCCTTTTTTATATTATATTAAAGTTTAATATTTTTGATAATAATCATATGTGTTGGACTTTTCAAAGAATTAAATGTCTTCTTTTTTCTATTATATTATATTAAAATTTAATATTTTGATACTAATCATATGTGTTGAACTTTTTAAGAAATTTTTTTTATGCTAGTTCTTAATGCATTAAAGTGTTATTATGAGGGATAATAATCATATGTGTTGGGATTTTTCAAGGAATTCATGTGTTGGATTTCAAAGAATTTTTTTTATGCTTGTTCTTAATGCATTAAAGTGTTATTATGAGGGGTAAGACTTAGGGGTTGGGAGAAATTAATAAATGCTAAGGTTTTTTTTTTTTAAATCAAAAAATCAAGAAATTTAGATTGGGAGATTGGAACTCCCACAAGGCTTGGGATTAAAAAACCCCTTTTGCTTGATATATAGTATAGATAGATATAGATATAGATAGATAGATAGATAGATAGATTTTTTTTTTTTTTTTTTTTTTTTTATTTTTTTTGTGTGTGTGTGTGTTTTCTATTCGGGTATTTTTTTTTCAATTTATTTAAGATGGAGTTGTGGGTATCTTTCTTTTTAAAATTTAATTTATCTGTGGCTTCCATTTATTTTTAATTAGTATTATTTAGGTAAGTTATGATGTGAGTTAGATATGTGATAGACATGTGAGTTTTATTGATTTAAAGTTTATTTAGATAAACTTTAAAGATTTTTTTTTTTGTTTTTTAGTTTTTTTTTGTTATGTTATAATATAATATATAAAATATAGGTAGATATTTACAACTTTAATAGAAAATATTATCTGATTTTTTAGAGAAGGGGAAATGAATACAAGTTTTAATATTTTTTTTTGAAAATTTGTGAGAGAGATTAGGAGGGAGAGATTATGAAATATTTTTGTTATTAAATAAATAAATCAGTCAATAGTTTTTTTTAATCTATTTTGTAAATTAAAAATCAATAATTTTGAAAAATTGATTAATTTGTCCCATTAAGTAATTTAAAATTTTGATAGAGATACATAAAAAAAAAATACATAATTATATTATTAAATCACAATTCAAATTTAGATGTTATATCTTTTTGAGATCTATAGCTAAATTCTTATCCTTTTTTTTTAATTTTTGTGTGTAACCATAGTGTATGGGAGAAATTAAAAAGGGTGTTGTAATAATTATGAGAGAAGTTAAAAGAGATTGCGGGTTGGAAAAAGTCAATAAATGCTGAGATTGGGTTAAGAGAAGTCAATAAATACTGAGATTTTTTTTTTATTTTTAAAATCAAAAAATTAGAAAATTAGGATTAGGAGATTGGAGCTCCTATCTGATTTTTTGGGGAAGAGAAAATGGATGTAAGTTTTAATATTTTTTTTGAAAATATTAGGAGAGAGGGATTATAAAATATTTTTGTTATTAAATAAATAAATCAGTCAATAGTTTTTTTAATCTATTTTGTAAATTGAAAATCAATAATTTTGGAAAATTAATTAATTTGTCCCATTAAGTGATTTAAAATTTTGATAGATATACATAAAAAAAATACATAATTATATTATTAAATCATAATTCAAATTTAGATGTTATATCTTTTTGAGATCTATAGCTAAATTCTTATCTTTTTTATTTTTTATTTTTGTGTGTAACCATAGTTTATGGGAGAAATTGAAAAGGATATTGCAATAATTATGAGAGAAGTCAAAAGGGATTGTGGGTTGGGAAAAATCAATAAATGCTGAGGTTGGGTTGGGAGAAGTCAATAAATGCTAAGGTTTTTTTTTTTTAAATCAAAAAATTAGAAAATTAGGATTAGGAGATTGGAGCTCTCACAAGCAGTTAAAATTTTGATAGATATACATAAAAAAATACATAATTATATTATTAAATCATAATTCAAATTTAGATGTTATATCTTTTTGAGATCTATAGCTAAATTCTTATCTTTTTTATTTTTTATTTTTATGTGTAACCATAGTTTATGGGAGAAATGAAAAAGGATGTTGCAATAATTATGAGAGAAGTCAAAAAGAATTGTGGGTTGGGAAAAGTCAATAAATGCTGAGGTTGGGTTGAGAGAAGTCAATAAATGCTGAGGTTTTTTTTTTAAATCAAAAAATTAGAAAATTAGGATTAGGAGATTGGAGCTCCTACAAGCCTTGAGGTTAAAAACCTCATTTTGCTTAATATATACTAGCCTATCACCCGTGCTATGCACGAGATAATTATAGATATTTATATTTGTTTTAATTTTTTTTAATATATAAATTATGTTTTTTTAGATTTTTTATAAAAATAATTTAACAATCTTATCACTAACCATAGTGTACAGAAGAAATTAAAAAGGCTACTGCAGTAACTATGCACGGGTTGTATTTATAATTATTTGTATGAGGAAATTTGAAATGCTAATCAGGGATTTTGACCAAATCAATAAATGTAGGCATGTGAATTGAAAAAAGTTAATAAATACTGATCTGGGGATTTTGACCAAATCAATAAATGTTGAGGTTTTTTTTTTTTTTTAATCAAAAATTTAGAAAATGAAGATTGAGAGATTGGAGCTCCCACAAGGATTGGGGCTTAGAAACCGCAGTTTTCTTAATATATTTAGAATTATATATATATATATATATATGTGTGTGAATTGCGATTTTTAAATGTCTTTTTTTTTTTTTTTAAATGTCTTTTTTTTTTCCTTTTTTATATTATATTAAAGTTTAATATTTTGATAATAATCATATGTGTTGGACTTTTTAAGGAATTAAATGTGATTGAGAGATTGGAGCTCCCACAAGGCTTGGGGTTTAGAAACCGCATTTTTCTTAATATATTTAGAATTATATATATATATATGTGAATTGCGATTTTTAAATGTCTTTTTTTTTTTTTTTAAATGTCTTCTTTTTTTCCTTTTTTATATTATATTAAAGTTTAATATTTTGATAATAATCCTATGTGTTGGACTTTTTAAGGAATTAAATGTATTCTTTTTTTTATTATATTATATTAAAATTTAATATTTTGATAATAATCATATGTGTTGGACTTTTTAAGAAATTCGTTTTAAACTTGCTCTTAATGCATTAAAGTGTTATTATGAGGGTAAGACTTGGGGATTGCGAGAAGTCAATAAATGCTAAGGTTTTTTTTTTTTTTTTAAATCAAAAAATCAAAAAATTTAGATTAGGAGATTGGAGCTCCCACAAGGCTTGGGGTTAAAAACCCCCTTTTGCTTAATATATAGTATAGATAATTGAAAAAAATAACCATTAAAATAGTAAATAAAAAAGATTATTTAAAACCATTGAACAAACTACAATCGCATTTTTCTTTTTGTCAGTGTTTATGTTTATTTAATTTCAATCATATTAAAAAATAAAATTATAAGCAAAACGAGATAACTTCAATCATACAAATCACAATTTTTTTAATGCTATCTAATCAGCATCAATAATTTTAAAAAAAATCAATCACAAATTAAGTCAATTGATAATTAAAAAACACAATAATTTATTTTTCAAAAAACATAGTGAGTTAAAAAGATCAATTATAATTTTTTTGGGTCAAAATACAATCTAATCATCATCAATAATTGGTACATTATGTGACCCTAATGAGTACAATTCATTTTGTTTTTCAAAAAACACAGTGAGTTAAAAATCAAATCACAAATTAAGTGAATTGATAGTTAAAAAAACACAATAATTTTTTTTCAAAAAACACAGTGAGTTAAAAAAATCAATTACAATTTTTTTTTCAAAATGCAATCTAATCATTATTAATAATTGGTACTTTAAAAATCAAATCAGAAAAAAATCAAATCAAATCACAAATATTTTTATGCTATCTAACTACAATCATATTTTTTTCATAAATAATTGTAAAGAAAAACCATTAAAACAATAAATAAAAGATTAAATCACATTATAAAAAAAAAACATTGAATAAACTACAGTCACATCACATCACATTTTTCTCATAATAAAATAAATAAATAAATGAAAAAAAGAACCATTGACTAACTACAATCACATAAAAAAAAAAAAAAAAGAACCATTGAACTAACTAGAATCACATTTTTTTCTTTGTGAGTGTTTATATTTATTTAACTTCAATCATATTAAAAATAAAATTAAAATAGTAAATAAAAGATTAAATGCCATTAAAAAAAATCATTGAACTAACTACAACAATCATATTAAAAAAGAGAGCCATTAAACAAACTACAATCATATCACATTTTTTCCATAATAAAATAAATAAATGAAAAAAAAGAACTATTAAACTAACTACAATCACATTAAAAAAAAGAATCCTTCAACTAATTATAATCACATTTTTCTCTTTGTGAGGGTTTATATTTATCTAACTTCAATCATATTAAAAAATCAAATTATAATTTTTTGTTCACTATACAAATCACAAATATTTTTATGCGCTATCTAACTACAATATTAAAACAATAAATAAAAGGAAAAGTCAAGAAGGAGAAAACAAAAAGAAGACTTACTGTTTGCATACGTGGTCACTGAAGTTGAAAGTGTAGAAGTGAGAAGTCAAGAAGGAGAAAACAAAAAAGAAACTCACTGTTTACAATAGGTATGTGAAAAGTTAAAAAGAGTGTGTGTATTGGAGAAGTTAAGAAGACTTGGAAGAATTTAATAAGTGCTAAGTTTTTTTTTCAAAAAAAATCAAAAAAATTAAGAAATTAAGGTTCAGATATTAGAACTCCCACAAAACTTATGGGTTAGAGATAGATATAAATAAATAGATAGATATAGATATAGATATTTATATTTGTTTTAAAAAAAATTTAATATACAAATTATTTGTTTTGGAAAAGGTACTGCAGTAATTATGAGAAAAATCAAAAAGCCTTGTGGGTTGAGAGAAGTTAATAAATGCTGAGGTTAATTTTCTTTTTTTAAAAAACAAATTATTTGTTTTGGAAAAGGTACTGCAATAATTATGAGAGAAGTTAAAAAGCCTTGTGGGTTGAGAGGTTAATTTTCTTTTTTTTTTAAAAAAAAAAATTAGAAAATTAGGATTGACATATTGAAACTCCCACAAGTCTTGGGGGTTAAAAACCTCATTTTGCTTAATATATAATATAAATACTAGCATATCACCTGTGCTATGCACGGATTATGTTTACAATTTATCTATACTATATATTAAGCAAAAGGGGGTTTTTAACCCCCAAGGCCTGTGGGAGTTTCAATATCCTAATCTGAATTTTCTAAATTTTTTACTCTCTCCGTTCCAAAATATTAGTCCCTTATTCTATTTTTCATTGTCCCAAAATATTAGTCTCTCTTCAAAAATCAAGTACAAAAATAATATAAATTTCTTATTTTGCCATTCTTTTAAATTAATAAATAATATAAAAAGTATAATTATGACATTGACATTCCCAAAAAATGTACTATGAAAAGGGTAATTTTGGAAAATCAACTTTTTTCAAATGCAATAATTGTACTACCAAAAAAAGTTGGATTCCCCAAAAGGGACCATTATTTTGGGACAGAGGGAGTATTAAAAAAAAAAAAACTCAATATTTATTGATTTGGTCAAAATCCCTGATCAGCATTTATTAATTTTTTCAATTCACATGTCTAAGATTTTTTTTTTTTAAATCAAAAAATCAGGAAATTTGGATTAGGAGATTGGAGCTTATTTTCAATGAATTAAATGTCTTTTTTTTATTATATTATATTAAAGTTTAATATTTTGATAATAATCATATGTGTTGGACTAATCATATGTGTTGGGACTTTTCAAGGAATTCATATGTGTTGGATTTCAAATTTTTTTTTTTTTATGATTGTTCTTAATGCATTAAAGTGTTATTATGAGGGTAAGACTTGGGAGTTGGGAGAAGTTAATAAATGCTAAGAATTTTTTTTTTCTAAATTTTTTATTAAAAAAGAAAACTTAACATTTATTGATTTGGTCAAAATCTCCTGATCAGCATTTATTAACTTTTTTCAATCTACATGTCTAAGATTTTTTTTTTAAAAAATAAAAAAATCAAGAAATTTAGATTGGGAGATTGGAGCTTCTTTTCAAGGAATTAAATGTCTTTTTTTTATTATATTATATTAAAGTTTAATATTTTGATAATAATATTATGTGTTGGACTTTTCAAGAAATCTTTTTTATGCTTGTTTTTAATGCATTAAAGTGTTATTATGAGGGATAATAATCATATGTGTTGGGACTTTTTAAGAAATTCATATGTGTTGGATTTCAAAGAATTTTTTTTATGCTTGTTCTTAATGCATTAAAGTGCTATTATGAGGGACAATAATCATATGTGTTGGGACTTTTCAAGGAATTCATATGTGTTGGATTTCAAAGAATTTTTTTTATGTTTGTTCTTAATGCATTAAAGTGTTATTATGAGGGTAAGACTTGGGAGTTGAGAGAAGTTAATAAATGCTAAGATTTTTTTTTTTTAAAATCAAAAAATCAAGAAATTTAGATTGGGAGATTGAAGCTCTCACAAGACTTGGTGTTAAAAACCCCATTTTACTTAATATATAGTATAGATAGATAGATATAGATATAGATAATATAATAATAATAATAATATAGATATAGATATAGATATATTGATATAGATATTTATATTTGTTTTAATATACAAATTTTTTTTTTTGAAAATTTTATGAAAATAATTTAACAATCGCATCACTAACCATAGTGTATAAAAGAAGTTGAAAAGAATGCTACAGTAATTATGAGAGAAGTCAAGAAGGCTTGTGGGTTGGAAGAAGTTAATAAATGTTGAGGTTATTTTATTTTTTTTAAATAAAAAAAATAGAAAATTAAGATTGGGATATTGGAACTCTTATAAGACTTGTGGATTAGAAACTCATTTTTTTGAAATCCATATCTAAATTCTTATCTTTATATTTTTTATTTTTAGAAAATTAAGATTGGGATATTGGAGCTCCCACAAGGCTTGTGGGTTGGAAACCCCTTTTTTTGAGATTCATATCTAAATTCTTATCTTTATAATTTTTATTTTTGTGTTGTTTCTATTTGGTGTTTTTTTTTTTATTTTTAAGATGGAGTTGTGGGTTTTTATTTATTTTTTTCCCAATTTAATTTATCTATGGTTTCTATTTATTTTTAATTATTATTATTTAGGTAAGATATGATGTGAGTTAGATATGTGATAGACATGTGTGTTTTATTGATTTAAGGGAAACTTATTTATAAGTCCTTTTTCGGACACTTATGTTAGGCTAAATCATGTGTAATTTCTTATAGAGTCTCAAGTCCTATTTAGATAGGAATGTATTCCACAGGATCTTACATAAACGTAACGTGACGTGACACTTACATAAACGTAACGTAACATGACACCTACATAAACGTAACGTAACGTGACACCTATATAAACGTAACGTAACGTGACACGTACATAAACGTAACGTGACGCGTTACGTTACGTTTCGGAAACTTAATGAGTTTTTATTTTTTTAAATTGAATGTGAAAATGTTGCTGGTTTATGTTGGTATCACGTTATGTTTTATATAAATATGATCTATGGCAACGTTACGTTACGTTAAGTTTATGTAGGTGTTACATTACGTTTATGTAGGTGTCACGTTACGTTATGTTTTATATAAATATGATCATAGGTGTCACGTAACGTTTATGTAGGTGTCACGTTACGTTACGTTTATATAGATATGATCTATGGTAACATTTCAATTTTCTATATAGGAAATTGAATGTTGCCATAGATCATAGGTGTCACGTTATGTTTATGTAGGTGTCACGTTACGTTACGTTTATATAGATATGAGCTATGGTAACATGCAATTTCCCATGTTACCATAAATCATAGGTGTCACATTACGTTTATGTAGGTGTCACGTTATGTATAGGTGTCACGTTACATTTATGTAGGTGTCACGTTACGTTACGTTTATATAGATATGATCTATGGTAACATTCAATTTCCTAGATATGGTTTTACTATTATTTATGATATTAACAACTAATATTGAGGGTAAATGTGTCAACAAACTTCCCACAGGACTTATGGGAACATAAGTTTTTTAATAGGACCATATGTAGCATAAGTCTCCCTAATAGGACTTATAAATAATTTTCCCTTGATTTAAAGTATGATTGTAACGCCCTCAAAATAATACATATAAACCCAACATTCATGATATACATAGAAAAGAGAATAAAACATATTTCCATTCATCAGAGTATTCTTACAAAAGTAATACATGTTGACAACAAAAGTAAATGCCCTGTAAGCTTACAACTTTCCAAGTCAATACTTGGTTACAACAAAAGAAGAGTTCTAACTCTCTACACAAATAAGCCATTGGCTTGAATTTACATGTATCGCCAAAATATTAGAACAACCAAAGGAGTCTTCAACTCCCAAAACCATCCAAGCTAAGGCCTTGGGGGCGGCATAACACCTGAACCTGAAAATGATGTCCCATATAGGGTGAGCCAATGCCCAGTAGAGATATGCTAAACATAATATGAGCAATAACTAAAACATTGGCATTTGATAAATGTTTAACTCATATTAACAAACATACATCTCTTTCCATTTCATTAACCAAACCAATTAATAGATATGGTTCCCTATTCATCCAGACAGTTCAAATGAGACTACAGCTCATATCAACAATACTTCGGTTATGATCAATTAACATGAGACTACAACTCACATAATTAACACTTCAACACTTCAAGTTCAAATGAGACTACAACTCATATTATTATCATTTCAATACTTCAATTTATCTACGTTATACAAACGCAATTAGGATTTCGAGACTTTCACCCTGGACACTCCGGCCAACTTAGTTATCACTGGAGTCCATCCCCTATCTCCTCCCAAATCCGGTTTAGGAGTACATCCCCTATCTCCTCCTAAACCGTGGAGTACATCCCATATCTTCTCCCAAATAATATACATATACAATGTATTTAAATACTTATCATATACAATGATCAAGCCAAGCACATATTCAATGTGTTATCCCATCCATTATATTCAGTGACATATTCAATTGATTAGTTTTAACTCACCTAATCATCATGCAGTGTCTATAACAATCAAGACTATCCTCCACCGATAGCCCAAAACAATTATCTCTAAACATATAATAAATTATCAAACAGATAAATTATTTACAATTTCAAAGGTGAGTGATCAATCAATCCAACTCCACCATAAAACCTCATAATTACCCAATTTCATTATTTCCAACTCAATTTCATATTTCTATAACTTTTCCAAATTAATTATACAAATTAATTCATCACAATAAATTAGGGCTTTTCTCCCCCTTTTCTCAACGTCGACCCAAAGGTCAAAATATCATCAATAAACATCAATAACCTTATTTTAAGACCCAAAATACACATGTCTTGGTCAACAGAACAAAACCCCTCTTTATACATTTTGAAACCCTAACATCCAAAATTTCCCAACTTCAACATTAAATCAAAATGACCACAAGTTTATGTCAAAGATCATAAATATGATTAGTTATCCCTACCTCAAATTTCGGAGCTCAAAGAAGAAGATGAAGAAATTCGAAGGTGTTCCAAACCCAAAGATTTTCGGATCCAAACGTAGCCCACACAAAGCTCTACACTTTTTACAAAGGGACAAGGGTGGAAGATCACTAAAACTAGATGGTTTCGTAGAGAGAAAGTGTATTCTAGAGAGAGGAGCTCTCAAAATAGGGTTTTGGAAAGTTAGAGAGAGAGAATGGCCCAAAAAAGTGATCCAAAAAGTTACAACTCGGATTGATATAAAACACAGTTCGCTCGAGCATGGAACGCCCCGCTTGAGCATCAGACACAGACCCCCGCTCGAGCGTGAAAAGCGACGCTTGAGCGTCGAATGCACACTTCCAGAAGTTCTGCAGACGAAGGTCCCCGCTCGAGCGTGAAAGTGGACGCTCGAGCGTCTGATGATCTGCAGGGAAAAAATACTGGAGACTGAATAATCCCGCTTGAGCGCCAAACTGCCCGCTCGAGCGGAGGGACAAAAGCAAAGGGCCCGCTTGAGCGTCAAAAGCCCCGCTTGAGCGTGAAGGCCAAAGTCTGGGCATCAACTTTTGGTTTACAAACACAACCAACCTGTTTCAAACCTGCCCAACACAACCCAAGACTCAAATACAAAGAGTAAAGGGTGGAAAAGAGGATAAGACAACAACAAACATTCACGGACTCGAGCCCGAAATACAATTAAACAATGAAGGGAAAATTGGAATTTGTAACGCCCTCAAAATAATAACATTAAACCCATCAATTTAGACATGCGTTGATATAAGAGACAAATATCATTCTATTCCACAGAGTAATTCTTTACAGGAAGCATTACATGTTAACAACAGAATCAAATGCCCTATGGGCTTACAGCTTTCCAAGCTAATACTTGGTTACAAAGAGGAGAGTACTAACTCAAATACATATTAAGCCCTTGGCTTGAAATTACATGTAATACGACAAAAGATAACCAAAACCACAAACGTTTGCCTGCCTCTAGCCTCCCAAGCGATGTCCTTGGAGGTAGCATGCTTCATGTACCTGAAAATGGTGTCCCATATAGGGTGAGCCACAGCCCAGTAGAAATACACTAAACCAACTATGAACAATGACTAAAAGATTAACAATTAATAGATGGTCAACACTTATATATTCGTTTACATCTTATTACAATTCCATGACAATCAAGTCTATGTTACAATTCACTTTCCATTTCTTATTCAACATTGAGTTTGAAAACAAGGCTCAGTACTCTGGCCAAAACCTTTGATGAGATTATAGTTCATCACTAGAACACTTTCGAAATCCAAGGTGGATACACATTTTGGTGTTGTATCAATAACGCATAAACCACTTCCATACTTCATAAATGATATACATTTTAGTGCTATATCAAATTAAACAAACATCTCAATAGATAAGCATATGAGCTATATCACCACTACCACAGATAAGCATATGAGCTATATCAACACTTCAATAGACAACCATATGAGCTGTATCATCACTCCAATGGGAGAGCATATGAGCTGTATCCCTGGGTCCATCCCCCATCTTTCCTTAACCATTAACCGGTTTAGAGGTACATCCCCCATCTTCCCCTAAACCGTAGAGTACATCCCCCATCTCCTCCCATACACAAGCAATGCATATAAACACAAAATCATATACGCAATCAATCAATACATAAAGTTGATGTATTCTATCAATCATCTACACATAACGCACATAAAAACATTGGTCATATGCACAATCTATCCATACATGAAGTTAATGTATTCTATCAACCGTCATACTCTATGACACATCCAATTGATTAGTTTTAGTTTGCCTAATCATCATGCATTATCTACAACAATTAATACTACCCTCCGCCGGTAGTCCAAAGCAATTATTTCTAAACAGGAAATAAATGCACAAATGGATAATATATCAACATTTCAACTAGGTGAGCAATAAATGATTCAACTACACCCTTTAGTCCCATACATTCCCAATTTCAACATTCTCAATTCAATTCCTCATTTTCTTTAATTAATTATATACATTAATTAATTAAACCAATTAGGGTCAACTTACCATAATTCACAAAACAACCCTAAGGTTCCATTTCCATCAATGTTCCAACATTAATTTCATTTCTCTATGCCTAACTTGCATATAGGTTTATATAATTAAAACCCCAACTTTTGTAAAATTACACAAAGGCCCAAACTTTCTCAAAAATTACCCAACAACCCCCAACATATCAAAATGCTAAAATTCAAAGACAAAGCTCATAAGATGGAGTAGGTTATCCCTACCTCGAAGTTTGAGCTCAAACGGAGATGAAGACCAAAATCCAACGTGCTCCAAATCCCAACTTCTTCAGATTAAAACGAAGACCTCGACGATCAACACAACTTTCACAAAGGCCGAAGGAAAGGGAAGCACCCTAACTAGATCAAACCCTAGAGAGAAGGGAGTTTCTAGAGAGAGAGGCTCTCAAAATATCTTTTTAGAAAGTAAGAGAGAGAGAGAGATTGTAAAGAAATGATTCAAAAATGCCTTACAGCCAACTGATATACGACAGGTTTGCTCGAGCGGAAAACACAACGCTCGAGCGTCAAGAACAAAAATCTGAGTCCGCTCGAGTGCAATAAGGCCCGCTCGAGCGCCAAGACACAAAAGTAAAGCACATCCGCTCGAGCGTGAAAAACCAGTCCGCTCGAGCGTAATTTTTCCCCTCTCAGAACTTACACCAAAAATGCACTGTCCGCTCGAGCGCCAACAAGCCCGCTCGAGCGCGACCCGTTCGAGCGCGAGAAACCCGCTCGAGCTTAGAAATCACACCTGTAGAAGTTTTGCAGGGCACAAAATACTGGGAGTGTGCAATCTCCGCTCGAGCACCCTAAGACCCGCTCGAGCGGAACGACCAAAAACCTGGCAACAGGATTTTAGACCAAGGCTCAACCCACCTGCTCGAAACAAGTCCAACACATCCTAAAACTCAAGAAATGGAATCAAAGGATGACAATAAGAAGGATACAACTACCAACTCCACGGAACCAAGGTCCGGAATACGACAAATACAGCAAGGGAATACCGGGATCGCTATAGCCTCCCCCCCTTAAAGAATTTCGTCCCCGAAATTAAGGAAACGCTAAAACACAAGGCTAACTGATAGCAAAGCTCACAATACAAAGAAGTTAACCTTACAACTGATTTTCTACTCACCCTCACACATGGGAAGGGCTTAACAAGGAAACATGACGCGAAAGAGAAACAACACCCCGGCATACGAAACTTCAACAAAACCAAACCCTCTCCGAGATAACTCATCAAACAACCGACTAGCGCTCCAAGCTAAGTCACTACTCAAAATCACAATCCCGAATAGAACAACTAATGCAAGCTTTTGTATGTATATATATAGAAAATTATTCTCTGGTTAAAAAGGCATTTTCTCAAAAATAATCAAGTTTTCAACGTTAACATTCCGAAATAAATTTTGCATTTCCCATGCGAAATCCAAGAGTTTTGTAAACATTTCTCATAACACGGTGTTACTCACAACACCTAACCATTCTTAATTGATTTTGCAAAGATTTCTCATTGAAATTTCTCATAACGTTTAAATTGGATCAATTTCTCCACAACACACAATTTAGTATTCAACAACCTAACCCATTACCGGTTACCCTATCTCTATTCAAGAGACAATTTACAATATATGCTATAACATGCATTATCGACATGCATTTATTTCAAATTCAATAATTTCTAACATGCATGGTTCACAATTCCGAAACACATTCACTGTTAATGGTACTCTTGCATTCCTACATCACATTTAACATATATAATGCTAAATTAACTACCATTTTCAAAGCATAATCCAGAATACTACCATAGACTAAAACATAAGCAATGTTCATACAGTTCATCAATACAACCAGATATTCAACGTACGTTCAAATACTTACCAATGGATCCAGATACCTCTCTCTCGGAACCGAAATTTACTTACCTAAGTGGTTTCCTCAATCCCACTACGTTTTCACAATACCTTAACGAATGGGAAAAATCCGGCTTAGCCAGACTCGTTAACAATGATAATAGTAAGACACAAACAAACACTACAGTGTTCTGGGACATCCACCATGTCCCAACTACCCACAATACTTAAACTAATATTTGGTACTTAATATCCCAACAAAGGAAACACGGAAACATTTGTGCACAAGGCTTCTAGTCAACTTTCACACAACAGGTGTAAGACGAAGCACGGGTAAGGAACAACGTTACGGCACATTACTAGCCCAAAAATTCGAGGTCTTGAACAAAAATCATCTTAGTTTACGAGGAGTATCCAATGAACCCCAAGTGAAACACAACATAGCCATCCCACAAAACCCGTCATACTCACGTTGATGACGCTATACTCAAAACAGAACTTTCATAAAAGAACTCTTAAACACTAGAAATTCCCAATATCGTAACGACACGATGGATAACATTGCACACCCCCGTGCTTTACAACATACTAACAAGGACCAAACGAATCAAAACGATTCTTACTAAGTACCTCACTCACTCTTCACAACTCTTCTACTTCATTTGTGTCACCACTGTCCAAACTGGGCGACGGACATTTACGCCGAAGTGGCCTAACTTTACCAAACATCCAACCTCACGATTTCACTCAGAAACCATACGAACCACACACTGACACGCATCGCACTGTGCAACACTCCCTCATCTAGAGATTTCACTCACCACCTCGGCTGAACTCGAAGTAATAAAATCTGCATACCCTTTCCCTCGTACTAAGTTAACTGACAGGGTTTGCTACCCCGTGACATTCACCACTACCAAGTCACCGTTCGTACTGAACACAAACTAACATAGTACCTTCATCCGCCAACGACCTATAGGGTCCACCCTTCATTCCAAATCTTACTTGTCACTCACCCCGCGAGTACAATCAAGACACCCAGCTTCCGTGCCAAACCACTAGCCAATGCTACCGCTAGACAACCACCATGAACCAACCCCGACACCATTGCATGTCGCCTATAAGGCTTTCAAAGATACACCATTCTAAATTCCCGGAGGAGTAAAGGTCCTCAACCTTCTCATTACCATCCCAAACCTGACTTCGCAAAAGGCTTACTACAGTGACTCGACTCACGGGTCACACCCCAACCACGGTTCATACACCCAATCAACCCTCACAACAGCATCTCCCGACCTAACCAGTGTTAAGGTACGAACCTATCACTTTCGATCAAAGTACGGAAGTCCAAAAACTTAGGAAACGTCCATAGGCTACTACTCGAGATATAGCACTAGCTGCTCACAACGTACCACTCCCGATGTTAACAGCCACACCCTTATATAGGGACTAACACTCCCTCTATCGAACGACCAATCATAACACATGCCCATTCGGCAACGTTACCTACCACGAAGGTACAAGTCTAATCCTAACAAGATTATGCGCTACGTCCTCGTAAAATACCATGTTGATTACATACTATACCTAGTATTAATCTCACACTTCACATCCTCTCGAGGAGTTCCCGCGACAGTAGACTAACATCACTTTCACACACATAAAAATCAATTAGATAGCACTAATGAAATTTCGAGCATCCGGCAAGTATAACTGTTCTCGCCCCCTAGTAATTCTGATTAAGATACGCATTTCTCATTGATCCTTCTAAATTTGAAAACACGGCTCAACAACCCTCACTTTTCCCAAACCAAAACACACGCAGAAGAATGTATTATTACCAAAAATTTTATGGTCTCACAACAACCTGTTATATTAATAAAACTTTTAGAGCTACAGCATGTTCCAATCCACCCAATCCAAGGATATTAACAAGCCAAGCATATGTATATAGATAAACAAACAGTTTAGATGTTTCAACATTCCCAAAACACATTGGTTACACAACAGAACCCAACGGCCACAAAACGATAATTCACCGGTTACAAAACGGATTAGTCAAAACAAAACCAACCCCTCGGTATTACCACCACTGCCGTCCCTCGCTGGACTGCCAAAATTGGTCATTCCCAAATACAAGATAACCTATGAGCTTACAAGCCACGGACAAGAACTACTGATGTGCCCCCTCTGTCCACACCTGGAACAACTACAAACTTCCCCAACTTGGGCTTGGGAACTCGACTCTACTGAGGCCCTCGAAATCTGGCCTGCTAGTCCCCCAAAACGATACTGTTCCTGCCTAGTTGAATGAAACTGAGCCTGACTAGGTTGCAAAACCCCTAAAGAGACCCCCGGCCGAGTACAGAAACGTCGAATATGACCCGGCTGATTACACACCCAACAAGTAGGCGGTGCCTAAGCACGAGATTGGTTCAAAATCTGGGCTGATGAAGACCCCAACAATTGCCTCCCCACTGAGCATTCAATCGACCCAAAACCTGGTTGGCTAGATGATTCTGGTGGTGGAACTACTGGTAGAACTGCCAACCTTGCTCTCTTCTTCTGGGGACACACCGAAACCTTGTGGCCCAGTAGACCACATTTGAAACAAATGGCACCCCTCTGTTCACTTCCTCCCGAACCCAAATCCGACACTGGAAGGGTAGTTCTAGCCCGACCCCCTTGTTGCGGGTTTAAACCCTTCTGCCTCTTAAAAGGCCTACTAACACCCTGAGTCACGGGAGTCGTCGAGATGGCTTCCTCCCCACTCTGCCCCATTGCTAGTACCGCAGCCTCTACATGGGCCGCCGCCTTAACAAGCACACTATAACTTCCATGCCAAGACCCCGCTATTCTTACACGGATGTCGTCACGTAGCTTACTCTCAAACTCGCAACAACGCGATTCCTCCGTTTCCACCAATTCCGGGGCAAACCTCGACCGGTTAGCAAACCATCTTTCAAACCGCACCAAAAGTGTAGTACCTTGGCGTAACTCCACAAATTGTTTCCGCAACTCTTCCCGAGCGGAAGGAGGGAAATCACAACTTCCTCGTCTAGGCATCCTAGTAAAAGTAACAAAGGATATTAGCACATTCATACATGTGCCGAAGCTAAACACTCACGTCCTAATATATGGACAACTGTAATTCACTCCACGTAAGCACATAAACACATACGCACTTACGAATTTCGTTTCCGGATAATGATAGTCCCGAGGCGTTACTAGAGTTCCGGTTAGAAACAGCATTGATCAAGTGCTTTTCCAACAGGACTCCCAGAAACCCAAGGATCCAATCAATATCCTAGAAACTAAATCCCATTCCCAAATAGTCACATAAACATGTTATCACATAAGCACATAACATTACATCTAAGTCTCTAACAAGCGAGACAAACCCATTGTGATCCTAATCACTTCCCACGTACCCAAAGTATTCGAACCCGGTACGCTCTGATACCAAGTTGTAACGCCCTCAAAATAATAACATTAAACCCATCAATTTAGACATGCGTTGATATAAGAGACAAACATCATTCTATTCCACAGAGTAATTCTTTATAGGAAGCATTACATATTAACAACAGAATCAAATGCCCTATGGGCTTACAGCTTTCCAAGCTAATACTTGGTTACAAAGAGAAGAGTACTAACTCAAATACATATTAAGCCCTTGGCTTGAAATTACATGCAATACGACAAAAGATAACCAAAACCACAAACGTCTGCCTGCCTCTAGCCTCCCAAGCGATGTCCTTGGAGGTAGCATGCTTCATGTACCTGAAAATGGTGTCCCATATAGGGTGAGCCACAGCCCAGTAGAAATACACTAAACCAACTATGAACAATGACTAAAAGATTAACAATTAATAGATGGTCAACACTTATATATTCGTTTACATCTTATTACAATTCCATGACAATCAAGTCTATGTTACAATTCACTTTCCATTTCTTATTCAACATTGAGTTTGAAAACAAGGCTCAGTACTCTGGCCAAAACCTTTGATGAGATTATAGTTCATCACTAGAACACTTTCGAAATCCAAGGTGGATACACATTTTGGTGTTGTATCAATAACGCATAAACCACTTCCATACTTCATAAATGATATACATTTTAGTGCTATATCAAATTAAACAAACATCTCAATAGATAAGCATATGAGCTATATCACCACTACCACAGATAAGCATATGAGCTATATCAACACTTCAATAGACAACCATATGAGCTGTATCATCACTCCAATGGGAGAGCATATGAGCTGTATCCCTGGGTCCATCCCCCATCTTTCCTTAACCATTAACCGGTTTAGAGGTACATCCCCCATCTTCCCCTAAACCGTAGAGTACATCCCCCATCTCCTCCCATACACAAGCAATGCATATAAACACAAAATCATATACGCAATCAATCAATACATAAAGTTGATGTATTCTATCAATCATCTACACATAACGCACATAAAACATTGGTCATATGCACAATCTATCCATACATGAAGTTAATGTATTCTATCAACCGTCATACTCTATGACACATCCAATTGATTAGTTTTAGTTTGCCTAATCATCATGCATTGTCTACAACAATTAATACTACCCTCCGCCGGTAGTCCAAAGCAATTATTTCTAAACAGGAAATAAATGCACAAATGGATAATATATCAACATTTCAACTAGGTGAGCAATAAATGATTCAACTACACCCTTTAGTCCCATACATTCCCAATTTCAACATTCTCAATTCAATTCCTCATTTTCTTTAATTAATTATATACATTAATTAATTAAACCAATTAGGTCAACTTACCATAATTCACAAAACAACCCTAAGGTTCCATTTCCATCAATGTTCCAACATTAATTTCATTTCTCTATGCCTAACTTGCATATTGGTTTATATAATTAAAACCCCAACTTTTGTAAAATTACACAAAGGCCCAAACTTTCTCAAAAATTACCCAACAACCCCCAACATATCAAAATGCTAAAATTCAAAGACAAAGCTCATAAGATGGAGTAGGTTATCCCTACCTCGAAGTTTGAGCTCAAACGGAGATGAAGACCAAAATCCAACGTGCTCCAAATCCCAACTTCTTCAGATTAAAACGAAGACCTCGACGATCAACACAACTTTCACAAAGGCCGAAGGAAAGGGAAGCACCCTAACTAGATCAAACCCTAGAGAGAAGGGAGTTTCTAGAGAGAGAGGCTCTCAAAATATCTTTTTAGAAAGTAAGAGAGAGAGAGAGATTGTAAAGAAATGATTCAAAAATGCCTTACAGCCAACTGATATACGACAGGTTTGCTCGAGCGGAAAACACAACGCTCGAGCGTCAAGAACAAAAATCTGAGTCCGCTCGAGCGCAATAAGGCCCGCTCGAGCGCCAAGACACAAAAGTAAAGCACATCCGCTCGAGCGTGAAAAACCAGTCCGCTCGAGCGCAATTTTCCCCCTCCCAGAACTTACACCAAAAATGCACTGTCCGCTCGAGCGCCAACAAGCCCGCTCGAGCGTGACCCGCTCGAGCACGAGAAACCCGCTCAAGCGTAGAAATCACACCTGTGGAAGTTTTGCAAGGCACAAAATACTGGGAGTGTGCAATCTCCGCTCGAGCGCCCTAAGACCCGCTCGAGCGGAATGACCAAAAACCCAGCAACAGGATTTTAGACCAAGGCTCAACCCACCTGCTCGAAACAAGTCCAACACATCCTAAAACTCAAGAAATGGAATCAAAGGATGACAATAAGATGGATACAACTACCAACTCCACGGAACCAAGGTCCGGAATACGACAAATACAGCAAGGGAATACCGGGATCGCTATAGAATTGCTATAATGATTGTGGGAGATATTTTCAAATTAGATTTGTTTAGATAAATTTTAAAGATTTTTAAAATTTAAATTGGATATTGAGATGCAAAATAAAGATTTTAACTGAATAAATAAAAATCAAATTTATTAATTTTATCTATTTGTATATCTGATTTTGAGTTTTTTTTTTTTTGGTTATGTTATAATAGAATATATAAGATATAGAAAGATTTCACAACTTTCATGAAAAATATTATCTAATTTTTTGGAGAAGAGAGAAGGCAGACAAGTTTTAATATTTTTTTTGAAAATCGGTGAGAGAGATTAGGATGGAGATATTATGAAATATTTTTGTTATATTTCCATTTGAAATTCATAAATTAAAGGATAATTATTATTTCTAAAATAATTAAATAAATAAATCAGACAATAGTTTTTTTAAATTTTTTATAAATTGAAAAATTAATAATTTTAAATTGAGAGTTTGGAACTCTTAGGAGGTTTCTCATTAGAAACCCTATTTTTCTTAAATATTTAAATAAATAAATTAGATAATAGGTTTTTTTTAAGGGGCATGCACCAATAAATCCTAAATTAATAACTTACAGACTGTTTAGTCCCAAATGTTTTCTTATGAACTGAACAGTCCCATTATAAGGGAATTGACCATTGAGGACATATACATTGTAGGCGTGCGTGGTATAACTGCTGGGCAACGTTGGTAATTTATTAATGTGAAATTACATAAAAGGGCCATCCATCACCGAACATCAGGGCCATGATCAAACATCATGGCCATGATCAAACATCATGGCCATGATCAACATCATCAACATTCGTTCCATCATCAACATCAGCGACATCCACCACCACCGTATCCTCCCTCACGACGACCACCACCACTGGGGAACCCGCCGCCTCCGCCACCACCACTTCCGCGGGACTGGGCCTCGTCGACGGTGATGTTGCGCCCGTCAAGATCCTGACCGTTCGGAACAAATCTGCGGAACAGATCTGATCTCTGCGACGTGTGGATCAAATGGACCTTCGATCGATTACATCACCGAACTGAGAGAAAGTCGTGGTTCGCGTCCGAGATCGGATCGCAGTTGAACCCCTATTTGTTTCTTCGAATGGGGCCCTTCAAAACAGACAGTGGATCATAGAAACAGGAGACGAAACACAACTCACCAGAAAACTTGTGGGGAGCAGAGGGGGCTTTGATGCACTTAACAATGGCTACATCGGAATTGGAGAAAGGAGAGATTGGGGTTTCGGGTACGAAGGAGGACCGCTTGAGATGGGTTGGGTGGTCGTCGTCAATGAGGAGAACTGTAGGGTTTGAAAAGGGTGGTTCAGTCCTTTGCCTCTTTGATTGAATTGGAAATGGAGTTGAGAGGGGATCGTTTTTTGGTTCGTTTTGATCATTGTCGTCATCGGAAAGAATGTCTACTGAGATGGGCTGAGACATCTGAGTCGAGAAAACGGAAAGAGAGAGAGAGAGCAAGTGAGAGGGGTAGAGGTTAGGTTTTGTCTAATTCGAATGAAAGAGGTAGTAGCCGCAGCGCGGGATCGATGAATCAGGGAAAGGGTTCGTTTGGAAACCATCTTTAATTTGCCTCTATTTGGGAAGAGGCTTCGCAAAATTATTGATGATGTCGATGCTGTTCAACAAATCAAAAAAATGATGTAGTTGATGATGTTCAATGTTGTAGTTGATGTAGTTGATGATGTTCAACATCATCATACATCATCAACAAATCAAAAAAATGGAGCATTTCGGATGATGTCGATGATGTTCAATGTTGGTGATGTGTGATGATGTTTGATGATATTTTATGATGTTGGTGATGTTGATATGATGTCTGGTAATGTTGATGGTAATGTTGATGATGTTTTGATGATGTTGGTATAGTTAATGTTGCTAATGTAGTTAATGTTTGGATGATGTAGTTGATGTTGAAAGGGTAAATAGGTAAAGCCTCACCAAAACAAATCAAAAGGAAATATTCCTTAGGACCAAATGGTTTATAAGAAAAAACACAGGACTAAATGGAGTAACATTCTCTCAATTGGGATTTACTGGTAATTTTTCCTTTTTTTAATTTATTTTATAAATTGAAAAATTAATAACTTTTTTTTTAATTTATTCATGAAAAATTAGAAACTCCATTTTTCTTATATAATAAATTAGCATATCACCTGTGCTATGCACGGATTGTGTTTACAATTATCTATATATGTGAATTGTGATTTTTAAATATTTTTTTTTAAATGTCTTCTTTTTTTTCCTTTTTTATATTATATTAAAATTTAATATTTTGATAATAATCATATGTGTTAGACTTTTCAAGGAATTAAATGTATTTTTTTTTATTATTATATTATATTAAAGTTTAATATTTTGATAATAATCATATGTGTTGGACTTTTCAAGAAATTTTTTTTATGGTTGTTTTTAATGCATTAAAGTGTTATTATAAGGGATAATAATCATATGTGTTGGGACTTTTCAAGGAATTCATATGTGTTGGATTTCAAAGAATTTATTTTACAAAAATGCTAGAGGCTCCAAAAATTCTACCAAAAATTTTATCAAATGTCTCACATGGTGTGGGACCCACATGGGACCCACATTGTGTGGGTCCCACACCCATGTGAAACATTTGGTAAAACTTTGGTAGAATATTTGGGGTCTCTAGCATTACTCTTTATTTTATGCTTATTCTTAATGTATTAAAATGTTATTATGAGGGTAAGACTTAGGAGTTGGGAGAAGTTAATAAATGTTAAGATTTTTTTTTTTTAAATCAAAAAATTAGAAAATTTAGATTGGGAGATTGGAGCTCCCACAAGGCTTGGAGTTAAAAACCCCCTTTTACTTAATATATAGTATATATAGATAGATAGACTAGCCTATCACCAGTGCTATGCATGAGATAATTATAGATATTTATATTTGTTTTAGATTTTTTTTAATATATAAATTATGTTTTTTAAGATTTTTTATAAAAATAATTTAACAATCTTATCACTAACCATAGTGTACGGAAGAAATTGAAAAATGTATCTATAATTATTTGTATGAGGGGATTTTAAATACTGATAAAGAGATTTTGACCAAATCAATAAATGCAGGCATGTGGAAGGATATGTGGATTGAAAAAAATTAATAAATGCTGATCAGGAGATTTTGACCAAATCAAAAAATGCTAAGTTTTTTTTTTTAATAAAAAATTTAGAAAATTCAAATTGGGATATTAAAGCTCTCACAAGTTTGTATGAGGAGATTTTAAATGCTAATCAAGAAATTTTAACCAAATCAATAAATGCATACATGTGGAAAGACATGTGGATTGAAAAAAGTTAATAAATGCTGATCAGAAAATTTTGACCAAATCAATAAATGCTGAGTTTTTTTTTTAATAAAAAGTTTAGAAAATTCAGATTGAGATATTGAAACTCCCACAGGCCTTGGGGGTTAAAAATCTCCTTTTGCTTAATATATAGTATAGAAATATAGATAGATAGATATAGATATTTATATTTATTTTATATATTTTTTTAATATACAAATTATGTTTTTTAGATTTTTTATAACAATAATTTAACAATCTCATCACTAACCATAGTGTATGAGAGAAGTTAAAAAGAGTACTGTAATAATTATAATAGAAGTTAAAAAGGTTTGTGAGTTAGGAGAAATTAATAAATACTGAGATTATTTATTTTTTTAAATCAAAATATTAAAAAATTAGAATTGAGATAAAGCTTTCACAAAGCTTATGATTAAAAACCCATTTCTCCTTATACAATACAATACATATAAATATAGATATATAGATAGGTATAGATGCTTTCTCGTTTGTTTTGTTTCTTGAAACGAAATCATGAAACTCGTACACAAGGAACTCTCCGAAGACTGCTGGGAATTGATTCTGAATCGATTAGCAATCGATGACTTCAGCCACTTGCAATCCCCTTCTTTGGTCTGCAAGCTATTCCTCTCCATCACTGATCGACTTCGACTCAAATTGGAGGTCTCCAACAGATTGTTCTACAGCGATAACTGCGAGGGTTTATTCAGAGCCCTTCAACGATTCACAAACCTCAAAGAGTTTGAGCTTCGTGTACCGTTCTTCGGTGACAAAGCCGATGTCAACTACCCCATTCGAAGAATCACTTCTCCTTTGTTGGATCATCAATCCATCTACCTAACCTGTTTACTCTTGAAAACTTTTTTGAAATTGGGTTCCACCATGAAGAACTTGAAGATTCTAAGATTTTGTCTATTCGAGTGTCTTCAAAATCACCATCTTGTTGCTATAGCTGATGCTTTACCATGGCTTGAAGAGCTCGATATCCGGTTTTCCTGCTACTATTGGAGCACTGAGTGGAATTCAAATTCTAGAAGCGCGAAGTATTTGATAACTGATGCTGGGATCGAGGTAATGTCGCGTAAGCTTCGGGGGTTGCGTAAAATTGATATAACAGGGCAGGTTGGTTGTTCTGATCGATCTCTCATTGCTTTGTCATCAAATTGTGTGCTTTTGAATGAAATTCGATGTGGTTTGTGCAAAGTAACTGAACATGGCATTTGTTTTGTACTACGCCATAGCCGAAATTTGATTTGTTTCAAAGTAGGAAGCTGTTACAGTTCGCCAGATAATTCGTTCACCTTTGAGAATTCCATGGTTTATGCAACATCTTTACGTGATCTTGCGTTAGACCCACATGGAAATCATGACCGACTAATTTGTTCCATTGCAACAGCAGGCATTCAATTAGAGAAGATCGTGTTGTACAATGATTCTGGTTTGAGCTTACATGGACTCTCCACTTTCTTATGTGCATGCCCATCTTTGACACACTTGATGCTTGGTTCCATAGCAATCCTCACCGACAATTACATGAGGGGTTTATGCCGATATCTTCCTAATCTTGTGTCCATAACGATTGATGGGTGTTCAAACTTAACAACTGCAACCTTCTTCATCCTTGCAAAAGAATGTCCTGTGCTTTCAGAAATTGAAATGCCACATATAAATCTACACGTTGAAGATGATTTTGACGTGGACTTGGAGAGAAATTATCGAATTAGATCTTTGGATTTGAGATGTGCGCGTGTGAATAACAAATTCCTGAAAAAAGTAGGGGTTGTTTGCCCCAACTTACAGACTCTTGATGTTTCAGGACTTTACAGATTGACAGAAGGTATTGAGGATATTTTGAAGTGCTGCTCTCAGATGAAGCATTTGACAGTGGACAGAACTAGAGAAATAGTGATTTTATTGGAACAATTCAAAACTCGCTGCATTAAAATTGAGCATCATTTTAACTTAGAGGAGAGGATATGAGGGCTGATCGGACTTGTGAATTGAGGAAGAAGAAGAATTGTAAGTGCTATTTGTTAGAAAAACCGCCATATTCCCTTCACATTTTCCTCTGATTTTTTGCATTTGAATTTGGAAGGAAGACTTGTATTTTGAATTCTTCAAGTTCTTCTTCTTTTTTTTTTTTTTTTGTCCGTCTTTTCACAAGATAGCGGGTAGTATGTTATGAGTTTGGGGGCTGCTGTGCAGTGTTTTGGGCCCATTTAGATGATTCGAACCATTAATGTGATTTGATGAAAGGGCTACCCATGTCCAATCTACTTGAATTTTTGCAGGTATGTTAAAGTTAACGGTTCGGATAATCTAAATGGGCCTAAAATGCCACACAACAGTATGGTATGTTAGTAGTTAGATTACAATGTAGGCCAATGCCTCTCTATAGACTCGAACTTGAAACCTCACTCACCTTGGTACCTAAGTACCCTCTGCATGACCACTTGTTGCTGAGGTGATTTTATTGAAAAGCATTTAGCCTCATAACTTGCATTTGAATCATTATTCATTGATGCATGATCTACTAGTCTCAAATCCTAATTACTAGTACTGCATCTTTTTGAGTTTTGCTTGCCTTATGTGATATGGAATATGATGTTTAAACGAGGGTCCAATGGAAAAATTGGGATGGCAACATAAGAGCTGGTCATTGTGAAATGGAATTAGAGATGATGGATTTTTGGCTGACATCTCAATGAGTTTCTGACAGTAATGCAAACCAAAATTTTAGAAATTGAAACATTTTTTTAAGTTATGCAAGTGAATGATAAGGTTTGACAAATTGGAATGAAAACATTATCTTTGATTCTTTCAGAATCAGAAGAGTGAAGTACCATGGTGTTGCCTCCACTCCCAATCATGTTTTTACCATGGGTGAATTGATTAGGTTAGCTGGTTGTACAGTACAATCCAAATATAGGTTGCTGAGGAGGATAGGGTTAGTGTTTCTATAGAAATGGTGGACTTTTTACCCCCAAGGAAACTACTTCCAGGACTAGTGTTTTTGGATTGCCATGTGTTCAAGAACAATTCACAGTACGTGGACAAAGAAAAAACAACTACTTGTTTGCTTGCTCGCTCTTCCTCCTCTTCTTTGTCTAACCCCTGCAAAGTATTTCCTAAAACATTGTGTATTTCATGTCCTTAATATTATAACAGCAATCTCAAAAGGTGCAAGTTATCAATTACAACAAAATTCAAGTTCTAGACATTGTGTCGCATCCAATGTTACCAAGCGAATTACATTTTGGAGCTCATGTTCCGAAACATGGTGCACTTATGTTCCAAAATGGTAAATTTAGCGATCCAAAGCGATTCCAAAACTTTTTTCCCTTATATTTGTTTAAGGTTTCCTTAGAAGTTAATAAAAAATCAAATATAATGAACAAAAATCTAAGGTAAGGAAAATTTTAAGCTTACAAAACGTCAAATAGTTCATAATGCTCATAGAAATATGTGGCTATATGATTAATTTAGAAAAATCCTAAATTTTATTAGATATTTAATTGTCAACTATACAAGTTTATTCTTATCGTATCACAATTTAGAGCATGTGGCGTAACGTATTTCCATTCCCCGTTTTATGTAGCGGAATGATCTACATTTTAGGTAACATAGGTCACATCAAAACAACTGGAAATTGAGGAGATATTTAAGGAAATATCAAAATATATCCATGAAAAATCTAAGAATTGTTGTACATCAACCTTGTTCTTGTTGATTGATAAAATCATAGAATGGAAAATTCTTTGGTGATTGGTTGATTGGCTTTTATAATAAAGTTGCCATTGAAGGTTGTCTTGTTTTGTCAGAAGATAATATGTTCAAATCTCATTTTGCTTGTCTTCCTGAAGATGGTTTAAAACCTTGAAGTATGATTACATTACTGTAATATTCTTTGTAGAAATGCAGGTAAGGTTCTGCTTCTGCAGATATTCTAATTAAATTCTACATCCTAAATCCTAGCAATATATCATTCTAATATTTATGAATTGCTCTTTGTATCTCCACATTCTTAGATTTTTCATGGATGTATCTTGATATCTCCCTGAATTTTTAGTTATTTTGATGCAAGCCCAGTACTTGAATTGTGTTGTAATTGATAGCTTGCTCTTCTTGTGAATGCTGCTTCTGAAGTTTCCTTCTGCTGCTCATTTGCTTACAAGATGCTATATTCTATTTTATTTATTTATTTATCTTTAATAGGACAAGCATTCTTGAAAGGGTCTTCAAGAAATGGTCCAAAGGAGGAAGAAGCTGTTGAAGTATCTAAGAAATGACAGGGATTCCTACTGCCTTGTTCTTTCTAAACTTGGTCTCATGTACAACCCCAATTATAAGCACTAGATAAGCATGTGGCAAAATCTGTTTTGTTTGCAACTATGCTTTTAATTTATTTGGTTTCCTGTGGGAAGATGGAATTGGAGATGTTTTAATTTGTTGCCAGCCCTATAACCTTCTTAAAATTGCTTGAGGAGCTGTGTTTCTAGCTTTATTTCCTGTATGACTTAGTCTGGAATGATTTCTATGTTTTTGAGATGTTGAACTCTTCAAAGTAGTTCAGAAGGCATTGGTTGTTTCATCTGAAACTGTTATGATTTGCATTTTTCTCCTAATTGGTGATCGATTAGTACCTAAACACCTTTTTTTCTCTTTTGATTGATAACACACTTGGAAGACAAAAGGGTTTGGTTGAAGATGGAGATTACTTGGCATTAATTCCAAGGGCTACTGGAATGTTCCTTGTGAGATCATGAAATTGGTCAGAGATTGATGAGAGATTCGAGTGATGAGCTTTGCCCTATAAATCTGCAAATCAAAACATTGCTAATGTCATCTAATAGGTAGTGTTTCTGGCCGGAGGATACTTGATGAAAAATAATTTGGAATGCTGTGTGCTCGGCGTCGAGACAGAGCTGAGCATGTTTGTTTTGGGGGATAAGAGGGTGTGATTGGACTATTAATCCCACCGGACTAATAGTCTATTGTTTGTTTGAAAAATTTTGTTCCGGACTAATAGTCCCCCCGGACTATTAGTCCCACAAACATGGGACTATCCTATCCCATGGGGGGTGTGGGATAGAAACCATGGGATTGGTATCCCATGGGATTATTTTGTGAAATGTCCATTTTACCCTTCATGCTATTACTTAGTAAACAATTAGAAAATGGTAAAATAGTCTTTTGAACATTTATAAATTATTTTTTTAGTATTGTTAATTTAAAACTATATATTAAATAAAAAATTTAAATTATAAATTATAAATTTAATTTAATTAAAAATAATAAATTATAAATTATGGCCTTATAAATTAAAATTTTTTAGTATTGTTAAAAAATTAAATTTACATATTAAATAAATTTTTTTTTTAGTATTGTTAATTTAAAATTATATATTAAATAAAAAATATAAATTATAAATTAAATTTATTTAAAAATAATAAATTATAAATTATGGCCTTATAAATTAAATTTTTTTAGTGTTGTTGAAAATTTAATTTATATATTAAATAAAATTATTTTTTTATTGTCGTTATTTAAAATTATATATTAAATAAAAATATAAAATATAAAATATAAATTTAATTTAATTGAAAATAATAAATTAAAAATTATGGCCTTATAAACTAAATTTTTTTAGTGTTGTTAAATTATAAATTATAGATTATAAGGGTAAAATAGTCTTTTGAACATTTATCCTTATCCAGTCTGTCTAACCAAACATTGGATTTACTAAAAATAATCCAATCCAGACATCTAATCCCATGACTAAACAAACATAGGATACAAATCCAATCCAACCAAATAGTCTCGGGATAATGTATCCCGAGACTAACAGTCCGATGGATTACAATCCCTCCTTATCCAGTCCGTCCAAATAAACACACCCTCAAAGGTTTGAACTCCTTTTATAATGGTTGTTTGTCTTGTTCTAATTATTTCATTTGGTGGCCTTCTTGGTTGGTTGGGTCATGTGCTGCTTTTGGAAGTTATAATGAAGTTATATTAAAATAAAATATACAACATTCAGAGATCAAGAAAATAAAAAATAATAAGACTCTAAAAAGTTAAAATAAACAAGTTAACAAGAAGTACAAACAATAAAATACCAAATCGTTAAAAAAACAGTTACGATTTAAGAAAAATCATTGATCTTTTTACATATGTTGTTTGAAAAAGTAAAATTTACATCAAATTTGCTGTTGTCGTTGCCCAACTTCGCAATTATTGTCGTCGCACTTCGATCACCGCTAGCAAGTAGAGTTGAAGATTAAGTGTAGCGGGCAATTCCATTGATTTATGTCAGCCCAAAAAGACTCAAAAAAAAAAAAAAAAAAAAAAAAAAAAAAAAAAAAAAAAAAAAAGGGGATTGGCAATTATTTTGAGTCTCTAAGGGTTTGTTTGAGAAGAGGGTTGGCTTTTTAACTTTTTGACTTTTTTGACTATTTTAGTC
This sequence comes from Camellia japonica, assembly GCA_030407325.1. Lineage (NCBI taxonomy): Eukaryota > Viridiplantae > Streptophyta > Magnoliopsida > Ericales > Theaceae > Camellia > Camellia japonica. Next base: position 89,424,783 of record JAPPVO010000010.1, on the reverse strand, counting down.
CGGATTAAAAAGTTTGGTTTGAGAATGACTTTTTAGTTTTTTGACTTTTTTGATTTTTTTTTTGTGAGAGAAGAGTGTAATGATTATGGTGTGGATGTGATATTTTGTTTTTTTGTGATTAAAATAACTTATTTTGTCTTTTATGACTAAAATAACTAAAAAAACCTACTTTAACTATTCCCAAACGGTGCTTTAGGAATTGGCAAGTGGGTGGAGTTGAAGAGGTACATAATTATCACTTAATTTTACGGACGTACAATCGATTATGGAACTAACAACATAAAATAAAAGTGTGGAGCAAGTACAGTAAAGTTGTATTTTTTTTTTATTTTTATTTTTAATAATGGATTCTACATGTGATATGTATGGTTAAGATTATTTTATGCGACTAATTGGGTAGGTTTGGTTTGTGTTTCTGAAAAAAATTTCAGAAATTTTCTCTACCAAACAAATTTTCCCAAAAAAATTTCCCAAAATACACAAACCAAACAAGTTTTCCAAACAAATCTCTCTCACACACACATCAAATCAATCACTTTTTCCAAAACTCTCTCTCAAAACAATTTTCCAAAACAAATTTCCCAAAAAACCAAACCAAACATGTTTTCGTACTTTTTATCTCTAAAACACATCTCTCAAACACAAACCAAACATACCAAATTGTGTCTCTAGTCTTGTGTAAACCAGTTTGAGAATCTATTTTTTGGAGGAAAAAAATTCAAAAATTTAAAACTAACATAGTGAAATTTTTTTTGAAAAAAATTAGAAATCAATGCTTTTTACAATAGCACTATTAAAATGCTTTTTATTTTGAAAAAAAAAAATTGATTTAGTGTAAAATTTTTAAAAAATAACAAATAAATGATAAATTTTATACATTAATAATTAAAATTATAATTTTTTTCATAATTTTGTATTTAATTTGCTGGCACTCCCATTGACAAGTAATTTTTCTTTTTATTTTTAAAGGGTAATTACAAAAAAATTTTGAATTTGACCTTTATAATAAAATAAATCTTAAATTTTTAATTTTATTAATTTAAAATTTAATTTTTTGATTTGTTTTCAATAAAAATTATTAATCAATTTTCATTACGTAAAAGTAATTAAAAAAATAATTTAATGATTAAACTTAATAAAAAATAATATTTTATGTATATCTATGTTTAGTTTAGATTGAAAATAAATTAAAAGATTAAAAATTTAAATTAATAAAATTAAAATTTATAATTTATTTTGTTTTAAAAGTTTTTTTTTTTTTTTTGATATTTATTCCGATTTTTAATTTTCACTATGAACGAGAGCAGATGAATCGGGAAAAAGGTACTAGCATTATGATTGAGAGCAAACCTTGCTTAGCTTCTTCCTTTTTTTCTTTTTTCTTTTTTCTTTTTCTTTTTCTCTTTTTTTTTTTTTTTTTTTCGTTTCTTCTGATTCTTGAAACGAAATCATGAAATTGGTATGTAAGGAACTCTCGGAAGATTGCTGGGAATTGATTCTGAATCGATTAGCAATCGATGACTTCAACTCCTTGCAATCCCCTTCTTTGGTCTGCAAGCAATTCCTCTTAATCATCGATCGAATTCGACTCAAATTAGAGGCCTCCAACAGATTGTTCTACAGCCATAATTGTGAGGGTTTGTTCAGAGCTCTTCAACGATTCAGAAATCTCCAAGAGATTGAACTTCGTGAACCGTTCTCCGGTGGCAAAGCCGATGTCAACTACCTCCTTCGAAGAATCGCTTCTTCCGGGTTGGATCTTCAATCCTTCTCTCTAATTAGTTTACAGAAACCCCCATTCCCCAAACCTTTTATGAAATTGGGTTCGACTTTGAACAACTTGAAGATTCTAAGGTGTTGTGACTTCTCAAGTGTTTTCGAAACCACCACCTTGTTGCTATAGCCGATGCTTTACCATGGCTTGATGAGCTCGATATCCACTTTTCCAGCAACATTTTTGATTCTAAAAGCACAATCTACATGGTAACTGATGCTGGGATTGAGGTCATGTCACTTAAGCTTTGAGGGTTGCGTAAAATTGATATAACCGGCAGTATGGTTGTTTTGATCGATCTCTCATTGCTTTGTCATCAAATTGTTTGCTTTTGAATGAAAGTCGATGTGGTTTGTTCAAAGTAACTGAACATGGTATTTGTTTCGTACTACGCTATAGTCGAAATTTGATTTGTTTCAAAGCAGGACGCTATTTCTGGATTTGGTAGCTTACGGAGATCATGACCGATTGATTTTCTCCATTGCAACGGCAAGCAACCAATTAGAGAAGATCATATTGTACAATGATTCTGGTTTGAGCTTACATGGACTCTCTACGTTCTTTTGTGTATGCGTATCTTTGACACTGAGAGGGAGATTTATGATCTGGATTGGGCCATGGAAATGGCCGGGCAGGTTTGGGCTGAACACAGTTGGGCCGTGGTAGCATGGCCTGTCCAGAAAGGTTTTGCTCGGTTAAGGCAAGGCATGGTTGGACCGAGCTACTTGGCTTCATGATGCAGAAATCGGTCGAGTGATGGTTCGACCGAGATGTCCGCTACCTCACTGGGTTCCACGGTTCGTGGGTCAGCCCGGCAGGAAGGCCGACGGCTAACCAGCATGAGCTGTCCCGAGCTCGGCTATGCCGGAATGCAACCGAGCTCGGTCGTCAATGAGCTTGGCGAGCGGGGCGCTCTGGCTAACAACGCAATACGGCCTTTGGCAGCCAAGATGCTGCAGCCCGGTTGTCGAGCCCCTAGTAGTGTGGGCTGACAGTTTGGTTAGGTGATGTTCAGCTAGATTTGCGCTGATAGATGGGATAGTAGCTCCACGTGTCAGAGACTAATGGGAGTAGATTTTGGGCGCAGAAGGTATATAAGCGAGTCTGCGCGCCCTATGAAAAAGGAGAAAAACATTTGGTGAGATTTACACTAAACACTCAATCCTCTCTCTCTCTCCGTCCCTGTGTGTGTCTAACTTGATCGTCGGAGGGGTTTTCTGGCCACACACCGCCAGGTAGTTCACTGCCGTTGTGCTCGCAGGTCGATCGGGCAGGCAGGAGCTGGGAAGAAAGGAGTACGGGCTTGCCTGAATATTTGCTCCCTGTACAATTGGCGCCGTCTGTGGGAACTTGACAGACAAAACCTTGTCTTCCAGGCTTATCTGATCGCCGTCCATGGCGAACAACGACGAGATCCCGTTGTCCGCCATCAATGGAGTTACCCCACAGTCAGGCAGGCGAAGAGAAGGATATCTCATCATGCCTCCAATGGCGGACCTGGAGACATCCCCTTGAGGACACTTAAAGACACGCGAGATAAGCGCGAATGAAGCTACGGTCATTCTTGGAGTCCAGACAGTCACCGGCGGCGGAGGGAGTCGCACGCCGGACGTTTGGAACACAAGCTAAGGGACCAAGACGCCGTCATTCGGAGAATGGCGGCGGAGATGGAGGAGATTAAGCGGCATGTTAAAGGGAAGGGTGTAGCTGGAGTGGGAGACCACAGTGAGCGCACCCAACCCTACCGTTCAGGCAGTCAGAGCCAGCGGCGTACTCCGTCCATCTCAATCACCAGAAGTTACAAGGTTGGAGATTCCGACGCGCACGTAGAAAAGTCCAGCGTGCAAGACAACACTTATCAACCCTCACGTCCGGCGACGATGTCGAGGTACTCTTATTCCGTCCGTTCAGAGGATTTGCGGGTAGTCTTGAAGGAACGGGCTCGCCGGAGGGAGGCTCAGAGGGTGCCGGCGTTCCAGCAGTTATCCTACGAGGTTTACGCCAGTGAAGAGGTCGGAATGCCTCTACCCCGCCTTGCTGCGCCTCTCCTTTTAGACACAGACTTGGCGAGGTTGAGCGCCACTCCTTTCTCCCTAGAGATAGAAACAACACCACTTCCGACGGGCTTCCACCAGCCAAAGTTCACGCTTTATGACGGAAAAACCGATCCATATATGCATGTGAGCCACTTCCGATAGGTCATGGCCGGACATAGGCGACATGACGCTCTTATGTGCCTAATCTTCCCGTTGAGCTTGGGCGAACTTGGCCTAAAATGGTTCGAGAGGCTGCCGGAGGGGAGCATTGAAAGGTGGTAGCAGTTGGCCAAGGCCTTTGTAATACGCTTCAAAACCAACACCAAAACGCCCAAGGAAGTCGACCACCTTCTCAGTGTGAAGATGGAGCCGAGCGACACACTGAAGGCATACAACTCCAGATATTGGGAGACCTTCAATGAGATCTTGGATTGCCCAGTTAACCTTGCGATCACACAATACAAGCGTGGTCTCCCAGTCGGACATAGACTGCGGGACTCGCTTACTATGCAGCAGCCGACATCTATGGGCCAACTAATGCAGCGCATCAATGAGCACATCCGAGTAGAAGATGATGCGGCAGCATCTACCACGAAGACAACACCGATAACAATAGACAAGAGGTTGGCTGGCAAGGTACATGCGGTCGGACAGGAGGCCAACCGTTCAAATGATCGCGCAGAGGAATCAGACCGTGGCTCAAATCGTAAAAACCAGGGTACGGGTCGTCGTAATGACCGAGATGACTACCCACGGAATGAGTAGCTGATGCAAACAGAAGGTTGAAGGCTAGGACAGACATCATCACGGTGTTTAAGATTCCAATTTATCGCATACTTAGTGAAATCTGTGGCGAGGATTATGTCCGGTTTCCTGCTAAGTTAGGCGACGCACAGAAGGGCTTCAATCCGCGGTACCGCTGCACGTTTCACCGGGAGCGCAGACACCAGACAGAGGACTGCTTGCCCTTAAAACAACACTTAGAAGAGCTAGTCGCAGCCGGACGCTTGGACCTTTACATCGATGGGGGAGTTAAAGCCGCGCATCCTGCTCCGATCGATCCGCATGGACTGGATGACTTGGAGGCACCCCCTCAGGGCATTGTTAATGTGATCCACGGCATTGTGGAACCGGCGCGTGTATGTGAGCTCCGAGGTATGATCAAGAAAGCGGAGCACATGAGGGAAGTTTTTTCGGTCCAGCCCGCGATCAAAAGGGGCAAGACCGAAGAAAAAGACGTGATCAGTTTCTCTACTAGGGACTTAGACCGCATCCAGATGCCTCACAACGATGCGCTAGTGGTCACACTTCGCATCCAAGAATTCAATGTCAAGCACATCTTTATTGATCAGGGAAGCTCAGTCCAGATCATGTATTACGACGCATTCAAACAGTTCAAACTCCGAGATACAGACTTGGCTTCGGCAACTTCGCCACTGGTTGGTTTCAACTCTCAACCGGAATGACCTTTGGGAAAGATTATTCTGCCGGTCAAAGCGGGATCCGTGGTCAAGCAAGTGGAGTTCTGGGTGTTGCAAGTACCTTCTACTTATAACCTGATCCTTGGCAGGAGATGGCTTCACACTATGCAGGCCGTAGCATCGACCTACCACCAGGTGATGAGATTTCCTTCGGCTATGAGGGCAATCGAGGAAGTTTGGGGCGATCAGGTCATGTCGAAGCAATGCTTCGTGGCAGTCAACGGGAGCTGGGCTGCCAAAGGCTTCGTCCAAATGATTGAGGGACCAGAAAATCGGGGAGTCCTTGACGATGCGGGCACCAAGGCTGAGGACAAGGCCGTTGAAGAATTGGTCGAAGTGCGAATTGATACAGAGAGTCCGGACAGGTTCTTCTTGCTCGGCTCAAGCCTTACTGCACAAGAAAGGACCGAGATGGTTGAGTTTTTGATGGCCAATGTCGAAGTCTTCGCATGGTCGCCTTATGACATGCCCGGCCTCGATCCAAGTTTTATTTGCCATCACCAGAACGTCTTCCCTGGAGCCAAGCCGGTCATTCAGCGAACAAGGAGATCGGCGCTGTATCACGCCGAGGTCGTTGCAGAGGAAGTGAAGAACTTGCTTGAGGCACGAGCTATTCAGGAAGTGCACTACCCTCAGTGGATTTCAAACACAATTGTTGTACCAAAGAAGAATGGGAAGTGGCGAGTTTGTGTCGACTATAAGACCGCCAACCGAGCTTGCCCTAAAGACAGCTTTCCACTGCCCAGAATAGACCAGCTCGTGGACTTAACGGCTGGATATAACAAGCTCAGTTTCTTGGATGCCTACCGCGGTTATCATCAGATTGCCATGCATGGCCCCGACCGCGAGATCACCTCCTTCACAACACCGAGGGGACTCTTCTGCTACCGAGTCATGCCTTTTGGTTTGAAGAACGCCGGGGCAACTTTCCAAAGGATGGTGACCAAGATGTTCGCTCCTCTGCTAGGTCGGACAATGGAGGCTTATATTGATGATATGGTGGTTAAGAGCCGGCATCAAGCAGACCACTTGTCCGACTTGGCTGAGATGTTCGCCATTCTCAAACAACACAAGCTACGCTTGAATGCGTCTAAGTGTGACTTTGGCGTGGGATCCGGAAAATTCTTGGGCTTCGTAGTCACAAACCGAGGCATCGAGGCAGACCCCGCACAAATTTGAGCCATACAAGAGTTAAAGCAGCCTAGCTCGGCTAAGGACGTGCAGCATCTGGCCGGCATGGCCGCCGTGCTTAATCGATTCATAAGTCGGTCATCAGATCGCTGCCACCATTTCTTTCAAGCTTTGAAATCAAAGTTCTCTTGGGATGAAGAGTATGACCGGGCTTTGGCTGCGCTCAAGGAGTATCTGTCTTCAGCACCACTGTTGGTAACACCGAAGCTCGGAGCAGAGCTCTACCTTTATCTGGCCGTTTCACAACATGCAGTCAGTGCGGTGCTTGTCCGGTCGGAAGGAATCAAGCATCTCCCTATCTTCTACGTCAGCAAAACCTTGCTACCGGTAGAGTCGAGATACTTGCCGCTGGAAAAACTTGCATTGGCATTGATGATGGCCTCTAGGAAATTAGCGCATTACTTCCATGCCCATACAATTATCGTTTTGACTGAGTTCCCCTTCAAAGCTTTGTTCGAACGGGCGGACTTCTCCGGTCGAATCCTCAAGTGGGCGGTTGAATTGGGACAATTCGACGTCATATTCCAGCCACGAACTGCCATCAAAGCTCAGACATTGGCCAACTTCGTTGCTAAATTCTCACCTGGAACTCATCCGGTATGCCCAGTGAATATTGTCGCGGCAGATGAGGAGGTGAATGCAGGCCAGACCGTAATAACACAGCTAGGCAATGACGGCGATGCGGAACTTGCGCGCCCCGCTGAAGAACCTTCGGTTAGTACAATACCACAGCCCGGCGATGCGATGACGGAGTTGGGTATCACCGACCAACCTGCTCCGTCCAGTACCGCATCACCAAGGGTGAAAGAAGTGGACCCGCTCAGCACAGAGCCTGCAGCCGGCATAATACTGCAACTCGGCGATTCGCCTACGGACTTGGGCATTACGGATCAACTTGCTGAGTCCGGCGCCGAATCATCGAGGGGGGCTGAAGTGGAACCGCTCAGTACAGAACTTGAAGCCGAACAGCCGAACAACCGTGATCTCACCAACCTTCAAGCCTCCCAGGATCCCTCAGACTGTTGGAAGCTCTTTGTTGGCGAAATGTGGAAACTTTTTGTTGATGGAGCCTCGAACCGTCACGGTGCCGGGCTAGGTATAATTCTGATTTCGCCAGACGGGCTGACTATCGAACAATCTATCACCCTCGGATTCCCTGCCTCAAACAACGAGGCTGAGTACGAAGCGCTTTTGGCTGGGCTCAAGAGCGCGCTTCAGATGCACGCATCCGAGCTAATGGTTTATAGTGATTCCCAGCTTGTGGTTAACCAAGTTTCTGGGGTTTACGAAGCAAAGGATGACAAAATGATAAAGTACCAGGCTCTGGTCAGAGACCACATCAAGCGATTCTAGGCAATAAGGGTCTAACAGATTGGCCGAGAAAAAAATGACCGAGTAGATGAATTGGTCGGCCTTGCTTCCATGGTCGATAGCACATCTCCCAACCCTCTCCTAATTGAATTCCTTCTGCGGCCTAGCATTGAGGAAACCGGGCAGACAGAAGTACTCTGTGCCGAGCTAGGTCCTTCATGGATGGACCCTATTATCCTCTTTCTCAGAGACCGGATCCTTCCAACCGAGAAGAAGGAAGCACATAAAGTCCGGGTGAAGTCAGAGTGGTTTTGGCTCTCTCCATCAGGCGCTTTATACAAGAAGTTTTTTACCAGTCCTTATCTAAAGTGTGTGCACCCGAGCAGCGTGGACGCCTTCCTGTACGAAATTCACGAAGGCATATGTGGCAGTCACATAGGGGGCAGATCTTTGGCCTACCGAGCTATTTCGCAAGGTTACTGGTGGCCGTGCATGCAAGCTGACGCGCAGAAGTATGTTCGCAAGTGTGAGAAGTGCCAGAAGTTTGCCCACCAAATTCACCAACCGACCAAAGAACTTCTTCCCCTCACCAGCCATTGGGCTTTTGCGATGTGGGGGCTCGATATAGTGGGGCCACTCCCAATTGCACCAGGCAATCGGAAGTTCTTCATCGTGACCACAAACTATTTCACTAAGTGGGTTGAAGCAGAGCCTTTGGCAACAATCAAGGAGAAAGACATCAAGCGGTTTGTCTGGCAGAATGTGGTAACGCGGTTTGGCGTCCCAAAAATTCTGATCTCTGATAACGGCACCCAATTTGACAGTCGCCTATTCAGAGGATTTTGTGACGACTTGAAGATTGAATTCTACAATTCTACCCCGGCTTACCCACAGTCTAATGGTCAAGCCGAAGCATCAAACAAGACCATCCTTGATGGGTTGAAGAAAAGGCTTGAGAAAGCCAAGGGAAAGTGGGCTGAGGAACTCGCCAGCGTTCTTTGGGCATACCGAACAACCCCGCGGCGATCTACCGGGGAAACTCCTTTTGCCTTGGCATATGGCATGGAGGTGGTCATCCCTTTGGAAGTTGGTATGCCCACTCTCCGAAGTGAGAGTTTTGAGCCCGAGCTGAATGCCGAAGCCATTGCCCTGGAATTGGACCTAGTGGAAGAGCGCCGGGAAAAGGCTCTCATCCATGTGGCCACCTACCAACAAGAGCTTTCAAGAAAATACAACAAAACGGTGCACCCCAGACCGTTCAAAGTAGGTGACTGGGTTTTGAGAAAAGTCATGGGCAATACCCTAGTGCCAGGTGAAGGCAAACTAGGGGCAAACTGGAAAGGACCATATAAGATAACCGGTCTGGCGGGCAAGGGGGCATATCACTTGGCGGACTTGGACGGTAGAGGAATACCCCGGCCGTGGAATGTAGCCAACCTCAAACTGTACTATTTTTAGCTTTTGCTTTCTTTTTGTGCAAAGGAATTTTTTGCCTTACACTTTAGAATGTAATATTCTTTTTGTCAATATATAGAAGTGTCTTATCTTTGCCTTAGCGTTCTGCTTGTTGCTTTTTAATTCTGAGATTAAAACCGAGATGTTTTACTCCGGTTGAAAAAGTTGATGTTTTGCTCAACTCTGAGATTAAAACCGAGATGTTTTACTTCGGTTGAAAGAGTTGATGTTTTGCTCAACTCTGAAATTAAAACTGCGATGTTTTACTTCGGTTAATTGAGTTGATGATTTGCTCAACTTTTAGTTTAAAACCGAGATGTTTTACTCCGGTTAATTGAGTTGATGATTTGCTCAACTTGTAGTTTAAAACTGAGATATTTTACTCCGGTTGAATGAGTTGATGTTTTGCTCAACTGAGATTAAAACCGAGATGTTTTACTCCGGTTGAAAGAGTTAATGTTTTGCTCAACTCTGAAATTAAAACCGCAATGTTTTACTCCGGTTAATCGAGTTGATGATTTGCTCAACTTGTAGTTTAAAACCGAGATGTTTTATTCTGGTTAATTGAGTTGATGATTTATTCAACTTCGTGAGACTTTAACCATGATGTTTTACTCCAGTTACTCAAGCTGGTTAGTCTTGCCGAGGTATTCTGTTCGGTTGAAGCTATTTCTCTTGAAGACCGTATAAACACTTGAAGGAAATTGAGTTTTTTCATTGATGTCAAAAATAAGTACAAAAGGTGGGGCACTTAGCTCGGTTACATGTTCAGGCAAAAAGAGAAAACAAAGAAAGCTAAACTAAAGGGGAAAGGGCAGTGAATTCGTCCTCGGCTGCCTCCAGGTTGACCGTTGGTGTTTGGTCTTGGACGCTGGTCTCCGTTTGGCTGGGCTGCTCTTGGTGGTTCTCTTCCTCGACGTTTTCCTCGGCTTCTTCTTCTCCTCCTTCCTCGGCCTCAGCCTGCAATGCACTGAAGACATCGTTGGCATATGGCACAAGATAAGTCGGCAGGAAGACAGCTGGAGGAGAGGCAAATATGTCGGTCCCAAGTCCTTGGCCGAGCTGTTCACAAGCAGTCTTCCATCTCGCCTTGAAGTAGATATCTTGGGTGGTGTGAACTTGCTTCGTGTAGCTATCCTCGGCCTCCTTGAAACCGACATTATTGGCGTCCTCCAGCTCCTTCTCCCTTGACTGTTTCAGCGCGTCCAGCTCGGCCCGGAGTGCGTCTCTTTCTTTCTCGGCAGAGCCAAGCTGGCCGAGCAGCCGGGAGTTGTCAAAATTGGCCATTTGCAAAGAAGACTTGGCCTGCCTGAGCTCGGCTTGGAGGCTTTCAACCTGACTGGCAGAGTCTGTGGCCTTCTGCCGGAGTCGGTGAATGCGCTCCATGACCTAGTGTTGCTTGATGGCCTGCAAGAAGAAAGTTTGGTTAGAGAGGAAACCAGTCAAACACTTGTGAAATTTGATAAAAGAGTTTGAGATTCTTACCCTGGTCATGGACTTGACGGCTGATTTCACCAACTGGGTGTTTGGCACGTGGTCGTTGCCGACCACGTCACTCGCTAGTAAAAAGGCTTTGGAGAGGTCAAAGGTGAGCATGTAACGCCCTCAAAATTAATAACCCATAACATACACAATAATAAGATGCATTACTTTAAGAAAATAAACCACAATTCATTCATCAGAGTATTACTAAATAAAGACATTACATATAACATCCAAAATAAATGCCCTACGAGCTTACATCTTGCCAAGCCAACACTTGGACACAAAATCATGAGTTCTAACTCAAATACAAATAAAGCCCTAGGCTTGAATGTTTACATGTAATTCAAATAAAAACAAATAACTAAAGACAAGGCTTCATAGTCCGAATCCTTCCAAGCTAAGTCCTTGGAGGTAGTGAATCACCTGGACCTGAAAATGATGTTCCCTTATAGGGTGAGCCACAGCCCAGCAGAAATATACTAAACCAAATATAAGCATTGAATAAAGCAACAACATTCAATAGATGGTTAACCAGGATAATCAATTATAACAGTATATAGTCTCATGATACAAATGTATATGACACATTTACTCATTATTAGTAATATGGCTCAGAACCTGGCTAAACTTACAAAAGTGAATTATATATATATCATGTTCACATTACTTCCAATATCAACAACACAAATGAGACTTAGGCTCATATCAAAACACTTCATACTTCCAGTTTGATACACATTTTAGTGCTGTATCAATAAAAAAAAACACTTCAATAATAAGCACACATAAAAGTGATGCTAATGGAGTCCATCCCCTATCTCCTCCCAAACAAAATCCGGTTTAGAGGTCCATCCCCTATCTTCCCCTAAACCATGGAGTACATCCCCTATCTCCTCCCACACAATGCAATGTATGTAAACACATAACATATACAACACACAATCAATACATTTAATGTCTGTATTAATTCAACAGTCAAAGTTAATGACTAAACCAATGTGATTAGTTTCAGTTATCCCTAATCCACATGCAATGTCTACAACAATCACGACTATCCTCCACCGATAGCCCAAAACAGTTATTTCTAGACTGGAAATAAATAAACCAACAATACGATAGGCGAGTGATTTAAGTTAATCAACTACCCCATTTAATCAATAAATTCCTCAATTTCATGAATTTAACTAATTTCTCCAATTTTCCTTAAATTAAACATACAATTCAATTTAATAAAACAACTAGGGTTTTTCCCAAAATTATCAAAATACCCCCAACATATTAAAATACCAAAACTTAGAACAAAACTCATAAGTTGGAGTAGGAAATCCCTACCTCGAAGAAATAACCCAAAAGGAGAAGACGGAGATGAGGACCCAAAATCCAAAGTGCTCCAAATCCAAGATTGTTCAGATTAAACAAAAGCCCTCGACCCACACTATCTTTTTAATAAAGGATCTAGGGTAGAAACACCCTAAAACTAGATGAAACCTAGGGTAGAAGGTGTGTAGAGGAAGAGAGAAGTCGGACCTAGGGTTTAGAATAAAAAAGAAGATAAAAAAAATGATTAAAAACCCGCTGCTGCCTATTTAAACCTGACAGGCTCGCTCGAGCGAAGACTTGGTCGCTCAAGCGACCAGACACAGAAAACCCTCGCTCAAGCGAAGAAAAGCTCGCTCGAGCCAAGAACTCGAAGCTTCAGGTCTGCAACCCAGAAGCACGCTCGAACGAAGGGCTGCTCGCTCGAGCGAAGAACTCGAAAACATACACCTCGCTCGCTCGAGCGAAGGAAAGCTCGCTCGAGCGAAGAAACACTGCTCTCAGGTCTATACTAAACGCAATTGCTCGCTTGAGCGAAGAACTCCTGGCTTGAGCCACCAGACACAAACAACAACCCTCGCTCGAGCGACGAAACCCTCGCTCGAGCGACCAACTCAAAAATTGAACAGCAACACTTGGTTTCTGGACCTAACCAACCTGTAACAAAACCTGTCCAACATATCCTATAACCCAAAAATAAGGAATTAAAGGACAACAACGACAATATAATAACAACTAAATTTTCGGAACATAAGTCCGGGTACAACAACTAAATGGGAAAAGACCGGGGTCGCTATAACAAATGTTCTTTGTCGCCCTTAACGGAAACTGTTGCCGGGATCTCCTTGCCCCGGTGTTTAAGTTGGGGCCTCCATGTCGGTGTTGGGTCAACGGTGATGGCTGGCTGCTTGGTGTTGAGCTCGGCTACCAGCTCGGCAGAAGGGTCAGCACGAGGCCTTTTGCCAGCCCGGCGTATGTCTCTGCTGGCTTGCCCGGCAGCAGGAGAAGCCAAGGCAACCATGGTCCCGCTAGATTGACCGGCAGTAGGTGAGCGGGTTTGGATGGTCGGGATCTCGATTGAGGTGGCGGTGATCAGGTTCTTAATGCGGCTCCTCTTAGCCATTTCTTCTGCATCGGTTAAACGGATGAAGGGGACGTCTGGCAGAGTGGGATTTGGAGGCGGAGATGGAGCGCGGAGAAAGTCTGTGACCTTACTCCGGCGTGGAGCTGAGTACCGATATGTTGGAGTGTAGCCGAACAGGTCGTGACAGTCTCGGTTGCGGTATCGCAGCACGGTTCTGATGGCAGCTTCGTTGGGGAAATGGTAGTTGGCTTGCAAGGCTTCAATTGCTGCAAAGGAAAGAAGAAAAATGTCTAAGTACAGAATATTGAACAAAGGGAATTGACCGAGCAAGTTAGCGCGGCTTACATGTGGAACCGAAATTTTTGCTTATGAACCACCCCGGTACGTCGGCTGTTTCATAGTTGCCAGACACCCAGAAGAAGTCGTCGTCATGTAAGTCCTTATCTGGCGTGCCGGTCACTATTTTTTCTTTGCCCGATCGAATTTTTAAATAATAGGCGAGGCCATCGCCTGTGTGCCCAAGGGTGTATTGACGCAAATTCTCGGCTAAACCTAAGTTGGTTCCTAGCTGGTTGTTTAGCTCGTGGATGCCATTGATTATTCGGTAGGTGTTGGTTGAGACCTGTGTGGGTGCTAACCCAGTGTGGCGCAAGAACTCGGTCATTAGTGGGTTGACCGGGAAGCGGAGGCCTCCTTCAATGATGGATAGCACGGTAAAGGGGCATTGGTCTAGTCTACCCCAAGGGTTGATGTCTACGGCTCCAAGCTCTAAATGGACGTCAGCCGGGATACCGTATTCTTCACGGAAAGCGGCCAAGGCAGCCGGGGAGTCGACAAGGAAGCGGTATCGCCCCATGTGTAGTTGGCTGATTTAACTCGGCTGAGGTGGACTGGCACAGACTGGTTAAGACGGCTGCTCGGTCTTTGAGAGCCTTAGTATTGGTCTGTGGTCTCCTTGGACTCTGCAGGAAAAGGAGGGTAAGTGTAAGTGGAAGCGCGGTTGCGCAAAAGGAGCTTGACTTTAGCTCGGTCATGAAGAGTGCCAGACCACCTCGGTCGCAAAAGCAAACCAAGGAGCTCGATCGTGCAAGCAGACCAGTTGTTAGCCCGGTCGAGCGACCAAGTCCTCTGTTTACCTCGGTTTCTACTAAGGTTTTGGGCAAACTTGTAAGTTGCTCGGTCTTAATGTTTTTTGGGATCAAAAGAAGACCTGGAGCCCGATTCGCCCCAGATCTTCAGGTGTTCATCAGGGAGGATGAAGAACAGCAACGAGTACAAGGGGCATGTGAGGGTTTTCGGGGCCTATACCCTAAAATCTATGGACTATGTGCCCTAAAATGTGAAATATCAAATGAAATAGCAATAAAGTGCTCGAAGGACTTACCAGGAAGGGGGTTGAATTTGAGTCTTCACGCACGAACGGAGAAGAGGAACAAGAATGGAGGTTGGAGCTCTGGAACGTCGAAGGTTGAAGGGGAGTCAGTAAGAGTGAAATGAAGGGGGATATGGCGTGTTTGTAGGGGCGAAAAACCACCAAAAATTCGAATGTGAAGGGACGTAATGGTTGGCTGCTTGAGGCCAATGGGCGAGCGACACGTGTCCCTATTGACGACGGCGTCAGTTCTGAAGAGACAATATGGCAAGTCGAGGCGTCGACTGGGCAAGTTTGGAAGCCAGTTGTATCAACTAGCCCGGTTGTCATCTTACAAACCGAAGACCGAGGAAGGATCTATCCCGGTCAGATCATGTAATCTCGGTCACGCTTTTGCGGACGGGATTAAGGGGCAATTGAGAGGGAGATTTATGATCTGGATTGGGTCGTAGAAATGGCCGGGCAGGTTTGGGGTGAACACAGTTGGGCCGTGGTAGTATGGGCCTGTCCAGAAAGGTTTTGCTCAGTTAAGGCAAGGCATGGTTGGACCGAGCTACTTGGCTTCATGATGCAGAAACCAGTCGAGTGATGGTTCGGCCGAGATGTCCTCTGCCTCACTGGGTTCCACGGTTCGTGGGTCAGCCCGGCAGGAAGGCCGACGGCTAACCAGCATGAGCTGTCCCGAGCTCGGCTATGCCGGAATGCAATCGAGCTCGGTCGTCAATGAGCTTGGTGAGCGGGGCGCTCTGGCTAACAACGCAGCACGGCCTTTGGCAACCGAGATGCTGCAGCCCGACTGCCGAGCCCCCAGTAGTATGGGCTGGCAGTTTGGTTAGGTGATGTTTATCTAGATTTGCGCTGACAGATGGGATAACAGCTCCATGTGTCGAGAGACTAATGGGAGTAGATTTGGGGCGCAGAAGGTATATAAGCGAGTCTGCGCCCCCCCATGAAAAAGGAGAAAAATATTTGGTGAGATTTACACTAAACACTCAATCCTTTCTCTCTCTCCGTCCCTGTGTGTGTCTAACTTGATTGTCGGAGGGGTTTTCCGGCCACACACCGCCGGCTAGCTCACCGTCGTTGTGCTCGCAGGTCGATCGGGCAGGCAGGAACTGGGAAGAAAGGAGTACAGGCTTGCTTGAATATTTGCTCCCCGTACAGACACACTTGATGCTTTGTTCCATAGATATCCTTACCGACAATTCCATGAGGGATTTATGCCGATATCTTCCTAATCTTGTGTCCATAAAGTTTTACCAGTGTTCAAACTTAACTACTGCAACCTTCTTCATCCTTGCAAAAGAATGTTCTGTGCTTTCAGAAATTTAAATGCCACTTAAAATCTACATGTTGAAGATAATTTTGACATGGACTTGGAGAGGAATTATTGAATTAGATCTTTGAATTTAAGATATGTGGATGTGGATGACGAATTCTTGAGAAAGATAGGGGTCATTTGCCCCAACTTATAGAATCTTGATGTTTCAGGACTTTACCCATTGACAGAAGGCATTGAGAAAATTTTGAAGTGCTGCTCTCAGATTAAACATTTGACAGTGGACAGAACTAGAGAAATAGTGAACTTATTGGAACAATTCAAAACACGCTACATTAAAATTGAACATCTTTTTTGAACTGGAGGAGATCATTGACTGATATGAGGTATCTCTGGCACTTGCATTTTGTACGTAAAGAAAGAAAGAAAGTTCTAGGGCTGATCGGACTTGTGAATTGAGGAAGAAGAAGAATTGTCAGTGCTATGTGTTAGAAAAACCACCATACTGCATTTTTTTCTGATTTTTTGCATTTGAATTTGGCAGGAAGACTTGTATTTTGAATTCTTCAAGTTTTTTTTTTTTTTTTCCTTCACAAAATATCGGTTAGTATGTTATGAGTTTGGAGTGGCGGCTATGCATAATGTGCAGCAGCCACTATTGTGCGGCGTTTTGGGCCCATCTTGAGGCCCATTTAGCTTATCCGAACCATTAATTTTATTTAATGAAAGGGCTACCGATATGCAATCTATTTGAATATTTACTATGTTCTACACTATATAATCTTAAAATGAACTATTCGGATCATTTAAATGGGCCCAAAGCGCCACACAATAATAGGGTATCTTTGTAGTTAGATTACAACACATGTCAACATTTCTCCATAGACTCGAACTTGAAACCTCACTCACCTTGGCAATTAAGCTCCCTCTCCACGACCACTTCTTGCCGAGGTGATTTTATTGAAAAGCATTTAGCCTCATAAGTACAAATTATCAATTACAACAAAATTCAAGTTCTGGGCATTGTGTCACATCCAATGTTACCAAAAAAAACTAATACTGTAGCGAATTACATTTTGGAATGCACGTTCTGAAGCATGGTATGCTTGCATTCCAAAATGGAAAATTAGTGATCCAAAGCCATCCCAAGACTTTTTTCCAAGGTTTCCTTAGAAGTAAAAAAAATCAAATATAATGAACAAAAATCTAAGGTAAGTAAAGTTTTAACCTCACAAAACGTCAAAATCGTTCATAATACTCATAGAAATGTGCGGCTATATGATTGATATAGAAAAATCCTAAATTTTATTAGATATTTTGACATGGATAGGCCCATAAAGGCCACAGCTCACAACGAACAAACCCAAGCCCACCATTTGGACCCCATTGCATAACCCGGTTGGTAAAGTCCATGACAGTTGGAGGCCAACTGGACATGAAGGGCCAATGGCATTCGGACATATGGCAGGCGCAGGACAGGCCACATCAGCAGACAAAGATCTGCAAAGTTATTGCCACAACACATCACCATTAATGCAGCCCATCGTAGCATTTATTGCGACAACACCCCTCAGCCGAGACAGTGCCCCCTTACCTTGAACAAGGTAAGCTACAGCACAGGCTGGAGGCGAGACTGGCACGTCGGAAGGGACAGTGAAATGATTACCAAAGGATATAAGCAAGCATCGAAGACAAGAAGAAGGTTAAGCTTTTCTATCTCCAATCTTTCTCTACATACTTCATCTCTTTTGCTACCTGCTAACTTGCTCGTCAGAGGGTTCGCTGGGGGACTACCCCGTTCCCCATTGAACTTACTTGCAGGTCATCCAGTGGGCTCCGCCACCCAGACGTGGGCTCGAGGAGCTTAGATCGGTCCAGTCCATCCACCGAGAACGAACTGTATCATCAGTTGGCGCCGTCTGTGGGAACTGGTTTGTCCGTGCGCCAGTTGTGTTCATTGCCGCCGGAGACCCTGTTCCAGTAACCATTTCACCTCACCCGTCAAGTGCATGGTCACGACTAGATCCATGGCTTCCCACCATAATGCTGCCGATCACCAAACCGACCCTCCCAATCCAAACAACCCACCACAATACTTCATCGAACTTACCGACAGTATCAACCGCATGGTCGAGTAAAACCAGGCCCTAATAAACGCTCTACTCCAGAGAAACCTCCCCATTCCTCCACCGCCACCTCCAGATATCCTGCCCAACCCAGAACGAACTTCGGGCCATACTGCCCCACAACCCAATCCGCCTAACTTGGGAGGTTTGCAACCCCCTCACCCACATATAAATCCACCACCTCCACCCCCACACCCATCAGTCATAGCACCAGCCCCCGAGGGAGAGGCCAGCAGCATCCAACACCTGTCTCCCTCCGGTGGTGACAACATTCCCCTTTGGGATGCTGAACTCCGCGCCATGAAACTCCAGCTCCAAGGGGTTATCCAGAACATCCAGCATAAGCCCTCCACTACGGCAAATTCACCATTTGTCGCCTCTATCCGAGACAAACCTCTGCCCGCCAAGTTTAAAATGCCCTCCATCGACTTCTTTGACGGTATGACAGACCCGGTCGACCATCTGGAGACCTACCGCACCCTCATGATTCTCCATGCCTTCCCAGACGAGATTATGTGCCGAGCTTTTCCCGTGACACTGAAGGGGTCAGCTCGGCTGTGGTTTAGCCAGTTACCACCAGACTCTGTCTCCACCTTTCAACATCTCAGTGACTCCTTCCTGAGCCATTTTATCGAAGCCCAGCGCCAGCGACGCCCCGCAACCCAACTCCTCAATATTCGTCAGGCCGAGGGGGAATCACTGCACAGCTTCGTTACTCGCTTCAACACCGAAGCCCTGCAAGTCGCAGAAAATGACAACAAGGTCATCCTCACAGCTTTCATGGCCGGCCTGCGGTCATCTGATTTCCTTTTCTCCCTCTCTAAAAACCCCCCCACCTCAATGGCCGTCCTACTCTCCAAAGCCCAAAAATACATGAATGCCGAAGACTCACTAACCGCCCGGCAGGATCCAATAGCTAAAAACCCGACCCCCAGAGAAAAGAGAAAAGACCCAGAACCCCGAAACACCCAGTATCATAGCTAAACACCCCACTATACAGACCGACCCCCTCGTGCAGACCGGACGGCACCAGTCCGACCGCCCGGTCGGTTCGAGCGATATACACCCCTCAATTCTCCCATGGAACATGTCCTCAATCAGATCCAACGGGACTACCCCCTCAAATGGCCTCCCCCTCCGCGGAACCCTTCCAACCGGAAAGACTAATCCAAATATTGCCGCTTCCATCAGGACCATGGCCATAACACTGATGACTGTATCAACCTCAAGGACCAGGTGGAGACCCTCATTCGCCAGGGGCGCCTAAGCCGATTCACCAACACCCGTCCTCAGCAAAGGCAAAGAACCGAACCCCACAGAGACAATCACCGGCACACCCCACCGCGGCGGCCAGCTCAACCAAATCAAGGCCATGATCGACTTCCACAACAGCCTCGGCCACAAGGTAACCCACCCCCGCCTGTTGGTGAAATCAGAGTTATTTCAGGTGGACTTGCCTGCGGGGGACCATCCCGTTCGGCTCAGAGGGCGGAACTGAGAAAAATACGGCAGAGCTCAGACAAGGCAGTTGCTACTGTAGACCGACCTTCCAAACAGCCCAAACAGTGGACAGAGCCCATCACCTTTACGGACGCCGACTGTACAGGCATCCGTTACCCACATGATGATCCCCTTGTCATTTCGGCCATCCTCTCCAATTACAAGGTCAGGCGAGCTCTCATCAACAACAGCAGCTCTTCAGACATCATCTTCCTCAACTGCTTCCGCCAGCTCAAGATTGGGGAAGAAAGCTTGTCTCCGCTCCAAACCCCCCTGGTCGGTTTCACTGGCGACCGTGTAACCTCCATTGGTTCCATTGACCTTCCCATCACCATCGGCGAATATCCACGGCAGACCACGAAATTGCTCACCTTCCTTGTGGTCGATTGCCCATCTACCTACAACATCATTCTTGGCCGCACCGCCCTAAACGCTTTCCAAGCCATCACATCCACCTATCATCTTGCCCTTAAGTTTCCCACCGATCTTAGGGTCGGGACAGTCAGAGGAGAGCAGACCGTGGCCAAGGAGTGTTATGTTGCTTCACTTAAAGAAGTCAAGCTGAAGGAGGCAATGATCATCGAAGGACTTGACGTCCGCGATGAGGACGAGCTGGTCAGGGGAGAACCAGTGGAGGAGCTCGTTGAGGTCCCTATTGACCCCACCAACCCATTGAAAACTGCTAAGATCGGCAACCAACTATCCCCCCAAGCGAAATCCGATCTTACTGCCCTTTTGACCAAGCACAATGACGTCTTTGCTTGGACCTATTCAGACATGCCAGGCATTGACCCGCCTTCATAACTCACCGCCTCAGCATCGAACCTCATTTCCGACCTTACAGACAAAAGCAGCGTATTTTCCACCCAGAGCGCAATAATCTCATAGCCGCAGAAGTTGACAAACTCCTTGAGGCCCAGTTCATCCGAAATGTGGACTATCCTAAGTGGCTGTCCAATGTGGTTCTGGTCCGCAAGAACAATGGCAAATGGCGACTCTGCGTCGATTACTCTAACCTGAACCGAGCTTGCCCCAAAGATAGCTATCCACTCCCCTGTATAGATCTGCTGGTCGACGCCACGGCCGGTCGCCAAATGCTCAGCTTCATGGATGCTTTCTCTGGGTACAACCAAATCATGATGCACCCATCCGATCGGGAACACACATCCTTCATTACCGACCGAGGTACCTACCACTACTGTGTAATGCCATTCGGACTAAAGAATGTTGGGTCCACCTATCAACGGTTAGTCAATGCTGTTTTCCAAGATCAGATCGGCCAGAACATGGAAGTGTATGTGGACGACATGCTAGTCAAGAGCAAACTCTCCGCTGATCATCTGACCGACCTACGGGAGACCTTTGCCACCCTTCGCAAGTATCAGATGAAGCTCAACCCCGAGAAGTGCGCCTTCGGCGTAGAATCTGGAAAGTTCTTGGGTTTTATGGTTAGTCAGCGTGGCATTGAAGCCAACCCTGAGAAGATCAAGGCCTTGATTGAGATGCAGTCACCCAAAACTGTCAAAGAAGTTCAAAGACTCACTGGCAGAGTGGCAGCGCTCAACCGCTTCATTTCCCGCGCAACAGATAAGTGCCTACCATTCTTCAAAGTTCTTCGGCAGACTTTTGAATGGACAACTGAATCCGAAGAGGCCTTTCAGCAGTTAAAGCAATGTATGGCCAATCCCCACTCCTTTCACAAGCAATCACGGGCGAGCCCCTCTTCCTCTAGTTAGCAGTATCGAACACCGCCGTCAGTGCAGCTCTTATCAGGGAAGACGGCTCAGACCAGCAGCCGGTCTACTACATCAGTCGAGCTCTCAGGGGAGCGGAGCAGAATTACCCATTGCTAGAAAAGTTGTCCCTCGCCTTGGTCATCGCCTCCAGACGACTTCGTCCTTACTTCCAGGCCCATTCTATAGTGGTCCTCACCGACCAACCCCTGAAGAAAGTTATGCAGCAACCAGAGCTTTCTGGCCGACTTATGCAGTGGTCAGTGGAACTCAGCTAGTTTGACATCTCCTACCGTCCTCGCACAGCAATCAAGGGACAGGCCATAGCCGACTTCATCCTGGAATTCACCAACCCTACCCCAACCACTACCTCTCCACCCCCACCGACCCCTGCTGACCCAGAAGACCCCCATTCTTGGACTCTTAACGTCGATGGGTCATCCCGGAGGGAAGGTAGTGGGGCTGGCCTCATCCTCACCTCCCCGGAGGGTGGTTACTTCAAATGTGCTCTCCGTCTTTTGTTTGAGGCCAGCAACAACGAGGCTGAATATGAAGCATTGATAGCAGGACTCTGTCTGGCCAAGGATATTGGTGTCAGCCACATCCGAGTGTTCAGTGACTCACAGCTCGTCGTCGGTCAGATTACGGGGGAATTCGATGCCAAGGATGGCACAATGCGGGCCTACAGGGACATGACACTCCCTCTTGTTCGTCTCTTCAATACTTTCCAGATCAAGCACATACTTCGGGTGGAAAACTCCAAAGCTGATGAGATGGCTCAGTTGGCCTCTGCAGATCAGTCCGACCTCAGCCACGGAGTCTGCCTCGAATACCTGACTCACCCGGCTATCTCACCCGACCAGCACGAGGTGCAGTTCCTCCAAAATGAACCCATCCCCTGGGCATCCGACATCACCCTATTTTTGACAACAGGGGAACTCCCGAATGACCAACAACAAGCCGCCAAGGTCAGGGCTCGGTCGTCTAACTACGTCCTGGTCAATGGCGTCTTGTACAAACGAGTTTTTCCCGACCATATCTGCGATGCCTCAACTCAACCCAAGCAACCTATGTGATGCAAGAAATCCATGAGGGAATTTGTGGCAATCATTTGGGTGGTAGGTCTTTGGCCCACAAAATACTCCGTACTGGTTATTTCTGGCCGACTCTCAATTAAGACGCTACTGATTTTGTCCTCAAATGCGATAAGTGTCAGCGCTTTGCCAACATCCCCCATGCTTCTCCCACTGAACTGATTACGCTCTGCAGCCCGTACCCGTTCGCCAAATGGGGGATCGACTTAATTGGTCCACTTCCCACCGGTCGAGGCCAGACCAAGTTCGCGGTTGTTGCCATTGATTACTTCACCAAGTGGGTCGAGGCAAAACCCCTTGCCACCATCACCGAACGGAACACAACCAAGTTCATCTGGCAGTCAATTGTTTGCAGATTCGGCATCCCTCAGGCCATCGTGTCAGACAACGGCAAACAATTCGACAACGCTAGATACAGAAAGTTCTGTGCAGACCTCCAGATCCAACCATGTTTCTCCTCCCCCAGTCATCCCCAAGCCAACAGCTAAGTTGTGGTCACCAATCGTTCTTTTCTGAAGATCATCAAGGCTAAGCTGGAAGCTGCTAAGGGACTCTGGGCTGAAGAACTACCAAATGTACTCTGGGCCTACCGAACTACAGCTCGGACTCCCACCGGGGAAACCCCTTTCCGCCTAACATACGGCGCTGAGGCGGTTATTCCAGTGGAAGTCGGTCTGCCAACCCCCAGAGTTTTACATCCGGATCCAGCACTCACTGACGAGCTCCGCCGAGCCGACCTAGACCTAATTGAAGAACTCAGGGAGACCACTGCTGTCAGACTGGCCTCATATCAACAAAAAATGAGAACAAATTACAACCACAAGGTCCGACCAAGGGAGTTCGCTGTTGGGGACCTAGTGTTAAGAGAAGCAACCCTTGCCACCAAGAATCCAATTGAGGGTAAATTGGCAGCCAAATGGGAGGGACCTTACATTGTGAAGGCCAGACCACGTCCAGGCACTTACCGGCTTCAGGATCTGGAAGGACGAGACCTCCCGCACCCCTGGAACGCCGAACACTTAAAACGTTATTTTCAATAAACTACTGTGTAACAAGCCCGCGGGGGACCTCGCTACAGTTCGGACTCGATTTTGTCACGGTTCTTAATCTGAACCAAAGAGTCCAAATCCGGCAAATCGTTTTGAGAAAACAGATTTTTGAAATAAGTGCCAAACATGGACTACTTTGCCAGATACAGAGTCGCCACCTAAATATTTTATTTTTGGGAAATTTAGGCAACCCTGACTCGTTTGCCTAAGGCCACATGTCCGTCATCACCAAAGTTGCCTCGGCTCGGGAACTTGGGTACAATTGGGGAAGGTCACTTCGTGAGCACCCCCGCTCGCCCGATCAAAGATCGGCCTCTACTAACCATGATATCAAGTTTTGAAAACATTATATGTTCTTATTCCGGTTATTAGCCTAGATTTACTATGTGATGCGCACAGCATACAAGTATAGACCGGGTCGCCTGAATTGGAACAAAACATTTCATGTTTGTTTTTTGAAAGATGGTTTGCTACTCGCAAGTAGGCTTAAAATACAGATTTTGCCACCCTCGGGTGGGCTTAGAAAACATGGTTTTGCCACTATCTAGTGGGCTTAAAACTCACAGTCAATGCATTGTTCCAATCCAAATAATCCAACCTTCACCCACAGGCATTCAGGCAGTTATATCACATAAGCATTTAGCCTCATGGTAAGCATGCTATTCATGGCAGTCACTCACACGCATGCAAGGATGCTAAAGCATAAAACTTACCGAGTACTCCAAGCCAAAACAGAAACCGATTAGAAATCCATGCATGATCCTAATTATACAGTAATGCCTAATGCAACACATGCAAAAATGCAACTATAGCAGGCTCGGCTATTCTAAACATGGCATATGAGATGCAACAGCTATCAAGTATTCAATTTGGAATTGAAATACAAATGCAGTTAGTATGATGCGCCAAGCCCGCTGCATGCAAAATAGATGAATGAATGTAAACATGCTATCATACTGTATGCTAATTGAAACATGCCCTAATTCTAACCATCATAAGCGGGTAAATAAAAGGGAAGAAAGACGTGGGGTTGGAAGACACACATCACACTCACGCACACTTATTACAATTATGCCCTCGTGCAGAGGGTCCGAATGAAATAATATACAGTCCCAAATGAATAGTACAGTCCAAATATATACAAATCCCTAATTAATTACCAAATTAACTAAGAAAACAATAAACTGGCATGCAAGCCAGGGACTGCCTTGACTCTTCTTCAGATGATGAATGATGCACATTCGGGTTGCCTTTGCGTAGAAATCCACTGTGATGCCCCAACTAGCCTCTGTTTTGCAATAATTTTTGGAAAGCGCGCCAAGCCTTGGAAGACTGCTGATTCTTGATTTGCTGCAACAGAGAGCAGGAAAGGGGCATGGCAATGTATTTTCACATATGTATGCATGCCTCGATCCTCGTGCCATCAATCACGCATATCGATGCATGATGGCCGAGGAGTCGAATTGCACAACTCAATATGGAATGAATGCACATATGAACACAACAAGACCTAACTCCATCATGGATGATCCGGAGTATCGGTGACTGGGAAATTGAGACATGTTCCGTCACTCGGAGTACGAAACGTACCTTGTTTCCCGTGCTCGGGCTAACTCCTATCCCGAACACAATGCAGTATGCATGACATGCATGAAATGCAGCTAAGATACAACCTAACATGCAACATGCTATGAAATGGCATACACGATGCACGAGGTAACATGGCATACACAATGCGCTAACATATAACCTAGCATACACAATGCTATGGAATGAAATGGCATACACAATGCATAATGGACTTACACCAACACAAGTGGACCTCAGCCACACTCACATAGGAGGCCATTAGATGAAAATGAGACACTCGAAATGCGTGCACACATGCACGCAAACCGAGGACCGACCCTAAGGCACGGAATGCCACTCTAACAAGACATGACAAGGCATGGAACATGGCATACTAGCATGCAAATTTCAGTAGCAAAAGGTGATGCAAAACAGCCTCGAAGCATGGCAAAATGGCACCCGATGCACGAAATGAATCCCGAAACATGAAATTAGGTACATGGAATGACCTATGGCTATGCAATGCATGCATTATTTGAATATGAAGTGTGAAGACAGAATCAAGACAGCCCCAAAACAAGCATATTTACAGTTTTAAGCAAGGCCAAACAGTAAACACAAATGGGGATAAATCAATATGCAAAAAAATGGCCCCGAAAGAGAGATAACGAAGCAAGTAGCAGCTTTTGGCCACAAACAGAGAAGGGCCCTTCTACAATGTTGAAGAGGGGCCCAAAATATGGTATTTTACAGTTTACAACAAGCCACAAAAACAAACACAAGTATGACTAAGCTCTCATGCAAGAAATGGGCCAAAAGAGGGACAAAGAAGCAAGTGATGGTTGCTGGCCTCAAACACAGGAGGGCCCTTCAACAATATTGAAGAGGAGCCCAAAATATGGCATTTTACAGTTGATGACCAGACCCAAAACAGTGCACAAGCATGCTTAAATTACTATGCAAAATAAGGCCTAAAAAAGAGGTTTAAACACAAAGTACAAAAACGATGCCTTAAACAGTAAAAGATAATTAATGAAACATGAAGAGAGGGTCAAAATAAGGCCATTTATAGTTCGGACCAAAGCCCAAAAACAGAAGCACAAGAGGCTAACAAATCATGCAAAAATAAGGCCAAAAGAGGGATATAAAGGTAAGTGGAAAATGGAAGCCTTAAACAGTGATGAGCCCTTCAACAATGTTGAAGAAGGGCTCAAAATAAGCCACTTTACTGTTTATGACAGAGCTCAAAACAGTTTATACATAGGCCAAAAATACTACACAAGAAATAGGCATACAAGAGAGGTAAAGAAGTAAGTGCAAAAAAGAAGTCTCAAACACTGAGAGGCCCTTAAACAAACATGAAAAAGAGCTTAAAATATGATGTTTTACAGTTAGGGTCGGAGCCCAAAAATGCAAGCAAGAATGACATATAATTTGAGCAAAATAAAGCCAAAAAAGAGGAGAAATGTGCTTACCCTCGTAGACCAATTTTTTGACAGCCTCTTGGCTTGAGAAAAGATGCCTCCTAAGCTCTGAAAAGATCTCCAAGCTGCTGGAATGGAGTGGTGGTGTGGTGCTAGGTGGTGGTGTAGAAATGGTTTAGGGTTTGGGAGGTTTTGATGGTTAGAATATAGAGAGAGAGAGAGATATAGTGTAGGAGGCTCAAACAAATCTTTCCAACCCCTAAAACCAAAGCTGGGGGGGTGTTTATATAGGCAAAAGAGTGGGGGAAAAGGGGGGGGGGGGAAATTGAAATTCAAATTTCCCCCCAAAAAGGCCAAAAAGTGAGATAAAGAGGCAAGTGGTAGCTGCTGGCCTCAAACCGAAGAGAGCCCTTCAACAAAGTTGAAGAGGGGCTCAAAACAAGACATTTTTTAGTTTATGAACAAGTCCAAAATAGCTCACAAGTAAGCCTAAAATACCATGCAAAAATAGGCCTAAAAGAGAGTTAAAGAAGCAAGTGGTAGTAGGAGATCTCAAACAGCAAAAAGTCCTTAATCAAACATGAAAAGGAGTTCAAAATATGACTATTTACAGTTTGGGTCGGAGCCCAACAATGCTTGCAAGCAAGGCTCGGGGGCCAAAACGCGTAGCCCGGGGCTCCGAAAACTGATTGTTAGGCACCGGGAGTGGTGTTCGACCACGAAGTCGGTCTCTCGGACCACAGTGTCCCTCAAAATGGAGGAAATAAGGTATGTGCCAAAAACCGGAGCAAACGGAGGTGGTTAAGCGGTCCCGAACCAAGGCACACGGCCGTCGGCTCCGAAAAATCGAAAACCGGGCTCCAAACGGGAAAAATGGCCTACGACCACAAAACGTAGCCTACGGCCACTGAGAGATGATCTACGAGACCTCTCCCTCCCTTCGGGAAGAGAAAACAGAGAAAACGGAGCCTGGTTCGCAAACCGAGGCAAAGCACAAAAGAGTCCGGAAGTCCGGAGGCAAGGCTCGCAGCTAGGACTCCGCAACCTCAAAACGAGCACAACATGCAACATCACCAAGCGCTCAATCGGTGACGTCTGAGTCTTAAGGTCGGTCAAAAATGGGGTGTCTACAGTTGCCCCTCTTTGACAGAACTCGAAAGTCATAAGTGACGGGAGTGAATGTCAAAGCCTAGAGACGACCCATTTTTGACATGGCCGAAGACTTAGACAAGCAAACGAAGTATAAATAAATAAATGGTTGTGCCCGCAGGCTGCCTACGTATGCCTTTGCAAGGAATCGAACCAGCGTAGTTCAGGGGCAGGATGCATAAATATTTTGATAATTGGACTTATACGCTACGCGAAGCCGATTTGATAATTGGACTTATACGCTACGCGAAGCCGGTTTGAAGATTGGACTTATACACTGCGCGAAGCCGGTTTGATAATTGGACTTATACGCTACACGAAGCCGGTATGAAAATTGGCCTTATACGCTACGCGAAGCCGGTTTGAAAATTGAGGACTCATGCAATGCACTGCAATGTAGTGGCTAAGATGCAATGTAATAGCTAAGAGGTAAAGGTACCTTATAGGGGCAATTGGCAATGACTTACCTCGGCAATATCCTACCTCATGCTGATGTGGGAATCTTCCTCTTCTTCTCAGTTGAACCACAGGTACTACTTTTCTCCCTTACTATAGTTGCAGCTTTCCCTATTCTCCAACCGGGTGACAGACTAGGTTGGATCAGTATCCAGAATTGAGGCGCATACAGATGCTATGTCAATCTATGGGGCTGCCATACAGATTTCAAGCCGAGGATATACCCCTGGGTATTTAAACCAGACTTTAGTCTCGAAAATCCCGAACCTTTGTGTTCTAGGCATGAGCCATTCGAACTCTAGTTTCTACCGTCTCAGTTGGCCTCCTAGGAACTCACCGCTAACACAGGCAGGTGGCTATACCAGACCACCGGAAGTCGTTCGGGCACGACAAACACCAAAGGAATTGCATCTTTAGAGGATTTAAGGTCTCCTAGACCGGGCAATAAAACAGACATGATGCAATGGATGTGATAGATGTGATGCAATAGATAATAGATGCGATGCAACAGAGAGTACAATAGATGCAAAATGGTGACATACTCCAACCACGCTGGACTCGTGAGTGGAGGAAGGACAAAGAAAATTAATCAAGAGCGCGTTCCACGCGACCTAAGATAAATTCCAGACACGCTGAAATCGTGTGAGGAAGGGGACAAAGAGAGAAACATAGGGACTTATCACAGTGTTTCGGAATGGTGTGAGCATTGGAACGTATTCCGAACATTTTTAACCGAAGAGGGAGAAACATAGGGACGTATCCCGGCGTTTTAGAATGGTGTGAGCATTGGAACGTATTCCGAACGCTTTTAACCAAAGAGGGAGAAACATAGGGACGTATCCCGGCGTTTCGGAATGGTGTGAGCATTGGAACGTGTTCCGAACGCTTTTAACCGAAGAGGGAGAAACATAGGGACGTATCCCGGTGTTTCAGAATGAAGGGAGAAACATAGGGACGTATCCCGGCGTTTCAGAATGGTGTGGGCATTGGAACGTATTCCCAACGCTTTTAACCGAAGAGGGAGAAACATAGGGACGTATCCCGGCGTTTCAGAATGGTGTGAGCATTGGAACGTATTCCGAACGCTTTTAACCGAAGAGGGAGAAACATAGGGACGTATCCCGGCGTTTCGGAATGGTGTGAGCATTGGAACGTGTTCCGAACGCTTTTAACCGAAGAGGGAGAAACATAGGGACGTATCCCGGTGTTTCGGAATGAAGGGAGAAACATAGGGATGGCAATGCACTGCACTGCACTGCAATGTAGTGGCTAAGATGCAATGTAATAGCTAAGAGGTAAAGGTACCTTACAGGGGCAATTGGCAATGACTTACCTCGGCAATATCCTACCTCATGCTGATGTGGGAATCTTCCTCTTCTTCTCAGTTGAACCACAGGTACTACTTTTCTCCCTTACTATGGTTGCAGCTTTCCCTATTCTCCAACCGGGTGACAGACTAGGTTGGATCAGTATCCAGAATTGAGGCGCATACAGATGCTATGTCAATCTATGGGGCTGCCATACAGATTTCAAGCCGAGGATATACCCCTGGGTATTTAAACCAGACTTTAGTCTCGGAAATCCCGAACCTTTGTGTTCTAGGCATGAGCCATTAGAACTCTAGTTTCTACCGTCTCAGTTGGCCTCCTAGGAACTCACCGCTAACACAGGCAGGTGGCTATACCAGACCACCGGAAGTCGTTCGGGCACGACAAACACCAAAGGAATTGCATCTTTAGAGGATTTAAGGTCTCCTAGACCGGGCAATAAAACAGACATGATGCAATGGATGTGATAGATGTGATGCAATAGATAATAGATGCGATGCAACAGAGAGTACAATAGATGCAAAATGGTGACATACTCCAACCACGCTGGACTCGTGAGTGGAGGAAGGACAAAGAAAATTAATCAAGAGCGCGTTCCACGCGACCTAAGATAAATTCCAGACACGCTGAAATCGTGTGAGGAAGGGGACAAAGAGAGAAACATAGGGACTTATCACAGTGTTTCGGAATGGTGTGAGCATTGGAACGTATTCCGAACACTTTTAACCGAAGAAGGAGAAACATAGGGACGTATCCCAGCGTTTCAGAATGGTGTGAGCATTGGAACGTATTCCGAACGCTTTTAACCAAAGAGGGAGAAACATAGGGACGTATCCCGGCGTTTCGGAATGGTGTGAGCATTGGAACGTGTTCCGAACGCTTTTAACCGAAGAGGGAGAAACATAGGGACGTATCCCGGTGTTTCGGAATGAAGGGAGAAACATAGGGACGTATCCCGGCGTTTCAGAATGGTGTGGGCATTGGAACGTATTCCCAACTCTTTTAACCGAAGAGGGAGAAACATAGGGACGTATCCCGGCGTTTCAGAATGGTGTGAGCATTGGAACGTATTCCGAACGCTTTTAACCGAAGAGGGAGAAACATAGGGACGTATCCCGGCGTTTCGGAATGGTGTGAGCATTGGAACGTGTTCCGAACGCTTTTAACCGAAGAGGGAGAAACATAGGGACGTATCCCGGTGTTTCGGAATGAATGGAGAAACATAGGGACGTATCCCGGCGTTTCAGAATGGTGTGAGCATTGGAACCTATTCCGAACGCTTTTAACCGAAGAGGGAGAAACATAGGGACGTATCCCGGCGTTTCAGAATGGTGTGAGCATTGGAACGTATTCTGAACGCTTTTAACCGAAGAAGGAGAAACATAGGGACGTATCCTGGCGTTTCAGAATGGTGTGAGCATTGGAACGTATTCCGAACGCTTTTAACCAAAGAGGGAGAAACATAGGGACGTATCCCAGCGTTGCGGAATGGTGTGAGCATTGGAACGTGTTCCGAACGCTTTTAACCGAAGAGGGAGAAACATAGGGATGTATCCCGATGTTTCAGAATGAAGGGAGAAACATATGGACGTATCCCGGCGTTTCAGAATGGTGTGAGCATTGGAACGTATTCCGAACGCTTTTAACCGAAAAGGGAGAAACATAGGGACGTATCCCGGCGTTTCAGAATGGTGTGAGAAACATAGGGACGTATCCCGGTGTTTCGGAATGAAGGGAGAAACATGGGGACGTATCCCGGTGTTCTGCAAGGAATGAGAAACATAGAGACGTATTCCGGTGTTTCAGAATGAAGGGAGAAACATGGGGACGTATCCCGGTGTTCTGCAAGGAATGAGAAACATAGGGACGTATTCCGGTGTTTCGGAAAGAGAGAGAAACGTAGAGACGTATCTCGGTGTTTCAGAATGGTGTGGGCATTGGAACGTGTTCCAAATGCTCTAAACCAAAGGAGGTCTAACCCGTCGCACGCGCGAGGAGAAAGAGTGATAATTGCAAGTGAAATGGTGCATAACAATGCAAGTAATGAGCATAGCAATGTGAGATAGATGTGCATAATCAATGCAATAAATGGGTATAACAATGCTAGTGAAGTGGGTGCATAACAATGCAATTGGAACGTGCATCACAATGCAAATGGAACGTGCGTGACCACGCATATTTGAAACAAAATGCCGAATAAGGGAATACAAGCCTTAACGAGACAAAATTCAACCGCGACCTCCGATTTACCTTTCGGAGGGGTTTGCAACACACTCAGCTCAAAAACGGGCACACCCTGTTCATACCAGAGAGAGATAACATCTGCTGCTGCTTTAATTGCCATTCTGACTTGGAGTAGGCTTAAGCTTGGGGCCGAGATACACTCATACTTTAGAGTAGTGACAAGGCCTGAGGAGGTACATCTGGAGTACAATCACGGAATTTGCTGAAGGTGAAACACACTCAGATGCTTCGATTTTCCCTCTTTTCTTTTGCTTTGCAGTCTGGAACCCATATAGCTTCAGATAGGTCCTGGTTTTACTGTTCTCACATGACCTGGGTTGAACCGTGCGGTTTTATGAAAGAACGAATCTTGTTTTGCACAAACGTGAAGAATAGCACAGCACTTTGAGCACAAAACGATTTTATTTTTGAAATTGAGAGATGAGTTTTCGACCAGGTATTGAGCCTATGACTGAACACAGCAAAACGACTCAACAAGGAAATAAAAGGCACACAACCTAAACACATCGGGTAACACTCGAAACGACTCAAAACAAGAATCGAGATAAAACGAAAGGACACGATACTCAGACGTGCACAGGGAGCCTGTTTCACCAGGTAGTGTTTCCCACCCTTTCTTATGTGTGATTCTCACATCACTCGGCCCTCAGGCTCGGCTTTTCTCTCAAAACCCTTTTCTCACTTTTTCTCTCATCGCACATCTCTCTATTATTCAATTTCTCATTTTTTTTTATCCCTCCCCTAGGGTGGTTGATGGATAAGCAGGAAGTTGTGGCTCTTGCCCCTGGTATTCCGCTAGATTCTTCTTCTTGTTCACAACAGTGAGTTTCTTCCACAGAGGGGCCGCGCTACAATTGGGTGTGTAGCAAATCTGCAGTTGACATCGATCGACGATGCCCTGCTGGGGAGTTTGGACGTGATCAGA
This sequence comes from Camellia japonica, assembly GCA_030407325.1. NCBI lineage: Eukaryota > Viridiplantae > Streptophyta > Magnoliopsida > Ericales > Theaceae > Camellia > Camellia japonica. Next base: position 89,392,401 of record JAPPVO010000010.1, on the reverse strand, counting down.
TCTATCCAGATGAGGGAGTGGAATATCTAGCCCCATTCCAGTTCGTGCTTCGCACTTGGCTTGATACCTCATTGCTTGGAGGATGTGAGAAATTTCTACCCTTTTGCTGTTAGCTTCAGTTGTGCCCTTTTCTGGCAGGTAGAGTGTCCTTCTTGGCAAGTATGGTGCCCTTTCTGGCAAGTATGTTGATAATGGGGAAAAGACAGAACACCTGACTCAATTGTGCCCCTAGTTCATCATTTCGACCATTTTTTTTTTTTGTTTTTGGCGTTCTACTAAAACAATTTTGACCAAAATGAGAGTTAGATTAACATGCTTGTTCAATTTTTTGATTTAAAATCATACAAGTTAGGTTATGAGCACTGAAAATTTTCCTTTTTTGGGTCCAGGAAAAAGGTCCGGTTTTGGAAAAATGGAATACTTTTTGAGAGAAAATCAGTCAACCTGTAAAATTCTCAAAAACTGTTTTTGCAATCGGCCACTGCTCAACGAGCATAGAATCCACTCTCGAGATGCGCAACCTCAGATCCGAAGGAAAATTGCCCCTTGCTTGAAGAGAGCTGCATGGCAACGGAAAGTTGCCCCTTGTTTGAACGGCACCGCAGCGCATTGAATGGCAACGGAAAGTTGCCCCTTGTTTGAATGGCACCACAGCGCATTGTATGGCAACGGAAAGTTGCCCCTTGTTTGAATCGCACCGCAGCGCATTGTAGTCAGTCCTCAGAGCGATGACTGCAACCAAACTCTCGGATATAGAGAAGGCAAGGATGATCAAAACCATTACATGGACACAATTGATTTGGAAGTGTTTATGGCTGGACTTCAGAATGAAGTTGCCTACGTATTCCAAAGATGGGAACCAAGCCTCACGTAGTTCAGGGTTAAGGTACACTCGGGTATTTAACCTCTCCTTTTTAGGCTCTAACTTTTGCCAAGGCGCCCGTTGCAGGTTTTCAACCTTGCGAGCTTTGTTTTTCTTTTCTTTTCATTCTTTTCTTTTCATTTTCATTTCTTTTCTTCTTTTTCCCTTTTTTCTTTTTCTTCATTTCTTCTTTTTTTTCATTCTTCTCTTTTCTTCTTTTTTCTTTTTTGCTTTTTGTATATATTTGTCTTGCTCTAACTTTTGCCTGGGTCGCCCTTCCGGGTTTTCGGCCTAGCGAGCCTCTCAAAGGGTAAAAGTGTAGCTTGGTCCATGCTGAATGGTTGTAAGGTTTTGAGGCCATCTGTATCCAGGAGAGTGGCTGTTGATTTGCAAGAGGACTCATCTTCGGCTTTTCGAGCACATCTGACATCTTTGTCCCTAGTTCGAAGGGTACTTCTGTTCTAGCTTTGCAAGCTTCTTCTGATCTTCTGATCTTCTTGATCCGACTTTCCTGGCCTCTTGTTCGAGGGCTGCTTCAAATCTGGCCACACAGGCCTCACATTGTAGTTGACCGTTGAACATTCTGAATCCCAGTTCAAGGTTTGAAAGTGAAGGGTCGAGTCTCGAGGCTGAGAGCGATCCTAAGCTGTAAAGTCTCAAAAGCGATTCTACACAGGTCTTCGCAGGACCGCGCAAAACATTTTTTGAAAGTTTTTAAGAAAGCGACAAATCGCTCGCGCTGAAGACAGTGTAGAACCAATCTGGATCAAGCCAGGATCCTTCCTAGTACTCACACTAACAAGCATGATTTCATTCATTAAGGGCTTAGCACGCCTCTCGTTCTCTCAATTGATCAAAATTTTGCAAAACCCGAGGAATTCCTTCCTCTTCGTTTTCACCGCAGTGTTCAAAAAGCTTTTGGAAAACTTAGGTCGATGCAATGAATTCAAGGCACAGAAAAGACACAGCTTCTAATCAAATACTGCCATCTCATTTGGAATTTCTGGTACCACTGGCACACGGCAGAAGCAAACACAAAAACATGAAAAACCACTGCTGTTCATTCAAATCTGTTGGCGTTACTGGCTCCAAGGCAGAAATAGACTCAAAACAAAACGAAAAGACAAACACAAAAACAAAATGGTGACGCCCGAGGTAACACCCCCCCCTCGGGAATCACCCAACTCCTATACAACAGGACTGACTCGATACAGCAAGACAGACCCAAAACAAAAGAGACTGACTCAAAACAAAAAGACAGGCTCAAAAACAAAACAATAAGACTAACTCAATACCTAAGTCAGAATGTACAAAAACCAGCATTCACAAATGCTCAAAACAGTGCGTGCCATACACCATATCTGAAATAAACTGAACGCCGCCCGCAGGTGGTTCATCCCTCGATCACATCACATTATCCCTCACAAGTTCACTGATCAAGTGCCGATAGACTTTGCAAGACCTGGTGCGGGGATGACCCCGTTGTCAATCAAATTTTGTATCTCGTGGCGAAGACGGACGCAACCGTCGGTGTCATGACCGGTTTGTTGATGGAAAGCACAGTACTTAGTCGGGTCATGCTTTGGAGGGAGAGGATCGGGTAGAGGCCGTTGCTCTAACGGTTTCAGATGTCCTTTCCTGAGTAGTACCCCCAGGGCTTTAGATAAAGACATATAGAGTGGGGTGAAAACCCTCTTGCCTCGAGGTAGATAGTCTGAAGTTCGGGGGTTTGAAGTGGATTCACCAACAAAGGGGGTGGCTGCTCTTGGTGTGGTGGTGGCGACCATGCCCACTTCGGAAGATCTTGCAGCTACGTCACTGCTGGTGGTCGCATTCGAACTGCGGGTAAACGCCCTCCTGGGCTGCTCCTTCTCCTGGTCAATGAGGCCCTGCTTCATAGCGTCCTCAATCTGTACTCCCATCTCATACAAATCTGAAAAGCTAGGGAAGGGGAGCACGATCATTTCCTACATTAGTTTGGGCTGGAGGTTGCACACAACCATCCGTATTTGATCCTTATCCGTTGGCCTAATGGTCATCATTGAGGCCTTGGCCCTCCAGCGGGCCACGAATTCTGAGAAGCTCTCCTTAGGCTCCTGCCTCGTCGTCTCAAGATCACAGGTCGTAATCTCGATTTGGGTATTGTATGAATATTGTGTGACGAAGGCCTCGGCCATCTCCTCCCAGCTTCGTTTCACTGAATCCTCCAATTTGGCGTACCAGATGGCCGCAATACCTGACAGGGTCCTGCCAAAAAGGGAGAGCTTCTGTAATCTTGTCAAGCCCATCGGGCGCAGAACATCTGAAAACAAACTCAGGTGGACCATGGGATCTCCTGACCCATCAAAACGGTCGATGTGAGGCATCTTGAACCTGTCCGGCAATGTCACCACCGAATTAGTATATCCATCTTCAATGTCTGGGATGGAGTTGACTCCCTGAGATTTCTTAAACATCTTCTCAAGTTTGCTCAATTTCAACGCTGTAGGGTCGACCTCGACCTTGAAGGGAGAGTCTGGCAGATTGGTAGGCGCTTTGGATAGCTGGGGTAAAATTAGGGGCGGAGCCGGCCCTACCAGAATGTCCGTACCTTCCTGGACATTTGGCGTCTCCCCAGGTGCTGGAGCTCCTGCTGGGGGAGGAACTTGTTGTGAAGCAGACGCGCCGCTTTGCTGTTGCAGCCTGGTGATGAGCTCAGCCTGCTGAGCCATGATTGCAGCCTGCTGCTTGGAAAATTCCGCTTGGCGGACAGCGTCTTGCTGCATGAGTTTCATAGTTTCCTGCATTTGACGCATCATTGCCTCCATCCCTGATGTATTCTGCTGATCCATCTGACTGACCGGTAGATCTATCTCTATGGCAACAATTGAGACCTCAGTCTGACTTTTAAGGGCCACTGATCTGGTAACTGCTGAACTGGTGATCTGTGCCTGACTGGCCCTTTTACCCTGTTTCTGGCGAAGGAACACTGATTTGCCCTTAAATTGAATCTCTGACCTGACAAAGTCTATCAACTCAAGTTCGGTGTACCCGAGGGATATTGGAGCCTTCTGAAGCTATGGTTCCAAGACTATCCTAGCAAAAGAGAAAATAGACAGCATCTTAGCCTGATTTCACCTGAACAGATATGAGCATAGTTGAATGAGTGTGCTCTCTACTGAATTCTGCCTAAAATTCTGCCGATAAACTGATACCCTCAAATGAACTGAATCCCAAAGTACTGAACTGGTGCCCGCAAGCCTGATGCCCAAACTTGTAAACTGATACATGCATTCCTATAGAGACGCACTCTAAAAGCACATAACAAGCAAGTGAGAGCCAAAACACCCCTATGTTGGGGTAGGGTTTCCCTCTCCTATTTTGTCAGGAGCTAGGGTTTCACTATGCACGCAGAGGTTTCAAACAACCTATATCGGGTAAGCAACCTGTCCTAGTTTGGAATGGTCACTACGGATCCGAATATGCACTAGGTCGAATGGTCAAAAGGGTGCCCCGGTAAAACCGGGGTTTGTGTTCCCATATTGGCAGAGCCCACAACCGGTCAGCCTTATGGTCATGCCTTGACAAGACAAGCCTCCGGCAAACCGTTCAGGAATAGCAGATGGCAAACACGGTGTCCTAGGCGCACCAATGCAAATGCAATGCAAAGAAACACACAAATGTAGTCAAAACCAGATATCATGAGTTCGAGTCAAGTTCTCTAAATCCCTAGCAGAGTCGCCAGAAACTGTAACAAGCCCGCGGGGGACCTCGCTACAGTTCGGACTCGATTTTGTCATGGTTCTTAATCTGAACCAAAGAGTCCAAATCCGGCAAATCGTTTTGAGAAAACAGATTTTTGAAAGAAGTGCCAAACATGGACTACTTTGCCAGATACAGAGTCGCCACCTAAATATTTTATTTTTGGGAAATTTAGGAAACCCTGACTCATTTGCCTAAGGCTACGTGTCCGTCATCACCAAAGTTGCCTCGGCTCGGGAACTTGGGTACGATTAGGGAAGGTCACTTCGTGAGCACCCCCGTTCGCCCGATCAAAGATCGGCCTCTACTAACCATGATATCAAGTTTTGAAAACATTATGTGTTCTTATTCCGGTTATTAGCCTAGATTTACTATGTGATGCGCACAGCATACAAGTATAGACCGGGTCGCCTGAATTGGAACAAAACATTTCATGTTTGTTTTTTGAAAGATGGTTTGCTACTCGCAAGTAGGCTTAAAATACAGATTTTGCCACCCTCGGGTGGGCTTAGAAAACATGGTTTTGCCACTATCTAGTGAGCTTAAAACTCACAGTCAATGCATTGTTCCAATCCAAATAATCCAACCTTCACCCACAGGCATTCAGGCAGTTATATCATATAAGCATTTAGCCTCATGGTAAGCATGCTATTCATGGCAGTCACTCACACGCATGCAAGGATGCTAAAGCATAAAACTTACCGAGTACTCCAAGCCAAAACAGAAACTGATTAGAAATCCATGCATGATCCTAATTATACAGTAATGCCTAATGCAACACATGCAAAAATGCAACTATAGCAGGCTCGGCTATTCTAAACAAGGCATATGAGATGCAACAGCTATCAAGTATTCAATTTGGAATTGAAATACAAATGTAGTTAGTATGATGCGCCAAGCCCGCTGCATGCAAAATAGATGAATGAATGCAAACATGCTATCATACTGTATGCTAATTGAAACATGCCCTAATTCTAACCATCATAAGCGGGTAAATAAAAGGGAAGAAAGACGTGGGATTAGAAGACACACATCACACTCACGCACACTTATTACAATTATGCCCTCGTGCAGAGGGTCCGAATGAAATAATATACAGTCCCAAATGAATAGTACAGTCCAAATATATACAAATCCCTAATTAATTACCAAATTAACTAAGAAAACAATAAACTGGCATGCAAGCCAGGGACTGCCTTGACTCTTCTTCAGATGATGAATGATGCACATTCGGGTTGCCTTTGCGCGGAAATCCACTGTGATGCCCCAACTAGCCTCTGTTTTGCAATAATTTTTGGAAAGCGCGCCAAGCCTTGGAAGACTGCTGATTCTTGATTTGCTGCAACAGAGAGCAGGAAAGGGGCATGACAATGTATTTTCACATATGTATGCATGCCTCGATCCTCGTGCCATCAATCACGCATATCGATGCATGATGGCCGAGGAGTCGAATTGCACAACTCAATATGGAATGAATGCACATATGAACACAACAAGACCTAACTCCATCATGGATGATCCGGAGTACCGGTGACTGGGAAATTGAGACACGTTCCGTCACTCGGAGTACGAAACGTACCTCGTTTCCCGTGCTCGGGCTAACTCCTATCCCGAACACAATGCAGTATGCATGGAATGCATGAAATGCAGCTAAGATACAGCCTAACATGCAACATGCTATGAAATGGCATACACGATGCACGAGGTAACATGGCATATGCAATGCGCTAACATACAGCCTAGCATACACAATGCTATGGAATGAAATGGCATACACAATGCATAATGGACTTACACCAACACAAGTGGACCTCAACCACACTCACATAGGAGGCCATTAGATGAAAATGAGACACTCGAAATACGTGCACACGTGCACGCAAACCGAGGACCGACCCTAAGGCACGGAATGCCACTCTAACAAGACATGACAAGGCATAGAATATGACATACTAGCATGCAAATTTCAGTAGCAAAAGGTGATGCAAAACAGCCCCGAAGCATGGCAAAATGGCACCCGATGCACGAAATGAATCCCGAAACATGAAATTAGGTACATGGAATGACCTATGGCTATGCAATGCATACATTATTTGAATATGAAGTGTGAAGACAGAATCAAGACAGCCCCAAAACAAGCATATTTACAGTTTTAAGCAAGACCAAACAGTGAACACAAATGGGGATAAATAAATATACAAAAAAATGGCCCCAAAAGAGAGATAATGAAGCAAGTGGCAGCTTCTGGCCACAAACAGAGAAGGGCCCTTCTACAATGTTGAAGAGGGGCCCAAAATATGGTATTTTACAGTTTACAACAAGCCACAAAAACAAACACAAGTATGACTAAGCTCTCATGCAAGAAATGGGCCAAAAGAGGGACAAAGAAGCAAGTGATGGTTGCTGGCCTCAAACACAGGAGGGCCCTTCAACAATGTTGAAGAGGAGCCTAAAATATGGCATTTTATAGTTGATGACCAAACCCAAAACAGTGCACAAGCATGCTTAAAATACTATGCAAAATAAGGCCTAAAAAAGAGGTTTAAACACAAAGTACAAAAAGGATGCCTCAAATAGTAAAAGACCCTTAATGAAACATGAAGAGAGGGTCAAAATAAGGCCATTTATAATTCAGACCAGAGCCCAAAAACAGAAACACAAGAGGCTAACAAATCATGCAAAAATAAGGCCAAAAGAGGGATATAAAGGCAAGTGGCAAATGGAAGCCTTAAACAGTGATGAGCCCTTCAACAATGTTGAAGAAAGGCTCAAAATAAGTCACTTTACAGTTTATGACAGAGCTCAAAACAGTTTATACATAGGCCAAAAATACTACACAAGAAATAGGCATACAAGAGAGGTAAAGAAGCAAGTGCAAAAAAGAAGCCTCAAACAGTGAGAGGCCCTTAAACAAACATGAAATAGAGCTTAAAATATGATGTTTTACAGTTAGGGTCGGAGCCCAAAAATGCAAGCAAGAATGACTTATATATTGAGCAAAATAAAGCCAAAAAAGAGGAGAAATGTGCTTACCCTCGTAGACCAATTCTTTGACAGCCTCTTGGCTTGAGAAAAGATGCCTCCTAAGCTCTAAAAAGATCCTCCAAGCTGCTGGAATGGAGTGGTGGTGTGGTGCTAGGTGGTGGTGTAGAAATGGTGTAGGGTTTGGGAGGTTTTGATGGTTAGAATATAGAGAGAGATATATATAGTGTAGGAGGCTCAAACCAATCTTTCCAACCCCTAAAACCAGAGCTGGGGGGGTGTTTATATAGGCAAAAGAGTGGGGGAAAAGGGGGGGAAATTGAAATTCAAATTTCCCCCCAAAAAGGCTAAAAAGTGAGATAAAGAGGCAAGTGGTAGCTTCTGGCCTCAAACCGAAGAGAGCCCTTCAACAAAGTTGAAGAGGGACTCAAAACAAGACATTTTGTAGTTTATGACCAAGTCCAAAATAGCTCACAAGTAAGCCTAAAATACCATGCAAAAATAGGCCTAAAAGAGAGTTAAAGAAGCAAGTGGTAGTAGGAGACCTCAAACAGCAAAAGGTCCTTAATCAAACATGAAAAGGAGCTCAAAATATGACTATTTACAGTTTGGGTCAGAGCCCAACAATGCTTGCAAGAAAGGCTCGGGGGCCAAAACGCGCAGCTCGGGGCCCCAAAAACTGACTGTTAGGCATCGGAAGTGGTGTTCGACCACGAAGTCGGTCTCTCGGACCACAGTGTCCCTCAAAAGGGAGGAAATAAGGTATGTGCCAAAAACCGGAGCAAACGGAGGTGGTTAAGCGGTCCCGAACCGAGGCACACAGCCGTCGGCTCCGAAAAATCGGAAATCGAGCTCCAAACGGGAAAAATGGCCTACGACCACAAAACGTAGCCTACAGCCACTGAGAGATGATCTACGAGACCTCTCCCTCCCTTCGGGAAGAGAAAACAGAGAAAACGGAGCCTAGTTCGCAAACCGAGGCAAAGCACAAAAGAGTGCGGAAGTCCGGAGGCAAGGCTCGCAGCTAGGACTCCGCAACCTCAAAACGAGCACAACATGCAACATCACCAAGCGCTCAATCGGTGACGTCTGAGTCTTAAGGTCGGTCAAAAATGGGGTGTGTACATATTGCTTTTGAGTTGCTCCGTTATTGTATTTTCTTTTCGAAGAAGTAACACGCTTGAACACTCTTGTCATCCTTTTTGTGCAATGTAATTTATTGACATTTATATCTCTCAGTCATATATATGGTGTCTCAATGACGATTTAAGTTCCAGAAAGCCTCGGCCAGACCGAGCACTTCAAAAGCCTCGGCCAGACCGAGCACTTCAAAAGCCTCAGCCAGACCGAGCCGAGCACTTCAAAAGCCTCGGCCAGACCGAGCACTTCAAAAGCCTCGGCCAGACCGAGCACTTCAAAAGCCTCGGCCAGACCGAGCACTTCAAAAGCCTCGGCCAGACTGAGCACTTCCAAAGCCTCGGTCAGACCGAGCACTTCAAAAGCCTCAGCCAGACTGAGCACTTCCAAAGCCCTCGGCCAGACTGAGTAGTTCGAAAACCTCAGCCAGACTGAGCACTTCCAAAGCCCTCAGCCATGACCGAGCGCTCCAAAAGACTCAACCAGACTGGGTGCCGCCAATGCAGGTCCAGAATGCGTTACCTACAACCTCAATTCCACCATCAGTGACACTCCATAATTATATCCTTAATAAGATCTACATTCCGCGTTAAGGAATTCCCTACTTTCCTTTGACAGTCACAATTCCAGATCAAAGTTTTTACACCACCCTTTACTTAGTCAAATTCCCAAGATGTTCTCACATGTTTCATTTACTAATCAGATTATTTCCTCCACCATCTAGCGTGAATTTTTATACAAGTCCCATGTCAGCCTACATTGCGCATTAAGGAGTTCTTTACTTTACTTTGCATTGAAGATTTATCCAAGTCCAATTTTACTTTGCAGTAAGGAGTTCTTTACTTTACTTTGCATTGAATTTTTATACAAGTCCTATTCCAGCACCACTTTGAACTTCACTGAATTTTCATACCACTCCAATCTGGCTCTGCATTGAGTTTTTAAGTTTTTATACAGTTTCAGTTTTACTATGCATAAGGCAGTTTTTAACTTTGGTCAATATTAAATTTTTTCGCCTCTCCCAAATTCAGTTCACAACTGACTTATACACAAGCAAACGCAATCGTCTGATAGAAACATAAATAAAGTTTTATTCAGCCACCAATGTATGTACAAGTTCACTACAAAAAAAAAAAAAAAAAAAAAAAAAAAAAAAAAAGGAGATACAATGTGTATACAAAAACAAAACAAAAACTCTTCAGTGCACACATCTTCACTTCACTCCTCTTCATCACTGGAGACAAGGTCTGCCTCTTCAATTCCTTCATCCAGGGGGGTCTGGGCCACATCGTCCTCCCCAATCGTAACACTACTCAGGTCAAGCTCTGGGAACAGCTCCTCCGCCCTACGTTTGAACATTTTCCATCCGCTGTCCCAGTACTCAGCCATTTCGTGCTTGTAGAAGTCTGACTGCTGGAAACTCTCAATGACTTCAGATTTGGTCCTCCCCCCAGCAGTCGTCCTTGATGGCCCAGCCCCCCCAGTTTCCTCCCTAGCTAAGCTGCTGGCGACTGCGGCATCAACCGCCATCTGAAATTCAGGCGATCCTTTGAATTGGTCAACTGCTGCAATGCACAGATCGGGGTAGGCCGCCCTTTCAGAGGCTGCCTTCGCCCTCTCTTTATCCAGCTCTTTCTGAAGGATCGCCTTCTCAGAGGCGGCCTTGGCCCTCTCAGCCTCCAACTCTTTCTGTAAAGTCTCCCTCTCAACAGTCGCCCTTCCTTTCTCTGCCTCCAACTCCTTACGCAGATTTTCCCTCTGCTCCATTGCTTTGGCACGCTCGCCCTCCAGCTCCTTTTGCAGAGCGCCAACTTTCACATCAGCTTCATCTTTTTGCCTAACTAGCTCTTCATTGTTGATCATCGCTTCTTCATGGCGTTCAACTGCGACGGCGCAAGCCTTCTGGGCCTCATCCACCTTCTTCCACTCGCCAGCCAATTGGAACTCTAGCGACACAACCTGGCGGCGTGTGTCCTCCAGCTCCACCTTGGCCGCTTGCAGATCGGCATGAGCACTCTCCCAGTTTGGACTCTCCTTCTTCAATTTTGTGAGCTGAGTCTTGGTTTCCTCCGCCTTTAGTTTGGCCGCCCCAGCCTTCCTCAGAAGGGCCCCTGCCAAGGTGGTTACCTCCATTTGAGCGGAGCATAACCCCCTCAGCAGGTCAGCCTCACTGAATTTGGATGCTGAGCGCAGAGCGGACTCCTCTACAATCTTCACCAGCCGGTCTGCTCCTGCCCTGGCTGGCCCTTCCTCCCCTTCCAACCGTCCAACCACGGCACGGGCATGATAAATCGCTGTGGCAAGACTGACTCCTCCTTCTTGGGGATCAGAGCCCCTTTGGGTCTGTTGCCCCACACTTGGCTCTGCACCAGTTACCCCAACTCCCACTTGTACTGCTGGGGCAATCTCCACAACCTCCAACCTTGGGGTAACCCCCGCTACTTCTGGGGCATCCTTGACCTTAGCCTTTTTAGACCCAGGCTCATCTGCACCCTCCTCTGGGGCACTCCTCTTCTTCTTCTTCTTCTTCAGAGCCTCCCCCTCCCTCCTGGCTTGTTCTTTCACAGGATCAACTGGGGGTGGTCGCGGCTCAAAACTGCTTAAGTCCTTCCCCCCCAATGGCCTTGGGCGCGGTCGGATCCTCTCTCGCGCAATCGGTTGAGCCGGTCGGCCTTCTTGCGCCTCCTTAAATTTTTTGGCTTTGGCTAGGATGGCCTGATCCTCTGCCTCCTGAGCTTCCCTCCTCGCCTCCAACTCTGCTCGGTCGAGGTCGGCACTGATCGGCAGTGGCTCCAACCCCGCCTCAAACAACGCAGACTGCTGCACAAGCTCGTCCCATTTGACTTTCTCTCTCTCCCTCCACTCCTTCACCCTCTTCACCCTTTCCTCCGCCGCTGCCCCCAGTCTTGCCTCCATCGACCTGATGGGCACCTTCCAGATGGTGCGAACCCCAGGCCCCCCATTAGCAGACACATAGAACCATCTTGGTCGCCACCCCTTTATTGATGACGGCAGACCCGCCATCAACCCCTTCCCCATTGCTGCCTGCAAGGTGACCCACGTCTCTTGTTGCCCTGAGGCTTTATAGCAGGCGAAAAATTCATCTATTGTCATAGCCTCCCCTCCATTCGCCTTCGGCCATGCGCTTGCACAAGCCAGCAGGATCTTCCATGCATTGGGCATCAGCTAGCCCGGTGCTACCTCCAGGCGGTTGAGCACGTCCACTACCACTTGAGGCAGTGACAACCTCAGTCCACCCTTCAGAGCCTCCTCGTACAGGGAAAACTCTCCTGGTCTGGCGTCAGACGGCCTCTCCGTTGATGTTGGCAGCAATAACTCCACCTCCATCGGAATCTGGTATTTTTTACGAATCGCCTCCAAATTCGCCGCAGTCACTGTTGATTTATCCGTCTTTGTGTGCCAGTGGTCCGGTTCTGCCTGGCTGATTGGCTTCACAGCCGCTATCACGGTGGAACTGCGGAATCGTGCAACTGTTTCCCCCGCCCTCTCCATCCTATACTGCTGCGCCAACTCTACAGCATCATCCTCCCCGAGCGGATCTACCCTGACACTCGCAGTTCCTTCTTGCGCCATTTCTAAGCTGTGTCTACGAATCGCCTCTGATGCAGGTGCCAGAAAATTGAAGAAATGTTGCAAAGGGGTATCGTGAGCGACAAATGAAGTAAGACTTGGAATATTTTGGTTTTTTGTAAACAAGTGAATCGCACAACGCCAAAAGCCCACGGTTTGCCCGTATTCCAAGGATCCCAATTAATTTTCGCCAGTTTGAAAACTTTTCAAATCATCCGCCAAAACTGTCTTTTCAACCCCATAATGACCTATCGTTTCATCTTTGCTCCAACGCCTCACTTACCCCCCACGTGTATGGCCGCGATGCATTGCCCCAACAATTTCCCCTGTCTTTTCCACTTCAAATCCCCATTTCACACGCCGCCTCTTGAGCCCCGCGCCCTTCCGCTCGGCCTTCACGCGGTTAGCCCTCCTCACGGTCGGCCTTCCTCCTCGCGGTCGGCACCCCTTGCGGTCGGCCCTCCCACTCGGCACTCCTCGCGGTCGGTTCTCCCACTCGGCTCTCCTCGCGGTCGGCTCTCCCACTCGGCTCCCCTCGGGGTCAGCACTCCTCGCGGTCGACCCTCCCACTCGGTTCCCCTCGGGGTCGGCACCCCTCGCGGTCGGCCCTCCCACTCGGCTCCTCTCGGGGTCGGCACTCCTCGCGATCGGCACTCCTCGCGGTCGGTCCTCCCACTCGACCCACCTCACGGTCGGGCACATCTTCCTCATTACTATTCCCTTCGTTGGACTGAAGCTGCACTCGGGAATGGGGGACTACTGACATGGATAGGCCCATAAAGGCCACAGCCCACAACGAACAAACCCAAGCCCACCATTTGGACCCCATTGCATAACCTGGTTGGTAAAGTCCATGACAGCTGGAGGCCAACTGGACATGAAGGGCCAATGGCATTCGGACATATGGCAGGCGCAGGACAGGCCACATCAGCAGACAAAGATCTGCAAAGTTATTGCCACAACACATCACCATTAATGCAGCCCATCGCAGCATTTATTGCGACAACACCCCTCAGCCGGGACAGCGCCCCCTTACCCTGAACAAGGTAAGCTACAGCACAGGCTGGAGGCGAGACGGGCACGTCGGAAGGGACAGTGAAATGATTACCAAAGGATATAAGCAAGTATCGAAGACAAGAAGAAGGTTAAGCTTTTCTATCTCCAATCTCTCTCTACATACTTCATCTCTTTTGCTACCTGCTAACTTGCTCGTCGGAGGGTTCGCTGGGGGACTACCCCATTCCCCATTGAACTTACTTGCAGGTTATCCAGTGGGCTCCGCCACCCAGACGTGGGCTCGAGGAGCTTGGATCGGTCCAGTCCATCCACCGAGAACGAATTGTATCATCATATTTAATTGTCAACTATACAAGTTTATTCTTATTGTATCACAATTGAGAGTATGTGGCGTACTGTATTCCCGTTCCCCTTTTACGTAGGAATGATCTACATTTTAGGTGACATAGGTCACATCAAAATAACTGAAAATTGAGGAGATTTTCAAGGAAATATTAAGAAATATCCATGAAAAATCTAAGAATTGTTGTATATTGACCTTGTTCTTGTTGATTGATTCTTTTAAACTCAGCACTAAAGATAAAATCATAGAATCAATAAAACACCCAATGGTTGACTGGCTTTTATAGTAAAGTTGCCATTGCTGGTTGTCTTGTTTTGTTTTGAGAGAAGCCAAATCCTGTGTTCAAATCTCATGTTTGCTTGTCTTCCTGAAGATGGTTTAAAACCTTAAATTATGATTACATTACCGTAATTTTCTTTGTAGAAATGCAGGTAAATGTTCTGCTTCTGCGAATATTATAATTAAATTATACATCCTACATCCTGAATCATTCAATATTATTCTAGCAATATATCATTCTAACATTTATATGAATTGCTCTTTGTCTCTCGACATACTTAGTTTTTTCATGGATGTATCTTGATATCTCCTGAATTTTTAGTTAGTTTGATGCAAGCCCAGTACTTGGATTCTATTGTAGTTGATAGCTTGCTCTTGCTCTTGCTCTTTTTGTTTCCGGAGTTTCCTTCTGCTGTTTATTTGCTTACAAGATGCTATATTCTATTTTATTTATTATTATTTTTTTTAATAGGACAAGCATTCTCGAAAGGGTCTTCAAGAAATGGTCCAAAGGAGAAAGAAGTTGAAACAGACTGGGATTCCTACTGCCTTGTGCTTTCTAAACTTGGTCTCAGGGACGACCCCAATTATAAGCACTAGATAAGCATGTAGCAAAAATCTGTTATGCATGCAATTGTGCTTTTTAATTTATCCGATTCATAATATTTCTTCCATTTCACTTTTTGGGAAGATAAAATTGGAGATGTTTTAATTTGTTTCCAACCCTATAACCTTTTTACTGAAAATGTAGTTGTAGTGTGATCTGTGCCCCTAACGTGGTTCTTTAATACTCAGTTATAGATCACATATAAAATAACAGCCCAGGTATAAGAAGGCAGAAATTGCTCGAGGGAAGCTATCTAAAGATTGCCTAATGAATTTGTTTCAAGTTTCTAGCTTTATTTGCTGTGATGAATCTGGTATGATTTCTATGTTTTTGAGATGTTGAACTCTTCAAAGTTGTTCAGGAAGGGCATTGATTCTTTCATCTGAAACAGTTATAAGTTGCAATTTTGTCTCCAAATCGGTAATATAGTACCTAAAGATCATCTGGCAATCTTACAATCTTTTCTCTAGTGATTGATAACGTACTTGCTAGACAAAAAGGATTGGTTGAAGAGTAACTGTATGATGGAGATAACTTGGCATTAATTCCAAGGGCCACTGGAATGTTCCATTTTTTTTGATCGTAAAATTTGCTCAAAAGGATTGATGAGAGCAGGGGCGGAGAGAAAGAGGGATGGGGGGATCACGTCCCCCCCCTCAGTTTTAAGAAATTTTTTTTTTTTTGGGTCATATATAAAATGTATTTTTTTTCTTAAAATGTTTTTTGATTAAGAATTTATTGTATTATTCACAACAAGTAGTTATTTGATATTTTGAGAGTATTATGTGGCATTATTTATGTAATAGTTTAAAGCAATATTATAACGAAAAATCTTATAAATTGAATATAGTTGAACTCATTATTTTCAAGCAGTTGGCAGACTGCTTAGTGTGATTTGTGATTTCTCATGTTTTGAGTATCATGTAGGCAATGTTATATGATACCCTAAGACTGTTTAATAATTTTCATTCAAAACACATCATTTATAAATAATGTCATCTCTTTAATATTTTTCTATCAAATAAAAATTAAATAGATTTTATAATAATTTGTGCTATATGTTTTTATTTTCTAAAATTAAGAATTTTGATTCATAATTTTTTGTGCTAAAATTACAAACTTACATCACCATTCCTGCACCGAGCTATTCTACACTATTATAGAATTTTAATTTGTTCCTATTAATAATGAATATGTAATTTTTTATGCTTAAATCTAGCTCATAAAATTATTATTATTTTAATGTTCATCATTATTTTTTTAAAAATAAAAATTATAATTAATAGTACCTCTCCTAACTCAATTTTCTGGCTCCGCCACTGAAAAAGAGATTCGAGAAATGAGTTTTGCCCCATAAATTTGCGAATCAAAACATTGTTAATGCCATCTTACCGGTAATTTCTGGCGGGAGGGCAGTCTAGTGACGAATAACTTGGAAGTGTTGTTGTGCAGGAACTACAGGCATACCTCTCTTAAAAGTGTGGACCTCCTTTCGTAGTGATTTTTTTCTTATCCTAATTATTTCTTGAGAAATATAACAATAAATTCAATTTTGTTTTTAAAATTATTATTGAGTTGTATCAAATTTTAATATGGACAATTAAATTTTATTTGTCATAAAATGTTTCCAAAAGATCCATTCTTCCATAATGATGTATCTTATCCAATTTTACCGTTCTCATTTAATATGAACAATAATTTTAACTTAATTAAAATTAAAAATTTTAATTGTAAAAGTCATTAATATTATATTAAAAAAAAACCATAAATAACAACTGGATCGAAATAATTATAATATAAAATACGTCATTTTTTGTTATCTCAAATTATGATTTTTTTTTTTTTTATGTAAACAATCTGAAATAGCTAACTCTATTAAAATTCTAAAGAGTTATGAAAAATAATACTATGAAAAATTTATATATTTGTCAATACATGAAATAGTTGATGAATTTTATACTTATAGAAATTCATTTAATTTCAATAATTAAAAATATTTTATTATAAATTTTTATATAAAATAGTAATTTTTTATGAAATTTTTTGTTCATATTTTATTGAGAAAAATAAAATTAAAGTAAAATATACAAGTATGAATAGTTGATTTTTTTAAACAATTTATAAATTAAAAAAATATGACTTATTTATTAAATATGACTTATTTATTAATATTAAAACTCAATAGTAATTTTCAAAACAAAACGAAACTTATTAGTAATTTTTTTATTTTTATTTATGCTTTTTTTAATACAATATTACAATTTTTACAATTGAAAATATAATTTTACTTGGATTAAAATATTTATGAAATTGTTGTTCAAATTAAATGAGAGGTAAAAATATGGGATAAGACATCATTATGGAAGAATAAACATTTTGAGAATATTTAATGACAAATAGGATTTAGTTGTCTACATTGAAACTTGATAGAACACAATAGTAATCTTAATAGCAAAATAGGACTCATTGGTATTTTTTCATTTTTTTAATTTAAAGATGTTGCGAATATATATCACTAGGCACACACAATTGTTGTCCGCCACCACCCCGCCACCGCCACTAATGCAACCATTAGTACATTTTTTTTAATGTTTTCAAGAATGCTACCAAACATAAGAAAACGTTTTTTGGAAAAAAAAATTTATAAAAAAATATTTGCCATTGAAAAATATTTTTTGCCGAAACAAATAGAGCGTAAAGGTAAAATTATAGAATCAAGAAAACCAATAGTAGATTGGCTTTTATAGTAAAGTTGCCATTGCTTGTTGTCTTGGGTAAATATTCTGCTTCTGCAAATATTTTAATTAAATTCTACATCTTACAACTTGGATCATTCAATAAGATTCTGCAGCAGCAATATATCATTCTAATCTTCATATGAATTGCTCTTCTTCTCTCCACTTCTTAAATTTTTCATGGATATATCTTGACATTTTCTTAAATATTTCCTAAATTTTCAGTTATTTTGATGTGTCACGATGCCCAGAACTTGAATTTTGTTGTAATTGATAACTTGCTCTCAAGGACATGAACACAATGCTGTAGGAAATACTTTGCAGGGGGTTAGACAAAGAGGAGGAGGAAAAGCAAACAAGCAAGATGAAAAGAAAAATAGTTTCTACTGCGCAAGAATGAAAGATAATGCTTTCGTTCCAATTTCTCAAACATTATCGTTCACTTGTACGACTTCAAAAATTTAACTTATGACATTTTGGTTTACATTATAGTCAGAAACTCGTTGAGATGTCAGCCAAAACAAGCCATCATCTCTAATTTCATTTCACAATGACTAGCTCTTGTGTTGCCATCATAAATTTTCCATTGGCCCCTTGTGTAAACATCCTATTCCATATCACATAAGGCAAGCAAAACTCAAAAAGATGCAGTACAAGTTACTACAATAGTTGAGAGAAAAGGAGAGAGAGAGAAAACTCTGTATATTTTATTATAATCAATAACAATGCACAAGAGCTCCTATATATAGGAGAGTGATACAACCACATATGGATTCCTAAGTGATACAACTAAATATGGATTCCTAAATTGAATCCCTATCCATATATACATTAACAGCCCCCCTCAAACTCAAGGTGGGTAAGCATTAACCAATTTGAGTTTGGAAACTAGGTCACTGAAATGTCTAAGAGGATGAGCTTTGGTGAAAATATCAGCAGGTTGATTAGCAGAAGTAATAGGAAGAAGATGAATAGTGCCACATGTAACATGTTGTCGAATGAAATGACAATCAATCTCAATATGTTTGGTGCGATCATGAAAGACGTCATTGTGAGCAATCTAAATGACACTCTGATTGTCACAACAGAGAGAGGTGGCACCAGGGGAAGAAACACCCATGTCAGCAAGAAGCCAGCAAAGCCACAGAAGTTCCTGAGTAGTGTCAACAAGAGCGCGGTATTCAGCTTCAGTACTAGAACGAGTAGTGAGGAACTGTTTCTTGCTGCGCCAAGTAAAAAGAGAATCCCCTAAGAAGAAACAGAAACCTATAAGGGAGGGTTGATTAGTAGGATTGTCCAAACTGAATACTAATAGAGGTAATAGAGGTATTCCGAAGCCAAGTAATAATCTGGTAGTTCTTACTGTCCCAATCTTCTAATCTATCTTCATACTTAGCAGTAGTTTCAGTGGCCTCTTTCATCGATTTGGTCACATCCCCGATGATAATACGCCAAAGTTTCCTCCCTTTTAGGAAGGAAGACATGGCTTGGGCCTACAGAACATAATTGGATCCATCAAGAATAACAGAAATTGGATGGGAGACATCATGGTGATCCATAATAATATTGTGGTAGGACTAAATAAATAGAAACAGTATTGTAGAAGCAAAATCAAGTAAAATAGAGCGTACCAGTGAGTTCGGAAGATTGAAAATAGCCGGGAAATGAGCGAATTCACCAAAAAAAGAGGAAAAATAAAGGAAAAGGACAGAGATGACATCAGCAGGAGAGTGAGTGACATCAACTGAAGGCGCGGTGCATGTTAGTAGAACGGAGACATAGCATAGGATAGCAGAGAGAGGCACGCGGCGCACAGTAGCAGGAACGGGGCACAGAGGGTATAAGAAGGGTAGACGTCAGGCTGACGTGAGCGACAACTGAAGGGCGAGTGATTGCACGTGGGAGAGTAGCGACAGAAGACTGGTCATGCCAACTAGAAAAACAGTGCGTGTGGTTGTTTTGTCCAACGGGCCTGGTGGCGTTGGAACCGGGAGAGAATTTTGAACAGAGTGATAAAAAAAATTGTAAAATTTTGGTCAACAACAATGACGAAACAGTGTTGTTGAACAAAGAATGGTGTAGTCTGGAACCCTGTGCTCTTTGCTTTGATAATGCCACCGTGTACGGGTAATAAGCAAGAGAAAATAGGAGTTAGGATTTAAGACCTGTGCTCTGATACTACTCCTGCTAAAGACATTTGGAATTTTTTGAAAGAACGATACCAGACTATCGATCTTGGCCATTAGTATCAACTTTAGAGTCAACTTCACCGTATGCGTCAAGACCCTTGTTAGTCTATTAATAACTTTCTTTCTCAGATGCATTCTGTTTGTGTCACGACCCTAACCCGCCCCAATAGGTTTGGCACCGCAACCGGCCAGTAATCCGGGGATTACCTACGGCCTCTGAACGAACTAACAAAATATAAGGGGCTAGCGGAAGCAAATATAAAGTAAACAAGGTCCAATGAGCTGTGATGACGTACATGGGACATAAAATTTCAAAACTTATTTATATTCATAAACATGCTAGTCGGGTACACCCATATGTACAAAAATATTTACACCATACGCCCCAAAATCCGACGTTACAAAACACAAACATTGACTAGCATGAAGACAAAACTGCCACGGCATCGGGCTTCAGGCGGAACCTCCTCGGGAGGCACAACTGGTGGCTGACCAAAAACAAAACAGATGGCCATCAACTCTGGCCTGGGTCTTGTGCCGGCTCACCTACATATATATAGTAAACTGTGAGCGAAAGCCCAGTGAATAATAACAGAGTAAAGGGGTTTAATGAATAATGTCCATCACAGAGTTAGAAATCAGAGTTTATATCAGAAACACAATCTTATCAGAAATAGAGTCTTATGCATATTCAGATTTCCAATCAGAAATAGATTCAGATACATGCTCATATTCATAATCATCTCAGGATTTGCATAAGATCATATGTGGTACACCCATTAGCTGTCAGATCAGGCAGGTCCTAAGACCACAACAGGCAGGTCCGAAGACCACAACAGGCAGGTCCTAAGACCACAACAAAGTTGGTACCAACAACCATAAAGGTCCATATCTTGCGCGCAAGTAGCCATGGTATTGTTACCCCTAGGAAAGGGCCACAGGCCACGGTATTGTTACCCCCGGGCGAGGGCCATCCGGACTAAGGGTGCCACAAATACTTTTTAGAAAAACTGGACATTCATTCATTCATTTCCAATATATCATAGCGTTTCCAGAATCAATCATTTCGTATCATAGTATACTGAAAATACATAACATTGAACATAACTTTACAAAGTTATTACTCACAGTGGGCGCTGATACAAGTAGACGAAGTCAAGAGGGTCAAACGGATTGCGGCACGCGAACTACATAACACATCACGGATACACACTTTGAAACACGCTCTCCAATTGTACAAAACTTACATCAACAATTCTAAGTGTGTACCTAACCCCTTACCCTTAGTATGGAGTCTTAAACATGGCCTAGGAATGCCTAGGATGGAATGAGGGTGTAAAAATGCCTTAGAAAACATTTTTCAAAAGTTGCTGAAAACAGGGGTCTCGCTCGAGCGAGCATTCCTTCGCTCGAGCGAGCTTGCAAAATCAAAGGTCTCGCTCGAGCGAGGAATCCTTCGCTCGAGCGGTCTGATGAAACAGTAAAAGTACTGGATGTTGATTTTTTCCGCGCGATGCTCGCTCGATGCTCGCTCGAGCGAGCTCGCAAAATCAAAGGCTTCGCTCGAGCGAGAACTCTTTCGCTCGAGCGGTCTGATGAAACAGTGAAAGTACTGGATGCTGTGATTTTACGCGTGATGGTCGCTCGATGCTCGCTCGAGCGGAGCCCTGGACAAAGGTGCTCGCTCGAGCGAGGAATCCTTCGCTCGAGCGAGGAAGCCAAATCTGGAATTTCCAGATTTGCCTTCCAAGTTCGAACCAAGCATTCTTCAACCAAAAACTCAACCTCTTGGGCCCAAATTCTGGAAAAACACTTTAAACACATAGTATATCAAGTTTCAAAAGCCAATTTGTAAATTCAAGGGCCAAGAGTGAGTCAATTTGAGCATCATTTCCAAAAATCTTCAAGAACAAGATGTAATCCAACATGCATGAGTTCAAGTGCATTTCAAAGCTTCAAAACATGATCCAAAGCAAAGTTAAACTCAAATTTTTGTTGAATTCATGGACTTAAGCAAAATATGAACATGCATGTAGAGATTTGATACAAAACAACTCAATATGCCAAGAACATGTACATGCATGCATGTTATGGATTTCAATTCAACATGCTAAACCCATTTCCAACCTTAAACTCTAATCTAACCAAGAATCATGCAAGAACTAGTTCAAGTACATGAATGAGAGGGTGAATTCCTACCTTAAACCTTCAATCTCAAGTCTAGGGGCTTAATTCCTCCAAGTTGGCTACAATTCCTCCAATTCCAAGCTAAACCTTGTTGAAAATCAAGCCTTCTTCTCTCTTAAACTCTCCCCCACGTTTTTGGCCTCTCAATTGATGGAAACCAATGCTCCAAGACTAAGTCCCATGGTTGTCTTAGTTAGTGGCCTTCAATGGCACTATTGTAAATAAGCTAAGTTCATTATTAAAATGTTATTTAATCAGATTTAACATTCCTAATCGAATTTTAATGGAACCTACCATAAAATCACATAAAATCTAACTAGTCCAAAACACTAATCAATTTCGGAATCGGGCGCCGACAAGGCTTCCAATTTGCCGTTTAAAGTTTAAAATACGAACAGATATTCCGACACCGAACAGATAAGAACACATAATTCAAGCAATGCACATGCAAATTAATCCCGGATTTCCTCTTAATTATTATTAGGCTTAATTAAGTTCCAATTAGCGTTAATCAGGGTCGGGGTTATTACAGTCTTCCCCCCTTAAAAGAGTTTGGTCCCCAAACTCAAATTACCTTCATTCGAAGCCAACATCGGGTCTAGAGGAAACAAATCCGGATATGTTTTCTTCATATCTTCCTCGGTTTCCCAAGTTGCATAAGTTCCCTCGTGGTTCTGCCAATCAACTTTCACTAACGGTATCTCTTTGTTTCTCAGTCTTTTAACCCTTCGATTCACAATCTGGATAGGCCTTTCTTCGTAGGTGTAATCATCTTTCAGAAGTACATGTGTCGGCTCGATGACATGGAGTGGATCTCTCAAATATTCCCGTAACATCGATACATGGAAGACATTATGCATATGTTCCATCACCGGAGGTAAGGCTATTCTGTAGGACACCGGATTGATCTTCTCAAGAATCTCGTAAGGTCCAACATATCTCGGAGCCAATTTTCCTTTAACACCAAACCGGGTTTGACCCTTCATCGGGGTCACTTTAATAAACACATGGTCCCCCACTTCATATTCCCTTTCCCTTCTTCGAACATCGGCATAGCTTTTCTGCCTACTTTGTGCAGTTTTCAAATGATGCTGTATCAGTTTCACCTTCTCGGTCGTTTCTTGCACAAGTTCTGGTCCCAACAAAGGTCTGTCGCCTACTTCAGCCCAACATACTGGAGATCGACACTGTCTTCCATACAATGCTTCGTAAGGAGCCATCCCAATACTTGAGTGGTAACTGTTGTTGTATACAAACTCAGCTAATGGCAAGTAGGTTTCCCAATTTCCCTGGAAGTCTAACACACACATTCTGAGCATATCCTCCAGAGTTTGGTTTGTTCGTTCAGTTTGGCCATCGGTCTGTGGGTGATAAGCACTGCTCAGTCTCAATTCTATTCCCAAAGCCTGTTGCAAACTTTGCCAAAATCTTGACACAAACTTCGAGTCCCTGTCAGACACAATAGACACTGGCACTCCATGCAGTCTCACAATCTCAGTTATATAGATGTTAGCCAGTCTATCAGCGTTATAAATAGTTTTAACAGGCAGAAAATGTGTAGACTTAGTCAAACGGTCAACTATAACCCAAATAGAGTCCATACCTCGAGAAGAGCGAGGCAATCCCATAATGAAATCCATAGTGATGTGCTCCCATTTCCATTCTGGTATTGGGAGTGGTTGTAGCAAACCGGCAGGTCGTTGATGTTCGGCTTTAACCTGTTGGCAATGTAGACATCTAGCCACAAAGTCCGCAATACTCCTCTTCATTCCAGGCCACCAAAAATTCTGTTTCAAATTGTGGTACATCTTCGTGTTCCCCGGATGCATAGCAAATTTACTACTGTGAGCTTCAGTCATAACACGTTTCCTCAAATCATAGCAGTCAGGCACACAAAGACGGTTCTGAAATTTCAACACTCCATTTTCGAACACAAACTCGAGCCTCGGTTTCGAATCAAACTCCTCTATAATCTTTTTCAAGTGTTCATCTTCACATTGTTTCTGTTTAATCTCATCAAGAATAACAGGTTGAGCAGAGATAGCAGACATCAATCCATCTTGTTCATAGTCAGTTGACAACTCTTTTCGGCTAGATAACAAACACGACACAGTTGCACCAGATTTTCGGCTCAAGGCATCCGCCACAGTATTAGCCTTTCCCGGATGGTATAAGATTTGCAAGTCATAATCCTTGATTAGTTCCATCCAACGTCTCTGTCTCATATTTAACTCCTTTTGGGTGAAGAAATATTTCAAGCTTTTATGGTCGGTGTACACTTCACAAGTTACCCCATACAAGTAATGACGCCATATTTTCAAAGCAAACACCATGGCTGCCAATTCAAGATCATGCGTTGGATAATTCTTTTCATGAGGTCGTAGTTGTCTGGAGGCATAGGCAATCACCTTTCCATTTTGCATTAATACACACCCTAAGCCTTTGTATGAAGCATCACTGTACACTTGAAACCCATCAGTACCGTTTGGCAAAGTTAAGATTGGCGCAGTCACTAACTTGGTTTTCAACTCTTGGAAAGCTGCCTCTCTTTGATCATTCCAGTCGAATGGCATGTTTTTCTGAGTTAACTGGGTTAATGGCAAGGCAAGCTTTGAGAAGTCTTTCACAAATCTCCGGTAGTAGCTTGCAAGTCCCAAAAAGCTTCGTATTTCTGTCACATTTGTAGGCCTCGGCCAATCCACAACAGCTTCAATTTTCTGAGGGTCCACAGAAACACCATTTTTGTCAATCACACGGCCCAGAAATGCCACACTGTCCAGCCAGAATTCGCACTTAGACAATTTAGCATACAACTTCTTTTCTCTCAATATCTGCAAGGCGGTTCTCAAATGCTTTTCATGTTCTTCCATGTCTTTAGAATATATCAGAATATGATCAATAAATGCGACAATAAAATCATCCAGGTACGATTTAAACACTCTATTCATGAGATCCATGAAAGCAGCAGGTGCATTGGTTATCCCAAACGGCATTACTAGGAATTCATAATGTCCATATCTAGTCCGGAATGCAGTTTTCTCTATATCTTCGGCTCTAACCTTTAACTGATGATACCCAGACCTGAGGTCAATTTTTGAAAACACTTGGGCACCCTGAAGTTGGTCAAACAAGTCATCTATTCGGGGCAAAGGATATTTATTTTTGATAGTCACTTTGTTCAATTCCCGATAGTCTATACACAATCTCAAAGACCCATCCTTCTTTTTGACAAATAACACTGGAGCACCCCAAGGTGACGTACTCGGACGGATAAAGTTCTTGTCTAACAGCTCCTAAAGTTGGGTTTTCAACTCTTTCAATTCAGAGATAGACATTCTATAGGGAGTCTTGGAAATAGGTTGTGTCCCCGGTAACACCTCAACAGTAAATTCAATTTCCCTATCTACTAAGTCCCCCGGTAGATCAGTTGGAAACACATCAGGAAAGTCACAAACAATAGGGATTGTTTCTACAGTAGGACTGTCAGATGATGTAGTCAATATGCAACACAGATAACCCCTACAACCCTTCCTAAGTAGTTTTACAGCTTTCATAGCCGAAATTAAGTATGGGGGAGGAACTACCCCATTCCCTCTAAAGGTAAATTCAGGCATACCCGGCGGTCTAAATACCACAGTTTTGTTTGCACAATCAATAGTAGCACAGTATTTAGTCTACCAGTCCATCCCCAAAATACAATCAAAATGATGAATGTCCAAGGGTAATAGGTCCACATACAACATCATATCAGCAACCACAACATCACATGCTGGATAAACATGAGTACACGTCACAGCATCCCCAAAAGGTGTAGATACAGATAATACACATGTCATATGTTCTAGTGGCCTAGTCAATTTTTGAGAAAAAGCACGTGACACAAAAGAATGCGTGGAGCCAGAATATATCAATACGCATGCATTTTGAGAACATACAGAAAGTGTACCTGACACTACGGTATAGGTGTTCGGTACGTCACCAGGCACTAAAGCAAACACTCGGCCCTGTCTTAACGGTTCCTTTCCTGCATTGGCTTTGACGTTGGTTTTGGCCACAGAAGCAGATCCCACTGAGCTCACTGCAGGACAGCTAGTAGTCTCAGATCTAAGCGGACAATTTCTCATCAAATGGCCTGTCTTGCCACAATTAAAACACGCGCCTGATGTTAGGTGACAAGTACCCCTATGCTTGTTCCCGCAATCGGGGCAATTTGGCGTAGAGCCACTATCTTGGCTTGAGTTACTGTAAGACCCTGTGTTCCGTCTCTTATTCCCGGAAAATGAACGACCATTTTTATAGCTATTCCCATATCTTTTCCCGGTCCACTCAGTCCGTGGAGCGGAAGTTTGTTTCTTTGCTGCTAGAATGGATTCTGCCATTAATGCCCTGTCCAAAACGCTCACATATGTGGGTAGATTCAGAACTCCCACCCTATCCAGTATGTCCAGATCCAATCCATCCTCAAACTTGCGGGCCTTCTTGTCTTCTGTGTCCACCATATGTGGAGCAAACCTGGCTAGTTCAGTGAACTTGGCCTCATACTGGGCTACAGACATCCTGCCCTGTTTAAGTTCCTGAAATTCTGTGACTTTCTGATTTCGAAAGCATTGGGGAAAATACTTGTCATAGAAGATTGCATTAAACTGGGTCCATGTCATATTTTCGTGACCATTTCGAATCAGTAACCACCACCTTCGGGCTTCATCTTTCAGTGTATAGGTAGCTAGAAGGACCTTTTGGGTTTCTGAGCACGGAAACACTTCATACAATTTCTCCATTTCAAGCAACCATGTTTCTGCCTTCAGGGGCTCAATCCCACC
This sequence comes from Camellia japonica, assembly GCA_030407325.1. Lineage (NCBI taxonomy): Eukaryota > Viridiplantae > Streptophyta > Magnoliopsida > Ericales > Theaceae > Camellia > Camellia japonica. The sequence continues at coordinate 89,365,911 of JAPPVO010000010.1, read as the reverse complement.
ATAAAATGTCGGCGGTTTCATCTTCATGAATTTCTGTGTCAGATTTATAATGCCATTATTATCTGTCTCAACTTGTACCGGTGGAGGTGGAGGAGGTAAGGGTTGCTGCCTCTGTTGCTGTGTTAAGGTTTCAGTCAATGCTGCCAGCATTTGTTCCATTCGGCCCATGCGAGCCTCCGATGATTAACTTGCACCACTTCCCCCTGAGTTCTCCATTCTACTATACAGACATCAAAGGATATTAAGCATAGGCATATTCAATGTACATTCAGTTTTAATATTCAGTTGCTTTACCACACACTCACACATGCAAATGGAATGCCCCTAATTCTTACTAGGACATCCTAAGCTCATACGGACTTGTGTGTGCGGTACAACTCGTGCTCTGATACCACTCTGTCACGACCCAAACCCGCCCCTATAGGTTTGGCACTGCAACCGGCCAGTAATCCGGGGATTACCTACGGCCTCTGAACGAACTAACAAAATATAAGGGGCTAGCAGAAGCAAATATAAAGTAAACAAGGTCCAATGAGCTGTGATGACGTACATGGGACATAAAATTTCAAAACTTATTTATATTCATAAACATGCTAGTCGGGTACACCCATATGTACAAAAATATTTACACCATACGCCCCAAAATCCGACGTTACAAAACACAAACATTGACTAGCATGAAGACAAAACTGCCACGGCATCGGGCTTCAGGCGGAACCTCCTCGGGAGGCACAACTGGTGGCTGACCAAAAACAAAACAGATGGCCATCAACTCTGGCCTGGGTCTTGTGCCGGCTCACCTACATATATATAGTAAACTGTGAGCGAAAGCCCAGTGAATAATAACAGAGTAAAGGGGTTTAATGAATAATGTCCATCACAGAGTTAGAAATCAGAGTTTATATCAGAAACACAATCTTATCAGAAATAGAGTCTTATGCATATTCAGATTTCCAATCAGAAATAGATTCAGATACATGCTCATATTCATAATCATCTCAGGATTTGCATAAGATCATATGTGGTACACCCATTAGCTGTCAGATCAGGCAGGTCCTAAGACCACAACAGGCAGGTCCGAAGACCACAACAGGCAGGTCCTAAGACCACAACAGGCAGGTCCGAAGACCACAACAGGCAGGTCCTAAGACCACAACAAAGTTGGTACCAACAACCATAAAGGTCCATATCTTGCGCGCAAGTAGCCATGGTATTGTTACCCCTAGGCAAGGGCCACAGGCCACGGTATTGTTACCCCCGGGCGAGGGCCATCCGGACTAAGGGTGCCACAAATACTTTTTAGAAAAACTGGACATTCATTCATTCATTTCCAATATATCATAGCGTTTCCAGAATCAATCATTTCGTATCATAGTATACTGAAAATACATAACATTGAACATAACTTTACAAAGTTATTACTCACAGTGGGCGCTGATACAAGTAGACGAAGTCAAGAGGGTCAAACGGATTGCGGCACGCGACCTACATAACACATCACGGATACACACTTTGAAACACGCTCTCCAATTGTACAAAACTTACATCAACGATTCTAAGTGTGTACCTAACCCCTTACCCTTAGTATGGAGTCTTAAACATGGCCTAGGAATGCCTAGGATGGAATGAGGGTGTAAAAATGCCTTAGAAAACATTTTTCAAAAGTTACTGAAAACAGGGGTCTCGCTCGAGCGAGCATTCCTTCGCTCGAGCGAGCTTGCAAATTCAAAGGTCTCGCTCGAGCGAGGAATCCTTCGCTCGAGCGGTCTGATGAAACAGTAAAAGTACTGGATGTTGATTTTTTCCGCGCGATGCTCGCTCGATGCTCGCTCGAGCGAGCTCGCAAAATCAAAGGCTTCGCTCGAGCGAGAACTCTTTCGCTCGAGCGGTCTGATGAAACAGTGAAAGTACTGGATGCTGTGATTTTACGCGTGATGGTCGCTCGATGCTCGCTCGAGCGGAGCCCTGGACAAAGGTGCTCGCTCGAGCGAGGAATCCTTCGCTTGAGCGAGGAAGCCAAATCTGGAATTTCCAGATTTGCCTTCCAAGTTCGAACCAAGCATTCTTCAACCAAAAACTCAACCTCTTGGGCCCAAATTCTGGAAAAACACTTTAAACACATAGTATATCAAGTTTCAAAAGCCAATTTGTAAATTCAAGGGCCAAGAGTGAGTCAATTTGAGCATCATTTCCAAAAATCTTCAAGAACAAGATGTAATCCAACATGCATGAGTTCAAGTGCATTTCAAAGCTTCAAAACATGATCCAAAGCAAAGTTAAACTCAAATTTTTGTTGAATTCATGGACTTAAGCAAAATATGAACATGCATGTAGAGATTTGATACAAAACAACTTCATATGCCAAGAACATGTACATGCATGCATGTTATGGATTTCAATTCAACATGCTAAACCCATTTCCAACCTTAAACTCTAATCTAACCAAGAATCATGCAAGAACTAGTTCAAGTACATGAATGAGAGGGTGAATTCCTACCTTAAACCTTCAATCTCAAGTCTAGGGGCTTAATTCCTCCAAGTTGACTACAATTCCTCCAATTCCAAGCTAAACCTTGTTGAAAATCAAGCCTTCTTCTCTCTTAAACTCTTCCCCACGTTTTTGGCCTCTCAATTGATGGAAACCAATGCTCCAAGACTAAGTCCCATGGTTGTCTTAGTTAGTGGCCTTCAATGGCACTATTGTAAATAAGCTAAGTTCATTATTAAAATGTTATTTAATCAGATTTAACATTCCTAATCGAATTTTAATGGAACCTACCATAGAATCACATAAAATCTAACTAGTCCAAAACACTAATCAATTTCGGAATCGGGCGCCGACAAGGCTTCCAATTTGCCGTTTAAAGTTTAAAATACGAACAGATATTCCGACACCGAACAGATAAGAACACATAATTCAAGCAATGCACATGCAAATTAATCCCGGATTTCCTCTTAATTATTATTAGGCTTAATTAAATTCCAATTAGCGTTAATCAGGGTCGGGGTTATTACAGTTTGGGACCAGCTTGCTCTCTCGTAACCTACATGGCCTCACACTGAAGATGCTGCTTTATTCACTACATATCGTCATCAGCGGCAGTTGGTTCAATTTCTCATGGCTTTCACTACCCATTTTGAGCCTGTGCATGCATCTTTCCTTCATCGCATTCCACTGCCCACTCTTGAGCAGGCTATTTCAAAACTGTTATTTGAGGAGACTCGTTTCAGTACTCTCCAGACTCATCATGTAGGCTCTAATACCATGCTACAATAGTTGAGAGAAAATGAGAGAAATAGAAAATTGCGTATATTTTATTATAATCAATAACAATGCACAATGGCTCCTATATATAGGAGAGTGATATAACCACATATGGATTCCTAAGTGATATAGCTAAATATGGATTCCTAAATTGAATCTCTATCCATATATACATTAACAAATTAGGATTAGAGACTAGTAGATCAGGCATCAATGAATAATGATACAAATGCAAGTTATAAGACTAAATGTTTTTTAATAAAATCACCTCTGCAAACTTGAAGAATTCAAAATACAAGTTTTCTTGCCAAATTCAAATGCAAAAATTAGAAGGGAAAAAAAATGTAGAGGGAATATGGTCAAGTGTGTCAAAAATGGGCATGCACATAAAAAGAAAAGAAAAGGAAGTCCATGTGTAAGCTCAAACTAGAATCATTGTAGAACACAATCTTCTCTAATGGAATGGCTGCTGTTGAAATGGAAGAAAGAAGTCGGTATCTCAGATTGCTTCAACACATGATCGCGTAAAGATGTTGCATAAATCATGGAATTCTCAAAAGTAAACAAATCATCTTGTACACTGCGATAGGGTCTAGCGTCGAGAGAAATCAAGTTTCGACTATGGTGAAGTACAAAACAAATGCCATGTTCAGTTACACTGCACAAAGAACATCGAAGTTCATACAAAAGCTCACAATTTGATGACAAGTAACCAGATACAAAATGATAATTTGTGTGTTTGGTTTTACTTTTCTGAATTCAATTTTTTATTTTTTGTATTTTTTGTATTTTTAGTGAATATTTTTAAAATTTTAAACAATTTTTTTAAAATTTTTTAAGATGCACCTTACTTAGATGTATCTAAACAGTAAACTATTTGTGAAAATATTTAAAAAATTAATAAATATACAAAGTTACAAAAAAATGTACTGAATTTTCGTATTCTTTTATATTTTTAATAGTTAGTGAATTTTTTAAAGATTTTTTCACAAATATTATATTTTTTAAGTGTATTTATGTTAGGCATGTCTAAAAATTAAAACAAATGCTTAAAATATTAAAAAAATTCAGTGAAAAAAATATATATATGGAAAACAAAAAGGTAAAATTTTTTGAAAAGTAAATTCTAAAAACTAAAATCAAATAGAAATATCATTTCTTTATGTATACGATTAACAAAATACTCAGAGACGCAGGGGTCACCTGTCCCATGAAATTTTGATAATTAGTACTACCATGTATATAAAGCTTATATATTATTTATCCCTATTAAAATTATAAATCCCTCTGTAAATCATGTAAAATTCTTTATATTTTTAAAATTTTAAAATATTATTATATTCTCTTCCTCATTCTTATACACTTTGAGCATGTTTGGTATGATAGAATGAAATGAAGTAGGGATAGAATGAGAGTAAAAATGAAATAAAAGATTAAATGAAATGGAATGTCTATTCTCATTCTATTGTTTGGTTGTTAACGTGAAATGACATAGGAATATGATAATAATTCTCATTCTCATTAGGAGTGTAAAAATGACCCGCAGTTCGAGGTGAGCTTGGCCCGTTTGGGCCCAAGCCCAAGCCTAGCTTGAGACCCTGGGCTTGGCCTAGGCTCAGCCCGTGGCCTGGCCTATCGGCCTGCTTAAGACTCACTCAAGGCCCGGCCCGCCAAGGGCCAATGTTTTTTTGGTGGAAAATAATGAAATTTTAGTAGAAAAAATAAAATAAAAATGTTCAGGCCCGCTCAAGCCCGAGCCCAGGCCCAGCGGCTTGCCCAAGGCCCAAATACCCTCTGTGCCTAGGCTTGGGTCTAATTTTCTGACCTGTGGGCCGATCTAAATTTTGACAGGAGCTTGCGAGGCCCGACATAGGCCAGGCCAAATTTACACCCCTAATTCTCATGTTTGATTACCTATTAAACTCATGAAATGGAATAAATTATTATTATGTATTTATTTTTTTAACAAGTTAGTAATAAATAAATTAAAAATTTATATAGATCATGATAATATTAATAGTATGAAAGTGATAGTGTGAGTCATAGTAGTGGTGTGGCGGCGATGGTTGTGGCATCGGTGCTGGTGATAGCAATGATAGTAAGATGGTGGTAGTAGATTGTTGTGGCCTTAGTAGTGATGATAATAATTTGTTTAAATAAAAATAATTATGCTATGCAAGAAAAAAAGCAAGAAAAAAGACAGCTATGTTACGTAATTTTTTTGATAGAGTTATAATAATTTGTAATTAAAAAATGAAGTTACACATTTTGTAGTATGTTATGCATTTTTATGGTAATATTACACATTTTATGATTTGAAAATGTTTAAATAAAAAATTTATAATATTAACACAAAAATATATAGCATTACCACAAAATGTGTAATTGTATTTTTAAATTATAAATTATCGTAACTATATTAGAAAAATATATAATATTTTTTTTTCATTTAAAAAAATAAAAATAAAACAGAGTTTGAAATCGTAACCATAAAAAAAGGGTTTTCTCCCATCTCGTGATCATCATCTTCCCTAACCATATACAAACTAATCTGTTTGAATTGTTTCTTGAAATCAAATCATGAAACACCGTCGTAAGGAACTCTCGGAAGATTGCTGGGAATTGATTCTGAATCGATTAGCAATCGATGACTTCAACTCCTTGCAATCCCCTTCTTTGGTCTGCAAGCAATTCCTCTCAATCACCGATCGAATTCGACTCAAATTGGAGGCCTCCGACAGATTGTTCTACAGAAATAACGCTATGTTTGGTAACTTAGGAGAGAAAAGAAAAGAAATGATTACTTAAGTAATAAGAGAAAAGAAAAGAAAAGAAATGATTGTAATTTCTCTCCTTTTTGTTTGGATAAGTAAGAAATAAAAGAAAAGAAATGATTGTGATTTCTCTCCTTCTTGTTTGGTTAGATTTCATTAAGAGAAAAGAAAAGAAATTATTTTATGTTATATTACCAAAATAACCTTTTTATATTTTCAATCATTTTATTTCTTTTATTTTTATAGGGGTAAAATTGGTATTATGAAAATATAAACATTTGTGGGTTTCTTTTCTCTCCCAATCTCTCCACTTTTGGGAAGATTGAAAATAAGGGTTATGAGAGAAATGAGTTTCTCTCCATTTCTTTCTATTTCTCTCCATTTCTCTCCACTTAAGATAACCAAACAAGGAAGAGAAATACATTTTCCTCTATTTCTTTTCTTTTCTCTCCAAATCCCTCAATCCAAACATAGTGTAACTGTGATGCTTTATTCAGATCCCTTCAACGATTCAGAAACCTCAAAGAGATCGAGCTTCGTGATCCTATCTTCGGTGACAAAGCCGATGTCAACTACCCCATTCGAAGAATCGCTTCTTCAGGGTTAGATCTTCAATCCCTCTCCCTAACCTGTTTACGAAAACCCCCATTCCTGAAAACTTTCATGAAATTGGGTTCCACCATGAAAAACTTGAAGATTCTAAGATGTTGTCTACTTGAGTGTCTTCGCAATCACCACCTTGTTGCTATAGCTGATGCTTTACCATGGCTTGAAGAGCTCGATATCCAGTTTTCCTGCTACTATTGGAGCCCTGGGCGGGATTCAAATTCTAGAAGCACAAAGTTCATGGTAACTGACACTGGAATCGAGGCATTGTCGCGTAAGCTTCCGGGGTTGCGTAAAATTGATATAACAGGGCAGGTTGGTTGTTCTGATTGATCTCTCATTGCGTTGTCTTCAAATTGTGTGCTTTTGAATGAAATTCGTTGTCGTTCATGCAAAGTAACTGAACATGGCATTTGTTTTGTACTACGCCATAGTCGAAACTTGATTTGTTTCAAAGCGGGACGCTATTACAGTTCACCGGACGTTTCGTTCACTTTTGAGAATTCCATGATTTATGCAACATCTTTACGTGATCTTGAGTTAGACCCACATGGAAATCACGACCGACTAATTTGTTCCATTGCAGCAGCAGGCATTCAATTAGAGAAGATCATATTGTACAATGATTCTGGTTTAAGCTTACATGGACTCTCTACTTTCTTTTGTGCATGCCCATCTTTGACACACTTGATGCTTTGTTCCATAGATATCCTCACTGACAATTCCATGAGGGATTTATGTCGATATCTTCCTAATCTTGTGTCCATAAAGTTTGACCAGTGTTCAAACTTAACCACTGCAATCTTCTTCATCCTTGCAAAAGAATGTCCTGTGCTTTCAGAGATTGAAATGCCACATATAAATCTACAAGTTGAAGATACTTTTGATATGGATTTGGAGAGGAATTATCAAATTAGATCCTTGGATTTGAGTTGTGCTCGTGTGAATAATGAATTCCTGAAAAAAATAGGGTTTGTTTGCCCCAACTTACAGACTCTCAATGTTACAGGACTTTACACATTGACAGAAGGCATTGAGGAAATTTTGAAGTGCTGCTCGCAGATTAAGCATTTGACAGTGGACAGGACTAGAGAAATAGTCATCTTATTGGAACAGTTCAAAACTCGCAGCATTAAAATTGAACATCTTTTGGAACTAGAGGAGGTCAATGACTGATATGAGTTATCTCTGACACTTGATTCTGTATGTAAAGAGAGAAAGATAGTTCTAGGGCAAATCGGACTTGTGAATTGAGGAAGAAGAATTGTCAGAGCTATTTGTTAGAAAAAATGCCATATTCCCTCTGCATATTTCTCTGATTTTTTGCAGTCTGAATTTGAAAGGAAGGCTTGTATTTTGAACTCTTAAAAGTTTTTGTAAATTTTTTTTTTTGGCACAAGATAGCTGTTAGTATGTTACTTAGATTACAATGCAGGCCAACGTTTCTCCATTGACTTGAACTTTGAAATCTTACTCACCTTGGCACATAAGTGCCCTTCCCATGACCACTTGTTGCTGAGGTGATTTTATTGAAATGCATTTAGCCTCATAACTTGCATTTGAATCATTACTCATTTGATGATGCATGATCTACTAGTCTCAAATCCTATTTACTTGTACAACATCTTTTTGAGTTTTGCTTGCCTTAAGTGATATGGAATATGATGTTTAAACAAGGGTCCAACTGAAAAATTGGTATGGCAACGTAAGAGCTGCTGGTCATTGCGAAATGAAATTACAGATGATGCCTTTTTGGGCTGACATCTCAATGATAATGCAAACCAAAATTTTAGAAATTGGAACATTTTCTTTTAGCTATAGAAGTGAACGATAAGGTTTGACAAATTGGAACGAAAACATTATCTTTGATTCTTTCAGAATCAGAAGAGTGAAGTACCATGGTGTTACCTCCACTCCCATTCATATTCTTACCACGGGTGAAATGATTAGCTTAGCCTGGTTGTACAGTACAATCCAAATATAGGCTGCTGAGGTGGATAAAATTGGTGTTTCGATAGAAATGGTTGGACTTCTTACTCCCAAGGAAACTACTTCCAGGACTAGTGTTTTTGGATTGCCATGTGTTCAAGAACAACTCACAGTATGTGGACCAAGAAAAAACAGTTACTTGTTCCCTTGCTTGCTCTTCCTCCTCTTCTTTGTCTAAACCCCTGCAAAGTGTTTCCTAAAGCATTGTATTTAATATCCTTAATATTATAAAGCATTCGCAAGAACAGCGAAGGTATCAATTGCAACAAAATTCAAGTTCTGGGCATTGTGGCATCCGATGTTACCAAAAAATATTGATACCTTAGCGAATTATATTTTGAAATGCACGTGGTACACTTTCATTTCAAAATGATAAATTTAGCGATCCAAAGTGATCTCAAAATTTTTTCCCCCCCCCAATATATTTGTTTAAGTTTTCCTTGGAAGTAAAAATATATATATATATACCAAATATAATAAGCAAAAATCTAAAATAAGCTTAGTCTTGACTTCATAGAACGTAAAAAATGCCATAATTTTCATAGAAAGATCGGGCTATATGACTAATTTAAAAAATCCTAAATTTTATTTGATATTTAATTGTCAATTATACCAGTTTATTTTTAACGTATCATAATTTAGAATATATAGTGTACCACATTTCTGTTGCCGTTATACGTATTAGAATGATCTACTAGGCGTAAGCATAGTCCAGTTTGGATCGGTTTGGGATAACATCAAGATCAATCCATTGTCTACGGTTTCATAAAAATTAGAAACATACCAAACCATTAAAATTATGGAACCAATCTGAACTAAACCATTTAAACATGGTTCAGTTCAGTTTTGAACCACGATTTCAGATAATCTGTTCACAAAAAAAATCATATAACATTTTAACCTATTATAAATTATGAAAATAATAATAGCATGTCCATTAAACAAATTACTCTCATAATATTCATCAGTTAAGCAAAAGTATAAGGAAAATTTAGCCAAAACCCAGGAAAATTCTATTTTCATACACTTAATTACCTCAGTTCACATACTTAATGAAATATTATTTTAATGACAATTATACCCTAAATTAAAATGACCACGATGGACATCCAGTAACACCCATAATATTATATCAAAATATTATTTGTACACATCTTTTAAAAATAAGAAAATCTCAGTGTACATATTTTGAGTAAAAAAAAACTAAATCCCAATTTTTTCATTATTTGTCACTTTTTCCATTGTTTTTGACTTTGCTTGCTACACACTCTATACTCCTCTATTTCTTGCAAAGCAATACTCTTATAACAACTCTCATATTGCTTTACTCTCTAGGTTTATACTCCATTATTTATATTGTTTTCTCATTAGTTCTACAATTATTCTTGATTTTATTATAGAAGAGTTACAGACCAATGGAAGTTCAAAATTAAGTAAAAATATGCCTGATGACAACAAAAGCAGTAATGAAAAGGTTAGTTTTTTCGTACAGATTTTTTTTTTCCACAATTAATTCGAAAAACCAATGCTGAAATATTCTATTTTATTCAAAACTACAGTGGTGAACAAATTAGTATATTTCGGAACTAGAGTGTCAAAAAAAATCAATCTATTTCGGCAACCAAGTGTCGAATTAAAAAAGAAATTTCGGAAAACCAGTGCCGAATTCCCAAAATTACAATTCTTCAAGGAAAAAACAAGGGTTTATTCTAATTTGTCAATGCACTTGACAGAGAAAACGAAATGGTACCAAATGTGATAACAAAATTGAAACAAAGTAATATAATAGATTTCAGAATTAGAGTGTCGAATGGACGAGGAGGGTTTTCAATAGAGTTATTGTCAATGGAGGTTCTTTAATGGGGGGTCTTAGGTCTTCATCTCTTCAATGGAGTTTCTTTGACTGTGAACCAAAATAGGGCAGATCGTTGCTCTTCAATTTTGAATAAGTGTGTGGAAAGAGGGTTAAGGTAGTGTGTGTACAAGATATGAGTTAAGAATGTGATTGTAATAATTGGTGTGTGGAATGAGAACAAAAATTAATAATTACATTACTTAGGTGGTGTTTGGGAAGCAAAACTGGGGCTAAAATAGCCATGTCACGACAAAATTGGCTTATTTAGCCATATGGAGACAAAAGCTTCACAGGTGCTTGGCAACAACCTATCACGCGGTAAATTTACGAAATTACCCCCATATGAAAGAGGGGCATCACCATCAACTGCAGCACACACAAATTAAAAAAAAAAAAGTTTTTCCCAAAAAACACCTTTTCCTAGAAAAAATACGCCATTAGTTGAAAAAAAAAAATTTAAAACATTTTTTTTGTTTTTTTAAAAAATATTTTATAAAAATAAATTCAAACTCAATTTATAAAAATATTTTAATTTTTTTGTTATGTATTTGGTTATGATTTGAGTGTAGAATTGTGAAAGTAGTATGTGGTTTCGAGTTATGTGTTTGGTTATGAGTTTTAAAAATAATTTATTAATTGAGTTTTATTTTATGTGTTTGCTTACGATTTGAGTGTAGAGTTGCTTTTAAATTTAAAATATTAACATTTTAAATTATTTAAATTTTGTATACCATTTAAATTATTTAAATTTTTTTGTTAAAATAATTTTTTGAATATTTAAATTATTTAAATTTTTATGATTTAATTTTTTTGAATATTTATTTTAATTTTTTACTTATTAAACTTTTTAGATTATTTACATTATTTAAATATTTAAAATAAAATTAAAATTAAAATTAAAATTAAAATTAAATTATTTAAAATGCACAGGACAATAAAATAAAACCTCACTTTTTATCATTTTACAAAAAATGAAAAAAAAATTAATTTTAAAAATCAAAATAAAAAAACACATGTAAAAACAGACATCATTTTTTATCATGTGCCACGGCAATAAATGAAACACATAAATAAAAGAAAATGTTATTGTATACCAATAAAAATAAATAAGGCAAAAAATGTAAATTAAAGAACAAGAACTAATTAATGTATAAAAAAATAAAAATGACAAAAACATAAATTTAAAAAAAAAATTCAAGCAAAATACGCCAAATCCAAACCCAAAATAAAAAAATAAAAATAAAAATAAAAAATTTAAGCAAAATACGCCAAATCCAAACCCAAAATAAAAAAAATTAAAAAGAAAAAAAAAACAACAATTGAGGTCTAAATTCTTGGCTGACGTGGAGGACCAGTTGCTTGGAATTTCTGATAAACATGGATGAAGGGCAGTTTGGTAAATTAACAGGAAGACACCTCACCAAAAAGTCAAAAAAGCCCTTCTCAAACCCGGCTTTTTAGCCCCATGCTAAAATAGCCAAAAAAGCCAAAGGCAATCCACTTCCCAAACGGAGGCTTAGTATGTGCACTGAGAAATGATGTTTATTGAGGTAAGTAGCTATGTAGAAATAGAATTTCCCCAAAACCCCTCCATTAGACTCTTGTTTGGTGAAAAGGACAACCCAATTTATTTTGTTTCATAAACTCTATAAAGAGGAAGCACATAATTGAGTAAAGACATAATTTTTTTTTCTTGGACAATATTGCCCATGCATATATATATATATATATATATATTACATACCTCTTCCGATGAGAAACACTAGTATTTTATTTCATACAAGTTTAAAAATGTTGTCCGTGTGTATGTACTCTATTTTTTGTAATAGTTCTTGATGAGAAGATTCTAAAAATGCTAATTTTATTAAAAACTAATATTTAGATCAAAAGTTATATTATTTTAAAATTTAAAATATTAAATTACTCACTAAATATATTTTGGTAATAGTGGCATATATGTTGGACTTTTCAAGAAAACTTTTTGTGCTTCTCCTTAATGCATTAAAGTTTTATTATGAGGGGCTTTGATCAAATTCTCCAAAATATAATATCAAGCAAGTATTGTTCAACATTAATCTGTCATATTTTTTCAAAACATAAACTTAAGACCACATCTTTGAGCAGATTGATGATTTTCCTTGGATCGTAACTATTTTTTTGACGGATTTGTTTTTTGTTGTTGTTTTTTGGTTGGGATGGCCCTTTAGGGTCTTTTTATGTATTGTTGTTGTTTCATTAATATAATGTTTCTCATGTTCTCAAAAAAAATTAAATAAAACTAATATCTAACAAATAAACATATATGGTTATACGGTCCGGTTTGGTTCAAATCCAGAACTGTAGATGTAAATCCAAAACTAATCCATGGAGACCGGTTCCCCAATTTTCCAAACTAGAACTGAACCACGAATTAAAAAGACCAAACCAAACTTACCGGATTGATCTAGACCGGTTCAGTTTATAAATTTTTCGATTTTCTTACTCGGCCCTATGATCTAAAGCCTAGGTAACATAAGTTGCATCAAAATAACTGAAAATTGAGGAGATATTTAAGGAAAAATCAATATATATTCATGAAAAATCTAAGAATGTGGAGACAAGAAGAGAAATTCATATAAAGATTAGAATGATATATTGCTACTGAAGAATCAAATTGAATGATTTAGAATGTAAAATGTAGATTTTAATATTTCAATATTTGCAAGGTGTTCATTGTCAGTGGGAGGAATTTGAGAAGGTTCCTGATGCTTGCAAGACTCGGTTACTGCTGTTTAGTATGCTTGCTTGGATGGCTATTTTTTAGCTTCTAGGATATATCCTTGGCTTGCTTTTCTTTCTTTTATGCTCTTTTATGGCTTACTCTTGTTTTTAGTTCTTATGAATAAAGTTTCTAATTTGCCAAAAATTGCAGAAGCAGAACATTTACCTGCACATCTACAAAGAAAATTACAGTAAAATATAATCATAATTGAAAGTTTTAAACCAATAGAGATGCAACAAGACAACATGCAATGACAACTTTATTATAAGGGCGAATTACAATAACGGTCTCCATAGTTTGGATCTTGTGTCACTTTGGTCTATAACTTTTCAATTGTGACACATTTGACCATGAATCTTAAATTGTGTTCCACATAAGGACAATTGAAGATATTACTGCTCAATTTCAAAAGAAAAGTTGTCAATTTAATAAAATATAAATTAATCTGACAAAAATAATGTCAAAAAAATATTTTTGAATTTTTAAATATTATTTCTGCCCACTAAAGATAAAATTATGTAAAATTTGATAAATTTTCTAGACATTTGTTTATTTATTTTTTACCAGGTTAATTTTTATTATGTGTTTGGATGATGATCGTGGGTGGTAGTTTTTATTTTTATTAAATTAGTTTCTATTTTTTTCAAAAGTTAAATATGGTGACAACTTTGATATATTAAACTAATCCATTAAATCAAAAAATCCAAAACTAAAAATATGTCATATTTTAAATATATCAATTACACATTAAAGCCTAACAACCACTCATTACATGATCATCTAAATACATAATAAAAATTAATTTGGTAAACTAACTAAATAAATAAATATCTAAAGATTTATCAATTTTATATAATTTTATCTTTGGTGGGGTAGAAATTATTTTCAAAAATTCAAAAATAGTTTTTTGACATTTATTTTTGTCAAATTAGTTTTTATTTTATCAAATTGACGACTTTATCCTTGAAATTGAGTAATGATATCTTCAATTGTCCTTATTTGAAAAGATTCAAAATTTAAAGTCAAATGTGTTACAGTTGAAAAGTTAGAGATCAAAGTAACATGAACCACAAACTATAGAAACTGTTAGTGAAATTCATCCTTATTATAAAAGCCAATGTACCATTGGTTTTATTGATTTTAAAAGTTTAAGATTGTATTTGAATCATGAATTTAGATAGAAATTTGTAAAGAAAAAAGGAAAAGATTGGCAAAATATAATTATATTTTATTTATATTTCACTTTCTTTTTTTTTTTTCATTTTTAAAATTTCTACTCAAATTTATGATTCAAACACAAGTTAAAAGAATAATCAACCTGAACAAGGCACATACGCATACAATATGCTTAAAATACTTGGCAAGCCTGTCTGGATTGGGTGTTTTTGGAGAGGGAGGGGGGAATTTTTTTCTTTTTTCTTTCTTTCTTAGTCTCAAGGTGTGTAAGAAAAATAAGTGACACAGAATTTTTAGGAAAACTACTTATTCTTTGATTTAAGATTTGTTTGATTTGAGTAAAAAAATATAATAGAAATAAAATGATAAAAAGTGAAATGAAAGGGGGGAAAAATGTAGAGGAAACCTATTTTTTAGTATTCAATTAAGGGAAAATCAAACACTTGCTAATATTGAGAATAAATTTTTTTAAAAAAATGTATATAAAAAGAACCTAGACATCTGGTTATCAAAAAAATAAAAATGAAAATAAAAGTATATAAAGGGTTTTTTTTTTTTTTTAATTCATTAAAAGCGTTTTGAGCTTAATATTTTGATCTATTTGTTTTTAATTTTTGCTTTTGTGTGCTTGAGGCTCTTATTAGTAAGACAATCTCTAACAAATCGTGATATTTCAATCCTTATTAATACCATATTTTAGTGGGTGGTTAGGGAATTTGTGTGTGTGTGTGTGTTGGTTTATTTTTTAAGTTTTTAAAAAAAATTCAAAAAGTTATATTTAGATTCTACTCAATGAGATGAATTGAAAAATTTTAAAAAATTTTTAAAAAAAAACTTATAAAAGATGAAAATAAGCAAAAAAAAAATAACATTTTTTTTTCTTTTGGCTTTTTAAAAAAAAGAAAAAAAAAAGATTCGCCTACCCAAGATAGATCAAAAAAGTTTAAAAAAAATTTTGACTTAAAATTTTTTTTTTAAAAATGTGACTAATTTAAAAGTTCTCAAACAGCCATAGTATACTACAATGTCAAAATGTCATATTTTAAAGACTTACTTCAACAGTACATATGTTATTTTTTAGCACCCTCATCATATAATTTAATTTCTATCATATGATAGTGATCGTGTGTGCCTAATAATATATTCACAACATCTAAATCTAATTTTTAATTACAAAACTGTAGGGAACTCAAATCATAGGTCCATTTCTAAATCTTTTGAGCCGTTACCCTAAGTTTAAATCTTTTAGAGCTATAAGGACAATAGTAATGTGAAATACTATATTAACCGTATCTGCTCAATTGTTATCTATCACTGATATATTCACCTATCTATCCACGTGTCACATATCTATTCACCTATCTGTTCATCTAATCTGCCTATCTATCAAAATCATCACCACCACCACGGGCCACCACCATCTGTTGTCACATACCACCAGCCACCACTGGCAAAAATGGAAATGAAAAAAATAAAAATAAATGGAGAATGGAAAAAAAAAAATTAAACAATAATTTTTCCTTTTCAACAATTATTATTTTTTATTATCATTTCCTTACCAACAAAACAAATCAATAATTGTATCTAATGCCACCATGAAAATAGATTTTTTTACCAATTTTCTAAAAAAATATACTCTAATACACTAATTAATGTTTATAAAAACTTCAATTCATTAGTTAATCACAAAAGCATAATTGACTGAATTCATTACTCCTCACTATATGATTCTATCTTTTAAAGTCTATCAGTGTGATATTATTTTATCAACTCGTTTAAATCATTCAAAGGCTATATATGAGGCTTTCTTTTAATATATAGATATTTTTTTAGAAAAATATCAAATCAGTGACATTTTAAAAAAATAATTATAAATTAATAACAAATTTTATTAATATTAATAACTAAAATCATAAATTTTTCCATGTAATTATTTTTGTAAAGTTACATGGGGGTGTGATTGCCCCCCTTTTTTTTTTATGTTATAAAAAGCCTCATGCAGTCCATAACGGCCTATTTTAATATCGTTTTTGCCTTTTGTGTTTACGAAAATAAAAATAATAAAAGTTTAAAAAACATTTTTTTTTTTTTTGTGTGTGTGTAAAATAGTTTTCAAAATTGATTTTTTTTTTTTTTTTTTTTTGGTGTTTTATAAAAATTGAGTTGTTTTCATAAAATTTTTCCAAAACCAACTCACCAAACAAGCTTTCTGTGTTTTTTTTGGAAATGACAGAAAACAAAAAATGAAAATGATACCAAATAGGCCCATGCAAGTACTTGAAAGTTAGGTTTGAGAGAAAAGTAAACATAAAATCGGTATATAGATAAAGAAAACAAAGAAGAGGAGGAAGAGCAAGCACGCAAGCAAACATGCAAGAAGAAAACCTACATGGTTTCTGCTGCGCAAGTAGTGTTTGTTATTTTGACCACATAATGTGAGTTGTTCTTGAACACATGGCAATCTCAAAACACTAATCCTGGAAGCAGTTTCATTCTGGTATGAGGTCCGGCCAATTCTACAGACATACTAAGATCATGTTTGTTTGGGCAGACATATACTTGAGATTGGACTAATAGTCCAATAAAATTATTAATCCGATATTTGGTTAAAATATTAAAGTACGGACTAACAATCCATTCGGATATGGTATCCTACATATGATGGACTACATATGATGGACTATTCAATCCCATATATGGGGTGGGATATAAATTGGGAGACTAAGTCAAAGTCTGGACTAACTTATCAAATGACCATAATATGTTCAATATATTGGATGTCTCATGTCCTATCCATTCCAATTTTCTTAAACACACATCGGATTGGATAATATTTTGTTAATCCCTCCTTATAATCCTAACTCAA
The DNA here is from genome assembly GCA_030407325.1 of Camellia japonica. Classification (NCBI taxonomy): domain Eukaryota; kingdom Viridiplantae; phylum Streptophyta; class Magnoliopsida; order Ericales; family Theaceae; genus Camellia; species Camellia japonica. The sequence goes on along the minus strand of JAPPVO010000010.1, from coordinate 89,348,619 downwards.
TCCAAACACAGGATAGGATATACAATCCAAAGGATTCGTAGTCCTAAGACTATTAGTCATGGGAATGCTAATCCAACCTAATCCAGTCCCACCCAAACAAACATGGCCTAATTGTATCCTTCTCAGATGCTATATTTGGATTGTATGTACAACCAACTACGCTAATCAAGTCACCAATGGTAAAAACATGGATGGGAGTAAAGGTAATACCAAGGTACTCACTCTTCTGAAAGAATGGAACACAATGCTTTTGTTCCAATTTCTGAAACATTAGTGTTCCAATATCTAAATTTTGGTTTGCTTTGCCTTACAGTCAGAAACTCATTGATATGACAGCAAAAAAAGGCCATCATTTCCAATTTCATTTCACAATGACCAGCTCTTGTGTTGCTCCTAGTTTTTCAATTGGCCTTATTCCATATCACATCAGCAAGCAAAACTCACAAAGATGCAGTACAAGTGATTAGGATTTAAGATTAATTGATCAGGCATCAATGAATAAGACTAAATGCTTTTCAATAAAACAACCTCAGCAAACAATTGCACCTGATCAAAACCCAAATGGATGCGAACAACATGACATATGAAGCTCTGGAAAGAAGCCAACTTACAGCTGGTAAAGCTTATTGTGATCGTACCAACAAAAGAAGCTCTACCCATTAGTAGATGTTTGATTAGTTTTATGCATCTACCTTCAAGTTGACATCTTTGAGAAGTTAATTTAATTGCTCTTTCTTCAAGTTGACATCTATGGAACAGTATCAAATATTGGACAACTGAAAGTTGAAAACTAGAAGAGTTCAAGATACAAGTCCTCTTGCCAAATTCGAATGCAAGAATCAGAGCAAAATATCACTTACCATCTTCTTCTTCTTCCTCAATTCACAAGTATAACCAGCCCCTAGAATCTTTCTTCCTTCACATACAGAATGAAAGTGCCTGCGATAGCTCATATCAGTCATTGTTCCAAACAGATCACAACTTCTCTAGTTGTCAAATGCTTGCAATTCAAACTTTCCACAATACCCTCTTTTGTCAGTTTGTAAAGTCCTCTAACAGTAAGAGTCTGTAAGTTGGGGCAAACAACCCCTATTTTTGTCAGGAATTCGTCATGCACACGCCCATAACTCAACTCCAAAGATCTAATATGATAATTCATTTCTAATTCCATGCCCAAATCATCCTCAACTTCTAGATTAGTATGTTGCAGTTTAATTTCTGAAAGGACGGGACATTCTTTTGCAAGTATGAAGAAGCTTGTAGTGGTGAACTTTGGACATGCATAAATCGTTATGGAGATGAGATTAGGAAGATATTGGCATAAATCCCTCATGGAATTGTCGTTGAGGAATTGTATAGCACACAGTTCCAAGTGTGTCAAAGACGGGCATGCACATAAGAAAGTCATTAGTCCATGTAAGCTCAAACCAGAATCATTGTGCAATATGAACTTCTCTAATGGAATGCCTGCTGTTGCAATTGAATAAATTAGTCTGTCATTATCTCCGGATGCTACGAAGTCAAGATCGCGTAAAGATGTTGCATAAATCATGGAATTCTCAAAAGTGAACGAATCATCTGGCGAACTGCAATAGAGTCTTGTTTTGAGACAAACCAAATTTCGACTATGGCGTAGTACAAAACAAATTCCATGTTCGGTTACTTTGCAGAAATAACATCGAATTTCATTCAAAAGTTGACAATTTGATGACAAAGCAATGAGCGATTGATCAGAACAACCAACCAGCCCGTTCATATTAATTTTACGCAACCCACGAAGCTTGCGCGACAATACCTCAATCCCAGCATCAATTACCATGTACTTTGCACTTTTAGAATCTGCGGCCCACCGATTATAATTGTATTCAGATTGGATATAGCATTCAGATTGGATATCGAGCTCTTCAAGCTATGGTAAAGCATCAGCTATAGCAACAAGGTGTTGATTTCGAAAACCATTGAGGTAACAACATCTTAGAATCTTCAAGTTCTTCATGGTCGAACCCAGTTTCCTAATAGTTTTGGGGAATGGGAATTTTTGTAAAAGAGAGAGAGAGACAGATTGAAGATCTAACCCAGAAGAAGCGATTCTTCGAATGGGGTAATTGACGTTGGCTTTGTCGCCGAAGATGGGATTATAAAGCACAATGTGTTGGAGGTTTGTGAATCGTTGAAGGGCTCTGAATAAAGCCTCGCAATTATTGCTGCAGAAAAATCTGTTGGTGGCCACCAATTTGAGTCGAAATTGATTGGTGATGGAGAGGAATTGCTTACAGACCAAAGAAGGGGATTGCAAGTTGTTGAAGTCATCGATTGCTAGTCGATTCAGAATCAATTCCCAGCAATCTTCTGAGAGTTCCTTATAGTGGTTGTTCATGATTTGATTTCAATAAACAAAACACACAAAAACAGATTATATGTTAGTATATATTTGGATATGATGATTCGAAAAGAGCGATTGACAATGGTGATAGAGTCCTAGACCCTGAATTTGATTCTTTGATTGGAGATTAGCACCAACAATCTTTATATAAGAAACTTCCTAATATAATTAGACTTCCAAATTGATTAGACTTCCTAACATGATTAGTTTCCTGACAAATGCAATCAGAAAAAATCCTAGGGTTACGTGTTTCAAACTGTTTGGAACTTAAGAGAGAGATAATGATTGCTCCTTCGCTTTGATTTTGTTGTGAACGTTTGGATAATCATCAAATTCAAATGGAGACGTAATTAATGATAAGTTACTTCATGGTTGTGGAGTCCACATATTGCGACATTGAAAGCCGATTATGTCGGTAAATTCATGTGAGTTAAAAGTTGGTCATTGGGGAAACACTATGGTGCACGGTGTGCATTAGCGGTGGTTGGACGGAGCTAGATTCGGATCAAATCGACATTACATGATAAAAGATTTTGTGTCTGTTCTAGTTTGATGCAGTCTTAATATCGGGTCTCCATATCTGTCCAAATTGATCCAAAAAATAATTATGAATCTCAAGTCTGCCCATCAGGTTATATGTTAAAAAAAAGTTAAAACATTTTATAATTAAATTGAATCACACATTATATTTATTAAATAAATATATTGACATCATTATAAATTAAAAGATTTTGTGCATAAATTAAAGAATTTCTTAAATAAATTTAATCACATATCACCATAAATGTGAGTTCCAATAAAATCAATAAAGATAAAATCTAGATCCCAACAAAAAAAAAAAAATATTAATGTATTATGAATAAATAAATAATTAATTAATTTAATAACGACCGGGTCGGACTGGATTGAAAGTATAGATTCCAAACCCAATCAATTAATATTTCGGGTTGAAAATATTGGCCTACGCCGGCCATATGGGCTAAAATAACCTTCCAAATCTTAGAAAAATAGGATTGAGTCGAGCGGGCCAGGCTGGCCAACAGGCCGATGTCCACCCCTAGTATGCACCATATGCACTTTATAACTAAAAAAAAAAATGACATAACTTAAGTTTTATGAGTCATAATTAAAAAAAATATATATCATAACTAAACACAACATGATGCATAACTAAAGAATTCATTAGTCATAACTAAAAAAGAAATTGGGAGCTTTTTTGATAAATCCTCTTTTATTCCATCCAACACATATTCTTTTTGACTATTCCATTAGATCCTATTTGAGGTAAGAAGACCAAAACACCCTCAATCTCTCATGCCCCCTATTAATGTTGATATTTAATGTTGATTGTCATTATATTTTGGTAGTTCCCATACATGAGGATGTTGACGTCATTATATTTATATTAATTTAAAATGAATTTTTGTCATTGTGTTGTCAATTAAATGATGTGAATATTCACATCTTGTAATTGAAATGAATATTCACATCATTATATTCACATTAATTTGAAATGAATTTTTGTCATTGTATTATCAATTACATGATGTGAATATTCATACTAAAACATACGAATGTGAACGTTTATATCACTACATTAGATGAAAGAGAATGTATATATGTTGTGAACGTTCACATCACTAATAAGAATATGTTGTCAATTAAAATTTTTGGAAAGACGGTTAAAAACTGCTTTTTGACTTTTTTGTGAAAGAGGGAAGTGGGTTAAAAGATGAAAAAGTGGCTTTTAACCCACTTTCCAAAATAGGCCATAATGAACGTTATTTTTAATGTGTTATCAATTAAAAATAAAAAGGTTCACATGTTGTGAACGTTTATATCACTACATTTGATGAGAGAAATTTTTTTGGAAAAGTGTTGTGAACGTTCACATCAGATGAGAGAGAATATTCACATTATTTTTTATGTGTTGTCAATTAAAAATATAGGGAGAGTTACTAATAAGTCCCGTAATGTGAAATGTTGGTGCAATTAGTCCTTAAATATTTTTATTACTCCGTTTGGTCCTGCGGTATGTGTATCTTCCTGAAATGCCCTTGTTTGTTGGGTTATGTGAGACAGTGTGACGGTGTGTGTTTGGGTGTCACATTGGGAAAAATGCCCTATAGTACTTTTTGCTGTGTGACTTTTTTGCAGTGAGACAGTGTAACAATGTGTGTTTGGGTGTCACATTGGGAGTAATGTCCTATAGTACTTTTTGCTGTGTGACAGTATGATAGTGAGACAGTGTGACAGTGTGTGTTTGGGTGTCACATTGGGGAAAATGGCCTATAGTACTTTTTGCTGTGTGACGTGTGTGACAGTGAGACAGTGTGACAGTAGGTGTTTGGGTGTCACATTGGGAAAAATGCCCTATAGTAGTTTTTGTTGTGTGACGTGTGTGACAGTGTGACAGTGTGACATGTGACAGTGAGGTGTGACACAGTAAATGAAGGGGTAGAAGCGACCATAATATCAAAATATAAATCAAAATAGGACCTATTAGTGATAATGTTATCACCTATGGGATCTATCAGTATATGCGTTAATTGGTAGGACTAAATGGGGTTGCTAATGCTGATATGGGACTTTTGGATAATTTTCCCAAAAATATATTCACATTATATAATAATAATAACATCAATGTTATTTAATTGTGTATGAAATTTCCTATGCTTTGGTCCTTTCCCTTCTCCCTCCTCCCCCAAACATTAGCATTAAATATTAATAGTAAATATAAGGGTAAAAGAGTCTAAGAAAATAGTGTAAATCAAGAAAAATGACCTTATGGAATAAAAGTATAAATACATGGGACTAAGTGGGTTAAGAAATTCCTTCATGGACTTCTTGGGTTAGAACACTTCTAAATGGGATTTATCAATAAAAATCTCAAAGAAAGGGATTAGTCATAATTAAAGAAGAAAATGGCATAAGTAAGGGTGCATATGGTATACCCATTTTAAAAGGGTGTATATTAGAATTTCCTTGATCATTAACTTATTTGTTACAAGTTATGAAAATACTTCTCTACTTTTTTACACAACTTCTCATAAAAAATAAAATAAGTCGCTAAATAAACTATACCCAAACCACCCCTTAATACTTCTTAAGGAACTGTTTGGTAGATGTGTTCAGAGTTGATTTGAAAATAGATTATTTTAGTAATTTTTATATATATATATTTTTAGATAAAATAGGAGATGAAAAAAACTAGCAGGTTTAGGATAAATTTTTTTTTATAGCTTTTTATAGAAATAAAAAAAGTGTAAAAATAGAAAGAAAATGAAAATTTTACTTTTTTATATAATTTTTTAACTTTTTTTAGAAACTTTTTAATAAAAAAATTCCAAAACCAAGCCTCATATATCAATTAATCAATAATAATAATAAAATAGAACAATCTCAAAATTTGACATAGGATGAATTTGGGTTGTAAACAAAAAATCATTAAAAAGAAGTCAAAATTTGTTTCTTATTTTTTCTACTTTTTATATAATTTTTTCATAAAAACTCAAAAAATCATCCATAAATATTTTTTTCACCTCATATTTTAGTAAAAAAAAAAAAATACCAACAAAACACTTCCCAAACCAACCTAACCGACCCATAATTACACAAATTTTTTTAATAAAATTAAAGGGCTCAAAACTTATGTAGACGGTGTAAAAATATAAAAATAAATAAAATAAAATATATATTTTGATATAATTGAATTGACATAATTATTTATTTATCTATATGATTAACGAAGTACTAATAGAAATTAGACTAAAATGCTATATAAATTAAAAACTAAAAGAACCCATATATAATTATGTTAAATTGATTAGAGATATATATGAATGTGTGGTGACTACTATTAGTTTGTCTGCTGGAGAGACAAGTGAATTTTTAATTACTGTAGGGGTTACACCAAGAATCAACCTTAAGTTTTTATCTTTTTGCTTTAGTTATGGATGAGTTGACGAGAAATTTTCAGGATGATGTGTCATGGTGTATGCTTTTTGCAGATGATATCGTGTTAGTGGACAAGGCTAGAGAATGAGTGAATACTAAGTTGGAGACTTGGAGAAAAGCACTTGAATGTAATGGATTTAGGATAAGCAAAATTAAGACAGAGTACATAGAATGTAATTTTAGTAAAAGTAACAATGGAAGAAGTGAAGATTGAGAACCAAGAACTGTCTAAGAGTGAACATTCATTATTTAGGGTCGATTATTACAAAGGCTGGGGAAATTGGAGCGGATGTGGTCTATAGAATTAAGACGGGTGGCTTAAGTGGAGAAGTGTGTTTGGGGTACTGTGCCATAAACGAGTACCCGCTAGGCTAAAAAAAAAGTTCTATAGAACGGCTATTGGACCAGCAATGTTGTATGGGACGAGATGTTGAGCAATTAAAAAATAACATGTAGATAAGATGTGTATTGCTGAGATGATGATACTAAGGTATATGTGTGACAAGACTAGAAAAGATAGAATTATGAATGAATATATTCGATAATGGGTAGGAGTATTATCGATAGAAGATAGGTTTAGAGAAAATAGATTGAGATGGTTTGGTCATATACAACAAAAACAACAGAGGCAGTAGTGAACAGATAAGATGCAATGACGGTAGTGAAGTTTTTAGGAGAAATGACAGACCTAAATTGACGCGAATTAGTATAGTAAATAGAGATATGAATCTCCTTAATTTGACTAACGCAATGGCCTTTGATAGAGTTGAGTGAAGAAAAAAAAATTTATGTAACCGATCTTATTTAATGAGACTTAAGACTTGATTTGATTTGATTTAATTTAAATTGATAAAACTTGTAGTAAATATTTTTTTAAGCCTTAAGAGAGGTCAATAGAATTTTTTTCCCTCCGGACAATAGATATATTGCATTAGATAGAAAGTGAAAGCATTTAACCATCAGAACGCACCAAGGACAAACAACCAAGAAGGGCGCACATATCATCTGAGTCACATGATTACACACTAACACTCCTTCCATCACAAGCGAAAAGGCAGCGCATAAGCAAAGACGAAGCTACATTAGGGACTAGGGGGCACTTGCTCCCTATTTTTTAAAATTATACTCTTACCTCCAATTAGATTTTTTTTTTTTTCATTTAACTTTTTTTTAATTTTCAAGTATATTTCCAAATCTTTATATCTCTATTCTTTTCTTTTTTTTAAAAAATATATATATATATTCCTTACAATTTGCCACTACAAATGTTTATTTTTATCAAAATATTCTCTTATATTTATTTATATCTCCATCATTTCTCTCTTATTTTTCTCCACATCTATTTTTTTTTAACTATTATTTTTGTATGCATGTGATTACATTTTAAATTCTGATTATCATCATATTTAGTAACTAAAATAGTAGAGAAAAAAAATTATCAATTAATTAAAACATGACTAAGACATAATTTTGACATCATGTTAATTTTTAGACATTCTGTCACCAAATAAAAATTGGATACGGTTAAGTTTTATAATTAATATCGCTAAGAATTAAATTTAACGGTGCCCCATGAATCAAAATCCTGATTGCACCACTACTCATAAACAACTATATTCTGAGCCCAGCATTATGAGCCCACCGCACAAAACCAATCACCCTGCCAAAGTCTTCATCATTTGCACAACATCCCGGATCTTAACCGCGACAATTTGATCCACCCCTCTTCCTGCTGCACCATGGTCGCAATTGGTTGACAATAGCCCTCTACAAACACAGTTCTGAAACCAAACTCGGTAGCCATCCCAACGGCCTCCATTGCAGCTTCCCAATTTAGCTCACCTTTTATTGTACAAACCATCAAAATTAACCTAGACCATGGCCTCAGAGGCTTGTTCCTGCCTAAAGATTAATTGACATTTATCACATAATTTTATGAGCAATTAATGATTCTAAACTATTTGATATTTTTGTGTCATACACAAAAAAGAGAAGAATTTTTGTTTGAAAACACCACCAAACAGGTCCGAATCAGAAGCTTAGCAATATGTGCAAATTCAAATGAAAAACTTGGAAGAAAGAAAAAGTGTCCCCAAATTATTAACACAAAAAAGTACAGGAATATGGAAACCAAAAGAAGCATAACAGAGGATGGAAAGTTCAAGCCTCAACAAGAAACAACCACAATGCTGATTTGCTTGCACATGCATACAGAACCACCGAACACAGAACCAACTGTCATGTAATAATTGCCAAGTTCTCATTCTTATGCTCAGCCAAAATCTGCAACAACAAAAGATAGGTGTCACATATAACCTCAACTATAAAATAGGCTTTGTTCTTAGGGTTCATTAGTTATACATAGCTAATAAAGTCATAAAAAGTTATTTTTATTTTTATTTTTATTTTTATTTTTTTAAGTTTTTAAAACCCGGATTGCAACCCATAGACATAGTAGAAGTAAGAACTATTGTAATAAAATATTTGTATCACAAGAAGTCCAGACAATGTACCAATTTAATGAAAGATACGAATTACACAGTTCCACAGGGCTCACAGAACGTCCGACATAACCAGCAAAGTTTGCAAGTATGATAGCATAGTTAAGCACTAGAGTTAGCCAATTTTAGTTTAAAAGAACAGCATGTAAAACCCGCATCTAAAACTGAAACAGCTCATGAAACTCTAGAAGAGCTAGCCACTGTCAGTAAAGAACGACATGTAACTCTCATGTCTGAAACTGAAACAGACCAGCAACAACATAATCAATCCCCCTTGTTGCTTGTATAAATATTGTCATGCTCAAGGATGCATCTCCTTAACCATTTATATTGATACCTCAATACAATATGAAAGATTGAAATTGTATCAAATGTTGATTATTTAAGGAAATCGATTTTTAAAATATTAACCTAGAATATTATCATATCCTTCCAGGAAAATCTAAATTAATTTAGAATGCTCTATTAGTTTCCTCATGAAAAATTGAACTCACATCAACTGAATATTACAACATAAAGACCTCAGCATATCAAGGTGAAGAACACAACAATATTGGATAAAAAAAACATGCACCAGAAAAAATAAACACACCACCTATGTGGAAAAAGGAATATGGTTGTCCAAATATTACTCCAATTTCAAGAGCATCTACAAATGAAATAAGTTGATTATTAAACCAGATCACTCTGGAAGAAAAGTGTACAACTAGAACAGAATCCAATAACTAACAAAAATGGACACAGATTTGGCTACTAGAGAGGACAATCATAATGCTACTAGGTATAACCAGAGGTTTCTCTTGTTTCTTCATACCAAAAGCACAATAACCGCTTTGAAAACATACTCTCAAAGCAATTTCTTCCGTTAATCCAGCCCCACGAGAATGGAGACAACACATCCATCTCATCCCTTCTTACAGTTCATGCTCTCCCTTTCACTCTCCCAGGACTACTCAAACTTCTTACCATTTGAATTGCAAAACATCCTTGCTTAACCGAGTAATGGCTACACAAAATATGTAATTTTGGAATGTGAATTAAATAATTATGCTAATCACTAAAATAATTTCCCTAGGACACACCAAATGGATAGGAAATTATTCAGCTTTTTAATTTACATCCTATAGCATTTGGAGGCAAACTTCCAAAGATGGATTCTCTCAACAAAAAAACAAAAAAAAAAAAGGCCCAATTATTACACATTAATGTGTGTTTGGGAAAGGAAAGATTGAGTACACACCTAACCTTTGACATAATGCACAAAGTGGTGGTCCTAAGACTTGAACCCATAACCTCAAGGTTATTCTCTCAAATATTGTTTTGTTTTTGTTTTTTTACAAATCGACCCCACAGAAGTTTCATAAATTATAAAATTGACCCCGAACGCGTCCGGAACGTGTCTGGCTGTAAAAAAAATAAAATTGGGACACTCTTTGTTGCGTGTTGTACACATGTCCAACGCGTGTCCGTGTCTGACAATGGGACGGAGCCTCGGAGAGGTGTTCATGCTTCATAGATTAAAATATTTATTCCCTTTTATCTTTATTTTAAACCTAAGAAGCACGAACATGGATACAAATACGGACACGGACACATATACGGACATGAATGCGGAAATGGGACACAGCGATTTCAAAAAAATGGGGACAGGGACACGGACACGGCGAGGACACGGTAATAAAATATGTCTTCATATATTTTTATTTGCTATTTAAATTAATATTACATCCACAAACAATCTATATTAACATAAACTAACTCTAATTCTATTTTTTTTTTTATTTAAAAAAAAATACTTTTAAATTAACATTTACAATTTATATATATTTTTTATTGATGATCTATTAAGTATTTAAATCTAAGAAAAAAATAATAAACATTCAACATTCATTAAAAGCACTAAATAAAATGGGAAAAAAAGACAACTTGGCATGTCCCTAGTGTGTCCCCGAAGTGTCCGATGTGTCCACTGAAAAGAAATTACTTAAATAAGGGGACACACCATGTGGTGCGTCCCATACGTGCCCCCAAAGTGTCCGCGTGTTTGACACAGATACAGCACTAGCTTTAACCCTAGTGACTCCGAATCAATAGTTGTTGTCTCGAGAGATTATAACTACCACAATCCTAAAATCCAACAGCCAGTCATTTAGGAAAATTTACCAATTACAGTTTCTATTTTATTTACAAACCCCTAAAGTCTTTCTTCCACATTATAGAAACCTAAATGCATGAGCTTACAAATTGGACTTAAAATTTAGGAACTAAATTGATCAAATTGAAATAATAGGGACCAAAGTGAAATTTGGGTCTAACTATAGGAGTGAAAAATATAATTTGAGTTGTTTTACAAAAATTTAGTTGTTTCCATAAAACTTTCTCAAAAACAGTTTGTCAAACAAGTTTTCTATGTTATTTGGAAATGAAAAACAGAAAACAAAAAATGAAAATGATACCAAACAGACGTTGCAAGTACTAGAAAGTTAGGTTGGACACAAAACTACACATAAAATCAGTACATGTATAAAGAAGACAGAAGAGGAGGAAGAGCAAGCAAGTACAAAATCTACATGGTTTCTGCTACACTAGTGTATTTTCTTTGTCCACAGTGTGTGAGTTGTTCTTGAACGCATGGCAATCCAAAAACACTAGTCCTGGAAGTAGTTTCCTTGGAGTAAGAAGTCCGGTCATTTCTACAGAAGGATTAAACCTATCCTTCTCAGCAGCCTATATTTGGATTGTACGTACAACCAGCTAAGCTAATCATTTGACCAACGGCAAAAACATGAATGGGAGGAGATTGTTTTCAGTATGTGGATTAGAAAACATGGTACTCTATTGAAAGGTAACACCAGGGTACCTCACTCTTCTAAAAGAATGAAAGATAATGGTTTTGTCCCCGCCATGTGCATAATTGGTTCCAATCTATCAAACATTATCATTCACTTCTATACTTAAAAAACATGTTCTGAATTCTAAAATTTTGGTTTGCATTAGAGTAAGAAACTCATTGAGATGACAGCAAAATAAGGGCCATTGTCTCTAATTTCATTTCTTAATGACCAGCTCTTATACTGCCATCCCAGTTTTTCTAATGGCCTAGTCTAAACATCTCATTCCATATCACATTAGGCAAGCAAAACTCGTAAAGATGCAGTATAAATAGAGACGGCAAACAGGCGGGTTTGGGTAAGTCAAAATATGTTTTGTTATGCGCTATGTTACATGGACTCTTCAAAATAAATCAAATACCCGTGTCGGACACCCGACACTCGGACAAGGGTATGGGATATGTGTCGGATACTTTTCAACGGATACTTCTTATATAATTGTATATAACACTATTGTTATATGTACATATTGTTGTATAATTGCTATAAATGTCATTTTGACACTATAAGTTAAATATAATACCATTTTATCTCACATATTAGATTAAAAGTATAAAAATATGACATTTTTTTGCCGAGTCCGCGTATCCTTAAATTTATGATTTGAGAAGTCCGACCTCTAGATACATACCCGCACCCGACACCTGTACCCGAGTCCATGTAACATAGGTTATGCGTTAAAAACTACTCAGCCCAAACCAGTCCATTTAATAAACAAGTTTAAACGGGTTGGGTTAAATTGGATACGAGTTGAACAAATTAACCCGATCAATCCGTTTACTTTATTGAATTCTTTTTCTAATGGATGGTGGAGGTGGAGGCAGTGGTGATGGTACTGAGAAACCAAAATTTTTTGATTTAAAAAAGCAATGGACGTTCAGCTTATAGCAAATATGGAAATGCAAAACCAGCAACATATATACACATTACCATTATAGAAAAAAGTTGCATCAGTGACTGCGTTTTGTAAAATGTTGTTTTACCTGATTGATCTTTGTTTCATGTCACTAGAGTTGCATGTAAGTTAGTCTTTCGCAAGACCCAATCAACACCCGTGCCCAACCCCCCACAACCTGTGTGCTAAGGTAAATTGTATTTACCAACCCGATTAAAACCAATTAGAGATTTGGAAGGGTTTAAATGGGTTAAATTGGGTGGGTTCATAGATTCGGGTTAACTTTGCCAGCTCTAAGTACAAGTAACTAGGATTTGAGAGTAATCGATCAAGCATCAATGAATAAGACTTCAAATGCAAGTTATGAAGCTAAATGATTTTCAATAAAACAACCTCAACAAACAATTGTACCAAATCAAAACTCAAATGGATTGCATACAACATGACATGTGAAGCTCTGGAAAGCAGCCAACTTACAGCTGGTGACCACAACCCTTACCGTGATGGAATTGAACAACATCGCGTATTGGATGGCTAAAAGTTGAAAACTTGGAGAGTTGAAGATACAAGTCTTCCTGCCAAAGTTGAATGCAAAAACAGAGCAAAATGCCGAGGGAATATGGATCCGGTGGGTTTGAATCCTCACTCATAAAATTTAAACATTGATAAAATTTCTAAGGGCTCCCCACATAATATCAAATTATCCTTTTTCCAAAACATTACACACCCATCTAATTGCACACTCCATAACAATTTGGACAAACACTAAAGTATAACCTAACAGATTCGCCCCCTCCCCCTCTCCAACCCATGACAGTATTGCCCAATTAACTAATAAAGATAAAATGTCCAAAACCGAAAGTTAATAGAGACAACAGCAACATTGCATGTCTTCATAATGTATATAGAGCCTAACCAGGAAATATAACCAAGAAATAGAACAAAAGTATTGTTGAGTAGTTGGAGAGAGGGGAAGCTTAGAGAGGGAGAAAGAGAGAGGTATACTTGGGCTTGAATCAACATCATGATCTTGTTGATGGTGATGAAAGCCAGCAGGGGAATGTTGAAGATACCTAATAACGGCAAAACACGTCAGGTTTAGGGCAATTTCATCTCCTCTGTTTTTTTCAAAACATTAGCGTAAACAGAGACCTCAAAAAATAAAAAAAATAAAATCAAAACCCAACCTCATTTACGTGAGAGAGAGAGAGAGAGAGAGAGAGAGAGAGAGAACCTTAGGTAGAAATGGGAGTGGTGGTGGGAGTACATATCAGAATTAGGTGGAGGAGCTGCTGATGCCTCCACAATTTTGATGGTGGGTGTTCTATTTCAATTTGTGTTCATTATAGTAATTTTAATTGAAGTTGTAATTATTATCAAAAAAAATATATCAATAAGTGGGGTCCTTAGAAAAAAGGTGGGGCTATTAGCGCCCAAAAAATAAAATAAAATAAAAAATAAAATAAAAATTAATTCATAATAAATGTTCTTAAGGTGACAAATTTTGGTGCTACAAACTACTCGTGTGAGCGATCTACCTTGCCATGGTTGATAATTCGAATCGATTTCATAAATGCGGAGCGAGACTTGAGAGAACGAGAGAATGATAAGAGAGAACAATGAGTTAGTTTCCGACAAACCCTATATATCTTCTCAATACACATTTTAAATTTTATTTGGCATTTCCCCAAAATAAAAAAAAAAAAAAAAAAAAAACTTGACAGAACCAATGGCTTAAACACGAAGGTGAGTCTAAAAATTTGGTCCAAGGAGCGGGCTTGCATATCATTTTTCCATACTTATATAAATTATATTAGTATCAAAAGCAATGGAAGTATAGCATAAATTTTGAGGTACACAATAATATACATACACATTATCATTGTGACGACCCTGACCTCCAAATTAGTACATTTCATGATTTAAATGAGTTTAGTTGCATGATTATGTGCTTAATTGTGTGATTACATGTTTAATTCTATAATTATCTGTTGATATATGGAATATCTGTTTAAATTGACAATTTAGAGTCGGAAATTAGAAGCCTAAACGGCTTCAGGAACTGAAATTGACTAGCCCAATAGGCTAATTAGAATATTTAGAATTTTATGGTAACTTTAATTGACATTTGATTTGGATCAAAATAATTAGAATAAATTGATTGAATTAGTTAGAGTTAAGCCTAATTAATTAATCTTAACCACATTTGATTAAGCTAACTTAATCACACCACATAAATAGCTTATGAGCTCATTTTATATACACACTTAGCTAAGAATTGAGAGAGATGAGAGGAGAGGAGAGTTCAACATTTAGAGAGAGAAAGAGGAGAATTGTAGAGTATTAGTGGAAGATTCAAAGATTAGAGCCATAATACACTTGAATTCAACACTAGATATGGCATTCATCACTAATACATGTAGATATGGCATATAGTAGTTGAATTCCTCCCATTTTTGAACTCATTGGCATGTTATTGAAGAAAAGAAGCTATAAGTATCATAAAAATGGAAGAATATAGTTGAATTGCTTACATGTATGCATAATTTGAGTTAGAATTCATGAAATTTCTACATGCATGGCACATTTACACCTTAATTTGGAGAATCATTCATGTTTTCATGCTTCTCATGTCACTTGATCATATTTTGAACATGTTTTGGAGAAATGTACACTCAAATTGAGTTAAACTTATTTTATAAATTGAGGTTGGAGTCATTGGTTGGGAAATTACCATGATTTTGAATAAATGGGTTCAAATTGAAAGTGGTTTCATGTTATATAGTGACTCTCCATGTTTCTACACCAAAAACACAAGATTTGAAGCTTTGAGTACCATGTTTGAACTTCAAACACAGTTTTGGGAATTCCAGAATTCGTGCTGTCCGTTCGAGCGAGGGAAGCCACGCTCGAGCGTGGAATTTGGGCTTCCAGAAGTTTCTGAAATTTTATAGTCCGCTCGAGCGACCAAAGTGGCACTCGAGCGAGGACCCTTTTTCTCAGTCTTCCACTCGAGTGACCATCGAACGGGAATTTCATGTATCCAGTACTTTTACAGACCGCTCGAGCGACAGAAGTTACGCTCGAGCGACCACCTTTGTTTTTGAACCCTCGCTCAAGTGTAGGAAGTTGTGTTCGAGTGGAGACCTTGTTTTCAGTAAAATTTTACCAACTTTTTAAAATGCATATTTGCATCCTCGTGCCATTCCAATCATTCTTAGGCACCATTTGGACTCCGATAATCATACAATAAGTTAGAGACACATAAAGATAGTTGAATTAAAATGAAATGGAGTTTCATTTGTACTTTGTTAGGTGCTTCGTTTAGGTGGACGTCCGAGGCTTAATGTCATCGCAAACCACTGTGAGTAATAACCTTATAAAGATATGTTCAAATTATCTTTACTTTTGAAAATGTTATTACTATCAAAATGGATATGTGATTGTTTGATTGAATTCTTAAAATGATTGATAATTGATAACACGACTCATTGAAATGTTGTGTCCTCTGATGAATAAAGTTCTGTTTTGAATAGGTACTATGACATCCATTAAATATAGGCCCTTGCCTGGGGGTAATAGTACCATGGCTAGGCCCTTGCTTGGGGGTAATAATACCATGGCTAGGCCCTTGCCTAGGGGTAACAATACTATGTCTAGGCCCTTGCCGAAGATTTTGTGATTTTTAGTGATGCATCCTATAAGGGCTTGGGTTGTGTTTTAATGCAAAATGGCAAGGTTATTGCATATGCCTCTCGACAATTGAGACCACATGAAAAGAACTACCTTACACATGACCTAGAACTTGCTGCAGTGGTGTTTGCATTAAAGATATGGCGTCACTATTTGTATGGAGCCAAATATGAAGTGTATATAGATCATAAGAGCCTGAAATACCTCTTCACTCAGAAGGAACCGAACATGCGTCAAAGGCGATGGCTCGAATTAATCAAAGATTATGACTTACAGATTCACTATCATCCGGGCAAAGCCAATACTATAGCAGATGCACATAGTAGAAAGAATGTGGAGAATCTTGCTTGTTTACTCACAGATCAAAGAGAGCTACTACTGGAGTTTGAAAAACTCGAAATTGAAGTAGTGCCTTTTGAACAAAGTAGCTTAATGGCTGCAATGTCTGCCCAGCCTGCTATTATCGAGGAAATTAAATAGAAACAGATGAATGATGAGTTTTTGAAAAAGCTTCGTAATGAACTTGACACCAAACCTAGACTGAGGTTCATAATTGAAGACTACGTATTGAAATATCAAGGGAGATTATGTGTCCCGAATGATGCGGATTTGAAAAGGAAAATTTTGGAGGAAGCTCACAAGTCAATGTTTACTATGCATCTAGGAAACACCAAAATGTACCAAGACTTGAAGTTAGTGTATTGGTGGCCCAACATGAAAATGGAGATTGCCGACTTCAACTCTAAATGCTTACAATGCCAGCAGGTAAAAACAGAACATCAGAAACCAGCAGGTCTACTTCAGTCTCTTCTTATTCCAGAATGGAAATGGGAACATATCACCATGGACTTTGTTGTTGGCCTACTTCGGACACCTAGAGGCATGGACTATATTTGGGTTATAGTTGATAGATTGACTAAATCTGCTTACTTTCTTGCTGTAAAGACTTCATTTACGGCTTATAGACTTGCTACTATCTACATTGATGAGATTATTCGACTGCATGGGGTTCCAGTGTCTATTGTATCAGATAGGGATCCTAAAATTGTTTCTAGATTTTGGCATAGTTTGCAGGAGGCAATGGGAACATAATTGAGATTTAGTACAACATTTCATCCACAAATTGATGGGCAAACCGAGAGGACTATTCAGACCTTAGAAGACATGCTTCGTATGTGTGTATTGGATTTTCAGGGAAGTTGGGAAACTTATTTGCCATTGGCCGAATTTGCTTATAATAACAGTTTTCACGCGAGTATCGGTATGGCACCATATGAGGCACTATATGGCAGAAAGTGTAAATCGCCAGTTTGTTGGACAGAGGTTGGTGATAGAGCTATTTATGGGACTGAACTTGTGCAGGAAACGACTGAGAAGGTTAAAATCATCCAACAAAGGCTCAAAACTGCACAGAGCCGAAAGAAAAGCTACGCAGATCAGCGAAGAAGGGACTTAGAGTACGAAGTGGGAGATCATGTATTCATCAACGTGACCCCAATGAAAGGGCATATGAGATTTGGTAAAAAGGGAAAATTGACTCTTCGCTACATTGGACCGTTCCAGATCCTTGAGAGGTTGGGTCCTATTGCTTATCATATTGCCTTGCCACCAGGAATGGAACAAGTGCATAATGTTTTCCATGTATCCATGCTTCGTGGGTATCTTAGAGATCCGTTCCATGTGGTTGATTACCACCGGATTGTTCTAGACGAGGATATGATGTATGAAGAATGGCCCGTGCAAATCATTGATCGGCAAACAATTGAGAAACAAAACTATCCCTATGGTGAAGGTCGAGTGGAGAGAACATTATCGGAATGAGGCCACTTGGGAGAAAGAGGAAGAGATGCGACAACGGTATCCGCATTTGTTTCCATCTGAAGGTAACTTAAGTTTGGAGGACCAAACTTTCTAAGGGGAAGAGACTGTGACGACCCTGACCTCCAAACTAGTACATTTCATGATTTAAATGAGTTTAGTTGCATGATTATGTGCTTAATTGTGTGATTACATGTTTAATTCTATAATTATCTATTAATATATGAAATATCTGTTTAAATTGACAACTTAGAGTCGGAAATTGGAAGCCTAAACGGCTTCAGGAACTGAAACTGACTAGCCCAATAGGCTAATTAGAATATTTAGAATTTTATGGCAACTTTAATTGACATTTGATTTGGATCAAAAAAATTAGAATAAACTGATTGAATTAGTTAGAGTTAAGCCTAATTAATTAATCTTAACCACATTTGATTAAGCTAACTTAATCACACCACATAAATAGCTTATGAGCTCATTTTATATACACACTTAGCTAAGAATTGAGAGAGATGAGAGGAGAGGAGAGTTCAACATTTAGAGAGAGAAAGAGGAGAATTGTAGAGTATTAGTGGAAGATTCAAAGATTGGAGCCATAATACACTTGAATTCAACACTAGATATGGCATTCATCACTAATACATGTAGATATGGCATATAGTAGTTGAATTCCTCCCATTTTTGAACTCATTGGCATGTTATTGAAGAAAAGAAGCTATAAGTATCAAAAAAATGGAAGAATAGAGTTGAATTGCTTACATGCATGCATAATTTGAGTTAGAATTCATGAAATTCCTATATGCATGGCACATTTACACCTTAATTTGGAGAATCATTCATGTTTTCATGCTTCTCATGTCACTTGATCATATTTTGAACATGTTTTGGAGAAATGTACACTCAAATTGAGTTAAACTTATTTTATAAATTGAGGTTGGAGTCATTGGTTGGGAAATTACCATGATTTTGAATAAATGGGTTCAAATTGAAAGTGGTTTCATGTTATATAGTGACTCTCCATGTTTCTACACCAAAAACACAAGATTTGAAGCTTTGAGTACCATGTTTGAACTTTAAACACAGTTCTGGGAATTCCAGAATTCATGTTGTCCGCTCGAGCGAGGGAAGCCACGCTCGAGCGTGGAATTCGGGCTTCCAGAAGTTTTTAAAATTTTACAGTCCGCTCGAGCGACCAAAGTGGTGCTCGAGCGAGGACCCTTTTTCTCAGTCTTCCGCTCGAGCTACCATCGAGCGGGAATTTCATGTATGCAGTACTTTTACAGACCGCTCGAGCGACAGAAGTTACGCTCGAGTGACCACCTTTGTTTTTGAACCCCCGCTCGAGCGTAGGAAGTTGTGCTCGAGCGGAGACCCTATTTTCAATAAAATTTTACCAACTCTTTTAAATGCATATTTGCATCCTCATGCCTTCCAAGCATTCTTAGGCACCATTTGGACTCCGATAATCATACAATAAGTTAGAGACACATAAAGAGAATTGAATTAAAATGAAATGGAGTTTCATTTGTACTTTGTTAGGTGCTTCGTTTAGGTGGACGTCCGAGGCTTAGTGTCACCGTGAACCACTGTGAGTAATAACCTTATAAAGATATGTTCAAATTATCTTTACTTTCAAAACTGTTATTACTATCAAGATGGATATGTGATTATATGAATGAATTCTTAAAATGATTGATAATTGATAACACGGCTCATTGAAATGTTGTGTCCTCTAATGAATAAAGTTCTATTTTGAATCAGTACTGTGGCAGCCATTGAATATAGGCCCTTGCCTGGCGGTAATAGTACCATGGCTAGGCCCTTGCCTGGGGGTAACAATACCGTGGCTAGGCCCTTGCCTGGGGGTAACAATACCATGGCTAGTATGATCCGTTATCTTTGGAATAATATTGTCACTTCATGGATGTACCACATATAATGTTACAAATGGCTTTTGTTACTGTAAAGAGATGCTATTATTGCTAATCAAAATGTTTTGTTGTGAATTTGATCTAATATGGCAAATGCCTCCCTTTGAAAATGATTTAAGATTCATTTTGAAATTGTAAGACATGTTTTTGTACTATCGTTGAACTTCATTCATTTAACCTCTTTATTCTGTTATTACTCATTGGGCTCTAGCTCACTATTTATTTATATATGTAATTGTAGGTGGGCAAACTGAACATCAGAGTTAGATAGCCTCGAGTTTACTCGGGTAAGCCTTTTGCGAAGCTTTCAGGTGAAGTAATCAGGCTTGGGTGGAGCCATGCTTGTCGAATCACTTTTGTGTGGTTTAGTGGTTTTGTATTTGTTCATAGTTGGGGTTGTATTTTGTAAGATATGAATTGTACTTATGTTGGATGTAACTTTGAAACAAAACCTTGCTTATCACATTTGCTCTCCTCATATATGCACAGCTCAATGGATGAATTCTATAACATTTTAGACTTTCGCTAAGCCCCGTACTTTACATTAAAGGTTTATTTGTATGAAGGCCGTAGGTAATCTATGATTACTAGCCGGTCATGATGCTAAACCTATAGAGACGGGTTTGGGGTTGTGACAATTATTATATAGAAAGTTGCATCAACGACTGCGGTTTGTAAAATATTGTTTTACGAGATTGATCTTCGTTTCATGTCCCTAGGAGTTGCATGTAACTCAGTCTTAAGCAAGACCCAATGGACAGTCGTGTCCAACCCGATTAAAACAAATTAGAGATTTGGGCGGGTTTAAATGGGTTTAATTTCGCGTATTCATGGATTCAGAGTAACTTTGCTAGCTCTAAGTACAAGTACCTAGGATTTAAGACTAACCGGTCCGGCATCAATAAATAAGACTTCAAATGCAAGTTATGAAGCTAAATGCTTTTCAATAAAACAACCTCAACAAACAATTGCACCTGATCAAACTCAAATGGATGCAAACAACATGACATGTGAAGCCCTAGAAAGCAGCCAACTTACATGTCTTATTGTGATGATGGAACAATAAAATGCAAAACAAATAGCACTTGCAATTCTTCTTCTTCCTCCTCCTCAATTCACAAGTCCAATCAGCCCTAGCATATTCTTTCTTTCTTTACATATGGAATGCAAGTGCCAAAGATACCTCATATCAGTCATAGAACCTCTCTAGGTTATAACCATGTCCAATTTTAATGCGGCGAGTTTTGAATTGTTCCAAAAAGATCGCCATGTCTCTAGTTCTATCCACTGTCAAATGCTTAATCCGAGAGCAACACCTCAAAATTTCCCCAATGCCCTCTGTTGTCAAACTGAGAAGTCCTGTAAGATGGAGAGTTTGTAAATTGGGGCAAACGACCCCTACTTTTTATATGAATTCATCATTCAGATACACAGAACAAGTCAAATCCAATGATCTAATTCGATAATTCCTCTTCAACTCCAAGTTAAAATCATCTTCAAGTTGTGGCTTTCTATTAGGCAGTCCAATTTTTGAAAGCATAGGACATTCTTTTGCAAGGACGAAGAACGTTGCAGTGGTTATGTTTGAACACTGATCAAACTTTATGGACACAAGATTAGGAAGGTACCGGCATAAATCCCTCATGTAATTGTCAGTGAGGAAATTATTGGAACAAAGTGTCAAGTGTGTCAAAGATGGGCATTCACATAAGAAACTTGAGAGTCCATGGAAGCTCAAACCAGAATCATCGTAGATTAAAATCTTCTCTAATCGAATGCCCAATGTTGAAATGGAATACAGAAGTCGGTCATGATCTTCTTTTGCTTCTAACACAAGACTGCGTAAAGATGTTGCATAAATCATGGAATTCTGAAAAGTAAACAAATCATCTTGTACTGTGTAATATGGTCCAGCATCGAGAGAAATCAAGTTTCGACTATTTCGTAGTACAAAACAAATGCCATGTTCAGTTACTTCGCACAAAACACATCGAATTTCATACAAAAGCTCATAATTTGAAGACAAAGCAATGAGAGATCAATCAGAACAACCAACCTGCCCTGCTATATCTATTTTACGCAACCCTCAAAGTTTACGAGACATTACCTCAACCTCAGCATCAGTTACCATGTGCTTTGCACCTCTTCTAGGCTTTGAATTCCGCCCACTGTTCCAAAAGTAGCCGAAAAACTGGATATTGAGCTTTTCAAGCCAGGGTAAAGCATCGGCTATAGCAACAAGGTGGTGATTTCGGAAACCCTTGACACAACTACACCTTAGAATCTTCAAGTTGTTCATGGTTGAGCCCAATTTCATAAAAGTTTTGGGAAATGGGGGTTTTTGTAAAGAATGGAGATCGAGGGATTGAAGATCCAACCCTAAAAAAAAGATTCTTCGAAGGGGGTAGTTGATATCAGCTTTGTCACCGAAGATAGGATCACGAAGCTCAATCTCTTGGAGGTTAGTGAATCGTTGAAAAGCTCTGAACAAACCCTTACAGTTATGGCTGTAGAACAATCTATTGGAGGCATCCAATTTGAGTCGAATTTTGTTGTTTATCTGTTCATTTTTTCTATGTAAATTTTATATCTATTCAAATTTTTCTGTTCAAATTTTCTATTTGTGCAAATTTTCTATTTGTACAAATCTTCTATCTATCTAAATTTTATCTATTTAAATATTCTATCTATCCAACTTTTATACATGTAAATCTTCTATCTGTTTAATTTTTTTTTTATCAATTCAACAGATAACAAGCAAAGAAATCTGTCCAAATTTTACCCAAACAAAACAATATGTCCAATTTTTATCCCTTGTATTTTATATATCAATCACAATAATTCCAAAACCAAATTAAACAATAAAAAACAAGAAAAGAGAGGTGAGAATCACACAGATAATAGATCAACGGATCAAGATCAAATCTTATCTGTTCAACGGATAACAGATCAAGATAAGAGAATCACACAGAGACGGTCTTCTTAATATTGTTCGATCGATCATCGATCAATCAGTCTTTGATATTTTTCAGTTCGAAGTCCTAGAACATATCGTTATTCCTCTGACAATTGAATATCGCCACAACAAACTCTTTCGAATCAACCATTCCTATCAAACACAATACAATTCAAAATAACAACATCGAGATCATTCAAAATCCATGCAAAATTAAGCAGATTAAGCATCGAATTAGTGTGTTTATCGCTATTGGAAAATACATTGATTATTAATAGAAGCTTTAATTAGTACCACTGCATTCACTAAAATCCTCGTTATAGAGCAAATCGTCTTCTGTAAACAATTTGAATCGCAATTCCATTTTGTTCTTGAGCTTGTCTAATTGTCCGGTAGTGTTGCTGATGAATCTAAGCCCTTTTGAGAGCTTTTCAAGCTTGATCTCGTCCAATCAAGTTTCACTTTGATTTTCCTCATATCGCGAGCTGAACTAGAGTTCAACGGTTCATCGGCGTCTGACGACGACCTTAGTTACGAGAATTTCCTCAGATGAATTTGAGCCCTTTGAGAGCTCTCCAAGTGCTGATCTTGTCCGCTCAAGTTTCGATTTTATTATTCACCCTAAAATTGTTTCAATTTTATTTTCCTCGTGTTGCAAGCCGAACCAAAATTCTACAACTCATCGACGTTTGATGACGACCTCAGCCACGAGAATTTCCTCGGACAACAGCTATGGGTGAGTTTGGTCCGGATTGGGATAAAACCAGGACCAATTCGTTATCTACGGTTCCTAAAAAATTGGAACCAATCCAATCCATTTAAATCATGGAACCAATCCAAACCAATCCATTTAAACACGGATTGGATCGGTTTAGGACCACAGATTCACATAATTAAATAACCAAAAAAAATATATAAAGCATTGTAATTTCATAAAAACATACACATAGTATCATATTAATTCCACAATAGTAGCATGTCTTTTCATAATAGCGAGACACTGTTCTAGAATTTAAACAACCATAAGAAAATTGGTTCCACCACAAGTATTTAGACCATTACAAATTAAAACTAAAAACTAACAAACAAAAGCAATAAAAGAAGATACTATGCAGGTTTAGGTTTGGTTTTAGGTTTTATATGGAATAAGAGAAGATACTATGCGAGAGGGTGTATAATATAAATATAGGCTATTTGTATATGGTCCGAAACGGTTCCAATCCAGAACCAATCCGTGGACTATGAATTTTTAATTTTTCAATCTGGAATCGAACCACGAATTCAAAAAACCAATCCAAACCTACTAGATTGGATTGGACTAGATCCGATTACAGATTTCATAGATTCCTTGCTTAACCCTAACAACAGATTCCTTGCTCAGCCCTAACAACAGCAGGTAGGGAAATTGAGAGACCAATAATTGGGTTGGCAGCAGCAGCGACCCATGCTGCTCTCAGGCAATAGCACTTTTGAATCGCGTTCACTGAATAATATCATTATCAAATCAAATCAATATAGAAAAAAGAAATCAAATCATTAACCAAGAAATACGAAGAAGATTTGAAAATGGTGATGATGTTATTGAGAAGTGTTCTTTGGAGATTGACGATAACAAGACAAATCTCTTTTCCTTTATCATCATCATCATCATCATCATTTTCATCATCTTCACCGCCTTCTAATGTCGCCTAAGAGAATCTCATGTCCACTACTAATAAATCGAGATCTACAAATTGCGGCATCAGAGCAGTAGTGACACCATCAACGGCGTTCATCATTATTATCATCTTTGATCGGAGGAGAGAGAGAGAGTGACAGATTTGAGGAGAGAAGAGAGATCAAGATCGAGATCGAGATATGAGGAGAGAGATGTCGCCGAAGCTACTTGGAATGCTGTCGCTACTGAAGAATGACCATTGACGGTGGTACAGTCGACGACTGAAGAGGAGAGAGGAGAGAGGAGAGAGAAGAGATAGTCTCATAGAGAGTAAAGGGAGAAGATGGCATTTTTCCCTGACTATGCCATTCTCACAACTTTATTCCCACTCTTGGGCGGATTTTGTTCTTTATTCCCATTCTAGGGTAAAACGGCTTTACCAATGCCGTGCTTTATGTATAAAATAAAATAAAATAAAATTTCCTTACACAAAACCGGCTTTTGAAAAGTCATTTTTACTTAACTTGTAATTAATTCTGAGTTGATTAAAAAAATCGGTTTTTTAGGATTTTTTTTTTCAATTTATAGTTTCAACATAAATATTGTTTGCCAAAAATATTTGTAATACATAAAACGGTTTTAGAAAAGCCGTTTTATAATACGGCTTTACGAAATCCGTTTTCACCCAAAAAAAATTTGGGTCACAAGTCATCTACCCACGTTTTTGTTCAATTCCAACAGTCCAACACACACACACACACACACACACACACACACAATGCAGTTCAACAAACAACAACGAAGAGAGAGATGCGAAAAGCATCGCGGAGGAGGCGAAGAAGATGAAGGCCACCACGAGAGCTGTAGCAAGAACGAAGAAGACGAAGACAGAAAACGGAAACTCATTCAGGTTTGTTTTGCAAAAATTACGGTTTTAATTTCAGATTTGGCATTTTGAATTTCGAAATTAGGGATTTCTAAAACTAGGGTTTGGAAAAGGTACAAATTTTCTTATTTTTAAGATCTATTTTGCAACTAAGATCTACTTTGATAAATGTTCAGCAAAATAGAAATCTACCTCTTAGTCACACTTTCGTTTGTTAAAGATGTATAGATTTTGTGTTTCCAAAAAAATTTACAAATTTTTTTGTTATACACGATTAGCTTTCAAACTGAAGAATAGGTAAAAGCTCCTTAATTTTTGATGTGCTGATTGCATTTGAAATGCGTTATTATTTTATAATACTTGAATTTCATTGTGAGATTAAGATGTAAATGACAATGATGTGGGTTTCAGATATGTTGACATTAGGTTCCACATATACCAGTCACTTGAAATATCTTTTCTTACTTTCTATCAGGCATTACAATCAAATGTCATATACTAACAGTTCAACCACGAAAATCAGATTTCCAAATGTGTGTACTTTATTATTTTGAATAAATTGAGTTACATTGAATGCAAAGTTTAGGTATGGAAGTTGTGAGCATTATGTTCTATTGGGAGGAAAACATTTTGCGAAATCGCGAAGAAGGTATGTCATACAACACCGAGGCACAGAGGTTATATAATGTGCACAGGGGGATAACATTGGGCGAGTTAGAGGCTATGACGGTGCCCAAGGTCGGTATGTATGGGGAAATAATGCGATTAAAGTTTAAATGTAGACTCCCATGTCGGGAGAAGTATAGGTTATTGCCAATCAACGATAATAAGACCTTAACTAATGTCTTAGATCTCCCATAGAAATTAGGTCCTGATTTTTTTTTTTTTTTTGGAAATCTATGAGGAGAAAGAGAGCATTTTTGGTGGCACACATATGCCAATTCTGATGAGAGGGACATTCACTCAAATGTTGACACAATCGCAATTCCCTGACAATACATTTGTACAATCTATACATGTGTTCACTCAAGATTACCCTCCATTTAATTCTTCTCAGAGTTACACTTAATTCAATGCATTGCAGAACTTGGATGGTTATTACAGTGCCGGAGCAGGTCCAAGTGCTCCGACAATGTATAATCCGATGGTTCGTACAACCCCATCTCCCCACTGGACTGAAGAATGTCCACCGATTTTTAATGTTCAACGTACAACGAAGACGGCTGTCCAAATTTATGCATCCTCTGATAATACAGTGTCATTTGATGATGAGGCCGGAGTAAATGATGAAGATTCCGTGGAAGATTTCAATGCTGTAATGGAAGGTGAAGACAATGACTCTGGTGATGATGAAGTTAAAGGGCATGATGATATGCAAGACCTACACCCAAATATCCATTTTTACCATAATATGCATTTCGACAATGATGGTTCCATCACTAGTCGTGATGTTGTTGAACGTTGGCCATTGTAAGACTCCGAAACTGCTCATTTGGAGAAAGGAATGATTTTTAGTGATAAGAAAAACTTAGTGCACACTATTTAGTTGCATAACTTGAATTGAAATAGAGAATGCAAGGTTGTATAATCCAAAGGAAACAGCTAGGTGGCCGAGTGCAAGCACGACTACAACTGGAGGGTTTGGGCAACGAAGTTGAAAGACAAAGATTTCTTTCAAATTAGAAGGTTTGAAGGACCGCGTCAGTGTGTGTACCCAAGAATGAATAGGGACAATTGCAACCTTAAGTCCAAGCTCATTTCTCATTTCATCAAGGGACGGATTGCGGTAAGTAACATGTTATATCATTTTTTAAGGATTTAATTATGAGTTTAATATATTGAAATATAATTTCTATTGGCAGATATCACCAGAATTGCCTCTTGCTACCATAATTGAGGTCGTGAAGGAGAAGTTTCAGTTTAAGATCTCATATAAGAAAGCAGGCTTGCAAGGACGAAAGTTGTTGCAATGGTGTTTAGGGACTAGGATGAGTTGTACCAAAGGTTGCCTAAATATATGGCTGCATTGCAGGCATTCAATCCAGGCACAATTGTCATGTGGGACATGATTATGAAATTGCACTCTAGCTCATTCGGAACTGAAATGTACATGAACTATGTGTTCTGAGCATTTAAACCAGCAATAGAAGGCTTCAAGTACTGTCGTCCAATGATATGCATTGACGGCACACACTTGTACGAGAAATATGAAGGCAAGATTGTTGCGGCCACTGTAGTGACTGCTACTGACAAGATTATACCTCTTGTCTTTGCCGTTGTTGACAAGGAGACGATTCAGAGTTGGGGTTGGTTCATTACTCTCCTTAGGCGACATGTGTGCCATGACCGAGAAGGGGTGACATTGATATCCGATCGACACAAGGCTTTACTTAGTGTTGTGTCCAGAATTTGGGACAATCCAGCATGCAACCAAGAGGCTACCATAGGTATTGCTTGTGACACGTATGTAGCAATTTCAATGAAAGAGTTAGCAATACAGTAGCCAAGGATCTTATGTGGAGAGTTGGTTCTGCACGGAAGTGCGGAAGTTTAACAAGATTATGGAGGATATCTACAAGCTAGAGAAGAATGTTAAACGGTGGTTTAGTTAGATGAACCCTATGCATTGGACATTGTGTCATGATGGTGGTTGTTGTTAGGGCATATTGACGACAAACCATATAGAGGGCTTCAATGGTGTACTCAAAGGCGCACGTAGTGTCTCAATTACAGTATCAGTTGAGATAACTTTTTATTGGCTTGTCAAATATTTTGACAAGGGTAGGACCATTGTTGAAAATGCGAGTAATCGGGGTCAGTTGTACATGACTGATGTCCAACGATGGATTGACGAGCACCAAGCTAAACTGAAGTCCATATGTTGGTACTGATTAATACGTAATTTTCATTGGATGCGCTAAATTCACAACACATTATCATTTTACACTCGTCGGTCATTGATATTAGTCTATATTTAAACATACCCTTCATATTAATCCATGTACATACATTTTTTTCATAGAGGAATAGGTGAATATAAGGTGAGGACAGCATCGCATGGGATGGGGGGTGGTGCTCATCAAAAAGTTAGTCTCCGACCACCGCGTTGTTCATATGAGAAGTACACATTATTTCACTTGCCATGTTCTCACATGCTTGCTATGACAACAGATTTGGGCAAGGGCCCTTTTCTTTTAGTGCACCAGAGTATAGGTTGGAAATCCACAAGCGTATCTTTACGCATAAGTTTAGGCCCATGCCACATGAGCAATATTGGCCTAACAATGATTACCCAACTTTGTTCGCTATTCTAGACCGACAACGTCAACTTAAAACGGGTCATTCTTAACATAGCCGCATCCACAACGAAATGGATACCTCTAGACAAAGTGGAATACACCATTGCAATTTTTTTTTGTAGAGAGGACATGATAAGAGAAAATGTCTAGCGAGAATCCAATTAGTTTGACAATAGTTTCTTTTTTGTTTACATATTAGTTCCACATTACTGTTGGCACCATAAAAATATTATTATTATTATTATTATTATTATTGTTATTATTTGTAGGACACGTGGCATCCTCTTATTCATTTGGAAGTTAAAAAAAAGTTATGGAGATGATGGAGAACATAAAGGATAAAGTGGATGAGTAGAAGGACACATGGCAAGACAATGATGAAGATGGGAGATATGGATAGTTACTAAGTAGTTATTACTGTATTTTTTCCTCTAGAAATAGCCATCAATGGCTACATTGTAAAAGGGGCCAAAACTCAAATAAAAAACAACTAATTTCTATTTTTCTTGTCATTTATATTCCTACATTTTA
Source organism: Camellia japonica (assembly GCA_030407325.1). Lineage (NCBI taxonomy): Eukaryota > Viridiplantae > Streptophyta > Magnoliopsida > Ericales > Theaceae > Camellia > Camellia japonica. The sequence goes on along the minus strand of JAPPVO010000010.1, from coordinate 89,319,221 downwards.
TTTTACGCACTTTCTTTTCGAATTATTTATTTTCAGCACTTCCTTTTCGAAGCATTTTATTCACTTCCTTTTCAAAGCATAGGAGTAAAGGTAAGTAATTGTTACTTTGATTGTTCACTTAATCACCCTGATTGTTCACTCAATCATCTTTCTCCATCTCCTTCATTCTTTTGTTAATTTTTGTTCTCTACACTTGGCAATTTTGAAGTCCTTTTCATTGAGGCAAAAGGACCGTTAACACAATCGCTTGATAATTGACTTGAATATAATCTGTAAGGATTTTTTAATCCTTGCTGGCACACTCACATTTATGATATTTTCCTTCATAGAAAAATAAACCAACAATTTTTGGCACGCCCAATGGAATGTCAAGTGTAAGAAATGATAAATGAATTGGATTCGTCCATTTCAAATAGCCTAGATGAAATCTATTGGCGTAAACAAAAAATTTTGGATCTTCATGAAGAGATCCATTTTCTTGATGAAATAAACTTTCATCCCTTACAATATTATTTGATGGAAGAAAAAAGACACAATTTAATTGGAGAAATTCATTAACTTAATATGAAAATTTGCCAATGGAATGATGAGTTGTCAACTCTCACTACCAAGTCTTTAACTGAGGCTTTAATGGCCGGAATTGGTAAATTTTTTCAGAATTTTTCCATGGTTGAAAATAGCAAAAGAAAAGAGTTGATTTTATCAATGGCTCGGGGGGTTAAAAAACCCGTTTTTAAAGAGCAAAATTATGAAATTAACCTACTGTGGAGAAGTGGTTTGGAAATACTCTTCAGATCCTGGGAGACGCTAGTGATCCTCAGCTAGTCACCTGAAAAGATACAAACACTCCGCCCGGGGGTGCCGGAATTAGCACTCCGACGGACAAGTTAGTTCAGACACTCAGGATAGCTTGTTTACTAAGTTAAGTGAAGTGATTCTTACATACCTTTCTATATCCGTTGTTCCTGTATTTATACCTGTTCTTTTTGATCCTCGGGGCCAGGGCCTACTTTTTAATCATTGTCCTTTCTTTTATTTGGCCCTAAGGACTTACACTTATTCGACACATATATTATATTCGGCTCCCCACTCTCGTAGGATACAGCCGATTAATATCAGTCTTCCAATGGTACGCACCTTCTGATTTTTCCATGTATTCGGCCCCCACAATTGCCCCCCGAACTCCCCATTGACGGAAGTTAATCGGCGTGTTTGGTCTTGAATTGGAAAAGTTAAAATAGGTCAGGCGGCTTCGCGTACCCCAATATAGATGTCAGGATGCGCATACATTTTCGTTCATCATTACGCTTTCTTGCCTCAATCGTGCGTCTCGCATTTATTGTGATTTGAAATTTCAGTCCTTTTGAATGCACAGTTCGTCGAGTATTCGAGACTCTTGGACCGCCAGCGGATATCCCTTCTCTGACTCGCATTTTCTGCAACTCTTCTCCGTCTACCCTCGTCTCCCTTGCTCCTCGTAAGTCTTCTTCTCTTTTCTTTGCAATCCTACTTTCTGTTTATTATTTTCATTTTGGTGAACCCTTTATTCCCCGTGAAAATGGCCAAACACTTGAAAGACCTCCTTTCTAAGGGTCGTGTCTCCGGATTCCGGCGACACTTTTCCATCTCCGACAATGTTCAACTATCTCTAGTGATGGACAACACTCTGGATATGGAGAGGGAGGATCAAAATTCAATCGTCTTTCCTCTCCTATCCATTGCAGAGGGCGGGGTCCGTTTTCCCCTACATCCATTCCTTAGGGCCGTCCTCTGCTATTGGGGTCTGATTCTTTCTCAGTTCAACGTGAATTTTTTTTGAATCGTAATGGGGATCGTAAAGTTGAACCGGCGCCTCAGGATCGATCTTGGGATTCCGGCCATTCGGCACTGCTATGCTTTAGCCAAATCTTCCGGTCGGCTTGGGCGGTACTTTCTTAGGGCCAAGGATACTGACCATCATTTGGTAACCATGCTCGCCAGTTCTGGCAAGCGTGTGGATGACGTAATGGCCAATATCTGAGGGAACTGGGAATTTGGTGAAGGCGAGGGTCGCCTAGACCCTATTCCCAGACGGAGGGGTGAACCAGGTTGCCGTGTGTCTCCTTGTGTTTACTGAACTTTTCTTTTACTCGGCCTTTCCTCTGTGTCTAACCCTTTGTCTTTGCAGGCAGTAATTTGAAGAAGATTCTGGTTTCTATTGATGACATGGTCCTTGCACAGGTTGCGACTGCACTCAGATACTTCGACTGTCCAAACTTACAGAAGCAAGGGAGAGTGGCCCACATACTTCTTCGATACGAGCCTACTTACACTACTTTTTCGGCCGCTGACAATATTCCAATTCCATCCGGTGATCAACAGCTTGCGGCTCTTATCTTCCCTAGCTTCAAGAGTCTCAGGCAAGTTGGTCTCGAAGCTTCTGACTCGGGGCAAGACGTCGAGCCGGTGGTAGATGTAGTCGCCGAACCAGACAGAGAGTTCGCTAAGGAGGCTGAAGAGGTTGACGAGGCCCTAAACTCGGCGTTTGAGGCAGCCAAACGTGGTCAGCGTACCTCGCCGTCCACTTCAAATCGGGCAGAGTTTTCTTCTGGAGATATTTTTGGAGGTTTGAGAGACCTACCCGGCGATTTTTTTGAAGGTATGGTTGGGGAAAGCCTCACGCAGATGGCTCGAAAGAAAAATGCCAAGCGTATGGCCGCCCATTCTGGACCTGCCTTGGTTGAGTCTTTCGAACCCGTTATTGAAGAGCCGGCTAAGATTGTTGCGGCCAAAACGGCGAAAGAGGTTGAACAACCGGTCATTGATGAACGGTTGATTTTGGAAGAGCGGGGCAAGAAGCGTAGCGCCGAGGGAGAGGCTGGTTCAGAAGATAGTCTTGCCGACAAAAGGCCTCGCTTAGAAGAATCGGACGTGGTTGTTCCTTTTATTATTCAGCCAAAGATCAGAGATACGCCGATTCCTTCTGACGCATCCATCATTACCGACCCGGCGGTAGCCTTGAGCCTGGCGGCGTCAGTCTCCCTACCAGCTGATAAGGCATCCTTTCATGCCGTGCCAGATTTGGTGGCCATAGCCCTATCTGCGTAGTCGGCCCTTTTGGTAGGTGAACTTTGACTTGTTTTGATTTTGGTTGCCTATGGCATCTAACGATCCCAACTCGTTTTGCAGACGGTCGGCAGGATCGCCGACTTGGGCCGCCACCTACACGATGCCCTTGAGAGGATTGACCGTTTGCAGTCAGAAGTGGTCGATCAAAAGAGCAGGGCTGAGTTTGAGATGATGAGAGCCGCTATGGAGACTGCGCGAGCCGAAGCCGAAGTGGAAAGGGCTCGGGCTGCTGATCAGCTCCGTTCTGATGTCGAAGATAGGGCGAACGCGAGCAAAGAATCGCTTAGGCTAGCCGAGGAGGCGCTTAACAAGATGGAGACTGAGTTAGCAGAGTTGAAGGCGGCCAAGGAAAAGGCAGAATCTGAGGCTTTTGCCGCATTCGAAGCAGGAAAAGGCGTCGCCTTCAAAGAATACATAGATGAAGTCCCCAAGTTTGAGAATCGGGGGTTCAAACACGGGTGGCTCAAGGCTCTTGATGCCACTGGGGTTACATTGGCCTTGCCAATTCCTTATGAGCAGGTGGACGTTGAGCCACTTGAGTCTGACCCCGAGGATTGATCTGGGAGTCATTCGAATTTTATGAAATGCTTTCCCTTTTAATGTATGTTTTTGTTTTTAGGACTTTTGTTGGTTTCGAGTAGTTTTTATGTATAAATTGGCTACTGTCTGCGCTCAATTTATTAATGAAAATTATCTTCTTGTTTCACTACTAATGCGCAGTTTGTGATGTTATGTTGGTGTAGAATTTTTGCCTTCCACTACTTTAGATAGAATGATTACTCTGTTGAGCTTTCTATGCTTGAATATCATGGCAATCTTATCATTCGTATGCCGAATAGTTCGTTGGTATTATGCTGAGACGATTCATGGGCCGGTTGGGGCACTTAATCTGAATAGATTGATTAATCTGCCCTTGCCCCAGGCGGTGCATGATCATTCGGGCGCCGGAGGAGGCGAACTTAGGAGTTTTGTTGTCGATTCATGGGCCGGCTGGGGCACTTAAGCCGAATATATTGATAAATCTATCACGCCCTTGCCCCAGGCGGTGCATGATCATTCTGAAGTCGATTCATGAGCCGGCTGGGGCACTTAAGCCGAATAGATTGATTAATCTGCCCTTGCCCCAGGCAGTGCATGATCATTCGGGCGCTGGAAGAGACGAACTTAGGAGTTTTGTTGTCGATTCATGAGCCGGCTGGGGCACTTAAGCCGAATGTATTGATAAATCTATCACGCCCTTGCCCCAGGCGGTGCATGATCATTCTGAAGTCGATTCATGAGCCGGCTGGGGCACTTAAGCCGAATAGATTGATTAATCTGCCCTTGCCCCAGGCGGTGCATGATCATTCGGGTGCCGGCGGGTCTATCCAGTCGACGCCGGGCGATTGAGGTTTTCACAATTAATGAAATTGCCTCGAGGGTGCTGCCTCTGTAAAGGATAAATGATTAAGGGTACAACTTTTATGAATACAGTAAACAACTGACTCCAGCTTTTGAAGGTATCGTGTGAATGTCGAACAGACTCTTCTTTAACAATAGAGGGGAAGCGAGGACGCTAGTTGAGCTGGGTGGAGACATGCATCGAGGTGGTGACCCTTCGTGCACAGGGGGTAGGAGTTCCAGGGATCGAGAGAGGTGTCAGTCTCCTCGACGTCGAGGCAGGTCACCCAGGCGGGACAAACAGTCGTAGGGCAGATCTTCTCAACCTCAAGTCAAGAGGGGATCTGACTCGAATCCGCGCCCATTAAGCTTTGCGGTATTTGTGGGGAATAGACCCATGACAGAGGCAGACTCGATCGTTCGAGACCCAAATGTAGCGGTCGAGTTTGCTCGACAAATTTTTCCTCCTGAGGTTCAGCAATCGATGGTAGGTCGTCAGGACTACGAAGTATTTCGTGAAGGCATTCACAGGGCGGTGAAGGGGCTTTACACTGCCTATGAAATCGGCATGCGGTTGCGTGCCGCCCGCCGAGAAATGGAGAAGAAAGAGGAATGTATTCGAAGTTTGGAGGCTCGCGCGGAGGAGGCTGAGCGCGAGTTAAGGAAAACCAAGGTAGCCCAGGCACAACCCGCCAGGCACGGAAACCCAATCGTGGAAGAAAGGGTTACCAGTCGGCTCATCAGTTCTGCGCTTGCCGATCGTGAGACGGCGAGTATGTTTGCAATGGAGAACGCGAAGGGGAGGGCCTATGAGAAAGGTTTCCATGAAGGCCGAAAAGTTGGAATCGAAAAGACCAAGGAAAAACTTGCCGAAGAAGTTTGCCGATGTGAAAATCGTAGATTTAGGCACGGTTGGATCAAGGCATCTCAAGCCGCAGAAGCTCTTCGAGCGTCGGGCATTGATTCGGCATCGCCACTCTACCACAGTAAACATTTTCCGTTTTCTGCTTTTGAAGTCGAGAAGAGTGAGGATGAGGGTGACGCCGTATAAGTATACTTATTGTAAGGTTGAAACGCAGATCGCGTTCAAAACTATGTAATATATTGCTTGTTTTATTGAATAAAAAACGTTCTATGATAAATATTTTGTTGCAGTTCGTATTTGGTATGTATGCGTTTCGTTTTATTGTATATGTTTGAATGAATGTATAAACGTTGATCGACAGGGTCGACCCATACGTGATAGCCGTTTATTCCTAAATGAGGCTATTATAACTTGAGGAAGTCGAAAGCCAGTGGGTAGAGTGGCTGCGGTAAATTCAACTCGACTCGGGGCCTAGATTTTTGGCCAGTGCACGTGCTTCAAAAAGTCGTTTGGATAACTACGCCATAGTGAATGTCAACCGACGTTTTTCTCATGGAGTTTAGTGTTAGTGAAATCGCCTCGAGATTGGGGCCTCGAGATCGCTGCCAGTATTGAAAATAAAAGGAGTGGGTGCTTCGCGCAGATAAACAATCACTTATGTGAGGTGGGATAAGTGGGGATGTTAGTTAGAGAGACTGGAGTTCAGCTGAACTTGATGTTGCCATGGAGCGTGGCAGAGGACCCATCCGTATGGGAAGTAGGGCGTCCAAAAGTTGGCATGAATCTTCAAGTCGTCGAAACAGATCACCCCGAAAGGAAAGGCAATGACTGTTGGGTTTGTCCTTCCTTGTCCTGGATCTTTGCCTTGACATTGTCAATGGTATCAGGGGAGGACTTGGGCACAGTTGGCTCAAGGCATTGCAAACTGCGGAGGACTTTCGGGTGACGGGAGTTGATTCGGCGCTGCCGCTTTACCAATGTGTCTTCTCCCCTTTTTAGCTTTTGAGATTGGAAATGGGTATTGTAATGCTCAAATGCAAGTTGCGTTTATATAACAACTGGCTGATTAAATAAAAATTGTAATGCTCAAATGCGGGTTGCGTTTATGTAACAACTGTTTGATCGAATAAAAAGCTTTATTTCAAACATTTGCGTCTTATTCTGAATTTTTTATATGCTTAGTTAAGCACCTTATTTGCGTCTTATTCTGAATTTTTTATATGCTCAGTTAAGCACCTTATTTCGGATGTTGGCGAGTTTTGTTTTGTTCGTGCCAAAGGGTACTCCGAATCTGGAGGCTAAATTGGCCCTAAGGTGACATGCACCAAAGGGGGCTCCGAATCCGGAGACTTAATCGGCACTAAGGTGTCATGCACCAAAGGGGGCTCCGAATCCGGAGACTCAATCGGCCCTAAGGTGACATGCACCAAAGGGGGCTCCGAATCCGGAGACTTAATGTGGCCAATCGTGATATCCACGAAGGGTGCTCCGAATCCGGAGACTTAATCGGCCCTAAGGTGACATGCACCAAAGGGGGCTCCGAATCCGGAGACTTAATGTGGCCAATCGTGATATCCACGAAGGGCGCTCTGAATCCGGAGGCTTAATCGGCCCTAAGGTGACATGCACCAAAGGGGGCTCCGAATCCGGAGACTTAATGTGGCCAATCGTGATATCTACGAAGGGCACTCCAAATCCGGAGGCTTAATCGGCCCTAAGGTGACGTGCACCAAAGGGGGCTCCGAATCATCGTCATGACAAGCGTTACAATGGGGTTTGTGAAATGAATTGAGCGACGAAGAAAAATGGTTTGCATTGCAGAAGTGATATATATACAAGTATCAAAGCCCACAGGTCCGGTCAGTGATAGGGTTTTCATAAAATCTCTGCTTGTGCCGATTGAGGGGAGCCACGGATCTTTTCAATGCCATGGGCTGTCGGGAAGCGCACAACCTGATGATAAGTGCTTGGAATGGCCTTTATAATATGTATCCAGGTTCGCCCCATGATGACATTATACGGTGAAGGGAGCTTTACGACCACGAATTCTACTTCGACCGTTCTGGAGCCCGCTCGAACAGGTAGTATGATCTTCCCTAACGGGTATTCAGGATTCATATTAAAGCCGAACAATGGGTGAGGCGCCGAAGACAGATCTGACTCGTTGAGGCCGAGTTTGATGAAAGTTTGGTAATACATAACCTCTGAAGTACTCCTCGGGTCTATGAGAATGCGTTCAATGGTGAACCAATTTATGCGTAATTTAATGACCAACAGATCGATGTGGGAAGCTGTTGTGCCGCTAAGATCGGAGTCATTGAAAGTAATTGTCGGAGCTTCTTTGGGCCATTCAGTCGGAATACGTTGCTTTTGGGGGATTGGATGCTATTGAATTGTGTGCACGGTTGGGGGTGCAGGCAGGCTGTAGATCATATGGATCACGCCAAGTGGAGGTGAGTCCTGCCTCAAGGCTAGTGCCTTGGTTGGCTTTCCCTTTCTCACATACTGTTGCAGTCGGCCGTCTTGCACCAGTTCTTCTAGGTGATCTTTTAATGCGTAACAACTCTCCGTTTCGTGGCCGTGATCTTTGTGATATTCACACTGCCTATCCCTTCTTCGCGTGTCGGGCGGCCCCACCATCTTTGACGGCCATTTGAAGAATGGAAGGTGTTGGACTTTGGTCATTATTGCAGCGATTGGTTCTGACAACTCTGTGTACTTCTTGTCGGCACGCCTTGAACACCTGCTGTCGACTTGCAGTTGTTCATTCGTTCGGTGGGAGCATTGATCGCTTGATCGGCGAGTATCCCGCCTTTTGTCTCGTTTAGCGCGTTGCCGTGGCTCTGGGCTAGGAGGTGGCACGGAACTTATTGGTTAAGCAATTTCAGGGGGGGCCGTTTTGTTGGACATTTGGCCGGCTTTTATTCTCAAGGCATCATCTTCCACTTTGCAATACTTTTCAACTTTCTTCATCAACGCCCAGACTGTTTTGGGGGGTCTTCTGGTCAGGGAACTGCGAAGAGGACTGTCAGGATGTAGTCCCCTTTTGAAGGCGGTGATGGCCATGGAGTCGTTGCAAGCGTCGTCGACGAGGTTGAAGCACTCCCAATAGTGCGCCGAATACGCTCTGAGCGTTTCTCCTGATTGCATCTGCATAGCCCAGAGAGAGTCGGCCTATTTCGGCTGTACCTCGTTGGTGATGAACCTGGCCCTGAAGGATTTCTGTAATTGATGGAAGCTTTTGATCGAGGCCGGCTCCAGCTTGTAATACCACTTGACAGCTAATGGCCCCAGGCTGCTGGGGAATATTCGGCACATGAGGGCTTCGCTGTCTGCATGCAATGTCATGGCCTGCTTGTAGTGACGGATATGATCAGTGGGGTCTGATTTTCCATCGTAAAGAGTGAATGACAGAGCTTTGAACTTCTTGGGCAGGGCCGCCCTTGCAATCCGTCGGACAAAAGGGTCGTGCTGGTCCTCTTCGTCTGAACTGTTCCTCCTGCGCTTGTTCCTTGTATGTAGACTCTTTTCGGAGGAGCTGGAAGTTTCGGATCGTCCCTTCTTGTTGAGCTCCGTGGGTAATGAGTTGGAGTCGCTATCGGTATCCTTTGGTCGAGCTCGAGGTCGTTGTCCACCGGCCCTCGGAGGTCGTTCGGGACCTTGGCGCATGGCTTCTCTCGATTTTGCGACTTCGAGGGCCAAATCTTGACGGAGACGTTCATTTTCAGCAATCATGTTCTCCAGCCTTTGTTCATTCTGCTTTGCTTGTTCCATGATCGCCTGTATTGTCTCTTGCGCTGAAGTCGTTGGTGAGTCAAAGTTCAAGGCGCGTCTTGCAGCGATGGTTTCTTTTCCGAGCATATTTGCTGGAGTGAGGTCATCTCCTTGTGCGATTTCGTCAATGGCTATTGGAGGATCTTCAGTTGCGCCTGCCATGGATGTATTTGAGTATTCCCACAGACGGCGCCAATTGTGGAGAAGTGGTTTGGAAATACTCTTCAGATCCTGGGAGACGCTAGTGATCCTCAGCTAGTCACCTGAAAAGATACAAACACTTCGGTCGGGGGTGCCGGAATTAGCACTCCGACAGACAAGTTAGTTCAGACACTCAGGATAGCTTGTTTACTAAGTTAAGTGAAGTGATTCTTACATACCTTTCTATACCCGTTGTTCTTGTATTTATACCTGTTCTTTTTGATCCTCGGGGCCAGGGCCTACTTTTTAATCATTGTCCTTTCTTTTATTCGGCCCTAAGGACTTACACTTATTCGGCACATATATTATATTCGGCTCGCCACTCTCGTAGGATACAACCGATTAATATCAGTCTTCCAATGGTACGCACCTTCTGATTTTTCCATGTATTCGGCCTCCACACCTACCGAAAAAGCATGTTCTTGAGCCGAATTTGGCTAAGAATAATGTTCCATGCATGGCTCGGGGGGTCTAAAAACCAATTTTTAGCAAGTCAAGTCATGAAAATAACATACCTATGGGAGATTTTCATAAGCCATTAATAGCTAACATAGAAAAACAACCCACTTTGCCAAATAATTATGAAAATCAATTCGTCGAAAGTTATGTTTTTAAACCAAACATGGTCAAGAATAATGAACAAGCCACTGTTCATGAATTTAAAATGTTTGACATTTTTCAAAGTGTCAAAAAGTATGAATTTTCATGGTCACACTATACCATGACTTTTGTTGTTCAAAATCCATTTTGGATTTGTGGTTTACATCAAAATTTGATTTTGATGGAATGGCTAATAAAAAATATTTTGTTATTACTATATATTGGGCCAAAAATATGGTTATTAATTGATCCATAAGACCATCATCATTTGGTTTTATGGTTACCTTCAAAGCATGTGTCACATTGCACGAAGCACAAAGTATGTGTTCGTTTTTATTGGTTTCAAGTTTATTGAATGAAGTCTACAAATTTAAAAGACTTGGCCAGATGTGCTTGAATAATGGGGCCACCATTCTTGACTTCTTTCAACAAATATAATATTAAATGTGACCTTTTGTTTATCTCTTAGTTAACTGGTCAATTTTGGTGACAATCATTAATTCTTTTTGGGGAAATCCAAGTGCTGGACTTTGTTAAGTCTACATCATGTATGGTGATAGCAGAGAATACAATTAGCCATATTAGTTGCACATCCAAGTTGTGTATTTTATTTTTATTTTTTTGGCTGTAACCACCAGTTGTGCTACTTCGAATGATCAATACAACTACTTCGAAGGTTCTATTCATCAACCATTGTTTGCTTCGAAGACCCTCTACATCATTGGTTTTGTTCATTAATTGGATGTCTTTTCTTTAGCTTTGCTTTGCTTTGAAGCATTGGTTTTCTTCTCTTCTTTAGCTTTGCTTCGAAGACGGTTTGTTCGGATATTTGGTGAGATCTATTCCTCTTATTGTTGTGATTAGTTCAAATTCACTTAAAAGTGTTAGTGAGACTTTCGTGTTTCTTCGTAATCCGTTTAACTAAACTAGTAATAGTGGAATCGGATTTGTCTCCTGGATGTGCCTCAAATTTGAGGGAACCATGTAAATCAAAACCAACTTTTAGTTTGACAAAAATACCTGTGAAAATAAGAAAACCGATTATTGGTTTAGTAAAAATATCTTTGAAAATATTATGTGGGTTCATTACATGTGGTGTGTATTCATATACACTTGGAGTTGATACAAAGTAGTGTGTCACTATTGCTGTTACTATTAGTAGCTTCGAAGAGATTTTTGCTTCATCACCAACAGCTTCGAACTATGGATTTGGTTCCTCTCTGTTGTTTCGAAGGTGTTTTATGGTTCCTTCGAAGGTTCTTGGCATCATTAGTTTGGTCCTTTGGTTTAGTCATTTTCCATCGAATGTTGTTTGGATGATTGTGATTACCCAATCACAATCATAATCATCCACTCTTTGAATATATATAAATTGGTAATTTATTAATTACCAAACAAATGCCTATTTTGGCATTATAATTATACAACTCTTAAAGAATTCGAGAAAAATTATTCTTAAAAAGTTGCGTGGGGTAATGTGGCACCATAAAATATTATTATTATTATTACTTTCAGGACACGTGGCATCCTCTTATTCATTTGGAAGTTAAAAGAAGTTATGGAGATAATAGAGGACATGAAGGACAAAGTGGATGAGAGGAAGGATACATGGTAAGACAATGATGAAGATGTAAGAAATAGATAGTTACTAAGTAGTTATTGCTGTATTTTTTCCTCTATAAATAGCCATCAATGGCTACATTGTAAAAGGGGCTAGACTCAAATCAAAGACAACTAATTTCTATTTTCTTATTATTTATATTTCCTACATTTTATTTTATGCACTTCATTTTCGAAGTATTTATTTTCAGCACTTCCTTTTCGAAGCATTTTATGCACTTCCTTTTCAAAGCATAAGAGTAGAGGTAAGTAATTGTGACTTTGATTGTTCACTCAATCACCCTGATTGTTCACTCAATCATCTTTCTCCGTCTCCCTCTTTCTTCTTTTAATTTTACTTTTCTCTATACTTGGCAATTTTGAAGTCCTCTTCATTGAGGCAAAAGAACGTCAACAAAATCGCTTGTTAATTGGCTTGAATATAATCTGTAAGGATTTTTCAATCCTTACTGGCACGCTCGCATTTATGATATTTTCCTTCGTGGCAAAAATAAGCCAACAATTACTTTCTTCATTCTTTGAATTGGAGTTAATGTAATATTCAATGAATCAGTATTCAATAATATGACAATGTATTTATCACTTTAATTAAGGTTTTTTTAATGTCGATTAATGATGACACGGATATGGGCAAATGTGGCAAATCTCTTGAACTGCTTATTTCATTTTATTTTTGTTTCAATTGCCGTTTACTGCTTAATTGTTCGGAAATGTTTGTGTATTGGATTGTGAACACTTTGGTGAGTTGATGGTCGATTGTTTCCTGTGTTAGATAATGTCTCAATGGGACCACATAATTAAATGTGGTGTTATCATTTATAAGAAGCCTACAATTTAAGTGATTCAATTTAGTTAATAGGCTTAAGGGTATATGTGTTATGGACCTAATGTGTAGATACTAGTTGTATAATTTCTATTTCTATGAGGGGCAGAAATAGAAATTAAAACATATTGGTTAAAGTTGGTTTTCATTCCTTTTGAACTTCCACAACCTTTCAGTTTTGAAAACCAATTACAACCTTTAAAAGGTTATGGTCCCTATTCCTTCCCAAGTGGAAAAGAACACTGCTATTTTTCCTAAATCCTCTCAAGGAGAAACATAAGGCACCAAAGGGGAAAGGATTAGAAGGCAATAACATAATCAATAATAAAGAGTTTATTGATAATCACGCTTCCGTTTAACCGTTCATCAATGGATTCAGGTATGTCATTTTGTCTTGATTTCTTGATAATACACATGGTAAATGATCCGAAGTGTAAGGTTTATGTTCTGAAATTTATGTTAACAATTGGTATCAAAGCATGCATATCATGTGTCTTATCAGAATTGATATGCTTTATTCATTCTATTTAGTTTCCCGGAATCAGATTCTGAATTTTCTTATGGATGTAAATTCTGTTTTTTCCTGTTTTGTTCTGTGAAAATGGCAATCTGTTTTCTGGAATTGTAAAATGATTCGATGGGCAGTTTTTTTTTTCTCTCAAATGGATGAACATCATGTATTTATATATATATAGATATATCTTGCGATTTGATCGGTTTAATTTTGAACATCATAAAAAAAAAAAAAAACTATTTGTTTTTGGACCCGTCAATTCTATTTATTTATGTATGTATATAATTGGGATTGCTGCAGATTATATAACATATACGGGGTCACAAATTTAGAAATCTTTAAATTTAATGTAATTTCATACAACGTCTACAGAAATTTAATTTTCTAACATTCTCAATATAAGTCAATTCAAACAAGATGTCACAAAAGTGATCTCTCTTGTCTGGATTGTTTTATATGGAATGTTTTGATGTTCATGTCTGTGTATCTCATGCGGGTATTTATCGGTCCAAAGACATGATTAAGACTTGGCAGAATTACACACACATTTTGTGGTGATAAACATGTGCCAATTGTTAAGAAAACCTAATGTGAATAATAAATCTATCAAAAGATAGATTTGTTATTTGACATAACTTATTGTCAATGTTTGATCATTACAACAAGAATACCACTTACAGTTAATATCACTACCCAAAGGCTTGGTATTAATGTTGTGCTAGGTGTCTTGAGATGTTGTCATTAAATTAATTTATTTAGAGATTATCTGTTTGGTAACTTAATGTGAGCATAATTGTTAATTTCTGTTTCTGTATTGGACAAATTGGGATATTATTGTTCTTTTGGAAATATGAAGTTTAGTATGTCTATGCCGAACGATCACGGGGTTACAAGTTTTATGATCCCACAAATAGGTCAATATTTGAGACGGAAATTGCAACATTTTTTGAGGATGTTGAGTTTGGGGGGAGAAATCCAGTTAGAGACATTGTCTTTGAGGAGGAAGCAGGAGTAATCCCACTTCCTACTACTACTTTTGACCAATCACAGGTTCCTATACCTGTCATTGCTCGAGAAGTAATTTCGGATATATGCTCACATATAGGAGATCGGATAAGTTAGAGGTCATTGGATATTCCGAATCCGATTTTGCTGGATGCCAAGACAGTAGGAAATCCACATCAGGCTATATTTATCTGTTAGCTGGTGGAGCAATTTCTTGGAGGTTTGCAAAGCAGACGCTCATAGCTTCATCCACCATGGCCGCAGAATTTGTAGCATGTTATGAGGCATCAAACCAAGGGATATGGCTGCGAAATTTTGTCACTGGGTTACGTATTTTGGAAGGCACTGAAAGACCACTTAAGTTATATTGTGACAATAAGTCTGCAGTTTTATATTCCAATAACAACAGGAGCTCGACAAAATCAAAGCATATTGATATCAAGTTCCTAGTTGTAAAAGAAAGAGTGCAGAGTGGACAGATTTCCATAGAGCACATTGGGACAAACTCCATGATAGCGGATCCACTTACGAAGGGACTACCACCCAAGGTTTTTCATGAGCACACTGCTCAGATGGGTGTTGTTCTATTTGAGAACATTCTGGTTTAGTGGGAGTTTGTATTTATATTACTGCTTTATGTCAGCCTTGAGTTTTATCTATGTAATTAGATTAATTTCTGCAGAAATAAAATATTCAGTTTATTACGCTCTGTTACGTATTGTGAAGTATTGATCTCAATAAAGTTAAGTAGGACCAGTTGGAAATAGGCATGTATAGATCACATCACATGTAATTTCAATGCTACGCATCCATGATTGATCTATGTCATTTAGCTGTATTAGTATACGTGACCATTGGTGGGTCGAGTTACGATTGATGTAACGAAGACCGCTTTGATCCTATATTAATATAGTTAATGGACAAGATTGTTTGGATACCCTCAAGTTATGATAACAAATTTCTGAGCTCACTAAAGTTAAGCACATTTTTCAGGATACATATGTGGTCCAGTGGGAGATTGTTAGATAATGTCTCAATGGGACCACATAATTAAATGTGGTGTTATCATTTATAAGAAGCCTACAATTTAAGTGATTCAATTTAGTTAATAGGCTTAAGGGTATATGTGTTATGGACCTAATGTGTAGATACTAGTTGTATAATTTCTATTTCTATGAGGGGCAGAAATAGAAATTAAAACATATTGGTTAAAGTTGGTTTTCATTCCTTTTGAACTTCCACAACCTTTCAGTTTTGAAAACCAATTACAACCTTTAAAAGGTTATGGTCCCTATTCCTTCCCAAGTGGAAAAGAACACTGCTATTTTTCCTAAATCCTCTCAAGGAGAAACATAAGGCACCAAAGGGGAAAGGATTAGAAGGCAATAACATAATCAATAACAAAGAGTTTATTGATAATCACGCTTCCGTTTAACCGTTCATCAATGGATTCAGGTATGTCATTTTGTCTTGATTTCTTGATAATACACATGGTAAATGATCCGAAGTGTAAGGTTTATGTTCTGAAATTTATGTTAACATCCTGACCTCTAACGACACAAGTTTAGATGTCTTTCTCTCCTTAGTTGATGTAATATTATAAAAATGCAAATATTGTGAAATGAATTAATAATCACCAATATCAATGCATGTAATATTCAATGCTTTGCCACATTTTGTTAGGTGGTAAACTTTTTTTTTTTGTTTAAAAAAAATTCATTACATGAGGGAAGGCCATTTTATCAATTCAATCATTTCTCTGAAATTTAGTAGATCTTGATAAATGCTTAGTTCTTTTAAAAAGTTTGAGTAGTGGATTTGAAACCCGCTTAAAACCCTCTTAAAACCCTCGTAGTTCTTTCCCGTCGAAGTGACAACTCCTATAAAGTAAAAGCACGTTTTTTCAAGTCATAGAAAGTTGACGTGACAACGCTCTCATAATAACTTTAAACACATAGCTACTATGTGAATCTTATCTCCTATGACAATAATGTGAAATGAATTAATAATCATCAATATAAATGCATGCAATATTCAATGCTTTGCAACATTTTGTTAGGTGGTAAACTATTTTTTTGTTTTAAAAAAAAAATCATTACGTGAGGGAAGGTCATTTTATCAATTCAATCATTTCTATGAAATTTAGTAGATCTTGGTAAATGCTTAGTTCTTTTAAAAAGTTTGAGTAGTGGATTTGAAATCTGCTTAAGACCCTCTTAAAACCCTCGTAGTTCTTTCTTGTCGAAGTGACAACTCCTATAAAGTGAAAGCACGTTTTTTTCATGTCATAAAGGTTGACGTGACAATGCTCTCACAATAACTTTAAACACACAGCTACCATGTGAATCATATCTCCTATGACAATAATGTGAAATGAATTAATAATCACCAATATAAATGCATGTAATATTCAATGCTTTGCCACATTTTGTTAGGTAGTAAACTGTTTTTTTGTTTTAAAAAAATTCATTATGTGAGGAAATGCCATTTTATCAATTCAATCATTTTTCTGAAATTTAGTAGATCTTGGTAAATGCTTAGTTCTTTTAAAAAGCTTGAGTAGTGGATTTGAAATCTGCTTAAAACCTCGTAGTTCTTTCCTATCGAAGTGACAACTCCTATACAATTAAAGCACGTTTTTTTATGTCATAAAGGTTAACGTGACAACGCTCTCACAATAACTTTAAACACACAGCCACCATGTGAACCTTATCTCTTGCGGCAAGTCATTGTCGGCGTGTGGGTTGATCAGACATGAACCTTATCTCATGGTTCATGTAATATTCAAAGAATCAGTATTCACTAATATAATAATATATTTATGACTTCAATGAAGTTGTTGTAGTGTCGATTAAGGATGACATGGATATGGGTAAATGTGGCAAAGCTATTCAATTGCTTATTTAATTTTCTTTATGCAATTAAACTATTGTCTACTGCTTAGTTGTTTGGAAACGTTTGAGTAGTGGATTGCGAACACTTTGGTGAGCTGATGTATGATTCTTCCCCCACCTCTATCGAAACTAGTTTGTTTGCTATTGTTGTAGTTGATGTAATATTACCAATATCCACATAATGATAAATAAACTATTAATCACCAGTATAAATGCATGTAATATCGGTGACATGTAATATTCAATGGTTTGGCACATTTTCTTCGAATATATGATTGTTTTTTGTTTTAAAGAAAATGATTACGTGAGGGAAGGCCATGTGACCAATTCAATTGTTTCTCTACAATTGCTTTGATATTAGTAAAAGCTTAGTTATTTTCAGAAGTTTCAATTGTGGATTTGAAATCTGCTTAAAACCCTCTAATATATACTGACTAGCCACTTCCTGTCGAAGTGACAACTTCTGTAAAGTTAATGCATGTTTTTTCATGTCATAAAGGTCGACTTGACAACACTCTTACAATAATTTGAAACATACAACTCCCATGTGTAGTTTACTCTTATGACAAGTCATTGTCAGCATGTCGGTTGCGAAGACATGAGTAATCGCGTCCATCTCCATTTTATGTGTTCTGCATGTTGGAACTACTGTTCATAGTGACCGTTACAAGTATCACATCATACCAGACCTACATATTTATAGAAAAAATGAGAGATATCATTATGAGATATACGATGGTTGATCTATATTCAGCAATGGGTCGCCATTGGGTTGCTGATAGAGATGAATTCGAATACCCATTAAATCCAAATTTGCGTTACTCACATCACACCGTCAATACCATGAAAGCTGAGTAGGAATTTCGCATAACTCAAGCAAGCGGTCTCGTTGAGCTATGCTGTGAAGTTCATATTAAATTTCCTCAATGATTAGCCATGCGTATGCCAATTGACACTCCACAGTTGTTGCAATGCATTGTATTTGTGACGAAGTAAATCGCATGACCCAACGTTTGCAAAGGTTCGCACTTCGAAAGACCGTGAATGAGCGTGTCGAAGATGGGTTAATGGATGATGCGTAACAATATTTCTCTTGGAGCATGGATGCTATGTATCAATCTGACATTGAGATGTCAGACGATGAAGATACTGAAAGAAATTGTTTGGATGTATGACCAAATGATTTCTTCTGTAATGGCTTTGTAATGCTTATCTGCGAGTTATCAATAAAAGGAGAATTTAAAATGTGAAACAAACTGTCTATATTGTTTCCAATTATGGCTTCTCTAATAGTTTCACATAAAATGCACAACATTATTTGTATTTTGGATTGTCATATTGATTTGCTTTTTACTACAAACCATTAGCTACGGATTCTTTATGTTGCATTATTGTATAGATCATCATATGACATATGCCCCTTGTAATGCCCCTTGTAACTGTTTATCATTTTATTTTATGATTTACGTGCATAATTGACAGATAACATGGGTTTATACTTTCATGGAAAATGTGGTTGTTCAGGAGATCTCATACGTCCGCTCACTATAATATAAACATTTTATTTTTGCTTCCCTGAAATTGATTATGAAACATTCTATCGAAAATAATATACCAATCTGACATTGAGATACTAATTGATAATGATGATAATGAATGAACTTGGATGGTTGTATGACCAAAAGAGATAAAATACATTGTAATGACTTTGTAATGGCTATCCACGAGTTACCAATGTAACTAGAAATTTGTAATGAATGTTGACATGTAAGTCTACATAAATATAGACTTTTCACAAACTTTTAAGCTTCATAAAACAGTAACACATAGTGCAATGGACGGTTAATAACCTAGTTGAACAACAACAGTGCTTTACACACAACCAACAAAGACCCGATACAACATACACACATATTAAAAAAGACCACATAGATGTTTGATTTCTCATTCCTCATCTGACATGCAGTAGTTAGAGAGATATTTTTCATTGTTTAAGACATTATTTCACTCCATCACAGTCAATTCTCTGTTGCTTGCTTCCGCCATTTCAGTGGCTAGTTCAAGCATGAAATGTTGACATCTTCGCATCAACATTATGTTGTTCTCCCTTTTAATTCTGCTAACTGCTTTCTCATAGTCACCCACATTTCGTCTAGGCATGGTCAATGAACGACGATGAGGTACCAGTGCCCCTAAGTTACGTAGATCATTAAACAAGCTCACCTGCTCCGTTAGCCTAAACACCCATTTTGCCGAATACCAACGTGATAATCTTTCGGGCTCGAGTATTTTTCGCTCATGCAGTCATAACTAAATCGAGGTAGTAGCCACACTTTTGGAAGGCATCGACGACATGAACTTCCTGCACCCCTTGAAGACATTTTTCGTATACAGAAAATTAAAATAATTAGATTAAAGATAAATAACTGCTGTTATGGGTTGAAAAATGATCATAGTTAGGGTACTGTTATTTATAGACATGCAAAGGAGATGATATGGTTACGATAATTTAGATGAGGGGTTACTGTGGAAGAACACACATCTGTGATATTATTTTAACTTATTCATTTGATGCATTTCTTCGAAATTGTTGTTTTGCAGTTTGTATACCCCGTGAAATCATTGCAGTTCGTATTTTGCCATTGTCAGCATATGTATGTCATTTTGTGAATTCTTTTTTTTATTGGATATCGATTTCATATATGAAAACTTGTGCAGGTCTATGACTCATTTACCAGAGGAGATCCCATTATTGATTCATCAGCATTGAGGCGATACGATATGGCGTCAGTTGGTATGAATTATTTATTTTTAATCGATATTTGAATATTAGACAAAGACTAGAGTTGTTACATAATATAAGGTGAAACTGTATTCAAATTCTAAATTGAATTGTTTAAATGGAAAGTATAAAATAATTTTTGTTTATATAAGTGCTTTTGTTAAATGTCATCAGTTTCATCATCTTCAAATAAATACATCAACTAGTACATTTGTAGTTGTCAATAATAATGTAATTATCAATTATGTGTTCTAATTCGATTGATACAAACATTTTCTAAAATTTAGGCTATAAATTAGACTTCTTTATACATTCCATTGACAAAACTAATCAATGAAAAAGTTATTAAATTAAGGGTTAATTATATTTTACGCCCTTGTGATTTATCTAAAAACCACATAAACCCCCATTGTAGTCTACGATGAAGGGTACAACCTAACTTCGTTAATAGTTTTAGCAAACTGTCAACACTACCCTTAATTTTGATGAAGCCTTTCATTTCTATGCCATAACAATGCAAATCTTTGTCTCAATCTATTTCTCTTTGTACATGTACACCACTTAGGCACTATGCACCACTATTCATCTCACCCACTCTTTTAGTTAATAGAATATGGGTTAATTTTCAAAATTCAATTGTCATTTTAGTAATCAAATGTGTAGCTACAAACATTATGTTTCATACAAATAACGTTGTCTTGTGCAGGCGAAAGATCAGCCGAAATTGAAATGTCGATGATCTGATTCAAGTATATGGGATACTGCTTTGGACCATAGAGTCCTATGTTGCCTACTACGAGCGGGGTTCTATGGGGTATACTAGATCAGTCTATTTGATTGGACCACCATCTCGTTACAATTCTCATAGAGAGGTAGCGCATAGAGACACTCACATTTCATTTCTCTGTTGGAGAGTCCACGGTTACATTACAAGATGTGGCTCTTCTATTTGGCCTACCTGTTAATGGAGACGCGATCAATGGCAAAGACCTAAGAAATAAGGTCGATGATTTGATAGCTTTATGCGTGGAGTTGTTAGGAGCAACATCTATATAACAAGACTTCATAGGATCCTCGCTTAAGTTAAAATGGATATCAAATCATTTCCGTAAGCTTCCACATGATGCGACAGATGAGACAGTTCATTATTACACTCGAGCCTTTATTATGTGGCTTATTGGAGGGGGGTTCTAGTCCCCGATAAGTCACAAAATATAGTCAAGATGATATTTTTGCCACTACTTAGAGACTTCAACCATATCCATGAGTACAGCTGGGGTGGTGCCACATTGGCATGTTTATATAGGATGTTGTGGCGGGTGACTAAGCTTGATACAAAGGAGATGGCTGGGCCACTTGTGTTGTTACAAGTGAGTTACAATGACTTCTAGTTTTGTCTCATATTCTCAATTGCCATGTTTTATAAAATGCCTAATGTAATAAATTAATAATGTCATCATTCATTATAGGTTTGGGCATGGGAGAGATTGAGCAGGATCGCCCCTAATAGGAAGTCTAACATTGCTGATGGTGAGCGTGCCATAGGAGAGGGAGACCAGCAGTTACCACCTGGCCCGAGAACTTGTAGGTGGAGGGTTCCATTAAGCCACGAGGCGATATCGACTAATGTTAGTGTCATCTCCAGGGACCAGTTTGACCACATGATAGAGGGGGAGGTTTGTAATTTTTTTTTATGTCAATTGATAGGTTCGTGCTTGTAAACATCTGGTCTACGGATCGCTCTCTAAATTATTGCATCGTTATTTCAGTTCATATGGGAGCCTTACGGGAGAGAGGATGACATCATGACCGGTTTCCCATCTTATTGTACCGTTGGTCAAGATATATGGATGGCACGAATGCCACTTATATGCTTCGATATCATTGACTGGCATCTCCTCAACCAGGTGCTTAGACAGTTTGGACGAGTTCAGGGTGTGCCTGATCTCTTTGACCCGAACTTGGTGATGCATTTTAGAGATAGACGTGACAAAATGGCCATTGATTGGGCAAAGGAATACCAAAAGTTTACGGATGATTGAAACAATAGACGTAACACCATTGTCCACGCTAAGATGAGCGATGAAGTGCTTACATCTTCTGACCCATACATGTTATGGTTTCGCTATTATACACGTTTAGTACTGAGCAATCCGAGCGACATTGCTGTGTTCAGATACCAAGGCATTGGGAATAGTTTAGAGGGATTGGTAAGTTCTTTATAAAGTAACAAAACTACATTTCCTCAAGTTTTTGTATGTTTAAGTTGGCATCGATGGTTACGTAATATAAGTACATTTCATTACAGGTTCGTAGAGTTGCGAGGGCATCTCATTTGGCAGACGTTACCCATATTAGATGTGATGGTAGAGAGGCATTGGAAGCCATTAGTGAGATACAGGAGTTACTGTATGATGGTTTGCTATAGGCACACCAATGTGAGTGACTAGATTTTGGCCATTTTGGCAAGGATCCTTCTATGGGACTAGATATTATAGCCACATCAGTGTCGCCCATGAATATTCTATCCACCGAGCCATCGACATCAATGCCTCCACCGCATTCTACCCCACGTTATGCACATCAATCTGACCATTTCGATGTGGAACACTTTGATGAGGGGCCTTCCATGGGTCTATCACCTCATGTTCCATTTACAACAATGTCTACACCACAGACTTCCCCACCTCAACGTACCAATTACACATCACAATCTTCCCCTAAGCTATATCCTCTCATATCCCAACGTACTTCCACAAACCATGGCCATATATTGGACCCCTCATGGTCACCCCCTATAAGATAGAGGTTAGTAGCCCATTGACTCCCTTAGCACCACTGTCCACTGTATGTATGTCTAATATGATTCCCTCCGCTTCGACATTGACCGCACCTGACCATTGGACAGTACCTTCATCTTTCACACCACCACATACCACTTTTGTCAAGACAATGACAGCATCATCTCCTATCCCACATATAACCTTCAGCTACCATGCTGATCCACTCATTACCCAGGACTTCCACATTGAGAGAAAGGGGAAGGGCCAAGTCCATGCTTCTACTAGAGGGACAGGTAGGGGTAGAGGTCGTGGCGACCGTCGAGGTCGAGGTCGCGGTATGAGTAGAGGCTAAAGTTGAGGTCGAGCTATAGACCATGATAGTAGTGCACCTGATGAGGGCGTTTCACAGCTTAGTGCGGTATCTCAAGCTTTACCGGATGTGGTATCAAATATTTCTACTGCACCCATTGGTGATGGGCAGCCACCTTCTCCACAAGCTGACGAGGGAATCGTATGTGCAACAACGCAAGATATACAGAGAGTATATAATAAGAGACCTAGGAGAGAGACCCATGGAAGGGGTTGTGGAACTGGGGAAAAATTAGCACATTAGGGACAACCAACACTGGTGAGCAGCTTCACACATTATCTTCAGTGGTGTTTTCTCTTGGAGTAGTCTAGAATGTTTAATTTGTGGCTTCTTATATAGTTATGGCTTTTTGCTTATGTTATTTTGTAATTATTTTTTGTCAATAATGGGCTTTTTTTTTGTGTATTATCGAAAGAAGTACGACTGTGTCCTGCTTAAAAGTGTTTCAAGTTCTTTAGGAAATGTCCTACTTATATCTGTAATCTACACCAACTATTTGTTATATTTATATAGATTTTCAGAAACTATAGAGTTGTAGTCAAGTAGGATATGGGATTGAAGTTTTTGAATATATGCTGGAAATTGATTTGCTTCTTTTGTATTTTGGGTCTTTAACTCTAACTTCTAACTTAGTTCAAAATAGATTTGCTTCTTCAAATTAGCTTGGAATTTGGACTTCCAGTGTCATCAAATTGATGATTGATTAGAGGAAGGAAAAAGGTTGTTCATTTCCATAGTATTTACTTGGCAATTTGATTGAGCTTCTTTCCCTATTTTCCTTTTCCCTAAGTTTTAATCTTGTGGAATAAAATCTCACATGTGACGCCCCCAAAATAATATAGTAATTATAACCCCAAACATTTGTTAATAACTACATGAATCAAAGTAAATAGTTCTTTCATTTCATAAAGTTAATGATACAAAATAGTTTAACATAAGTAAATGCCCTATCGGCTTACACATTTCCAAGCCTTGACTTGGTTACATCAAAAGAGAGACTAGCTTATACAAATAAAGCCCTTGGCTATACAAAAATATATAATCAAAACAAAGAAGCTCGTGCTCCCAAAAGTCCCTTCAAGCTATTGTCTTGGTGGAGGCATGCCATCAATACCTGAAAATGTTTTTCCCAAATAGGGTGAGCCACAGCCCAGTAGGGGCATGCCATCAATACCTAAAAATGTTTTTCCCAAATAGGGTGAGCCACAGCCCAGTAGGAACAATCTAACAAAACATATGAGGTTTAACGAAGATATAAGTGCAATGTGCATATACAATGCTAGGGATAAAACATTCACAGTTTTATATAGTCATAAAAATACCAAGTTCATATTCCATTTCATTTTCCTTAAATTCATTTCAAGACATGAGCCAATTTCATTATTTTCAATAACCCAAATGAGACTACAACTCAATGGTTCAACAATTTCACAATCAACACACAAACACTTCTAATTGCTATTTTACGGATATTTCGTCCGTGGGATCGTCACCCATATATAAATTTCGGGACTTTCACCCAGGACACTCCAGCCAACTTAATTATAATGGAGTCCATCCCCTTTCTCCTTCCAAACAATAATACATATACAATGTATTTAAACACATAATCCCATATGGAGTACATCCCCTTTCTCCTCCCAAATAATTATACATATACTGTGATGCCCCAAAAATTGCAAACATCAGAGAATATATTAACAATTAAATACAGGGTTTATCTAAGGTTAGGAGTCTAGGAAACAACTGTAGACACCTCATTTTTGAGCGCCCTTAAGACTTGGGTGCTACTGATTGTTTACTTGGTGGTGAAAGTTGTGCAATGCAAATGTTCGATTTCTTCGGTAAGAAGATAGTCAAATCCCAACCTAACACCCCATTTTTGGACTAAAACTATTTTGAATAAAGATTTTAGACCTTAAAACCCTCTCTTTCAAAATATTTTTGAAAAGAGTTCCTACGATGTTCCGAGACTCGCATTTTGTGAAATGTTGCGCTTTTCGGTAAACCGAGCAAGGACAAAGTAGAAATGAATGAAAGAGAGGTGAAATATTTGAAAAAAATCTGTAAAACATCTTGTTTAGAGGTTTGGAATTGAAGAAAAGAAGAGGAGAGGGGAGAAACCTAGTTGGGAGAGAAGTTGGGCATGAACCGTTAAAAGAGAGTCAAGCAGCCCTCGCTAAATCAGGCCTATCCGTTTGTACACTTGGATTTCAGCTATGAGGCCACCACCATTGGAAAGTAGATTTCCGGGGCTTCATTTTTCACTCAAGAATCTCCTAAAGCCGAGTCCAGATGGGGGAGATATGGTTGGTTGAAGTTAGGCATCAATCCGATTGAGCCGGAAATGAGCAGTTTTCACTAAAGAGGGATATCTCTTAGCACACTTTGAATTTTGAGGTGAGGCTGCCACCATTGGAAAGATTACTTCCAGGGATTCGATTTAGACACAAGAATGACCTGCAAAGTAGTCTAGATGAAGGAGTTATGCCCATTTGAAGTTGGACCTGGAAAGTAGAATTTTCTGCCAGCCACTAGTGAATGGTGCCGGCCATCAATGATACCCTGCCGGCTGCCAGTGATGGCCGGCCGGCCAACAATGTCAAAAATCAGATATTTTGCTGATCTTTTCCCTCCAGCTATTCTACACAAGCACTAGCTCAGATATTTCGACCAAGCTCTTATTTTTGGCTATATGTGGAGGCCATATCTCTCATTTTGGAAGGTTGACAAGTTTGGGAGCCTCTCTCTCTAAATCTTTCTCTCTCTCTCTCTCTCTCTCTCTCTCTCTCTCTCTCTCTATAATTTTGTAAGCAAAATTCCAGCCTCTCTCTCTTCCTATATTGTGCTTAGAAGTGAGAATTTCCTACACTCTTGCAAAGAGACCCTAGACCAAACACCTCTACCTTGTTGCTGAGGTTCTTGGAGGTTCTATTTGAGCTCTTAAAGCTAGTTTTGGCTTAGATTTGCACCTGTTTTGCTGTTGTGCTTCAAGGGTAAGCACTTGTCCCTTTTAAGCTTGTCTTGCACACTTGTTTTGCCGCCTTTGCGAACTATTTTTGGCTTGGCTTTAAACTGAAGAAAACTCTGTTTTTCAATCCTAAAAATGGTGGTTTAAGCCCCTTTTGAGTTTGAGGGTGGTCCACCCTTCTTGTCTCTTTGCTTGTAAAGCTTTTGTGCCATCTTTCAAAGCTTTCTAAAATAACTTTTTTTTTCCCTTTTAACCACTGAATTTCAGTGGTGGAAAGGTGGTCTCGAGGTCCAAAATGGGAGGGGGTGGTCCGCTCTCCTCATGTCTTGTTTGTATGTGTTGATGGCCTACCAAGTGAGCATGTGTTTCTCCCTTTTTGAAGCTTAGTTCAAGCATGTTTTTGTGACTTTTTGGACCTGCTCTAACTCTGTTTTTGGCTGGTTTGGCCACTTGTTGCCTATATCTTACACTTGTAGTGTAATCTTGCTTAATAGCCTTGAATGCCTAATGAGTTAGTCCATCATTTTAGCTTGTGTTAGCTCTATCTCAGCATGTTTTTGATCATATTTTAACATGCTTTAACTTTGTTTTGGGAGGTCTTGGTCACACATGCTTTACTTTGCATAGCTATAGTGTAAATGGCCTTAACTAGCTTTGAGTTTTAAGAACCCTAGCATGCTTTGCTTATGATGTTTCCATGATATGGCATCATTTAGCATATGATTTCAGAGCATATACCTTTGCCACACTCTTGCATGTGTCACTCCTTCATTGCTTCTAAGAGTTAAGCTTTGTGCCTTACTTGCGAGCCAACATGTGTGCATGATTTTCTTGCCTTTTTGTGCCTAAGTTTTAGCATGATTAGGCCACTAATTTGGCATGTTTTAGGTCTGTCCATGGCTGATTTGGTCATTTGAGCTTTTGTATTGCATACCTCTTGTGTTGTGTCCTTCACTAGTTTTAATGCGTTTGACTCTTAACATGTTGTGCATGGTTTGTTTGCATGATTTTAAGTTATTTAGCATGTCATTTTAGTACTGAAATATATGCCATTGCACTCCATTGTTTCACTCTTTCATTCGCTTTGAAAGAGGTCTTTAGCCCCTTTGTTTTCTTGGGCGTGGAATTGAGGCTCTCATGCCTAATGGTTTTAATCTTCTCTTGCGGGTTTTTACTAACCAAAAGCATGAGGCTTCTTTCATGCTCAAGGTGCTTGTGGCTGAGGCCATCTTTCCCATTGGAGGACAATCACTTGGACAAATCAATTAATGAATGGCTTAGTAACTTAAAATGTTCAAATAAGAATTGAATCAATTAAAACATGCCAAGATAAGCATTGTTGTTTGCATTGCATTGTGTTCAATCGAACGTTATATTGAACACAAGGTGAATTGGTCCATTTCATACTCAAAGTAATGAAAATGAGCCAATTTCCTTTGTCTCCATTGCCTTTGATCTTCTATGATAAGGTAGTGGTCTTAGAGTCTTATTTGTCTTGTATTTATTGAAATGCGTGCAAGTTGGATCTTTGGCCATCATGCATTGCATGCTTGATTGATGGTTTTGGATCCAATAATGCCTCTCCCTTGATGTTTTTAAATGATAAGGAGTGGCACAGTACATACATGCCCTAGGGAGACCCTCAATTTCCTCTGTTTTGTGCTCTGTTGCAGTATGGTGTCACAGCACACCAGTAGCCAACAGTGCCACACTGATGGTCGGCACCCTTACATTGTTGGCCAGCAGAGGCCCACTCTTGGCCGGCAGATGGCCGGCAGCAACTCCTCATGGCCGGCAGGCCACTGGTGCACTTCCCAGCATTGGTTTGTTAAGTTTCAGCCGCAAGTTCTTGAAGACACCTTGCAAACAGAGCCTCTAAAGAGCAAACCGAAAGGCTTTTCGGGGCGAGAAACCGAACGCGTGCATGCATGTTCAACATCTTCAAACAGAGCTGGGGCAGCTTAGTTTAAAGCTTTATTTGTTAATTAGCTTGAATTTGTGATTTAATTAATTAATTTGTTAATTAGTTAATTGTTGTAATAATTAGTAAGTAGTTTGCTAGTTATTCATTTCGTTGTGTAATAATTAGTCTAATTAGATTAGTTAGCTTAGCTTAGCTTATTCGGACCCACCGTCAAGAGGGTGTAATGTTGTAATAAGGGTGCATGTGTGTGTGCATGTCTTCTAACCCCACTTCTTTCTCCCTTTTACTTAACCGCTTTTGATGGTTAGTTTTAGGGCATTTTTTCAATTAGCATACCTTATGCTTTGCATGTTTGCATCATTCATTTGTATTGCATGCACCAGGCTCAGCGTATCATTCAAACTGCACTGTATTTCAATACCTATTTGAATACGTGTATCAACTTGTTGCATTCATATGCCATTTTAGATAGCCGAGCCTATTTAGCTGCATTTTGCATGTGTTGCATTAGGCATCTTGTATAGTTAGGATCATGCATTGTTTTCTAACTAGTTTTCTGTTTTGGCTCGGAGTACACTGTAAGTGTTTACGCTTTAGCATACTTGCATGAGTGTGAGTGCTGCCATGATAGCATGCTTGCCATGAGGCTACTTGCTTAAGTGATTAACTGTTTGAATGCCTGTGGATGAAGGCTCGATTACTTGAATTGGAACAATTCGACGATTGTGAGTTTTAAGCCCACTTGAGGTGGCAAAATCATGTTGTTTTAAGCCCACTTGAGGGTGGCAAATCCACGCTTTAGCCTACTTGCAAGTAGCACTTCCAAACCGTTTTCAAAAGACAAACATAAGTCGTTTTGTTCCAACTTGAGCGATTTAGTTTATACTTGTATGTTGTGCGCATCACATAGTAAAGCTAGATTAATAACCAGAATAAGAACACATGTGTTTTTTAAAACAACATATCATGTTTAGTAGAGGTCGATCTTTGATTGGGCGAGCGAGGGTGCTCATTTCAGGACCTTCCCCTCTCGTACCCAAGTTCCTGAGTCGAGGCAACTTTGGTGATGACAGACACGTGGCCTTTGGCACGAGTCAGGGTTTTCTAAATTTCCCAAAACAAAATATTTAGGTGGCGACTCTGTAATCTGGCAAAGCCGTCCAATTTTGGCATAATTTGATTTAAAATCTGATTTTCCAAAACGATTTGCCGGATTGGACTCTTTGGTGATTTATCAGTCTTACATCACACTTTGTGAGATTAGATTCAGAACCGTGACAGGAGTCCGAACTGTAGTAGCAGGACCCAATTCGCACCCTTTCCGAAAGGGGAGGCGCACGGAGAGAGTTCGGCCAGTCTACAGTTTCTGGCGACTCTTCTGGGGATTTAGAGAACTTGACTTGAAACTCATGATATGTTGTTTTATCTATATTTATATGTTTCTTTGCATTACATTTGCATTGGTGCGCCTAGGACACGGTGTTTGCCATCTGCTATTCCTGAACGGTTTGCCAGAGGTGTGCTTGGAAAAGCGTGCAATAAGGCTGACCAGTTACGGGCTCTGCCACGATGGGAACACAAACCTCGGATCGGGATCACTGCCGAGGCACCCTTTTTGACCAATCAACCTAGTTGCATATCGGAAGCCATAGAGACCATTCCAAACTAGGACAGGTTGCTCACCCGAATGCAGGATTGTTTGAAACCGCATGCGTACGTAGTGAACCCCTAGCTCCTGACGAAACTAGGACAGGGTAACCCTACCCCATCGTAGGGGTGTTTTGGCTCTCTTTACCTGGTATGTGTTTTACAGTGAAACTGTACAGGAATGTGCATATCAGTTGCAAGTTTGGTATCTGATTTTGGGACAGAATTCAATAGAGAGCACAGTCATTCAGCTATGCTCATATCTATTCTAGTGAAATCAGGTTGAGATGCTGCTTGTTTTCTCTTTTGCTAGGTAGTCCTGGAATTATAGCCTCAGAAGGCTCCGATATCCCTCGGGTACACCGGACTTGTGTTGATAGACTTTGTCAGGTCAGAATTGGTTTAGAAGCAACCTATGTTTACCTCACCCCCATCGGTTACAAGACGAAGGAGGTTCAGGCAGAATTCACCAGTGCGGTTTCTACAGTAGTCACCCCTCAGTTCACCCGGGTCTAGTCTGGTCTGGGAACAGTTGTCTGCATTCAGCTCAACACGAGATCAATCTCCCATTCCCATGGCTTAGTATCTCCCAGCCAGTGTGGAAGAACAGATACAGCACTTGCAACAGACAATCGAGGCACTGCAGTAGGACACAGTTCGTAGGGCAGAAGTCACGGCTCGTCAGGCCGAAGTGATAACCCGGCTACAACAATAACAGCCACAACCGGCCGCGACTTCTGCATCTCATACACCTCCCACGGGTAACTCGACACCCGGAGCCACTGCTCATACTGCTAATGTCCAAGAGACTCAGGGCAATCCGGCGGAGCCAATCCCAGTACAGGCCTCTAAAACTTCTGTTTATCAAACCGAAGCTCCGTTTGAATTTGAGGTTGCCCAACTGCACTTAAGGTCAATAAACTGGAGAAGTTATTCAAACGAGCACAAGGAGTGAACTCCATCCCGGATTTAGAGGACGGGTATACTGAATCTGCAGTTACCTTACCGGAGCGATTTAAAATGTCGCATATCGACCACTTCAATGGCTCTGGAGACCCAATGGTGCACCTCCACATGTTTTCTGATATCCTAAGGCCAATGGGTTTGACCCCAGCCCAGAATTTGTCTCTCTTCGGCTGAACCATGTCTGGGATAGCCGTAATCTGGTATGCTAAATTAGAGGACTCTGTGAAACAGAACTGGGAAGAGCTAGCTGAGGCCTTTATTGCTCAATACTCCTATAACACACAGATCGAGGTCACAACTCGTGATCTCGAAGTCACCCGCCAAGAGCCACATGAGGGTATCTCAGAGTTCGTGACGAAATGGAGAGCAAAAGCCTTGACAGTGACTACAAGGCCTTCTGACAAAGATCAGATCAGGATGATTGTTCGGAATCTGCATAGCAAGTTACTGCAAAAGATGATCGTCCTACCTCTGTTTACCTTCCCAGACCTTCATGAAATGGGGGTTCAAATCGAGGATGCCCTCAGACAAGGGATTTTTGTGGAAGAAGATGAGCCTTTAAAGAAGAATGTTGTTCGCAGTTCCAATGCTACTACTGATGGTAGCACAGTCGCGAAATGCTCAGAAGTAGACACTATCACCACTTCCCTCAATGGCCAAAAACCAACTACTTCAACTCGGCCCTAAGCCCGACATTTCTATCCTCTTTACATGAGTCTTTCTCAAGCTTTGAAAATACTGCTAGAAGAAGGGTACCTAGAGCTCCTAGAACCCCAACCCCTTCCAAATCCCCTTCCACCAAGATATGACCTAGCTAAATGCTGTGCCTATCATCAATAACGCGGTCATGATACGAACCGTTGCATCCGCCTCCGTCATAAGATTTTGGATCTTATTGGCGAAGAGACCATAGCTCCACCAAAAGGACCTCGGGCTAGTACTAACCCATCACCTTTACGAACCGTTGCTCCACCAAAAGGACCGCTGGCCATAAACGGTGATTTGAGGGACTTAGTTTATATCTTTTTTGTGTACAAACCTTGGAAATTGAAAAATATAATGTTAAAAAAAGATTTTAGGATACAAGTGTATATATAAATATATAATGGTACTTGTTTGGGGTCAATTTGTGATTTAATAAAAATGTGAGGGCTTGGGCTTAATTAAAGTATCTATTTCAAGTGAAGAGTTAATAAATTAGTGTTAGGAAAAATAATTTGGTTTGTATTATCTTGCTTTGAATTTAAAGGTAAATAACTAAACGAAAACTGTGAAAATCGGAAGTTAAGGTTTAGAGTGATTAATCTAAAATTTGAGAGTTAAATAATTAATATTAGAGTGTTAGAAGTGATTTCTAAGCTTCCAGGGTCGATTAGGGTTTGTATGGGTGCATCCGTGATGCGTTTTCGGTTCTAGGGTTTAATTTGTAAATAATCGACGAACTAAGGGCTTTATTATAATAACTCAAAATTTAGGGACCTAATAAGGTTTTAAAAAGTTAGGGTTCTCACATATACAATGTATTTACACATAGTCATATTCAATGACAACCAACAAGTGACTAGTTTCAATTCACCTAATCCACATGCAATTTATACAACAATCAAAGTTATCATCTACCGATAGCCTAATATAGATATTTCTAAACAGATATAAAATCTTAAGACAAATAATTTATTCAAAATTTCCAAAGATGAATCATATCATCTACTCAATTTGACCATTTGTTTAAATACTCGTTTAATTTCATGTTTACAATACCAATTTTATTTATTTATACAAAATAAATATCATAGTCATTTTAGGGCAAAAATCCCCCTTTTCAAATTACCAATCCATATACCAAAATCATTCATTTTGACACAACATGACTTCATTTTCAAACCCCATGTTCATTCATTTCATTTCCATCAAAAACCCCTATTTTACATTTCACTCAAACCGTAGGTTTGCTCAAACTACTCCCAAATTCCACCATTGTTACACAACGACAAATAACTAAGTTAAAAATTATATGAAAGCGTAGAAAATCCCTACCTCAAAGAAATAAGACGAGCTAAGCAAGAGAGAAACCTCAAAGATGCCAAAATCCAACTCTATTCGGATCAAAGTGAAGATCTTGAGAAGCTTTACCTTTTTATCAAAGGGAGTAAGGTGAAGAAATCACTAGATCTAGGTGAAAATGAAGAGAGAAGGTAAGTTTAGAGAGAGAGGGTCTCAATCTAGGTTTTTAGAAAGTTTTTGAGAGAAAGGGATGAAAAAGTTATATAAAATGTCACTTTCGCGATCTGATATACACACAGTCCGCTTGAGCGGAAGAGTTGACGCTCGAGCGCCAGACACAAAAATTTGTTTCGCTCGAACGCAAAAAGTCACGCTCAAGCACAAAATGCACACCTCCAGTACTTTTGCAGACAACAGACAAACCGCTCGAGCGTAAGAAGAGCAGCTCGAGGGCCTACTCGCTTGAGCATAGGGAACGTCGTTCGAGCGTGGAAAATACCCCTCCAGTACTTTTGCAGACGTGCAAAGTACTGAGAGTTTGCAAGTCCCACTCGAGCGCAAGAAAGGCTGCTCGAGCGGAGGACCAAAATTCTAGGCAACACAGGTTTGAAAACTAAGTAACCAACCTGTTCCAAACACTCTCAAAATGCCCAAATAACCAAATTTAAGGAGGAATAAAGAGCAAAAGGCACTGAACAACATTCAGAAACCATAAACCCGAGTCCGAAATACAACAAGTGACGGGTTAAAACCGAAATCGCTGTATCACATGACTCATTTCTGACCTAGTGTATTCAAGTAAAATTGTGTTGTAATTATGATCAAAGCGAACTTTTGTAGGATTGGGTTCAAAAAGCTATGGAGTTGAAAAGGATAAATATAACTACATTGGTCCAATGGAATTGTAATAAGATATCTTTAATCCATTATGTTTCATTATCTATTTTTCGTATTGTTTCAATATGATAATGTTATTATTTTTTAAATATTAGACTGTTGTGCATGCTACTCAATGGAAAAAAACACACAGAAGTTGATACATGGACATTTCAGAATGTGATGGAGAACAAGTTTGAAGGTGTCGAAGCACAAGAAAGGCGTCCAAGTACTTTTCGTTAAAGAACAAGTTTAAAGACATTATATGGCATATATTTTGTAAACTTGAAAATTCACTTGTAAAGTATATTGTACATGTTAAGCACTTTTGTAAGCCTCCTACTGATATGTACTTCAGTGGATTTCTAACATTTTTGTGAAGTCTCTATCAATGTAAAAGATTGGACCTTTGAATGAGTGTGGAGCGTAAAATGCATTTGAAAATGCACTACATTTAAATGCAACGATTTAATTTAGTATCTTTGCATATGTTGGTGAAAGTCACATATGGTTGACATGGATTTTTGTGTAAATTTGGCATGTACTATGCAGGATGTTAGAATTTCATTGCAAAGGAACAATTTGTTAGTGGGTTAAAGGAGGAGGATATTATTCTACTGTTGCCTCTTCATTTATGTTTCTTGATTAAGAAAGACCACTGTATAATAGACTATTAGTGTTCATTGTTTGTTTCTAAATTCATTTCTCTTTTGAGAACCTCTAAATTCCAACACAACTGGTTGTGAAGTTAGCTTGTGTTTGTTTTGTCATCCATGGTATTCTTGTATCAACAATAAGGTTAGTCTTAAGGTTGGTCTTCAAAGTAACTTGGGTTAAAATAAATGGGTTGTGTCGGAATGTGCGGTCAGCTTCAAAGAGTTGACATACTGGTTGATTCAATAATACAAAATGAAAATGATTCTCAATAACCATTTGACACAGTACTTCATTATTTCATTGTGTAATGCCTTATTTTTTATATATCTATTTTTCATAGTAAAATGATCATAAAATTGTTGAGTGAATAATTCAATGCCATCTTGATTGGGAAAAAAAGGGAAAGGATTGGCCATGTATACAGATTCCAAGCTATTAGGTTACTTGTGTAAAGTCGAGTGAATAATCGTGGCCATGGATAACTCCTAGTCGTGTTCTAATTTGCTATGTTTCAGTGTTGGTCGCTTAAGCCAAGAAATGGTGGCTCGAGCCAACATTCCATGGCCCCAGAAGTTGCACCCTAGCTGCAAAAGTTCTGAGGCTCTTAGATATATGCTCGAGCGAACATGATGACGGCTTAAGTGAACATGATGATGGCTTGAGTGCATAATGCTGTAATCCAATATATTTGCAACTGCTAAAAAATCCACTTGTGGGCTCGAGCGACTGCTTATTGGCTTGAGCAGATAGCTTTTGGGTCCATGTCTTCGCTCTAGCTTAAAAGACATGGCTCGAGCAGCATGTGAGTTCATATACCGAAACTACCCATTTGTTTGCAATAAACTAAGGCCCCGTTTGTTTTAGGTTATAGGGAGGGGATTGAGATTCATAGTGAAGTGAGACCCACTAATATCATGTTTGTTAGAGATGGAGACGGGATTTGTAATCCCCTTCAGACTACGAATCCCCTTCGGGAGGGATTAGGATAGGCCCGTGGGACTTGGTATTAGAAATTAGTCTGCCGGACTATTTTTATTTTTATTTTTTACATGTTGGGCATTTTTTTTTTGAACATTAATGTTTAATTTTTTGTATTTTTTGTTAAGTAAAAGTCATTGTTTTATTTGTTTTATTTTTTCTGGAAAATTTTTATTTATTTATTTATTTTATTTTTTATATGTTGGGCATTTGTTTTTGAACATTAATGTTTAGGCATCGTTTGGCAATGTAGTTTGGTGCTAAAATAGCCGCATCTATCCAAAATTGGTTAAAGTAGCCACTAGCACACAAAACACCATCACATGCCTACAAACAACTCAGCGCTTGGTGAATTTACCAAACTACCCCAGGCAAATCTGTTTCACTTTCACACAAGCACCAATTCATAACACTAGTAGACAAATAGCAACATCATTTTCCACGTCATCTTAAAATAAAAACATAAAAAATCCTTTTCCAAAAAAGAAAACAAATAAAAAAAAGAAAAAAGGAAAAGGCATAAAAATAAAATCGAAATTACCATTTTCCACGTCATTTAAAATAGAAAATATGAAAAAGCGTTTTCCAAAAAAAATATAAAAAAAGACAATAAAATAAAACCGAAATTAACATTTTTCACGTCATTTAAAATAAAAAAACAAGAAAAAACGTTTTCCAAAAAAAAAAAAAAACAAAAACAAAAACTAAAAAAAAAGAAAAAAAGAAAGACAATAAAATAAACTCAAAATTAGCATTTTTCACGTCATTTAAAAAAAATAAAAAAGCCTTCTCCAGAAACAAAAAACAAATTAAAAAAAAATTGAAATTATCATTTTTCATGTCATTTGAAAAAAAAAATAATAATAAAGCCTTTTCCAACAAAAAAAACACACACACACACACATTAAAATGAAACCGAATTAGCATTGTCAACGTCATTTAAAATAAAAAAATATGAAAAAACCTTTTCGAGAAAAGAAAACAAATTAACAAAAAAAAAAAACGAAGTCATTATCGAAATTAATAATTTTCACGTCATTTCAAAAAAGAAAAACATGAAAAAGTCTTTTCCAAAAAAAAAAAAAACAAATTAATAAAAAAAAAAAGAGACAACAACATAGCATCCAAATTTACATTTTCCACGCCATGTTCAAAAAAACAAAAACAAAACATAAAAAAGCCATTTTCTAAAAAAATAAATAAATTGAAAACAATAAAAAAAAGAAGAAGAAGAAATCAGTACGCCGACGTGTTGGGCTCAGCCGCCCAGCAATTTGCCACCTTCACTCCCAAGGACAGTTAAGTAATTTCATTTGTGGACACCTCATCAAAAAAGTTAGAAAGTCTATCTCAAATCAAGTTTTTTTAACTCTAACTTAAAATAATTCAAAAATTTTAAAAATTAAAAAGTCAACTCACTTCCAAACAAAACTTTAATGTTTTTATAATTTTTTATTTATTTTAGGAATTATTTGGAATGTTTTAAATAAGTGTATTTTTTAATTTTTTATAAAATATGAATTGAGTTTGAAGTGATCTAATAAAGAGGTGAAGTAACTTAAATAAGATGATATGATTTAAATATAATAATGACTTTTTAACTATTTTAAAACACATCCAACAAAATCTTATTATTTTATATAAAAATAACTTAATAATCCATAAACCAACGACTATTATCAAAATAAATAAAATTTTATTTAATTCCTTCGCTATCAATCATTTTCATTTTGCCTATGAACACAAATAAGCCCTAAAGCTGGGGACGAAAGGAGAGCCCCTTTCTCTTTCTAGAGAGAGAAAGCTCCCCCGGTGGTATTTTAGTGATGATGTTCTAGTGCAACTCAGGCCAGTAAAGCCGCCGGTTATGCTTCACGGTGGAGTTTTCTTCATGTTATGGTTCGAGTGGCCATAGCTGAAGATGGTTTTAGTGGGTTCTCGGGTAGTGGATGGTACTGTCGCTGGGTTTCTAGCACGGGTGTTGGCTTCTTGCTCCTTGCTTGGAGTGGTTGCCGCTGTGTTGACTGGTTTCACTGGTCATGGAGGTGGCTTCTTGTCACCGTGCTATCGTTATCGGTGGTTTGTCATCGGATTGTTTTCAGCTCCAGCATCGTTGCTACAATGAGTGTGAGTGTTGTAGCGTGGTGTAGTGAGTTCGATGCTCTCGTGCGCTACGGGTGGTGACATGTAGACGACGCATGGGTTTTCTGTTCTGCGGTCGACGTTCATGGCTTCCAGCGTGTATTGTCGATGGGTTTCTCACCGACCGTGCATCTATATGGGAGTTTGTGGTGTGCAGCTAAGTCTCCAGTTTTGGCGATAGTCATCTGATCGTGTTCTACGACGAAGGTGTTGGCTGCCTCGCCAGAGTTCGTTTGCCTCCTTCTAGTCTAGAGAGAGAATGATGTTAACGGGTGTGAGATCTGGGGTGGTGAGCGCCTGCTACGCCGACAGGTTTGCCACTGCCAATGGAGTGTTTGGTGCACCGTGGAGGAGGTGGGTTGTTATAACTTAGTGATAGCTCGGTTGGTGTAGGTGGTCTACTAGCTTTCTGGTTGGTTGGTTCCTTGCATCCATCTCTGGCGACTGAACCTTTTCCGCCGGTGATACGTTGTGCGTGAGTTACTGGTATGGAGTTGTAAGTAGGCAAGTCGCTTCGGCAATGGTGGGTCTGTCTCAACTCATACGCCGGTATGTTGTTTTGTTTTCTGGGGTGTTCATCGTTTGGTGGATAATTGCCGACGGAGTTTCTGTTGCTCCGGCACCGGCGAAATAGCATCTTTGGTAACGTAACCTGGGCTCTCTCTCTCACATGATGATTGATGGGATGGGTGGACAACGAGTCCGGATCCTCGGCCACATAACGCTGCGGCCCCCCTGCCACCCTCCAAAACAACCTCGTTTTGGATAATATATATATATATATATTTTTTTCCTTTCTTCTTTTACTTTCCTTTTTCATTTTGAACCCTAGCCTCTAAGAGAGAGAGAGAGAGAGAGAGAGAGAGAGAGAGAGAGAGGCGATCTGGGTTTGACTCAACGTGTTGTAAATGGCATTGTTGACGGAGGAGTGACTGAAGCTTCCTCCATGGAAGAAGATGATTACAAGTACGATTTCAGTGGTGCTTAAAGACATTTCGAGCTCTACTAAACCTCATTGAGACTCGTTTTCTGGGGCTGGTCTGTAGACTCGATTGAGGAGGCTTCTGGATCGATCAACCACGTCAAAAGAGTAGACTCTGTCGACTGGGATTGTGTTGGCTTGGATTTTGCGATCGAGGAAAACCAAAGATTTTGAAGATGATGATGAGAAAAACCAATCAATTAAACTAAGATAATGAAAACCCAAATGAAGATAATGAATTTTTTTTTTTTTTTTGGTGGAAATCTTGAAATAAACAAGGAATTAGCAAAAAAATAGCAAAATACAAATTCGACACCTTTCATTTTTAGAGTAATCTCAACTCTGTGAACAAAAGGGCTTCCCCAAACACCAAACAACTTCACTTGTTCTGCCATTTCAACACTTGTTATTTATGGCTCTTACTCTCAAGAGTGTGTTTGTATGTGTTTGAAACTTTGAAGTTGATTATGTGTCTGGATTTGATGAGTTCTTATAAAGGAACTTTGCTATTACACTACAAGAATTCACACTTTTGGCAAAAGTTATCCGCGACCAATTTTTTTGGTCGCTACTTTGGTCGCCAATTGAGGGTCGGCAAAAGTAATTCACGACCAAAATTTTGGTTGGTCGGCAAAAGTTGGCTTTGGCGACTAAATTTTTGGTTGCTAAATATTTAATTACCGCGACTAATTCATTTTGTCGCTAAAACACTTTGGTCGCGAAAAGTAATATTTTCCCGACCAAATATCTTAGTCGCCAAGTGACACATTTCGCGACCAAAAAGTTTGGTCGCCAATTATCACATTAAACGACCAAAAAGTTTGGTCGCCAATTGTGACATTCTACGACCAAAAAATTTGGTCGCCATTTGTTACTTTTCACGACCAAAACTTTTGGTCGGCAAAAATGAGTTTCCACGACCAAGAACTGTTTTGGTCGGCAATAGATGTATTTTTTGCGACCAAAACTCTTGGTCGGCAATTGTCATTTTTTGCGAAAAAAATTTATTTTGGATGTCGCGACTAATAAATTGGTCGCCAAAGCAGGAAAACAATACACCTGTAATTCCTAATAATGCATTCAATCCATAATAAACCTATAATTTTAAAGCATCATTCAAATTAACTGAATCATTAACATTCGACACAATACATAATTCATTAACATTCGACACAATACAACTATTCTAAGTTTTCATTCACAAGTCACATCCATCTAGCATAACAATTTGAAACATAACTATTTGTTATCCATGCGTAGCTATCAACAAATAAAACTACTAATATTTGTTATCCATACACATCCATCCAAAAATATTTAATCCTCCCAAAAATGCTCATACTGCCAAGTAGTCTTGTACAATTTAGCTTCGTGAACTTGTTAAGAAATATGTTGGGGAGGATGCTCGTCTGGTTCGTGAACTTTTGATCCACTTTTCCCAACTTTTGATCCACTTTTCAATGATGGCCCCATCGATATTGTTTTAGCCACTTCAAATGTTTCTGGGAACAAAGAAAAATTATGTCACTATGAAACAGCACTACCGAACAAAGACAATAAAACCTCAACAAACTTCACTACAACATACCTTGAAAAAGCCCCAGAGTGCTTCAGTCGTTCAAGAACACTAGCTAAGGCAGGTCCTTGAATATCTTTCAAATTCTTGGTCACCTAGTCATGTAACAAGACAATAAACTCAGGAGTTCTGCTAGATTTTTGACAAAAACCAAAGGAGGCACCAAAATTTTTTGTCTACATACTCAAACTAGGTTCAACTAGAGAAAATGGGGCATGGCTAAGAAAGGTTTCAATCCATGAAAACCAGAATCCATGGTCAAAAATTAAAAAAAAACTACTACATAAGGAAGAATGATGCTATTCCAAAACACAATAAATAACATTGCTTGTCCCATTATCATAATTGATCATGGATGTGAAAATATATAGAAACTTTTTCTCGTTAGGGCAACTATTATCATAATTGATCATTTTCTGCATTTTATTGAAGTCATAATTTGACTACCTACCTTGACAGTAGCCTACATCTATATCAAACCATGCATAGACAGCATGAATGTCCCAAAGTTTTGACAAGTTTTCTTGCTTCTCATAGAAAACTAGAGTCCTATCAGTGCGAACCACATCGAGACCTGGCATAAATATAAATCCAAGCAAGAAAGGTTACAACACAAGTTCAACTACTAAAATTCATGAACAAGTAACAGTTTTTGCTCATCCAACCAATAAAACAAGACTTCAAAATCTTATTCAAAATGACAAAAACAGTACACAAATGACCACCTAAAAAAAAGAAAAGAAGTAATTTGTTGTTGAATCTAAGATTGAATGGCATTCCCTATAATTTACTACTATCAAATATGGACCACAATCTAAGATTGAATGCAAGCTCTGAAGATAAATCATGTAACTTCAATATTCAGTACCTGATTCATGAAACACAAATAATGGATTGTGTAACATTACATCCCAAACTAATCTTCAAAAACATAAAAATAGAGGAGGCTACAGAAGATGGACTTAGCGATATGAGTGAAAATCTAATAATGATGATGATGGTAAAGGAAATGTGCATTCAATAGTAACATATACCACCAACCTATTTGATGTAGTGTAAGCTTCCATTGGATTATTTTCTTGTCCACTTCTTTTACCATTGTTGAGCTGCAGGGAGTTGCTATATTTGCATAATTTAAGGCATTAGCATCTTATGAATTACTAATTGCAGACTTGAAGTTATCAACATTACCATTTTCTTGAGAAACTGTAGCCAATCCCTTGTCTGGATTTGCTTCCAGAAGCACTATAGGATCTTGAATAGGATCACCATCTTCAGTGATTACTGGTGCAGTAATAAACCTACCACTTCAATCTCCGTGAAATTCTTTCCTGCCTCACTCTGAACTGCTTGAGATTGGAATGAACTCAAGTTCTGCTGGCTGGTCCCCGGCTTCACAAAAGAACCATCTGCTGAGCTTCCCTTGTTTCTGCCATTTACCATATTACCCAATAATCCACTTTAAATCAGAACATTCACAATAGATTGTATGACATGAAAGAAAAGAAATATGCCACTGAATGATATAAAAAATTATGACCATATAACTGTCACAAACCTTAGTTATAACAAAAATCCTCCTAAACCAGCTAGCACTCGCATGATCAGTAATCGAGTGTATATGTACCTAGCACTCGCATGATCTATATTAGTTATAACAACCACCTGAAGATTTGACATAGGGATCTATATTAATTCTTAAATTATTTCTTTTAATAAGTATATTAACTCTTAAAATATAAATAAAAACACAATGAGTGAAGAAATTGCCTTGCATGCAGTGAAAAACTACAAGCAAAAATGTTTTTTTTTTTTTTCCATGAAACAATGTAAAAAGCATAACTTATAAAACTAATGACATCAAGTGCTTGATGAGTTTTGGTCTTGCATTCTGGTTACTTTTTATTTATTTATGACAAGTTGAAGTTAGAAAAAAAGTGAATACCTGCCAATATGCATTTAGACATTTTATTTAGAGACACAGTACACTTTCTTCCCAAAACAACAAACTTAGAGAACCAAAAACCATTCTCTTACTTCTTCCCTTATTTTCTCTTTGTTATTAAACCAAATATATATATACATATATGTAAATTACATTGGCCTACCCTTAGGGATTGATGCAGACAAAGCTAGAGCAGCAGCATACAGGTTACATGATGATGTGGCTCCAAATTGATAAAACTTTTGGTACTTAGTGATGGAGTTATTTCTTTTAGTTATTATGATAATATCATGTCTCTCTCTCTCCCTCTCTTGTCAATGCAACTTATCCAGGTAGTTCATGTGGGAATTTATTTCCTCTAACAACCCTCCATGCATGCTATAGTTGCTCCAGGCTCAATTTAGAGCTATTCTCTTCCAATCAGTTGTCACAATTATGGTTGGTGCCTAATTGTCCAAGGCATAATGATAACATCTTAATAAGCTCTTACACCTAATCTGGTGGCTCACCTTCTCCAAGTAACTGGTAATAGATTATAGGACCAAAACATGACACTAATAGGCCCAAGTGAGACAATGATAGGCTGTCAAAAACATAGAAGAGATGGGAGAGGAAGTTGACATAGAGTTTTATTCTTAATAATCTCTCAGGTCTCAGCCAATAATCCTTTGTGAATTTACAAAGGTATATTCTTGACACTGCAGAAATATCTGAACTAGAATTAATTTATAATTGGACTCTACCCTCATTAACATGTACACACTTTTTCAAGAGAACATTTGATAAAGCATATGCCAAAAGAAAAACAAGACAATTTACAAAAGTTTCATAGTCCATACTTGCAAGGCATTTCATGAAATTCATTGTGCACCTGCCTCAGATGTGATCTTGGCAACTGGGGAAAATAAAAAGCATAAATCACTTGCATACCAAACAGGAAAAAGGACCTCAAATACTAGAAGAAAGCTGGCAGTATAAGAGTGTTTGCAACCTCATCACTACCATTTTGTGACAACATTACCAGTCACACAAAAAAAAAATTAGCACAGAGGTTGAAAACATGAAAGTTAATAATGGTGTTTCTGTTGCCCCAAGGAGAATGCATCAATTTTATAAAGTTAATAATCACTTATTGAATAAAACTTTTAGCTTCCACTTTCATCGTTCATGAGACGTAAGACTTCACAAATTTTGAAAACTAAGAGTGAAAGAAGTCTAGTAAGGCTAAAGGGTTGATTTACCTGGAAGAGAGTTACAAAACCATTACCAAAATGAAAAAAACTAATGAATGATAGGTAATCCAAATTAAACAGATGTACAAAAATAGTTACCTTGGCATTATAAGCAGCAGCAGCATTCACACCACACTTGCAAAGAAACTTTGATATGCTTAATGTTTCTTTTCTGGTAGGTACATATATAATTGTTGATCCTTCTAAATGACCTTGCTGAAGTTTTAATCCTTCTTCCCGTTTGTTAGGCGGATCATTTATCTCACGTAACCCACAAATATCCGAGTCCTTATTAGGCGATTGACCAAAGAATTCACTGCAATGAATAGATTCTAAGTGAATGCTCATGTAAGAGAAAAAGAATTATAGGAACACATTCTTCAGTCCGGGAAAGAGAAGAGAATAATTTTTCAAAAATCCCCACTTTACCACGGATTGGACAATTAGAAGAGTACTCGGTAAGTCGACATCATTCATGTTAACAGTTCATTTTCATCAGTTTCTACCTACTCACCTGATCCCTTCTAGGTCTTTGTAACAAGTTTCTAGTTCAACCGATCAATATGGACAGAAACACAGCCAACATGTTTTAGTTTAAGAAAATGTTTGAGCCCTAAGATAATTAACCACTAAGGAAGAACATACAGGCCAAATATGAGTATTATACCTTCAAAGATAGCGGAAGAGTAATTGTTTCCAAGCTATGCTGGCCTCGATCAACATAGTCTCCTAAGAAGAGATAATCGATATATCTGATAGTCATACGTAAAATTAGCATCATGATAAAAGGGTGGGAAACAAATTGCTAGTAATTGCATAATCTCACTGAAGGACCTAGAAAATGCTTTAAAAAGGCCAAACATAAGTAGTCACTTTCATTAAAGAAAAAATGATAATACGCAGACAGTAGACCTGTAAGAGCAATAGAAAAATGTAGTTCCATGGGAATGCCCATGGAAACATGACAATAAACAACAATTATTTCTAGCATTTTATGCATAATAAAAAGACCCTGCATCTAGCCAAAATCATATGTTGCCTCATATTATTGCACCTTGGACTCAATTCACAGTACCCAGTACAAAACAGGGTTTGAAAAGTATCATAGATTTTCAAAATTCAAATCAAGCTTTATAGCGACCCCGGTCTTTTCCCATTTGATTATTGTATCCGGACTTATGTTCCATAGATTATATTATCATATTGTTGTTGTTGTTGTCCTTTAATTCTTCAGTTTTGAGTTATAGGATTTGTTGGGCAGGTTGTTTACAGGTTGGTTGGGTTTGAAACCAAGAGTTCATGTTCAGTTTTTGGGTTGGTCGCTCGAGCGAGCTATTCTTCGCTCGAGCGAGGTCTTTGATTTTGGTCCTTCGC
This sequence comes from Camellia japonica, assembly GCA_030407325.1. NCBI lineage: Eukaryota > Viridiplantae > Streptophyta > Magnoliopsida > Ericales > Theaceae > Camellia > Camellia japonica. The sequence continues at coordinate 89,275,228 of JAPPVO010000010.1, read as the reverse complement.
TCGAGCCAGGTTTCCTTCGCTCGAGCGAGCTTCGCGTCCAGTACTTAGACCTGAGAGCAGTGTTTGTGGGCTCGAGCGAGCTTTCTTCGCTCGAGCGAGCTGGTTTGTTATTCGCTCGAGCGAGCATTTCTTCGCTCGAGCGATGCTTTTCTGTGTCTGGTCGCTCGAGCGACTAGGTCTTCGCTCGAGCGAGCCTATCAGGTATAAATACGCAGCAGCGTATTTTAAAACAGTTTTTCAGCCCCTTTTGATCCAAAAACCCTAATTTTCGAGTTCTCTTCTTCTCTAAACACCTTCTCTCCTAGGTTTGATCTAGTTAGGGTGGGTTTTTGCCCTAGTTGCTTTACAAATAAGATAGAGGGGAGTGAGGGCTTTCATTTAATCTGAGAAATTCGTGGTTTGGAGCACTTTGAAGTTTGGGCATCATCTCCTTCTTTCTTTCTGAGTTATATATTCGAGGTAGGGATTTTCCTACTCCATTTATACGCTTTAATCTTAAGTGTTAGTATTTTGGTATGTGGGGGGTAGTTTGGTAATTTTGGTATGTGGGGGTAGTTTGGTAATTTTGGGAGAAACCTTAGGGTTTTGGTTTAGATTAATTTGTATAATTAATTTAAAGGAATAATGTGGAATTTGGTTTAAATTCATGGAATTGGGAATGTTAAATTTACATTCATTGATATATTTATTTCTTGTTTAGAAATAACTATTTTGGGCTATCGGTGGAGGATAGCCATTGATTGTTGTAGACCTTGCATGCGGCTTAGGTATAACTGAAATTATGTCACTTATGTTGACTGTTGAATTAATACAGAACATTACTTGTATTGATTATGTGTTGTATATGGCAATTGTGTGTTTCATTGCATATGCATTTCATTTGGAGGAGATAGGGGATGAACTCCACGGTTTAGGGGAAGATAGGGGATGGACCTCTAAACCGGATTTATTGGGAGGAGATAGGGGATGGACTCCAGTAGCATCACTCTTATGTGTGCTTATTGATTAATAGATATATTTCTATTTATTGTTGATATGATACATCACCACCATGTGTATCAGTTGGGAAGTATGGAAGTGAAGTTGATTGAGATTGATATAACACCAGCATGTGTGTTTATTATGTTATAAGAAAGGTTTAGCCTGATTTGCTATCCTTGTTGAGTTGTTTGGCCAGGTTCTGAGCCATGTCTGTGTAAATGGAAAGTAAAAGGTGTCATAGACCATGTGTCATAGACAACGTAGACATTCGTGTCAATAAACTGTAAATTGATTATCTTGTGTTAACCATGTATCGGGTACTACTGCTTTAGTTAATTCATATGTTTGGTTTAGTATTTCTCTACTGGGCTGTGGCTCACCCTATATGGGAACTTTATTTTTCAGGTTCAGGTGGTTCACTCCCTCCAAGGACTTAGCTTGTGAGGAATTGAATTTGAAGACTGGTCTTATTTCTATTTGTTTTATTTGAACAATGTAACCTTTCAAGCCTAGGGCTTTATCTGTTTTTGAGTTAGAACTCAGTGAATTGTGTCCAAGTGTTGGCTTGGCAAGATGTAAGCCCGTAGGGCATTTATTCTGATGTTTATTTCATATTACTCTGATGGATGGATTTATATTATTGTTTTAATATAATAATGCATGTTTATATTATCAATTATGGGTTTATTTTTGAGGGCGTTACAAGCTTCACAAGAAGCAATATTCAAATCAAAGAAACCACTATCAGGCCACCTGATGAAGCTCCTCGATGAAGAAATATTTGAATCAAAGAAGCCACCATCAGTCCACCACCCTCAGGTGGTTCCGGTCTATACTTTTGACTATTGCTTTGTTTCAATGAATGCTTTTTACATATTCAATCCTATTTAACTTTTGATTGTTTGCATCACATCTCAAGTCTAACCAAACACCAGGCCGTGGTAATGCCATACTGATTCTTACGCCAATAACTTAAAAAATGTATCCACGCAATATGTGATCAAGGCACAGATTTGTCAAAATTTCAATATAAAAACAAAAACACACAAAACAAGTTACAGAGGCTAATGTTTGCCTCCGAAACATCAGAAGAAGTTAGGGCCAATGATGAACTCTTTGTTAAAGGATGGAAACAATATTGGAATAAAATGTCAAAAAATGAAACATAATCTACGAACAAAAACACTTACGCTATGTCCCCAGCAGTTGAAGGTGAGCCATACTCATCAAATAGTCGCATAAGATCCCCAAATTGCCCATGCAAATCACCAAATATCTTGATAGGAGCCCTGAGTTGTAGAACACAAATCGAGCGAGTAAAGCTTCTTTCCCTCAGCCAGATCCCACAACAAAATAACCCCATCTTTCCCACCACTCACACACAGCGACCCATCGGGCGACATGGCCACCGTATTTACATACCCAGAATGCCCAGCAAGCGAAGCCCTAATCTTACAATTGGTCAAATTCCAAACCTTCACAGTCCGATCCCAAGACGAAGACACAATCGTAGGCTGAAGATTATTAGGGCTAAATCGAACACAACTGACCCAATCGGGTTTCAATCACCATCCTGAATCGTGTACTTACACTCAACCAAAGTGTTCCACAGCTTGATCGAGCGGTCTCAGGAAGCAGAGACGATTTGGCGATTATCGAAGGAGAAAGCGACGGAGAGGACATCTTTGGAGTGGCCGACGAAGCGGCGAGCAGTGATGCCAGTGGAGAGGTCCCAGAGGCGGAGAGTGGGCACCGATTGAGGGCACCGATTGAGAAGAAGAACATAGAGAGGGAGAGGACGGACTGAGAAACAAAGAGAAAGGGCACCGATTTGATTTGATTTTATTTTTTTTTCTGATTTCATGGTACAAAACGACGTCGTTTTAAAATTAGCGACCAAAATTATTTGTCGCCAAAAAATTTCAATTCCCGCCCCACTAAAAATCAAATTTCCCTCCCAAACTTTTGGCGACCAAAAGACCATATTAGTTGCAGAAAAGGTACCTTCGTCGACAAACTTTTTTAGTCGCCAAATCTCAATCAACGGCGACTAAAATATTAGTCGCTAAAAGTACTAATTTGGCGACTAATTTTTTTTGGTTGCTGAAAATAAGTTTTTTGCGACCAAATTTTTGGTCGCAAAAAAATATGTGACCTTCCGCGACCAAATTTGTAGTTGGTCGGCAAAAGCATACCACTTTCCGCAACCAACTCATTTTTTGGTCGCCAAAATATAACCTTCTGCGACCAATAATATTTGGTCGCCAAAAATAATGATCATTCGCGACTAATTAATATTTGGTCGCCAAATGTCATTTTTTTGCGACCAAAATTTTTTTGGTCAGCAAAAGTGGTCGGCAAATGTGTGAATTCTTGTAGTGTTAGTTACTTAGCCAGCAAGATTATGTGTCTATTTTGATGAAATATGTAGTTGGTAATTCGAAACCTCTGGTAGTCTAAGCAGAGGATATAAAATGATGCGAAAATGGGATAGTTACAGATTCTTATTTTTGGTTTTTCATGTCCATTTACTATATTGATCAAATATGTTGGTGGTGATTAGAAACCTCAGTAGTCTAAGCAGAGGATATAAAAATACGAAAAAATGGGAAAGAGTCAATGAATAAGAATTTCGTTATGATTTCTGCTGCATCCTTATAATGTCTTTATCAATTTCTTTATGATTTCTATAGATCAAGATGGTGGCTCGTTGTTGGTGGCGAGATTGAGAGAGAAAGAGAAGAGGACTCGGCTATGGCTAAGTTGGTAGTTTTAGAGAGAGAAAAGAAAGCCAGAAAAAGAAGAAGATGAAAGGAAGGAAGGTGCTGCTTTGTCGCTCCTTTTTTTTTTTTTTGAAATTCTGCCCCAAAACGACGTCGTTTTGGGGCACTGCAGAAAAGGGCCGCAGATGATCCGGACTCGTGGACAATAGCTGTGTTTTTTCCGCCTAGGCTGCGTTGGTGCGTTGGAGAATGGGTAAGTGCTTTTTGGTCAGCTCTGGTTGTTTACAAGTGGGCTGATGTATATTTTATATATGTTTTATATATATACAATTGTTATATATATTGTGTAAGTGGTTCACGTGGGCGTCCAGTTCTTGGAGCTTCCTGTGTGTTCTCTTTCTTGTGTCCACAGGTTTGCTTTTGTTGAAGAAGGCGTTGATTATGTCAGTGGTAGTATGGGACTTTTGGGAAGAAAATAAAAATATAATTTTTTATTTTTAATTTATTTTAGGTCATATTATTTTTTTTTATTTTTTATTCACAAAAAGATAAAATAAATTATAAAAAAAAAAGTTAAAAAGTCAATTTTTTACCAACTTCCCAAAACATTCATATATATATATATATATATTGTGGAAAGTAGGTTGTGGGGCTCATTTGATGTTATTTAGGGGTTGTTTAGAAAGTGTTAGATTAATATACTTTTTGACTTTTTACGAAAAAATATGAAATATGAATTGGATTTGAAGTGATGTGGTAAAGAGGTGATATGATTCAAATAAAATGATTATGACCCAAATAAGATAATGTGCTAAAATAGCATGTGCTATTTTAGCACATGCCAAACAAGCACTTAGTTGGTGCATCCTCTTTCGGCAAATTAGGCTTCAAGATTAGGTTTGATTAAGTGGGCTTGTCGTTGGTCTCATTTTGGACTTTTGAATTATTTGGGCTCGTTGATTTTTTTGGACAGATTGCATATATTTATATGATTGATGAGATCATAAATTTCTGTTTAGCCACAACGTAACGGACCATTTATAATCGATTTTCTCATGATTGATCATGTGATCCTCATGTGACTCGATATGAGGTTAGTTTTGAGTCATCTCTACCAAGAGTGATCAAGGAGTCATTGCTATGGGGAATAGTTGTTCAATGACTAGCCGAGTTAGAGACTGGGAGATAAGTGGGAGGTTAGCTACCGATTTTCTAGTTGCTTCTTGTTTTCATGTGACCCTTCCTAATTAATCGTATTGCAACACTTGACACGGAGTGAATGGCACACTGCCGTGGAGATTGAGGCTTATGATCTACCAAGAAAGGGACTGGAGCATGTGGTGATTGCTGTCATGCTATTTTCTGGTTATGTATTAGTTTGCTGCTGTGGTGGCTATCATTTTTTGTTACAACTCCCAAGACTGTTGATTATGGTTACTGATCATGCTAGCTTCATATGACTCTGTCGGGATTTCTCGTGGGATAGATTTTTTCTTCGGCATGGCTTTGGTAAGTGGCTAGGATGTCACGGCTGTGAAAAGTGAGATGCTTATTGGATTTTATGTGTTTATCTGCGGTAGAGACTGGGGGCAAGTGGGGGTGGTTATCATTTTTTGATTGGTCTTGTGAGTCGTTGCTTGTTTTATCTTGGTTAGGTTTTGTTGTTAATAGTGTATATTTGCCCATATATCGTCCCTAAGTTTTTACTTGGACAAAATGGATATATGGGTAAATTAGGTTATACAGTGTTAGTGTTGCTTATATATTGCCCCTAGTCACTTTGCTTTCTTTATTGTTGGCATATAAGTAACCAGGGGCAAAATATATCAGCAACACTCTTGTATTGTTAAGTCGCTCCCCCCTAATAAGGGGTTTAGTCTTTCTTTTGTATTTTTTGTTGTATTACTTGGGGAATGCCCCTTGTAAACGTGTAAATTTTTGTCCTTAATTTATGACTTACCCACAAAAAAAAAAAAAAAAAAAAAATTACCCATTTGTACTCTTTTTTTTTTCCCAAATTTGTTCGATTTCTTCTCTCTACTTCAGCAAATTCTTGACGTTGTTGTGCTCAACCGATTAACCGACTCTCTCTTGGATTAGCCCCTTGCTACATGTTTTTCATCGGTACATGGTAAAGTGTTTCTATATTTAGGTGTTTAATTTTTTTTTTCCTCTTCTCTCTCGTTTGTTTCCTACATTTTATCAACTCTTATGAACTTAAGCGATACAATTTCAGTAGAAAAATTATGTTTCTTACATTGTTCATACATATTTCATAAAATTCACGTAGGGAGTTGGGCAAAATTTCATGTGATTCAGAAAAACCCCAAAAAATTCCATCATTGGTAGATCATCTATATAATTCTTACAAAAAAGAAGGAACCAATACTGGAATTTTACATAGCTGGAAAATGTGAAATGGTATGGGATAGACATGAAGGCATGTATACAACACCTATGTTCAATCAGATACAATTCCATATCGAGAACGGACATGGACATGGAGGCTTGTGTGCAACACCAATTTGAGTTCAATTGATTGAGTTCAAATATTTCTTATTTCATATTGACAATGTGTCAAAAAAACACCAATTGCACCATTCCAAGTATTGTTGCTAGCAAATTTTTTTTTTTTTTAAAGGATTATGTATTTATGTTGTTTCGTACTGTACAACCATTCCAATTCCACAGTGAATCTGACTTCCTCCTTTATTGCTATAATTTGAATAATGTGGCTATGGTAGGGCAAATTTACGTCTATTTACTGTGTTATATTATTTCCTTTTTTTTTTATAATGGTTTGTAAGTACGTATCTCATTATTATCGTCATTCTTACTAAGGATGCTTATGGTTTATGATTGTGATTGGGGATTTGGGGTCGTAATGAATGTTGGTGGGTTCTCAATTGGGGTGGTTTCTTCGTTGATGGATTTATGTGTGTTGTTGGTGTTAGGTTTTATTTCTTGGCAATCCCGTTTGACAAAACTCCTTTGAGTTGTAATTTTATTCGCATTTTTATTTCAGTGAGGTTATGAGTTGTTAGATGCGAATCCAACCCGAATCGTGCTTTGTAGAGAAGTTTGTGATGTCAATACTTCCCGAATCGTGCTTTGCAGATCAGTTTGTGATGTTAATGTTTTCAAGATTGCCACTTTGCTGATTATGACGGGGGTCGAGCTGCCCGGTCAGCTCGCGGCCCGAAGCAAAATGCAAAAATGCATTCAAAGTTGCCTGTCCGTTCATGTTATACTTTTCAAGATTTTCCAGTTTTGGCCTTCCCGCTCGAGCGGGGAAATGGGCGCTCGAGCGGGGTTTGCAAGCTCACAGTATCTCTGTTTTGCCTAAAAAAATACTGGAAGGTGTGATTCTCTGCTCGATCGGGGAAACGGACGCTCGAGCGGGGAGCCTACATGAAATCACAAAATATGAAGTCTCCGCTCGAGCGAAAAGACCCACGCTCGAGCGGACCGCGCGATCCCAGATTTCCAGATTCATTATGGAGTTGGTTTTCTTCTGAAACAAGGTTTATTTTGGGTTTCTATAAGAAGTGAGATTACTTTGGAGTTCTGCAAGAAGTTGGTTTTCTACAAACAAGAAGTTGGTTTTCTTTCCCAACTAGGATTGCTTTGGATTTTCTATAAGTAGTTGGTTTTCTCCCAAAACTAGACTACTAATTCATTGAATTCCTCCAGATCTTCTTTTTTGGTTCTTAAAGGTTTATATCTGGGGATATTTTGTTATTTTCTTTGATGTTTTATTGAGTATTCAACTCATGGTTTAAAGAGAGTACATCAAAGATTTGTTTGTCATACACAAAAAAGAGAGTTGTTCTTCAGTTGTGGATTCTGAAGAATTCGAGCCTGAGGCTTTGGTGGAATCCGGAGTGGCTCATCAGAAAGACAATTCCGTGGTGAAGATGGGGTTGGAAGAGGCACATAGAGGTTGGTTCAATTAGGCGTTGTGGATTTGCTAGATAATTGAGAGTATACCTGTGTAATTCCTTTATATCTTCTTAGTGGATTGTCTTGTGGCAGTTGCCCGTGGTTTTTTTTTATCACAATTGGAGGTGTCCAATTGTGGTTTTTCCACGTAAAAATCGTTGTGTCTCTTTCTCTTGATTGTTTGATTGGGATTGTTTTTTACTGCTTTTTTTTATACATAATCACAAATCAACATCTAGGGTTTCTAGATTTTTCAATTGGTATCAGAGCGGGTCGTTCTATTTTTTTTAAAAAAAATTCTTTTTGAACGCTCTATTTTTTTTAAAAAAAAATTTTAGAACGAGATCTTGTTTGATTTGTGATAATGGATTCAATTCGTGAGGGAAATTCTATGGTTCGACCACCCCTACTTGACGGATCCAATTATTCTTTTTGGAAAGCTCGGATGAGATCTTTTTTAAAATCTATTGATGAAAAAGTTTGGCAATCCGTCATGAATGGGTGGACTGAACCAACAATTACTGTTGATGGAGTAACTTTCCCCAAACCAATTGATAAGTGGGACACAACTGATTACCAAAATAGTAGCTGGAATAGTAAAGCTATCAATTCTCTCTTTTGCGCTGTCACACCTGAAGAGTTTAGTCGTATTTGTAATTGTGAAGTCGCAAAAGAGGCTTGGGATATTTTACAAACTATTCATGAGGGCACTCCTTCTGTTAAACGCTCAAAACTTCAAAGGCTCACATCCAGTTTCGAAAACCTTTCAATGAAAGATAGTGAGACCTTTGATGAATTTTATGCGAAGTTGAGTGACATTGTTAATTCCAACTTCAATTTAGGTGAAAAAATACCAGAATCCAAAGTTGTGGGAAAAATTTTGAGATCCTTGCCCGATCGGTTCCAACCAAAAGTTACGGCTATTGAGGAGGCCCAAGATGTAGACAACCTCAAGCTGGATCAGTTGGTTGGAAATCTCCAAACTTATGAGGCACATAGAAATTTCAAAAAGAAACAAAAAGATTTTGCTTTTAGTAGTGCTCATAAAGTGGTAGAGGATTCTGATGAGGATGGTGAGATAGATTCCAAGATTATGGCTGCTTTTGTTAAACAATTTAAAAAATCTTTTTTGAATAAAAATCCTAATCTTGTGGAATCTACTCATTCTCATAAATCTAAAGGCAAAGATAAAGTCAAAATTAATTCTATAGCCAAGAAGGAGAAAGGAAAGATACAAGGGAACTCTGAAAGCGTCCAATGCTATGAATGCCAAGGATTTGGCCACTTTGCTTTAGAATGCCCCACTCGTTTGAGGAAGAAAAAAGCCATCGCTATCACTTGGGATGATGAATCAGAATCTAATAAAGATGATAGTGACAATGAAGATCAAGGCAAAGAGGGACATAAACAATTCCTTGCTTTCATTGCGGTTTCTGAAACTGAAGGACAAACAGAGTCTTCGAAGAGGTTAGTTGAGAATACCACTGATGATGAATCCTCAGAGAGTGATCATGAAGAGCTTGAGCAAGCTTATGAAAAGTTATATAAGGAGTCTCTTAATTTATTCAAATTGAATGACAAACTCACTAAGAAACTCAAAGCATGTGAAGGTGAGAATGTCAAACTTAAGGAGGAGATTTCCGAGGCTAGGATCAATGCCATCAAGATAGCTGATGATCAACAAGTTCTTTGTGCAAAATTGTTGACTTGTGAGACAGAAAGGGATGAGCTACAGGAAACTCATGCCATGTATGAAGAAAAGATTAAATCTCTCGAGATGTCACAAGTTGCCTTGGAAGAACTAATGATCAAGAAAGAGGAAGAGCTCAAGTGTGCCATGGTTACCATTGGTCTTTGGAACAAAGGATCAAAGACTTTGGAGGATATCATTGGGTCTCAACAAATCTGTTCAGACAAGAGTGGCATTGGCTTTGGAAATAAGAGAGAGCAAAAACAGAGCGCTTCCACAGCTCATGATACAAGAACTCAAGGAAAGGGAGGACAAAAGATTCAACAAGAGGAAAGACTTCTCAAACTCCCTAGAGTTGGTAAGGTAAAAGAAAAGAAGGTACACTCTGTACACCCTATTTTTATTTGTCATCATTGTGGTATGCATGGCCATATTTGCCCTTTTTGTTATAAGTTGCATGGAAGAGTGTCTCAAAAGGGTAGAAATTCGAATACTTTTCGGGTTAGGAGACAACCTTACATGTCTAGGCGGAATACCAAGATTCATGAGGGTGTTCACAACACCACGACATTTACCAAGACCGCTAGACTTGATTTTGTTAAGACCAAAAAGAATTGGGTGAGAAAAATTGACTTGTGTTAATTTGTTTATTTGTTTTAGTTTTTGGGTTTCTGTGTGTTTTTTTTTAATGAGAAAAAAAAATGTGTGCATGTTTGTTTTTTATCTTACTTTGGTTAAAGAAAAAAAAAAAAAAAAATCCAAAAAGATTTTCTTAGTATGGTTTTGCAAGATTGAAATTTTTGAGTGGTCCTTGGTGCATACTGGAATTGATGAGAATATCCATTACATGTTAATATGTGTGTGCTTTCTGTGGTCATTACTCATTTTGGAGTGTGTGTTCTTTGATTAGTATGTCTCATTCTGTACACACTCTTGGATTAGCAAATTTTGGAGCCTTCCGCCTTAGTGATTATTTTTTTCATGGACTTCTGGCATTGTCTCTTTTGCTTTTCGAGAGGAATTGACCTATACTAGCACATCATGGGTGATGTTGAGTCCCTTAACCACCTTCCATCTTTTTGCATCTCCATGGCTTTCCCCTCTGTTCTTTGTAGTCCAGCCATGAGGAAAAGGCTACCTCAGAGTCACCAACCAGGCCATCCTTATTATATCCATGCTTCTCTGGTTCGGTTTCCATACTCTTGAGCGTATCAGCCACCAATGAATGTGCAAAAGAAAAAAAAATGTGCAAAAGAAAGGAAAAAGTGCAAAAGAAAGAAAAAAAAATGTGCAAAAGAAAGGAAAAAGTGCAAAAGAAAGAAAAAAAAATGTGCAAAAGAAAGAAAAGAAAAAGATGTGAAAAAAAAGGGAAAAAAAAATAAAGGATTCATTGATTGAGGGGGAGCCTCCGCCTTTACTCACCAAATACCCCTTGATTCCTAGTGGTTTGACTTTCCTTAGTTGTGCTTAGATTCTCTTGTCGGAGGTCCAGCTTTCATATCACTACTAGGATTTGAATCTTGTGTTTGTCGAACTCCAAGAGTCACACACACACTTTTATCATGGGATCTATGCTTTTCACATCATGCATCACTTTCTTTCATGAGGAATCTTCTACAGACTGTGCACATTGTGTTTACTAGTAATTGTGCTTCTTGGATAATCTTGTGTGTTTTAAGGTACTAATCTGAAATTCCTTGCTTGCTCCACCATATTATTTTTGTCAGTTTCTTCTTGTTCACTGTTTTCAATGTTTGTGGTTGCTTTTAGTGAGGGGGAGTTTGGTTCATCTTGATTTGGGTTGGTAAGGGAGTTTGGTTTTTCATTGCAAGAGTTGTTTAGCATGAACACTTTGATTTGTTTGGTAAGGGAAATTGGCGATAGTTGTTTTGCATGTTTCTGTGCACTGTTTGCAAATTATTTCCTTCTTGCATACTCCTGATATTTACATCGTCATATCATTGTTTGTGTGGTTTATGATCTTGCTTTTGTTATTTGAGAGTTGTTGTTCATGAGTCTTAGTTTTCATCTATTCATGTTTTCCATCTCATGTTTCAAGATAATCGTGTCATATGTCTATTGCTTTTTCGTATACTCTTGTGGGACTAATAGTTGTTTTGGAGATTGTGGCACTAATCACTGTTTTGCAGATCATGATCTTGAGAAAGAAGTTTGTGTTTGTTGGCTGTAATGGGTTGGGGTGATTAGGATTTCATTTGTTAGGTGTGTTTTGTCACGGCATTGCCAAAGGGGGAGATTGTTAGGTTTTATTTCTTGGCAATCCCGTTTGACAAAACTCCTTTGAGTTGTAATTTTATTCGTATTTTTATTTCAGTGGGGTTATGAGTTGTTAGATGCGAATCCAACCCGAATCGTGCTTTGTAGAGAAGTTTGTGATGTCAATACTTCCCGAATCGTGCTTTGCAGATCAGTTTGTGATGTTAATGTTTTCAAGATTGCCACTTTGCTGATTATGACGGGGGTCGAGCTGCCCGGTCAGCTCGCGGCCCGAAGCAAAATGCAAAAATGCATTCAAAGTTGCCTGTCCGTTCATGTTATACTTTTCAAGATTTTCCAGTTTTGGCCTTCCCGCTCGAGCGGGGAAATGGGCGCTCGAGCGGGGTTTGCAAGCTCACAGTATCTCTGTTTTGCCTAAAAAAATATTGGAAGGTGTGATTCTCCGCTCGATCGGGGAAACGGACGCTCGAGCGGGGAGCCTACATGAAATCACAAAATATGAAGTCTCCGCTCGAGCGGAAAGACCCACGCTCGAGCGGACCGCGCGATCCCAGATTTCCAGATTCATTATGGAGTTGGTTTTCTTCTGAAACAAGGTTTATTTTGGGTTTCTATAAGAAGTGAGATTACTTTGGAGTTCTGCAAGAAGTTGGTTTTCTACAAACAAGAAGTTGGTTTTCTTTCCCAACTAGGATTGCTTTGGATTTTCTATAAGTAGTTGGTTTTCTCCCAAAACTAGACTACTAATTCATTGAATTCCTCCAGATCATCTTTTTTGGTTCTTAAAGGTTTATATCTAGGGATATTTTGTTATTTTCTTTGATGTTTTATTGAGTATTCAACTCATGGTTTAAAGAGAGTACATCAAAGATTTGTTTGTCATACACAAAAAAGAGAGTTGTTCTTCAGTTGTGGATTCTGAAGAATTCGAGCCTGAGGCTTTGGTGGAATCCGGAGTGGCTCATCAGAAAGACAATTCCGTGGTGAAGATGGGGTTGGAAGAGGCACATAGAGGTTGGTTCAATTAGGCGTTGTGGATTTGCTAGATAATTGAGAGTATACCTGTGTAATTCCTTTATATCTTCTTAGTGGATTGTCTTGTGGCAGTTGCCCGTGGTTTTTTTATCACAGTTGGAGGTGTCCAATTGTGGTTTTTCCACGTAAAAATTGTTGTGTCTCTTTCTCTTGATTGTTTGATTGGGATTGTTTTTTACTGCTTTTTTTTTTATACATAATCACAAATCAACATCTAGGGTTTCTAGATTTTTCAGTTGGGGTTTTAGTCATAGTTGAATCTTCTAAATACCGAAAGGCCACTATGTCTCGTACCTCTTATAACAAGAAGAAATTCCAGTCTGAGAAAGCCAATTTGTATCGGGATTTCTACGAGTTTAGGACTATCCATCTAGAGCGTAATGTTGAACCCAATACCTTCAAGTCAATCCCCATTCGTTATATTTTTGATGCCTTGGGTGGTGACCATGTCCTACTTTTCTCGGGCCCTCAAAATCTAAGTTGGGTGCTGGAATTTTATTGTAACATCCACTCAATTCGTGACGTCTCTACATCTTTCAAGACATGGGTCCGTTCGAAGCCAATTTTTGTCAATGCAGAATATATTCGGTCATTTCTTGGTATTCCTGAAGTTTGGAAATGCCACTTTCCCTTCCTTGCCAAACGAATTGCCAACTTTGACATAATGGCTTTTGAACTTTGTGGCACACCCCAAAGTTGGATTGACGAGACTCTTATTAAGCAACATGAACTTATTTCTTGCTTTCGTCATTTGAACATCATTCTCTGTGCCTATGTTCATGTCACTACCCACAGTTCCAACATCTCACAAGACCAAGGATATGTGTTTTACTGTATAGATTGTGGTCTGCCTATTGATCTTCCGGAAATGATTGTGGAAAAGATGATTTCAGTTTTTAAAAGAAAAAAAATCCTTAGGTTTTGCATATGGGTGTCTTATGAATAAGATACGCTCATCTATCACAGTCCCTTCCTCTCTAAATGATGAGTTTGCATCTCCTGTCAAACCCATTACCAAAAAGATTGTATCCCAGAGTAAGGCACATATGAATGGGACTTCGTTAGTGGTGGGTGGTTGTGGTGCAGGTGAGGATATAATGGACGAAGAGGCTGAGTTGGATGCTATCGTTACTGGTGAGGGGGCACAGCCTGCTATTGCTGGTACCGTTCGTAGATAGCTTGACCATTTTGAACGGGCCATGTTTGCACGGTTTGATCGCCTAGACGCCCGGATAGATGTATACGATGCACGTCTCACTGACTTAGAGACATCCACCAGCGCTCGGCTTATTGCATTAGAGGCTTCTTTTGGACATATTGAGCATGCCCTGGACCAATCTTCTCTCTAGCTTGTTGAGATTTTGTCCATGCTTCAGATGCAACAACCTCCTCCACCGCCACCAGACTCATGATAGTATATTTTCTTTGGACCCAAGTTCAATATTTATGTTGTCTATTATGAGCAATTTGGCTCATATTACCTAATAAACTATATTGTTTGTTATGAGCAATTTCCTATGTCATGGAAAAATATGGGTCTGAGGCCCAATTTATGTCGAAAGTTCTTCTAATAACTTATATGGTAAAATAATTTCGGAAACAGATAAGATGTATTTCAAAACAAGATTAAAAAAAAACAGTCACATATATAACATTTCTCGTACAGCAAACCCAAGATTAAAATCCTTACAGAAAAATCAACAAATTTAACTCACCTATTTTTGGAATCCACAAAAATTAGCCCAAAATAAACATCCAATCAGATCTAAATATAACATTTCATGCTGAGAAGTAAATACATGCTCATGAAGCTTCAAAAAAGAAACAACTAGTACCTTGTCCTCATTCCAAGCGGTAACGGCTGTAGAGGAAAGTGGTATTGTGTGAAAAATTAGGAATGCATGGTGACAAAGGCCCCTCTGATCTAGTGTTCTTCATTGAAAGAACATCGAGAAATTTGGGATTGGTTAGTGAGGGAATGAAATGGACAAGAGAAGGAGAAAGTGATCTATCAAATCTAGAATTTCAATATATTAGATAGAATCCCAAATCTTGGGTTAAAAAATATATATATATTATTAGAAGTCTAAACGTTTATTTATTGGCATGGGATATACCACACTAAACAAGCACAGTTGTACACTAATTCAACTCCATTTCAATTACATCATCATTTCTTCTCTTAAAAGAACTTGTCCTCGAGAATTACTCATAAATTAAGGTACAAGGTTTTGCACATTGAAAATATTAGACATAGTCAATGGGAAGGCAATTGGACTTGGTAAGTATTATCATTGATCTTGCAAAAAAACTATTAGAAGTTTAAGCACCTATATATAGGCATGGGGATATACATAATAAACAAGCATAGTTGTACACTAACTAATTCAAATACAATTTGAACTACATCAAGTAGAGAGGGAAGTATGGCCGATGCATATTGGGGTGATGGTGGTGGTGAGTTAAAGTGGCAATGGCCATGGAAGTTATAGCGACCTCGGTCTTTTCCCATTTGATTATTGTATCCGGACTTAGGTTCCGGGGATCCTGTCATTATTTAATTGTTGTTGTCGTCCTTTAATTTCTTATTTTGAGTTATAGGATGTATTGGGCAGGTTTGTTACAGGTGGGTTGGGTTTAGAAACCTAGTGTTGCTGTCCAGATTTTTGGACCGTCGCTCGAGCGAGGAGTTTGTCACTCGAGCGAGCTCTTGTTTTTGGTTCTTCGCTCGAGCCAGGGTTTCTTCGCTCGAGCGAGCGATTGCGTCTAGTATAGACCTGAGAGCTGTATTTGTTGGCTCGAGCGAGCTTTCCTTCGCTTGAGCGAGTTTCGAGTTCTTCGCTCGAGCGAGCATTCTGTCGCTCGAGCGTGCTTCTGGGTTGCAGACCTGAAGCATTGCATTCTTGGCTCGAGCGAGACTTTATTCGCTCGAGCGAGTCATTCTTGTGTCTGGTCGCTCGAGCGACCAATCCTTCGCTCGAGCGAGCCTGTCGGGTTTAAATAGGCAGCAGCGGTTTTTAAAACACTTTTTCACCCTCTTTTTTATTCCAGAACCCTAGGTACGACTTCTCTCTCCCTCTACACACCTTCTCTCTTAGGTTTGATCTATTTAGAGTGTGTTTCTACCCTAGTTGATTTATTAAAAAGTTAGAGTGGGTCGAGGGCTTCAGTTTAATCTGAACAATTTGGGTTTTGGAGCACTTTGGAATTTAGGTCATCATCTTCATCTTCTCTATTTGAGTTGATTTCTTCAAGGTAGGGATTTCCTACTCCATCTTATGAGTTTTGTTCTAAGTTTTGGTACTTAAATATGGTGGGGGTATTTTGGTAATTTTGGGAAAAACCCTGGTTGTTTTAATAAATTGATTTGTACAATTAATTTGAGGAAAATTGGGAATATTAGTTGAATTCATGGAATTGGGGATTTATAAGTTTAAATGGTGTAGTTGGATTATTTAATCACTCTCCTATTTAAATGTTGAAATTATTATTGTTATTATATTTTATTTCTTGTTTAGAAATAACTGTTTTGGGCTATCGGTGGAGGATAGTCATGATTGTTATAGACATTGCATGTGGATTAGGGCAAACTGGAACTAGTCACATTGGCTAAGTCATTATTTTTGACTATTGAATTAATACAGAAAAATACATGTATTGGTTGAGCATTGCATATGCATATTGTGTGGGAGGAGATAGGGGATGTACTCCACGGTTTAGGGGAAGATAGGGGATGGACCTCTAAACCGGATTTTGTTTGGGAGGAGATAGGTGATGGACTCCATTAGCATCACTTTTATGTGTGCTTATTTATATTGAAGTGTTTTATTGATACAGCACTAAAATGTGTATCAATCTGGAAGTATGAAGTGTTTTGATATGAGCCTGAGTCTCATTTGTGTTGTTGATATTGGAAGTAATGTGAACATGCTATATAGTTCACAGTTGTAAGTTTGGCCAGGTTCTGAGCCATATTGATAATAAAGGAAATTGATAAGTGTCATAGACATTAGGGTCTTAAGACTGTTTATTGATATAATTGATTATCATGATTAACCATCTATTGAATGCTATTGCTTTATTCAATGCTTATAATTGGTTTAGTATATTTCTACTGGGCTGTGGCTCACCCTTTAAGGGAACATCATTTTCAGGTCCAGGTGATTCGCTATCTCCAAGGACTTAGCTTGGAAGGAATCGGATTTTGAAGCCTTGTTTTAAGTTATTTGTTTTTATTTGACTACATGTAAACATTCAAGCCTAGGGCTCTATTTGTATTTGAGTTAGAACTCATAATTTTGTGTCCAAGTGTTGGCTTGGCAAGATGTAAGCCCGTAGGGCATTTATTTTGATGTTACATGTACTGTCCTTAATTAGTAATACTCTGATGAATGAGATAATGTCTTATTTTCTCTTAATAATGCATGTCAATATTATTTATGTGATGGGTTGATATTGAGGGCGTGACAGAGGTCCTGAGTTTGTTAGAGAAAGATGCAAAGAGAAAAGCAAGAAGATAAACAGAGCAAAAAAGAGAGAATAATACTGACGTTGAAAAACCTTCCAAATACACTCTAAATATTTCTGTTTACATCCACTTTATGCAATTACGCCATTATACCTTATGAAAAAAAAAAAAAAACTCTTGTGCTATGGATAATGGGTGTAGAAAGGAATTTTTGGTGAAGGTGAAAAAAATTATTTCTCCTTATGCCTTGTGTGAAATGGCCAAACAAGTCAATTTTATATTAGAATATCTAGCTGCCATTATCGATTGAAGTAATTAAACACAAATATGCAAAATTAAACAACAAATTTGTTACACTTAAAACTATAGACGAAAATTGACATGAGATACAAAGTAAGGAGTATTAATGTTATTTTTCATTTTGATTAACATGCACTAATGGCTATAGTAAAACAAGCTAAATTGTTACTATGAGGCTTGTCTCAAAGAATGTATAATTATTAGATGATGTGAGAATTTTGAAATATAGAAATCTCAAGATATAATCAAACTATGAATGTTTTGGAACATAGGGGCAAGAAGATTTGAGACAGAAAATCCCATACGTACTCAAAAATAAAATGAGCATATTGTTATATACGAAACATAAATGCAAAATATTCATAATCAGTTAATTTACCAAATCGTAACCAAAAACAAAACAATTAACCAAAAACATTCTTGATTTGTGTATCAATCATTAACAAACCAAAAGCCATAATATACCTTATTAGAAGTAAAACCCACTCTAATGTCTTAATGACACAAAAATACTGCATATCCATAACCAGTTAAGTACTAATGAAACTCCTTCCTACTCAAACAAGAAAAACTTGTCTTCTTCTTCTTGTTCTTCCATATCAGTCAAGATCAAACCAAAAACCATAAGTTATCTTACTTTATTGATTCCAGAACTAGCTCTGTTTTCTCGCGGATCAATTCTACCCTTCTCAAGTAGAGTTGAAGTTGGTAGATTTGGAGCTTCTTCAATTCTCTTTCAATTTCAGCCATCTTGTTAAGAGCGCCCTCATTTTGAATTGGTTTCCCATGAACCACGTCCTTGTTATTGTTAGTGGTATCAAGTTTAGTAGCATTTGTTTGAAAATCCCAAATCATTTGGGACATATCATAGAGTTGTTGGTCATGGGGGTTGGAGGGCAATTTAGCTTTGATGGCATTGGTCTTGTATTTGTTCTTTAACTTGCAAACTTTGTCGGACAATTGGGTCTTGGTATCATAAACATAAATAGAATCCTTGATGAAAAGGAAAAAAGCATTCATGTAGGTAGAGGGGTCCACACATTTGGTGGCAGTGTAGTTAATAATACCCTTCAGAATTGCAATCTTATCATCAACACTCCATAGCCTCTGAAAAAACACCTTCTTCGAAGCAGAAGTAGTACAAGTAGTAGCAGTAGTAGTCTTGTTCAACGTGTCCTCAACCCCATCCGCATTCACCTTCACTTTCACAGCCTTGGCCCTCTTCGACTCTCGATTCTTGCTCTTAACAACAGGGCATTTGTGGGTGGGGTCAGATATGGGCTTCTTACTCAAAACTGGGTTTCTCACTCCATGGAAATGGCACAAAATGGAATCTTAGCATGTTATCGACCTTGAACCTTGTACTGCAATATTTTTAACAATTTAATTTAATTTGAGTCATCTCTTTAATATTGGAATGAGTACTCGATGTTTGGTTGGTAATTTTCTTACTCCTTCAATGTGTTGAAATACAGTGGCTTGATCTACTTGAATTTGATGGAGCGGATACGTTTTTTCCTAGTAGCAACTGTTGTCTATTCGATGACTTGGTTTTCATGAACTTATTATTTCCCATCATCTGTATAACGACCCCGGTCTTTTCCCTTTTGATTATTGTATCCGGACTTAGGTTCCGTAGAGTCTATCTTTGTGTTATGGTTGTTGTCGTCTTATATTTTCTTATTTGGAGTTATAGGATGTATTGGGCGGGTTTGGAACAGGTTGGTTGAGCTTAGGAACCAAAACTAGTTGCCCAGATTTTGGCTTGTCCGCTCGAGCGGGGTTTTGGCGCTCGAGCGGGAAAAACACCCATCCAGTATTTTCTTGTGCAGGGTTGGACGCTCGAGCGGGAGTTGGACCGCTCGAGCGGGAGTGTGTGAGTGACGCTCGAGCGGGGACTTGGACGCTCGAGCGGGGACCTGGTTTGTCGAGATGTTGGGAGTGTGCATCCGCCGCTCGAGCGTGGGATTGTCCGCTCGAGCGGGAGTCTGTGAGTGTACGCTCGAGCGGGGTTTTGTCCGCTCGAGCGGAACTGCTGAGTATAAAATCGTGATTTCGTGTTTTAAAACAGTTTTTCAGCCCCTTTCAGTTTATAAAACCCTAGGTTACGAGTTTTCTCTTTCCCAACTCATCTTCTCTCCTTGATTTGATCTAGTTAGGGTGGGTTTTTGTCCTAGTTCTTTTACAAATAAGATAGAGGAGAGTGAGGGCTTCCATTTAATCTGAGCAGTTGTCAGTTTGGAGCACTTTGGAGTTTCGAGCATCTTCTTCATCATCATGTTTTCTGGTTCTTTCTTTGAGGTAGGGATTTTCCTACTCCATTTATACGCTTTAATCTTAAGTGTTAGTATTTTGGTATGTGGGGGGTAGTTTGGTAATTTTGGTATGTGGGGGTAGTTTGGTAATTTTGGGAGAAACCTTAGGGTTTTGGTTTAGATTAATTTGTATAATTAATTTAAAGGAATAATGTGGAATTTGGTTTAAATTCATGGAATTGGGAATGTTAAATTTACATTCATTGATATATTTATTTCTTGTTTAGAAATAACTGTTTTGGGCTATCGGTGGAGGATAGCCATTGATTATTGTAGACCTTGCATGCGGCTTAGGTATAACTGAAATTATGTCACTTATGTTGACTGTTGAATTAATACAGAACATTACTTGGATTGATTATGTGTTGTATATGGCAATTGTGTGTTTCATTGCATATGCATTTCATTTGGAGGAGATAGGGGATGAACTCCACGGTTTAGGGGAAGATAGGGGATGGACCTCTAAACCGGATTTATTGGGAGGAGATAGGGGATGGACTCCAGTAGCATCACTCTTATGTGTGCTTATTGATTAATAGATACATTTCTATTTATTGTTGATATGATACATCACCACCATGTGTATCAGTTGGGAAGTATGGAAGTGAAGTTGATTGAGATTGATATAACACCAGCATGTGTGTTTATTATGTTATAAGAAAGGTTTAGCCTGATTTTGCTATCCTCGTTGAGTTGTTTGGCCAGGTTCTGAGCCATGTATGTGTAAATGGAAAGTAAAAGGTGTCATAGACCATGTGTCATAGACAACGTAGACATTCGTGTCAATAAACTGTAAATTGATTATCTTGTGTTAACCATGTATCGGGTACTATTGCTTTGGTTAATTCATATGTTTGGTTTAGTATTTCTCTACTGGGCTGTGGCTCACCCTATATGGGAACTTTATTTTTCAGGTTCAGGTGGTTCACTCCCTCCAAGGACTTAGCTTGTGAGGAATTGAATTTGAAGACTTGTCTTATTTCTATTTGTTTTATTTGAACAATGTAACCTTTCAAGCCTAGGGCTTTATCTGTTTTTGAGTTAGAACTCAGTGAATTGTGTCCAAGTGTTGGCTTGGCAAGATGTAAGCCCGTAGGGCATTTATTCTGATGTTTATTTCATATTACTCTGTTGGATGGATTTATATTATTGTTTTAATATAATAATGCATGTTTATATTATCTATTATGGGTTTATTTTTGAGGGCGTTACAATCTGTTTGTGTTCCCTTAATGCCTACTTTTCCTACACTTGCATTTGATTGGGCCTTTAAATTTGAAGCCAATTATATTTACCTTTAATTAAAAATAGGGATATCTTTTTTTATTTCAGCATCGAGTTTTAAAGTAATAGCTTGCTTGTGGAAAAACTTGTTTGAAATTATTGTATGCTCTATCAAAATATCTATTGAATGTATCAATGTATTGTTGTGCTAATATTTGGTCTTCTACCCACACATATGGCCCATTTTGATTGTTAAATCATCTTTGACAGGATCTGTACATTCATGTTGGCTAGCCTTTGTACCAAAAATATGGTCATGCTTTTTAAGTAAGATTGTCCACAGCTTTTTGAATGTATTATTTTCTCTTTAACTAGCAATAAGGTACCTATGCTTGTATATGTATTATTTTGGTTTAATAATTCTATATATGTATCCGTTTAGATAGGACTTATATTTTATCTTGTTCCTTATGCAGATAGTATTCGGAGATGGATTTCTACTTCTCAAGATGATTGCAAATGTGGCCAACGGTTAAAGGCAAACCGAAAGTTGGAAACAGTGGCATAAAGTGGAACTGCTTGTTGTCAGTCTCACGGAGAATGAAAAGTTAATCTTTCTCTATATTTTGTTTCTGTATGTAAAATTGAGCTAATTTTCATCCATCATTTTTCTACTACTGATGTATGAATTAGCTCTCCGCTTGTTAATATACAAATTTCTAGCATAAATTCGGTTCCTCAGGTTTAAGATAAAGATGTTATTTACTCTCCTAGTCATAGTGTGCTCTCATTTTCAAAGTATAAGAATTGTAAGTCGTAACTATTAAAATTAATTTTATATTATTTTGTTACAAAATAAGCTACAAGTCAATTTTTTGGTGATGGTGAAAAGGATTATTTCCACCTATGCTTGTGTGAAATGGCCAAACAAGTCAATTTTATAGTAGAATGTCTAGTGGCCATTGTCGATTGAAGCAATTACATACAAATATGCAAAATTAAAGAACAAATTTGTTACACTTAAAGCTATAAACCAAAATTGACATGAGATACAAAGCAAGGAGTATTAATGTGACTTGTCATTTTGATTGACATGCACTAATGGCTGTAGCAAAAGAAGCTAAATTGTTACTATGAGGCTTGTCTCAAAGAAAGTACAATTATTAGATAATGTCAGAATTTTGAAATATAGAAATCTCAAGATATAATTAAACTATGAATGTTTTGGAACATAGCGACAAGAAGATTTGAGACAGAAAATCACGTACTTACTCAAAAATAAAATGAGCATATTGTTATATACGAAACATAAATACCAAATATTCATAATCAGTTAATTTACCAAACCCCAACCAAAAACAAAACAATTAACCAAAAACATCCTTGATTTGTGCATCAATCATTAACAAACCAAAAGCCATAATATACCTTACTAGAAGTAAAACCCACCATAATGTCTTAATAACACAAAATTATTGCACATCCATAACCAGTTAAGTACTACTGGAACTCCTTCCTACCCAAACAAAAAAAACTTGTCTTCTTCTTCTTGTTCTTCTATATCAGTCAAGATCAAACCAAAAACCATAAGTTATCTTACTTTATGGATTACAGAAATAGCTTTGTTTGCTCGCGGATCAATTCTACCCTCCTCAAGTAGAGTTGAAGTTGGTAGATTTGGAGCTTCTTTAATTCTCTTTCAATTTCTACCATCTTGTTAAGAGTGCCCTCTTTTAGAATTGGTTTCCCATGAACTATGTCCTTGTTATTGTTAGTGGTATCAAGTTTAGCAGCATTAGTTTGAAAATCCCAGATCTTTTGGGACAAATCATAGAGTTGTTGGTCATGGGGTTGGAGGGCAATTTAGCTTTGGTGGCTTTGTTCTTGTATTTGTTCTTCAACTTGCGGACTTTGTCGGACAATTGGGTCTTGGTATCATGAACATGAATAGAATCCTTGATGAAAAGGCAAAAAGCATTCATGTTGCCAGAGGGGTCCGCACCTTTGGTGGCAGTGTAGTCAATAATATCCTAGAGAATCGCAATGTCATCATCAGCACTCCACAACCTCTAAAAAAACACCTTCTTCGAACAGAAGTAGTAAGAGTAATAGCAGTAGTAGTCTTGTTTAACGTGTCCTCAACCCTATCCGCGTTCACTTTCACAAGTTTGGCCCTCTTCGACTCTCGATTCTCGCTCTCAACAATAAGGCATTTGAGGGTGGTGTTAGATATGGGCTTCTTACTCAGTACTGTGTTTCTCCCTCTATGGAAATGGCACAAAGTGGAATCTCAGCATGTTATCGACCTTGAACCTTACACTGCAACATTTTTAACAATTTAATTTAAATTGAGTCATCTCTTTAATATTGGAACGGGTACTCGATGTTCGGTTGGTAATTTTCTTACTCCTTTAATGTGTTGAAATACAGTGGCATGATCTTCTTGAATTTGACGGAGCTGATACATTGTTTTCCTAGTAGCAATTGTTGCCTAGCTTGTGACTTGGTTTTCATGAACTTATTGTTTCTCGTCATCTGTTTGTGTTCCCTTAATGCCTACTTTTCACACACTTGCATTTGATTAGGCCTTTAAATTTGAAGCCAATTTTATTTACCTTTAATTAAAAAAAAAAGGGATATCTTTTTTTATTTCAGCATCGAGTTTTAAAATAATATCTTGCTTGCGGGGCAAACTTGTTTTAAATTATTGTATGCTCAACCAAAATATCTATTAAATATATCAATGTACTGCTGTGTTGATATTTGGTTTTCTACCCATACATATGGCCTACTTCGATTGTTAAATTATCTTTGACAGGATCTGTACATTCATGTTGGCCGACCTTTGTACCAAAAATGTGGTCATGCTTTTTAGGTAAGATTGTCCGCAGCTTTTTGTATGTATTATTTTCTCTTTAACTAGCAATAAGGTACATGTGCTTGTATATGTATTATTTTGGTTTAATAACTCCATATATGTATGCGTTTAGATAGGAATTATATTTAATCTTGTTTCTCGAGCAGATAGTACTCAGAGATGGATTTCTGCTTCTCAAGAAGATTGCAAATGTGGCCAACAGTTAAAGGCAAACCGAGAGTTGGAAACAATGGCATAAAGTAGAACTGCTTGTTGTCATTCTTACGAAGAATGAAAAGTTAATCTTTTTCTATATTTTGTTTCTGTATGTAAAATTGGGCTAATTTTCATCCATCTTTTGTCTAACTACTGATGTATGAATTGGCTCTCCGCTTGTTAATATACAAATTTTTAGCACAAATTTGGTTCCTTAAGTTTAAGATAAAGATGTTATTTACTCTCCTAGTCATATTGTGCTCTCATTTTCAAAGTACAAGAATAGTAAGTCATAACTTTCGTTACAAAATAAGCTACAAGTCAATTTTTGGTGATGGTAAAAAAAATTATTTCCCCCTATGCCTTGTGTGAAATGGCCAAACAAGTCAATTTTATATTAGAATGCCTAGCGGCCATTGTTGATTGAAGTAATTAAATAAAAATATGCATAATTAAACAACAAAAATTTGTTACACTTAAAACTATAGACCAAAATTGACATGAGATACAAAGCAAGGAATATTAATGTGATTTGTCATTTTGATTAACATACACTAATGGCTATAGCAAAAGAAGCTAAATTGTTACTATGAGGCTTGTCTCAAAGAATGTACAATTATTAGATGATGTGAGAATTTTGAAGTATAGGAATCTCAAGATATAATCAAACTATGAATGTTTTGGAACATAGGGACAAGAAGATTTGAGACAGAAAATCACATACGTGCTCAAAAATAAAATGAGCATATTGTTATATACGAAACATAAATACCAAATATTCATAATCAGTTAATTTACCAAACCCCAACCAAAAACAAAACAATTAACCAAAAATATCCTTGATTTGTGCATCAATCATTAACAAACCAAAAGCCATAATATACCTTACTAGAAGTGAAACACACCCTAATTTCTTAATGACACAAAAATACTGCATATCCATAACCAATTAAGTACTAATAAAACTCCTTCCTACCCCAAAAAAAAAAAAAAAAAAAAAAAAAAAATTCTTCTTCTTGTTCTTCTATATCAGTGTAGATCAAACCAAAAACCATAAGTTATCTTACTTTACTGATCCTAGAACTAGCTTTGTTTACTCGCGGATCAATTCTACCCTCTTCAAGTAGAGTTGAACTTGGTAGATTTGGAGCTTCTTCAATTCTCTTTCAATTTCTGCCATCTTGTTAAGAGCGCCCTCTTTTAGAATTGGTTTCCCATGAACCACATCCTTTTTATTGTTAGTGGTATCAAGCTTAGCAGCATTAGTTTTAAAATCCCGGATCTTTTGGGACAAATCATAGAGTTATTGGTCATGAGGGTTGAAGGGAAATTTAGCTTTGGTGGCATTGGTCTTGTATTTATTCTTCAACTTGCGGACTTTGTCAGACAGTTGGGTCTTGGTATCATAAACATGAATAGAATCCTTGATGAAAAGGAAAAAAACATTCATATCGGCAGAGGGGTCTGCACCTTTGGTGGCAGTGTAGTCAATAATACCCTAGAGAATTGCAATGTCATCATCAGCACTCCACAACCTCTAAAAAAATACCTTCTTCGAAGCAGAAGTAGTACAAGTAGTAGCAGTAGTAGTCTTGTTCAACGTGTCCTCAACCCCATCCGCATTCACATTCACTTTCACTGCCTTGGCCCTCTTCGACTCTTGATTCTCGTTCTCAACAACAGGGCATTTGAGAGTGGCGTTAGATATGGGCTCCTTACTCAGTACTCGGTTTCTCCCTCTATGGAAATAGCACAAAGTGGAATCTTAGCATGTTATCCACATTGAACCTTGTACTGTAACATTTTTAACAATTTTAATTTGAGTCATCTCTTTAATATTGGAATGAGTACTCGATGTTTGGTTAGTAATTTTGTTGCTCGTTCAATGTGTTGAAATACAGTGGCTTGATCTTCTTGAATTTGATGGAGCAGATACATTGTTTTCCTAGTAGCAATTGTTGCCTAGCTTGTGACTTGGTTTTCATGAACTTATTGTTTCCCATCATCTGTTTGTGTTCCCTTAATGCCTACTTTTCATACACTTGCATTTGATTGGGCCTTTAAATTTGAAGCCAATTATATTTACCTTTAATTAAAAATAGGGATATCTTTTTTTATTTAAGCATCAAGTTTTAAAATAATATCTTGCTTGTGGGCAAACTTGTTTTAAATTATTGTATGCTCAACCAAAATATCTACTGAATGTATCAATGTACTACTGTGCTGATATTTGGTCTTCTATCTGCACATATGGCCCACTTCGATTGTTAAATTATCTTTGACAGGATCTGTACATTCATGTTAGCTGGCCTTTGTATCAAAAATATGGTCATGCTTTTTAGGTAAGATTGTCCACAGCTTTTTGAATGTATTATTTTCTCTTTAACTAGCAATAAGGTACCTATGCTTGTATATGTATTATTTTGGTTTAATAACTCCATATATGTATGCATTTAGATAGGAATTATATTTAATCTTTTTCCTTATGCAGATAGTATTCGGAGATGGACTTCTGCTTCTCAAGAAAATTGCAAATGTGGCCAACGGTTAAAGGCAAACCGAGAGTTGGAAACAGTGGGATAAAGTGGAACTGCTTGTTGTCATTCTCACGGAGAATGAAAAGTTAATCTTTTTCTATATTTTGTTGCTATATGTAAAATTGGGGTAATTTTCATCCATCCTTTTTCTAACTACTGATGTATGAATTAGCTCTCCCCTTGTTAATATACAAATTTTTAACATAAATTTGGTTCCTCAGGTTTAAGATAAATATGTTATTCACTCTCCTAGTCAACGTGTGCTCTCATTTTCAAAGTACAAGAATTGTAAGTCATAACTATTAAAATTAATTTTATATTATTTCGTTACAAAATAAACTACAAAAATAATAAACGCAAAGAAAAATATATTTGTCAAAAGGCCATATTTATTTTACAATTGAATTTTGTTAATGTTCCAAACTAAAATAATTATTAAAAATATGTAAAACATTTAATAGCCCTTGAAGAAAAAATAAAATTAAAAATTAAAAAAAAAAAACAATTAATAGTCCATATCTATTGGGTTAAGTGGGCGTGCATGGGATTTACAAATTTATTAGGATTGATCTTGGGATGGGTACGTTAGGACCAATGTTTAGTTGATCTGCTATGGCCAAACCCAATAGACAATCTCCTGGAAAATGTGAAGGGTGAAAGATTGCCTGTTTGGATACCTAATTTAAACGTGGGTCACACTGTTTGAGGAAAACATGCGTTCAAATATTGTTTGGTTGTATTGAAAAAACATGAGTAGAATGGCTCAAACAATAGAAGAGGAATTAATGACCACGATCAGTGATTACAAGAATCGCCACGTATATTTTGTAAATGTTTCCCTAAATATTACAAATTGAAGGTGTGAAAGTTGATTTTCAAGAAATTCAAAATTAAAAGATAAATTCAAATAGTTGTGGCTACAAAATAAAATACAAATAGTTGGTCGTATTAATGAATGATGCATTAATGACTTTAGCAAAATAGTGTCCTTTTGATACAGAAGCTTGCTTTTTTGATATAGTGAGTAGTCACTTCGAAGTGACGATATCGCTGTCACAAAATGGTGTTTTGAAAAAATTTATAAATTCAATCATAAAATCAAATGGAGAAGGGTAGAAGATAAAATGTTATAATGGTTCGTGAGTTGTCTACATACAGTGACTTGTCAAGTTGTGTAGTGATGCATCCAAAATTACTCAGTGATGCAGTGACTTTAACAAACTTATTAAATTCATCCCGCTATGAATTGGTCAAGTTCACGTGGGCACAATAAACTTTCGTATAGATGCTTGCTTTTTTGATACAATGAGTAGTCACTTCGAAGTTACGATTTTAGTACAAAATGGTGTTTTCAAAAAATTAACAATTAAAGCATAAACTCAAACAGATGAGGGTGTAAGATAAAATGCTATAATGGTTCGTGACTTGTCAACATGCAGTGACTTGCCAAGTCGTGCAATGATCCGTCCACATAACTCAGTGATGGAGTGACTTTAACAGACTTAATAAATAATCGAAATAGTTTTTAGTAGCGTTTCAGACACCGCTCATCTCACAATGACATGCTCAATTGGCAGCTATTGTAACTTCAAACAAAGTTATGTTTCTTTGTTACAATGAGTAGTCACATTGAACATGCAAGATAAGTACAAATTGGCATTTCCAGAAATTAACAAATTAAAGAATAAAATCAAATGGAGTTGGCTTCAAGAGTGACTAATAATGGTTGATCGTATTAACCAATAATGCATTACTTACTTTTTTAGAATTGTGTAATTTTGAATACTCATTCACCTATCAACTGGAGCAGTGATTTCTCAAAATAATTAGTTGTTCAGTGACTTTGTCAGACATAATAAACAATTGAAATAATTATAGTTGCCTTTCTAACACCTCTCTCTCTTTTTTATTAAATTGACAGAGTCACATGGCAACAGTGACTTTGGGCAGAGGCTTTAATTTTCTTTGTTTTTTCTTTACGGTGACAACTCATCTCTTGTTGGTATATGTGGGATTGTCATTTCATGTGACTTTGTGCAGAGGCTTTTATTTTCTTTGTTTTTTTTCCTTATAGTGTCTTTCTCAGCTCGTGTTGGAATATGGCATATGTGTCATGTCATCCTTTCTAAGTGACATATATACAAGCACATGGCAATAGTGTTCATAAACAATTATATAAAGGAGTGAAGGTAAAGACACAACCTTACAACTCAATTTGCTCTACGAAACTATCATTGATTTATTAACAAAAAATCACATAGCTACACGATTCATGGCAGGGAGTAGGAATTGCAGAGGTGGTAGGAACTTACAAAGAGGTGAGAGTTCACAACGAGGAGGGGGAGGGGAAGGGGGCATGGCGATGCTGAAGATGAAACAATAGAACCTTTTTTAGATTATGCTTGTGGTTATCATGATAGGTTTGGGAAGCGACATTTTATGATGCCCGAGTATTATCAAGTTGAAGGAGGTTCATGTATGGATCCATCTGACAATCAAACAGGATATGGTTTAGCAGACACTGCTCTTCTCAAGTGGCCCACACTATTTATAGAGCAAGTACAAATGGAAAGATTATGTCGGGAAAATCGGCTACAGGTGCCGAAAGCACATTCTATTGAGATCCAAAAGGAAAATCCTAATAATGTTGATCGACTATGTAAAAGACTACGACGTGTGATTTCTCAAATGCACCGTAGGTTAACCCGCAATATGCAACTATATATAGTTAAGAAGGATGCCCAGAAGAACGGAGCATAACCAAATGTTGAGGCTATCACGGAGGATCCTACACTTGTCTCTGATCCTGAGCTTTCGGATTATTCGAACTCTGAGATTGTCGATTTTAGCGTGGATTAGGTGTTTATGTTTGTACTAAATTATATTAGGTTCTCCATAATTATGTAGTCTATGTGTTAAATTAAGTCTTTCAGTAATGAGTTTGTCACATTTTTTGTCTAATATTTGTCTATGTAACTGTTAAGTGTTGTAATCGTAGTTTTAGGTTTTTGTATTGTGTGTGTTAAGTTCTGTGTGTCCATAATTTATTTTTGTGGGAGACTTATGTTTCAACTAGCTATGTAACTCTAAAGTGTTACATTTGCAACTTTAGTTATGTTGTTTTTCTGCCTGTATGAGTAATTAGTGAATTAGTTACTTTGTATATTCTGTATTAAGTTTTATTAGAAAAATGTTGACAACAAATATTTAAAGGGAAAAAAACGTTTTCTGAACTTGTTCATCTGTTCAACAATGATAACCCAAAAATGTAACAATTATTCATTGAATATAAAAAATAACCTATTCATTCTTTCGAAAAATAGACTAGAAATTGAATATAACAAATAACCTATCTATTCATTCATTCATTCATGGCACAATATCATTCTTATAAAATAAGCGAAGAATCACAGTAACATCAACTCCAACCAAATATTTTCATTACATAAGTTCCTGTCCATAATCATACACCTACTTAGATACAAGTTACATGATGAAGCAAAAACGAAAAAAACTACCATTGGTTACCAAGTTGGTGTTATTGTTACTTTTGTTGTAGCGGGTATTAGGAAATTTTTGTGATGTAATTTGTATATACCAATCACATGATTTTTGTAGCCTAATACCATTGAAATTGGCACATGTGTAGTTTACTAAATGTTCCTCTTCATTAGCATCTACTTCATCAAGTGGACTTCCACATTATGTTTCACTGGGTTGACCGTGTACGCACTTGTTCCTATAATTAATCCATTCACTGTGCACCTCATTAAATGAGTTATACCTTTGATATACAACCCCAGCAAATCGGTGAACTTGTTGGCTGCATTCTGCCCAGCTTATGTAAATGCCGAGTACCCTCCCTACAAACACAACGTAGTATGCTGCCATTTCCTAAGACAATAGATAACATTTATCATTATTGTAATCCAAGTATAATAATTTTGACAATAGAAAATTTTCATATATTAAGTATCATGATTCTCACTATACATCATATAAAATATGCATATTAACAATGTAACCCCAACAATTACAACAAACTCATGCATAAGTTTGAAAATGAGTTACATTGTGAAAACTTTAAAAGTTAATATATAGCTATTTCCATGCCTGCATTCATTTGAAAGACATGGAGTTTACATTTTGGACTTCCCTAAACACAACATTTGACAAGTTTTCATCTTTTCCAACATTGTCCTTTACCTTTTAATGTCACAACGAAAGTAAAAAAACAATGCATCCAACAATAAGTTTAACTCAATTAAAGGTAAAACGTTCAATACAATAAGTTTAACTCAATTAAAGATGAAGCTTTCAAATAAAGATGAACCTTCCAAATTTGTTTGGTTATCAGTTTTCAAAATAGTTTTGACTTGTATTTTGACTTTTGAGTTGTCTTTTAAAATATTTGGATTTTTTTTTTTTTTACAATATTTACAAATTTTCTTATTTCTTTATTTATGTTAATGTGCACTATATCTCAGGACCATCTTTTTGATGTATTTTTTAAAATATTAAAAAATTTACGGAAATAGAATTTTTCATTTAAAACAACTTGTACTATTTCAAAAAAAAAAATAGATCCAAAAACTTTAAACCACAACTCTAAATTGAACAACTCAAAACTCGTTTCAAAATTGAAACCTCTTTTCAAAATTAAAAATTGAAAAACTCCTTTCAAAATTCTTTTCAAAACTCTTTTGAAAACTCTTAAGCAAAGAAATTTTTCCTTTCTCAAAACTGAACTCACAATTTGGCACTCAAATCACAACTCCACACTCAAATCATAATTCCACCACCAAACCAAACACAAGCTATGTATTTCAAAGGAATCATTTTTTATTATTATTCATGACTAACAAATTATTGATAAAAAGAGGGTGAGTGTTGAAAACCTTAAAAGAATGCACTGTACTTACGATATAATTCATAATTGAGTGCATATTAATATCTGAAAGGATTTCAATGTCATTTATACTTTTAAATAATTAAGAATTGCATGCACCTCCCTCACTTGTGTACTTCCTTACTAACATGAACAACCTAAAAATCACATTAGTCCGAACCGACAATAATCAGCCTATCCTTGAAGAAGGTAACTTCTATTTATTGGCAACAAAAAAATAAAGGGTTCAAATAAGAAGAAATTATTATTATTCATAGTTTTAGGGAAATACTAGAAATTATGGAGTGACATTTGTCTACTTGTCGGCCAAAATATAGCAAAAAATATAAAGTGCTACAGGCTTCAACCAAAACAAACATTATTCAGCCAATAACTATGTCATGAAGTTAATATTAAATTTTCTCAATAGTAGGTGACAAGAATTAAATATAGAAATAGAAACACGTTATAATAATATAGCATAGAGAATGAAAGCAAACCCATCACAAGAAATTCCACAATCCAATCTACTCGTGTACACAGTTTTACAATTGTCAAACATACACCATTTCAATTGTCAAACATTGATCACTATTCAAAAAGCACCTTCATTGAGTTGTTGGCACAATTGCTTAAGCAAATCAAAAGACGTTGACAAATACATTAAAGTAACTAACAAAATTATCAAAAATTCATTTAATACATAAACTTTGTAAAAACTCATGCAACTTCATTCAGATATTAGTCCTTCAAAACCATGACTTTAGTTCATAGTGACAAATGAACCTGTTCTGGAAGCTCGTAACCCAGTTCATATGTAGATAGAAGAGATAATTAGGGGTCAGGGCCTACAATGTCCAAACCAAGTTGTTGGTCCAATTTGGAGGCTCAGACAATCGAATCAGAATATATAGAACACGTAACAGTGAAAAACTTATGTTGCTTGGGGTCCTTCTAATATTGAGGGGAGTCAAGTTGAAATACAATCTCAAACTGGGAATGTGAATGAGTCACCCGTTAATATGTGGACTTCTAATAAAAAAAAAAAGTGAGTCCAATGGTAGCAAGGAGTGGGCTGTTCACAAAAAACAAAACTTAGGGGACGACATGACGTCAAAGGAAATGGTTGGGAGTCTAGTAGAGGGAGATGGGGTCATTCGACTGAAAAGGGCCAAAGTAAAGTTGAATTATAGTCATGGACAGGATGGCAGAAATATTCACTAGGCGACTTCTAAAAGAAGTCAAGTAAGAATAATGACCACACTAATGGGAAGGAATGGGTGGTTGGCATAAAACATAATTTGGGAGCTGGTGAGACAATCTCAAAGCCAAGTGGTTGATCCAGTTGGAGAGGTAATGCAGTTCAGACAATTGATGTGCCCTTTTCAACGGCACAGAAAACAGAACAAGTAGCTTAGTCAAGAGCTTCCCTTAACTGGGCTTCTTCAAATAGTGATAGTTTGGGAAAGAATTTCAATCTCTGAAACTCAAGAAGATAAAGTCACCATTTAATTCCGGGAAGTCCAATGAAGATGAGGACTCTGGTAAGGAACGGGGGAGGGGGGGTGACAGAAAACTAAACTTGGGGGCTGGAAAAACAAGCTCAAAGCTAAGTGGTTGGTCCAGTTGGGGGACTAATAAAGTTCAGACAAACGAAGTGCCCACAATAAAGGCACAGGAAACACAATGGGCAGCTCCGTCAAAAACTTCCCTTGATTGGGGCTCTCCATCAAGAAAGCAATAAGAGTCACTATTCAATTCCTGGAAGTCTAGTCAAAATGAAGACTATACTGATGGGAAATCAAGCAATGGGGGTTCACAAAAAAAACATTAGGGGGCTAAAAAAACAATCTCAAAGACAAGTAGGTGGTCCACTGACACCACAATTCTGGGAAGGAATGGGTGCTTC
This sequence comes from Camellia japonica, assembly GCA_030407325.1. Classification (NCBI taxonomy): domain Eukaryota; kingdom Viridiplantae; phylum Streptophyta; class Magnoliopsida; order Ericales; family Theaceae; genus Camellia; species Camellia japonica. The sequence continues at coordinate 89,241,905 of JAPPVO010000010.1, read as the reverse complement.
ACAAAAATCAAAATTTGGGAGATGAAGAAAAAAAAAAAAAGAGGAAAGTTGGTGGTCTGATAAGGGGGCCAATACAGCACAGACACAGGATAAGCTCTCTACTATACCACAAGAAGCATAACACCTATCTCAGTCTAAAACATCCATTGCTTGGGGTTCAGGGGATGAGGGCCTGGGTACAGTAGAACTACAATCTCAGACAAGATAGCATAAAGAATTTGCTGTCAATGTCTGGAGTCCCAAACAAACCTAATTTTGAACTTCAAAATCCCCAATCAAAAATGAAAACCCTAATTTATGCAAAACAAACCTCAATGTGGATGATGGAAAGGAGAGGAGCGAGGATATTTTCAGGTCTTCATCTTCTTCATTCTTGCTACAGCTCTTACGATATCCTTTGTCTTTTTCACCTCCTCCGCGGTGCTCTTCGCATCTCTCTCTTCGTCGTTGTTTGATAAACTGCAGCGTGTGTGTGTGTTGGACTGTTGGAGCAGAACAAAAACGTGGGTAGATGACTTGTAACCCAAAAAATAATAATAATTGATGAAAACGGTTTTCGTGAAGTCGTATTATAAAACGGCTTTTCTAAAACCGTTTTATGTATTACAAATATTTTTGGCAAACAATATTCATGTTGAAAATATAAATTGGAAATAACATTTACTAAAAAAACAGTTTTACCAAAATCGTTTTTAATTAACTCAGAATTAATTACAAGTTAAGTAAAAATAACTTTTCAAAAGCCCGTTTTGTGTACGAAAATTTTATTATTTTTTTATTCATAAAACACAGCATTGGTAAAGTCTTTTTACCCTAGAATGGGAATAAAGAGAAAAAAAAAAAAAATCCACCCTAGAGTGGGAATAAAGTTGTGAGTATGACATAGTCAGGAAAAAATGCTGGGAGAAGAGAGAGAGAGAGAGAGAGGAGTGAATGTTAGGGTTTGGGACTATTAATATGATTTATATATCTATATCTATATATATATGAAGGTATTTTGGTCATTTTAGTTGAGCTTGTCCTTTTGGACAAACTAATATCGCGCTTGGACCTCTCTCCTAACAAAATTACAATTTAGATTTATGAACCCGTAGTAATGCTAGGGATACCAAATTTTCTACCAAACAAATGACCAAATGTCTCACATTGGTGTGGGGTCTGCAATTTTGTAGACGTCACATCTATATGAGACATTTGGTTATTTATTTGGTAGAAAATTTAAGACCTATAGCATTTTCCTATGAATCGAGTACCCAATTAAAAAATCATCTCAAATTTTTTCATCAAATATTAATCAAATTAAAATAGTCTTTTTTTTCAAGAATTCATCAAAATATTTATTAAATTTAAATTTGATGAATTTAAAAAGATAAGCATTACAGTATTTCTAATCATTCACCATTTCTTTTTTCAAATTTATTTTTGATTAAAAAATATTAAAAGTCATCTTTAATCATTCATTTTTTTTAATCAAATTAGAATTAGATGAAAATTAAAAACATAAAACATTGAAGATGGTTTTTGTTTGTTTACGAAATTAGGTGAAAAGATAAATTTGGGATAAGAAGGAATTTTTAAAATGATTTTGATAAAAATTTAATTAAGGAATTGAAGTACTTCATATCAAAATTAAATTTTTTTATTTAAATTTAATCAAATTATATGAAAAATTTGATGATGGATCGATCTTGTTTGGAAATATCACTTTTTAGTTTAGAAGTTAAAAAGTCATTAAAAATGCCAAAAATCAACAAACTATACAAAATAAATAAATAATGATTAACCTTTCTCTCTATTTTTTTTTCATCTTTTCGTAAGAAATTAAAAAGTCATCTCAAACGTACTAATTTTTTTATCTCATAATTTAGCTAAAAAATTAAAAAATTACAAAGATAATAATATGTTCCCAAATGACTTGGACATTACAATAGACTAGAAAAGGAGCCAAAAAAGAAAAGGAAGGAGAGAGAAGATCGAATTTTTTAAGTACTTATATTTTTTCAATTTATTATTTATTTTTAATTTTATACATTGAAGTACGTACTCTTTATTTTTTAAATTAAAAAAACATTTAATACAAAATTAAGTTTTATTTATGAATGATTTTTTAATGTGCAAGGCATGTGGTATGTCGTTTACTTATATATTTTTGTGACTTAAGTTACACATTTTTGTGAGAATTTATGACACATTTTTATGAATTAACTTACGTGAATCTATGTTTAGTTACAGGATTTGTAAGGTGACTTATGTGAAAACTTACGTCAAATTGTGATTTCTCAAATTTTTATAGGTTAATATACGTAAATTTATGTTTAACTTCCGCGATATTGTAAGATAACTTACGTATATTTGTAAAAACTTACGCTAAATTGTAATTTCTCAAATTTTTATAAATTAATTTACTCGAATTTATATTTAAATTACGCAATTTTAAAAAATAACTTATATATTTTTATGAAAATTTACATAAATTTACATACCCCACTCCCCTTTATTTTTACCATTTATTATTAGTTAGGCCACGTTTGGCAAGTGGTGATTTTAGCCAAAAAGTCAAAAAGTCACTAAAAAAATTAAAAAGCCAACAACATATACCAAAAAGTCAAAGATTCTCTTTTCTTTCTACTTTTTGCCCATTTTTTCGTAAAAAATCAAAAAGTCATCCCAAACATACTGTTTTTTTTACATCATATTTTAGCCAAAAAACTAAAAAATTACTAATAAACACCTGTTCCCAAATGAGGCCTTAGGCTTCGTTTAGCAAATGGTGATTTTAGTGAAAAAAAGCCAAAAAGTCACTAAAAAAATCAAAAAGCCAACAATATATATCAAAAAATCAAAAATTCCATTTTCTCTCTATTTTTTGCACATCTCTTCGTAAAAAATTAAAAAGTAATCTTAAATAAACTAGTTTTTTTTATATCATATTTTAACTAAAAAACTAAAAAGTTACTAAAAAAGTTTGTTTCCAAACAAGGTCTTAATTCACATTTTAACAAGTTGTTCAGGTTAAGAAAAAAACAAACAAACAACTTAAGAGTAGCATCAATGGAAAAGTCGATTAATACCAATAGAGGAATGTTTTAGTTGTAAGACCTTCAAATCTCTCGCACAAAATTTGGATTTGAATCTCCATAATCCCTTATTAGGGTTAAACATACTCTTTAATAGATGAAGCACGCGGGGTCCTAAGCTTAGGCCCCCGATATAAGTGCGATGAGATTTCCTACAGATATGCTGTGGATGCTAAGAAACAATATTTCATGACGGATATATGGAGTAACCTATCTGCATATCCATTTCTTAAATAAAAATGAAATAAAAAATTAAGAATCCATTAATATACGATGAAATAAGAGTTAGCAATGTAACTTTATTTTCTTTTTATTGAGTTCTCTAATGAATATGTTAACACCCTTGTTAATTGTAGAAACAAGAGAGAGAGAAAGAACACTCCTGTTCTCCAATGAGTTTTATCAAAGAATATTATTAAATTTCAAATTCCAAAGCTTGTGAAAATCAACAAAAGAAAAATTGTCGAGCTGCTATCTAAAATTTGAAAGTTTAGCTAAAAATTAATTTTTGATTTGTAATTTATTTTAAGCCACATTATTTTTCTACTTTTTACACGTTTTTTTAAAAACAAAAAAAATTAAAAAATTAATTTTTAATCAGCTTTTGAAAACAACCCATAATTGTTACTGATTTATTATTATTATTATTTGCGTAGTGTCTTTTTGGGCTCTATCAATAGCATTATCTCATATGTTAGAATTCAATAATAATAAGAGAAACCATGCACATAAAAATTCATCTTTGGCGCCCTTGAGACATTTTTGAATTCAGCATTTCCTGTAGGAGAAAATCAAAAGGCTTATAAACATTGCAAAAACAAGTAACGCATTCTTTAGTTACAATTAAACAAGTAATCCAACCTATATGGAGTCAGCTGCACACAATTACTTCTTGTACTTATCTTCCCATAGTTCGAGTTCTAGACTGATCGGAAGAAATGGTGTTCAATTTTAATGTAGCGAGTTTTGAAATGCTCCAAGAAGATGCCCAATTCTCTAGTTTTGTCCACTATCAAATGCTTAATCTGTGAGCAGCACTTCAAAATGTCCCCAATCCCCTCTTTTGTCAATCTGTTAAACCCTGTAACATTGAGTCTCTGTAAGTTGGGACAAACAAACCCTATTTTCCTCAAAAATTCATCATTCAGATGCCCAATATGACTCAATTCCAAAGATATTATTCGGTAATTCCTCTCTAATTCCATGTCATAATCATCTCCAACTGGTAGCTTTATCTCCTGTAGTTCAATTTCCGAAAGAAGAGGGCATTTTTTTGCAAGGATGAAGAAGGTTGCGGCGGTTATGTTTGAACAAAAATCAAGCTTTATGGACACAAGATTAGGAAGATACCGGCATAATTCCCTCACGGAATTGTCATTGAGGAATTTTATGGAAACAAGTTGCAAGTGTTTCAAAGATGGACAAGCACACAAGAAATTCGAGAGTCCATGGAAGCTCAAACCAGAATCATCGTAGATTAAAATCTTCTCTAATGGAATGCCCGCTGTTGAAATGGAACCAAGAAGGCGGTCATGATCTTCGAATGCATCTATGCGAAGATCGCGTAAAGATTGTGCAAAATTCATGGAATTCTCAAAAGTAAACGAATCATCCGGTAAAGAGTAATAGCGTCCTGCTTCGAGAGAAATCAAGTTTTGACTATGGCGCAGAACAAAACAAATGCCATGTTCAGATACATTGCAATAAGAACATCGAATTTCATTCAAAAGCTCACAATTAGATGACAAAGCAATGAGAGATCGATCAGAACAACCAACCTGCCCTGTTATATCAATTTTACGCAACCTTGGAAGCTTACGCGAGATTACCTCTATCCCAACATCGGTTACAATGTACTTAGCGCTCTTAGAATCGAAACCTCGTTGATAATAAGAACGGAAGCCGGAAAGCTGAATATCGAGCTCTTCAAGCCACGGTAAAGCATCAGCTATAGCAAGAAGGTGGTGATTTCGAAAAACTTTGAGGTAACAACATCTTAGAATCTTCAAGTTGTTCATGGTCGAAACCAGTTTATTAAAAGTTTTGGGGAATGGGGGTTTTTGTAATCGTCGGAGAGAGAGAGATTGAAGATCCAACCCGGAAGAAGCGATTCTTCGAATGGGGTAATTGACATCGGCTTTGTCACCGAAGATGGGATCACAAAGCTCAATCTCGCGCAGGTTTTTGAATCGTTGAAGGGCTCTGAATAAACCCTCGCAGTTGTATCTGTTGGAGGCCTCCAATTTTTGTCGAAGTCGATCGGTGATTGAGAGGAATTGCTTACAGACCAGAGAAGGGGATTGCAAGGAGTTGAAGTCATCGATTGCTAATCGATTCAGAATCAATTCCCAGCAATCTTCCGAGAGTTCCTTACAAACCAATTTCATGATTTCGTTTCAAGAAACAGAGAGAAACGAAAACAGATGATTCGGCTAGAGAGGTGAACATGAGAGAGGAGAAGTGAACCCTAGCTTGAAAGAAAGTTCTACATCAGTATCTTTCTTGGGAAGGTGTGTATATATATGCCAAAAAAAAAACTCGAACAAGAGATGGATTTAGTTTTCAATTTTTTTTTTAAATTAAAAATTAATTTAATAAAAGAAATAAAAAAATAAAAATAATTATCATTATTATATAATTTTATTTTTGAGAAATCAAAAATAATTTTAAAAATATTTTTTTGATATTTATTTTTATCAAATTAATTCCTATTTTTTTTTCTCAAAAACATACCAAACAAGGTCGGAGCATTTTCAAAATCAGTCCTATTACATAACCCGAATTCACTGTGGCTCGACTGCCCCGAATTTCAAAATGACATCATTTTGAAGTTTTTTTTTTTTTTTAGCCTTTTCTTCTTCCTTCCCCTCTCTTCTTTCTTTCCCCTTTGCTCTGCTCTACTCTTCAAAACAAAGGAATCAAAAACAAAAAAAAAAAAAATCAACAAACCCAACAACAGTGCTCTACTCTTCGAAACAGAGGAATCAAAATAAAAAACAAAACTCAAAAAAAAAAAAAAATCAACAAACCCAACAAGAGATAAATCAACAAACCCAGCAACAAACCACATGAAAATCTAAATCTAAATCAAAAACTCAAAAAAACCTCACAAATCACCAAATCTACACAAATCAAAAAAATCAAAATCAAAATCAAAATGAAAAAACTTGAACCCACAGCAACAGAAAAAAAAAAAAAAAGAAGAAGAAAGAAATAGAAAGAAGAAGAGAGAAAAACAAAGGAAGAAGATGTCGTCGCCATCACCGTTGCTCTCCATATCTCCGTCGCCCATCGCCATCACTGTTTCTCTGTGTGTATACACAGCCCGTCATCGCCATCACACTGTTGCTCTCCTCCCTCTTCTCTCTTCCTCCCTCTTCTCCCTTCTCTCTTCTCCCTGTTTAAAGAGAGGAAAAAAAATAATAAATAAATAAATTCAAAACGCCGTCGTTTTGAATTTCGGGCCAATTCGAGCTAGCAAGCTTTATTCTTTCAAATTTGATTTTTTTTTTATAAAAAGATATATAAAAAAATAAAAAACTAATATTAAAAAGTAAAAGGATATGTAAAAAAATAATTACAAGTACTAGAAAAATAATTGCCTCTCTATTCTCTCTCCTTAGCTGCAATAGATAACAAAATCTTCAAAATTCACTCCAACAAGATCCCTGTTTGATTCTCAATTATAGGGTACTTGATTTTAGGGAGCAGCTTGCCTCCAATCTTTAATCGGATTGTACGGTACTGTTCAGCTAGTGGAGGTCCATCATGGGTCTCGTTTTGATAATCTGAATCGTTCAATGTGTAGAACTTGTTGAGTATTATATGCCTGTAAAAAATCACATTGATCGGATATCGATAGCTATCTCATCTTAGTAGTTTTTTGTCAACTGTTAATTTGTTCACCGTACATTTTTTTAATACAAAACTAATTTGATCACATAGCTATTGATATTCGATCAATGTGATTTTTATGGCATATAGTACTTGACGAGTTCTACACATTGAACGGTTCAAATTATCAAAACGAGACCCGTGGTGAGCCCGCATAGGCCGAATAGCACCGTCTAATTCAATTAAGGACTAGAGGCAAGTTGCTCCCTTGATTTTAACTCTATACTTGTAGGAAACACGAAAATTGCTTTGTCTCGTAGAAACCCCATGTTGAAGTACTCAATTGAAAAAGGAAAAAAAAATATATAGTTTTATTGTGAAAAGTGAAGGCAGCGTTTGATAGAGTTTTAGAATTATGATTTGAGTGTGGAGTTATATTTTAAGTTTGTGAGTTTTTAAATTATGATTTAAAAAGAGAAAATTTGTTTGGTTATGAGTTTTGAAAAGAGATTTAAATTGAGTTTTGAATTTTTGAAATAAATTTTTAAATTAAAAAGGTTGTTTGATTTAAAAATTTATAACTCATAACCAAACACACAAATCAAACTCTTTTAAAATTCAATTCAAAAAAAATAATTATTAATAAAAATATTTTTTTATTTAAAATTTTTAAAAAAATTCTGAAAATATGTTTTGTGTAAAATATATAAAAAAATATTATTTTTTGTTTAAAAAAAATCAAAAACAAATGCCCATTTTTATTTTTTTTTCAAATAATAGGTGCCAATTGCTCACCAAAAAAAATAAAATAAAAAAACACGGTTCCGATCAATTAGGGAGACATCCGGGAGGATGCCCGGGTAGACCCAATTCGCTTTTTTCAAAATTCAAAACTCAAAAAACTCTCTGCTCTCCAAACATGATCTGAAATGAGTTTTGGAATGTGACATTGGAATCAATTTTTGAAAATTTAAACCAAACAAAGCATTGAAAAATGCACTAGAATCATGTTTCCAGAACTACTCCAAACGCAGCCGAAGTTTTCTCCCTATTGTGGAGAAAAATTTACAAAACATTGTTGGATGTGCTCTTAGATCAATGACATTATTGGATGGGTATGGCCCCGGAAGGCCCAATCCATAGTTGCCATGGGCGGCCAAAACTACTTGATTAGCTGTCACCATAGAGCCCAGCAATTAAGGCCCAATGGTGGGTCCAATCAGAGAATCAATAGTGGTCCAAACCTAGTTACATCTAAGCACGTGTCAAGCAGAGAATTGACCACGTGAGAGATAGAGATCTTGCAAAGTTATTGAGCCCACGCGCCAAGCATTAAATGAGACTGTCAAAGCATTAAATGCAATAAGACTTGTCACTCTGGGACGTGAAGAAACCACCATGGCCGACGACGGGTAAACTGTAAACTTTTAGCCAATGGGACAGTATGAATGGATAAGAAAATGATTAGTAAGAAATATATGGAAGCTATTGGACGATAATAAAAAAAAAAAAAACAGGCTATTCTCTCTCACTCTCTCTCTCTCTCGATCCTCAATTTCTTCTCTAAGCATCCATTCATTCTATACACTTAACTAACTTAATCATTGGAAGGTCCACAGGAAGGAACCACCCTCGCTTCGGAACCTTCCTGTTAGACTTGTTGCAAGTATCGCTAGGGAGACGAAGGCTAGTCGACTCATGGAGTGCTTGGATCAGTCTGTACTATTTCTGTCATGACCCGAACCCGCCCCCGCCCCCGTGGGTTAAGGACATAACCGGCCAGTAATCATGAGATTACCTACGGCCTCAAACCAAACCAAACGTATTTTAACAGAGTTAATGGGGGTCAAACGGAAGCAATTTAAAACTTTGTCCATAGAGCTGTGCTTACATGGCATGTCATAACAAACCATACATATGTACATTAATAACTCACATCAAAATATGTACTACACAAAGCTCTGTACATACAGGATCATATAAGTCCAAGTCAGCCAACAAAACTATATACAACATATTCAAAGACTTCGCCCACATGACAAAATATAAATACATAACAAAAGGGCAAAGACAGGTCTCGTGTGTGAGACACAAGGGCTAACTCTCCCAAAACCTTTGTTGTTCCACATAGGCTTCATTGGGGCTGGGCTTGGACTTCTCTTGGCTCACCTACAAACACATGAATGAGCGTGAGCGAAAGCCCAGTGAATAATATCAATTAAAGAAGCTATACAGACGAGATGTAGAACGACATGCTTCAAACGACCTTAGGCCCAATTCATATTTCTACTTAGCATATATACACAGTTTAGGTCAAGTGACTGCAGTTCCAAACAAACTGGCCTTTGGCCCATTCAAACTTTCATTTGTGTCAAAACGGCCTTTGGCCCATTCAGATGACAAAGTGGCCTTTGGCCCATCCGTTCGTTCCCGTCAAAACGACCTCTGGCCCATTCATTCATGTCAAAATGGCCTCCGGCCCATTCATTCATGTCAAAACGGCCTCTGGCCCATCCATTCATACCCAAAACGGCCTCTGGCCCATTCATTCATGTCAAAACCGCCTCTGGCCCATTCATTCCATTATTCAGATCAGACTGGCCTCTGGCCCACTCATGCCTCTAGCCCATTCATTCCATTATTCAGATCAGACTGGCCTCTGGCCCACTCACTTGGTATAGCAAACATTGTCCACCAATCGAATCAATGAACTTATAAAACTTACATAGAAGTAAGCAATTGGACAACAACATATTTCAGATATCTCTGTTAAGATATTACTCACAGTGATCGGTTGGTTGGTTTGCCCTAGAGCTCGACCCTACACATTCCATGAACACAAAAGGGTCACAAACAATTCGATCCGTTCTAAATTCACATTTTCCTCTTTAGGCTTCATTCTTATCTCTTTAACTCAATTACAATGCTCAATGCATGCCTAAGAGTACTTAGAAGTGAAAGAGAACAGAAAATGAAACAGAGAATGTCTTTTCAAAATTTCAGAAAATAGGGTCCTTGCTCGAGCGTGGACTTCCCCGCTCGAGCGGATCCATTAGGTCTGCAAAAGTACTGGATATGTCAAATTTACGCTCGATCGCGAACTCTAGAGCTCGAGCAGAAGGCCTCTCTACATGGCTTCCCGCTCGAGCGTGAACTTACCCGCTCGAGCGGACACCATGTTTGCAGAGAATACTGGGAACACGAATTTCACGCTCGAGCGGCGGTTTCCCCACTCGAGCGGGAATCAAAATTCTGGAAAATCCAGAACATGTTCTTGAGCTTCAATTTGATGTTCAAAGGTTCCAAATGCATGATTTTGACTCAAACTTTGCATATACATATTCTAACATGGTATAAACACCAAATTACAACACAATGAAGCTTAATTTCACAATTTAATCACATGCATGTCTCAAATTAACTCAAACTCATCACCAACTCACTAGATTCAAACATGCAAGACTCAAACTCCCATGATTTGCACTTGCATGTGAAATATACACAATATCCTCAACTTAATCGGTGAAGAGATGATCAAATACATGGACTTAAACCAAAAATCCAACATGGATCATACACATTGTGCTCAAATATGGAAATTCATAGTAATTTCCTACATGCATGCATCTATTGACTTTAAATTCAACAAATACAACTCAATTTCATTTCAATTCTTACTCTTGGTCATTAATCAACTTTGAATACGCAAAATTACACATTAAACTCATGAATTCAAAATTAATTGCTTACCTAGAAGCTCAATCTTCCCAATCTATGGTTAATTCTTGAGTTTAACTTCAAGACTTCCAAGCTTCAAGGCCAAAACATAGATTTTCTCTCCCCCCCCCCCCTTTCTCTCTAATTTCGGGTCTCTCCCCCTCTAGAGAGCTAAATCAGCCAAAAGGTGAAACAAAGAGAGGAATTGAGTGTGTATTGCCCTTTTTATAAAAGTCCCCACTAAGTCAATTTATCAATATTAAATAATTGGGCACTAATTCATCAATTAAATCAATTAATTCTGATCTGAATCAATTTTCAATTAAATTTCACCGTAGGCTCTAAAAATTATGCCAATCACAATGGCGCGACCAATTTCGGGTTCCGTGGCCGATAAGGCCTTCAATTTAATTTTCAAAGCAGACAATCAAACAGATATTCCTACGGTGAACAGATAGAAATTCAAAACCACATATTTTCACATAATGGCACACAAAATCATATTAAACACATAATCACATTCATATTAAGGACCAATTAACATATTACGGAACAGGGATATCACAATTTCTTGCCGACCTCATTGCATTATCATTATCTAATGTGCAGAATCTATAAATCTGACCTTCAATAATAAGAGAAACCATGCACATGGTGATCTTTGGCACCATTAACATTTTTTTCAACATTATAACAACTATTGTTTCTGCATTTCATATTGTTGGCTTTTTTGGTTTTCAAAGGTTATTTTTGTAATTGTGAGCGTGCCAGCAAGGATCAATCAGTCCTTACAGAATATTAATTGCCAACCAATTATCAGACGATTGTGTTTTAGTTCTTTCAGCCTTAATGAAGAGGACTTTTACTGGTGGCTTTGTTTAGGAGAATTAAGCAAACAATGATTAAATGAAGAACAATTGTAGCATTTCATTAAGCAAAATGAAAGACTTACGAAGATCCAAATCAGTCTCGTAGAGGTTTACAGCAACAAGCTACTTGAAAACTACTCCTATGAATGAAATGCAGTGCAGGAATTTGAAGTACAGAAATGTAAAGAACAAGAAATATAAAAACTGGAAGGAAAAATAAAGTAGATAAAACTGGTTTTTTAGATCTGAGTCTGGGGGCACTTTCTGGGGGCCTTCTCTGCTATTTATACTTCTCAATGACAACCGTCGAACTGCACTTCTAACCGTCGAACCACCCCTTCATGATCGCTGATCATGTTGCCTTATAGTTAGCTCCACTATGCCAATATCTGCAGCTAGGCTTCCCTCATAATTTTGAATTTAAATATGAGTAACCGTTGAAGCCACATCATTTTGCATCTCTTTGCTGATCCAATGCTACGCAGATCTTATAAAAACCAATACTAACTGCCACGTGTACGATTACGATCGAAGGTTTGAATTGTTTTCCCATATTGCCCTTATCTTGCCACGTGTCGAACTGTGATTGGCTTATACAAAATATGTAGCCAACATTATCCCCCGTACTAATATACCCAATACTTGGTGATATTAGTGGATCAAGGTATTTTACCCACGTCTCAGAATGTGCATGGGCTCTGCATTTTTGAGAAATGCAACCGTCATTCCTCAATGAAACATTTTCATTAAATTCTCTTCTAACCCTTGAACACTCCCATTATCTCAGTATTCGAAAAGACTAGTTCAGCTCTCACGGCCAAGCAGACCTTTTCTTACCTCGATCAAGCATACGAAGAGTTGTTTAATAATGTTGTTCATCCTTGAAAGAATCTTCATACATTGATTAGCCATCTTTACCTACCTTCTTATATTCAAGTCATGGAAGCTTTTGCAAATTATCAACCTTTGGACTACGAACCTGTTATTCACAACTCCTTAACCAAAAATTTTGCAAACATGGATATTGGAAGCTCTTCTTCTGACCCAAAACCTTCTGCGTGGGATGGAACTGCTGCTTCTTCTTCCTCTGGGGCTTCTGGTTGGAGAAGCTAGCCACAACCTAAGGAGTCTAAGTTCAGGGAACGAATTAATCATCATTTTGTCGAATTCGTTGATCCTCTAACTTTCCTTCCATTTGCTCGGAGTTCGGTGGTTTACCTATATGTACCCATTGACCGCCGACGCCGTTTAGAAGATAACTTACTCGTAGCATGGTACACGTCTTCCATGCCTACGAAGATAGTTCAAGCCACCCCTCGTCCAGAAGAGGCCCAAGGATACAACCCGTCATTCTTAGCTCAAAGGGCTAAACTTTGCTTTTCTGACTAGCTTGACATTGTAAACGACCCCCAATTTCCTCATTCTTTCAAGATGGAAGCTCCTGCGCCTCCTCTTCCGCAAAACCCTCACTAGATGGAGGAACTGAGACTTACTCTCTTTGAGGACCAGTTTCTCCCCTCCTATCATCCTCCATCTCCACCTACCAAACATCAGCGACAGCAAGCCCAACTTCTGCTTGCGGCCTTTTCTCATTTGCCATTCAATGTTCTTGAGGACGATGTTTCTCTCACGAACTTTCGATGGGCTTGTGATATTATGACCCGGGGTCATGTCCTCAACCCTATTACCCAAGCAGAGCTTCAAATGTTTTTAGACTAGCTCCCATTACTTCTTTATTGGCACCACATTTCTGTGGCCACCACTCGATCCTTGGATCAAATCTCAGCCCGTCGAGTTCATATCTAGTATGAAGCAGAGAACCTCATCGATGAATATAATGATTTCAAAAATAAAGACTCTACATATTGGGATGATTTGGACATGGATGAGATGGAACAAGGGTTGAAGGAAACAGAATTCGAGATAAAGGCTGAGAAACTTTTTTTTTATTAAGTTAGAGCATATCAACTTCAGAAGCCCAGCCTGGAGAAGATAGAAGATAGAATAAAGAAATAACAGAAGTTCATTGACCATAGTTGGAGCAAATTTCATGACCTTGTTATTTATTCTATTCCTTATTTTTATGAACTCGAATATGTAGCCAAAGAAGGCTTCTGATGTAATTGCTTTTGTTTTAATAAAGCTAAGATGTTTTCTTTTACTTGGCATGGTTTGATTTTACCCCATTTGTCAAAGTCAAACAAACTTAGGGCTTCGAAATCAACAATTTCATCATTCGAATCTTGATTCGGTCAAACTCAATGAAACACTAAAAACCCAATTTGAACTTTTCCAACTTATGGAGTGTAATTAACAACTTTTGTCGGTTCCCTTTTAGAATCAGAGCTCTGAATTCACCAATTTTGCCCTTCGAAACTTGATTTGATCTTATCCAATCCCCCAACATATGGTTAACATAATCAAGGACTTTCAAATCAATTTTGTTTCAAACAAACAGTCTATATTTTCCACCACATGGAAACTTCTGTTAAGTACTATACTGTTTTATTTGAAAAAAGTAATTTCTTCTATATACTATCAAACCAACTATTGGTTTGAAACTTAGAACAAACAATTTCTAACCGAAAAGTGTTTCAAGTTTTGCTTCGAAGGATTTTACTCTCATTTAATAACCTACAAATAGGTCCTTAATCCTTTTGAAGTAAACAAATCCCTAAGCACTCTTTCACCGTGAGGAGTGGAATGTGCTTCGAAGTCAGCTTCCTACTTTCGAAGCCATTTGTCATTTCATTTTGGCGCCAAAATTTGGCTTCGAAGCCAAATGTTTTATTTCGAAGCTGACATCAGTATTTGAGATGCGTTTCCCTCCATAATTATCAATATAGAAAGAAAATTTTCGCATCCGTAACTTTAGTACTTCTTTGTGAATTCCGTTCGTGCAAACACGACTGGGTATATTTTTCAGATACAAAAGTTTTAAAATCCTTTTATTTCGTACTTTGAATTCACCTATTTGCCTATCACATAAACCCTTCATCTTTACTGACCTTCATTTTTCCTCTACTCTCTTTCTCGACTTCGTCTTCTGAGAAAACTCTTCTATCAATGGCTTCTTTTTCTCTGAAAATACCGGTCGTGGAGCGTGCGAGCCCGTCTGTGACCTTGAAAAGAATTATTGACGCAGAGTGTGAGAAGTGCAAGGCCGGTGAGAAAAGCGCCACTAACGGACACATCTTCATTCCTCGTCATCATGAGCAACAAGAGTATGTGCTTGGGCCCATCTTCAGGGAGATTCGTACTAAGCTTCCAGCTCTATATCCACGTCTAGAGGACCATTGTCTCCTTTACGAAGGTGGTCTTGACTGGGGAAGCTGGAGGATGAACCGCCCCCATCGCTGCTGGCCCATGGTGAGACCAGAGTGGCAAGAATGGTATGATCGGGTTGTCACTGATAGGACTCCGAATCTTCAAGAACTCTGCCTTTTCGACGCCCTCCAATTATCCAAGTTCACCATTTCGAAGGACCCTTTTTTAATACCTGCTACCCTTTGCTTTTGGAATTCTGCTTTTAATTTCTTTCAATTCAGATGTGGGATGATGGCTCCTACTGTTCTTGATATCTGCCATCTATTAGGATTGTCCCCTACTGGAACGCCTATTGGTCCATATTATCTTGACCTCAAAACCCCTTTTTCCCTCCCCTCTCTTAACTCATCCTATAGTGACTTTGTCAAGGCTGAGAATAAAAGAGAGGGCCCTGTGACTGATAGGGAATTCTTTTCTTTTATATTATATTGGCTTTGCAAGTTCCTTTTCTGCACCTCTTCTTAGAGGATCATGCCTGAATTCGCCCTTCTTGCCAAAGCTCTTGTTTTACAAAGAAAGGTGGCCTTAGCTCCATATGTCTTAGGTCACGTATATAGAGCTTGTTCCCTTTTTGTGAGAAACCCTTGGATGCCAATCAAGGAGGTCCATTTTGGATACTTCAGCTTTGGCTTTTTGCATATTTTACTGAGCTACAATCTAAATGCCTAAAGTTTTTAGAGCCAAACCCTACTACTCATGGCATGAGGTTAGCCAATGTTTCACTCTATCCTTCCACCTTCGCTTTTTACTTTTCTTTTTTCCACCAACTCCCAGCCTCCCTTTTTTCCCACAGCTTTCGTCCCTTTGAACCTACCAACATTGGCCCATCCTGGTTGAGGACCTTTATGAGTGAAAGGTTCTGCTCTTCACCCCAACACAAGAACATATGGGCCTCTATTCTGATCCCTAGAGAGTTATTCATTGGGACTATGAACCTGTAGACACCCCATTTTTGACCGCCCTTAAGACTTGGGCGTTACTGATGGTTTACTTGGTGGTAAAAGGTGTGCAGGGCAAAGGTTCAATTTCTTCGGCAAGGAGAGAGACAAATCTCAACTTCACACCCCATTTTGGACCAAAGCTATTTTGACTGGTTTTTAGACCTTAAAACCCTCTCTTTCAAAACTTTTTTGAAATAAAGTTTCTACGATGTTTCAAGGCTCGCATTTTGTCAAACGTTGTGCTTTTCGATAAACCGAGCAAGGACAAAGTGGAAATGAATGAAAGAGAGATAAAATCTTTGAAAAATCTTTCAAAACACCTTGCTTAGGGGTTTGAAGTTGAAGAAAAGGGGAAAGGAGAGAAGAAACCAAGTTGGAGAAGAAGATAGGCAAGAAACGCTAAGAGAGGGACGAGCAGTCCTCGCTAAATCAAGCTTATCTATCTATACACTTGGAGTTAAGCTATAAGGCCACCACTGTTGGAAAGAAGACTTCTGGGGCTTCATTTTTCATTCAATAATCTCTTAAATCCGAGTCCAGAGGGCGGAGATATGATTGGTTGAAGTTGGGCATCATCCCGGTTGGACCGAAACTGAGCAGCCTTCACCAAAACAAGCATAACTTTTAGCACACATGGAATTTTGAGGTAAGGCTGACAAATTTGGAAAGAAGACTTCCGGGGCTACAGTTTAGGCTCAAGAATGACCTGAAACGGCATCTAGATGAAGGAATTAGGCTTTCTTCAAGTCAGGGACTAGCATTGATTTTTGCCACCGGCCTCCATGAAGGTCCACCGGCCACAATTTGACCTCTGCGGCTATATGTCGGCCAAAAGTGAACCTTACCGGCCAAAAATGATGGCTGGTCGGCACCAAAGATGGCCGGCCGGCCAAAAGTGCCCAAAACTCAGATTTTTGACAGATATTTATCATCCAGCTGTTATACACTGCATCAGATATTTTCAATTGAGATATTTCGACCAAAAGCTCCTATTTTGCTATATATAGAGCCTTATATCTCATATTGGAGGGGTTAGAACATTAAAGCAAGTTTTGGGGAGCTTCTCACTCTAAAAAACCTCTCTCTCTCTAGAAATTCCAGAGCCAAATCTCATCTCTCTCTCTCTCTCTCTCTCTCTCTCTCTTCCTATATTGTGTGTATAGAAGCATATAAGTGCCCAAAAGTGAGTGTTCTTCCCATTTCTTGAGCCTCCACCCTTGATCAAACTTGCCTATCTTGAAGAGGTGATCCTTGGAGGTGTATTTGGAGCTCCTAAGGCTGATTTTGGTCCAAGAAGGACCTGTTTTGGTGCAGAGCTTCAAGGGTAAGCTCCTGCTTTTCTCAAGCTTGATTTTGTGCACTTGTATAGCTACCTTTGTATGCTTCTTTTGGCCTGGTTTTCAACTATCAAAATCTTTGTTTTTATGTGTTAAAAGTGGTGGATTGAAGTCCTTGTGAGTTGAGGGGTGTCCTCCCTTTGTTTACTCCTTGTTTTGTGAGGTTGTGATCCACCTTTGAGCTCTTTTAAGCAAACCTCTTTTGGGCCTAAAAATAACCTTTTTTTCAGAGGTTTTTCAGTGACCAAAAACCAGTTTTGAGGTCTCAAATAGGAGGGGTTAGCCCCTCCTCCTTGTAGCTAGTTGTTATGCCTTGTTAGGCTTGTAAAGTAGCATCTTTTTGTGGCTTGTTTTAGCTTAAGCCAAGCATGTTTTAGACTCTGTTTTTCCATGTTTCAGATCTATTTTGGTCCGGTTGGGGGCTTGGTTGCTTGCTTCATACACTTGTAGTGTAATTTTGCTCCCTAGCCTAGCTTGTTTCAAGCTTTAGCCTATCTTCCTAACATGTGCTAGCTTAACTTTGGCCTGCAATAGTTCATATTTTGCTGTGATTAAGCTCTGTTTTGAGGTGTTAAGGTAGCTTGTGCATTGCTTTGCATGGTTGTGGTTTAAATGCTTAGAATGGTCTAAAGGAGAGCATGCTTTTC